>OZ005734.1:11300721-12518079 GCA_963930755.1 Eudasyphora cyanicolor
TATATTTGGAGAAATTCCAAAACAATAATTTTATTTGTTTCTAAACATATATTTTATTTGAGAAATGTAGTTTGCAAATATATTTTTTTCTAATATACTAATATATGCATTCCAAGCAAATTTTATTGATTTTTAAATAAAATTTATTTGCTCAGAAATATATAATATTTAAAAATTTGTGTTCCAAATATATTTTCTTTCGATTCAAACATATCAAAATACGCCATTTTGCTCCGTGTACAAACGTCAACAAAGAACTGACAATTATTTCTAATGAAACTTGTTCATGTAAATAAACTCAAATGTACATAATATAAATAAAAGTAATAAATAAAATCGCTATTTAAACAGAAATTAAAAAAAAAAAGATTTTTTGAAATTCTCTTACCTCTACCAACAAGGCTATAATTTCTACATTTATCCATAGATTTTTTTCAAATAGGCATTATTTTCTTCGCCAGGATGCAAAATTTTAAAAAATAAAATAAAATATTTTTTTTTCGATTTTTAATATTTTTTATGCCCAGGATTTTTTTTAAAAAATCTACTTTTTCCAATTTGTTTAATGACTGTTACAAAACCACTGTTTCTAAGTGAAAGAGATTTTTCCAACATTGGTTAATAGCCTCAATTTAACGTATAAGTGGACCTAATCGGGCATATACTCCAAAAATTATAGTGCCAATACTAAGGGTACCTAAAATCGTTTAAAAAAAATGTATCCATAAAAAAATTTTTGGTTTTGATTTAATATAACAGTATGCCACAATCTATACAAAAAAAATATTTTTAGGTCTAAGACACCAAAAAATATTTTTTTTGTTGCGTAGTGTAATATGAAGATTTTTCTTTCAGCGTAGACTATGAAATAGTTGTTAGTTGTTTATTAATTCAATGACTATATTAAATTTCTGTAAATCCGTTTACACTAATATACAGGGTCTATGAAACGTTTTACATATTTTTTTGTGTAATGGTTCTTTGTATATTGAATCAAAAAAGCCTGGTTTTGTCGAAAAACAACATAGTTGTCATTGGTGCACTATAAGAATTAATTTATGATAAAAAGGGGTTTTCTTCAGTCTAGTTTATGTCATTACAACATTTTTTACTGCTTTATAGTTTTCTGTTGATTTCCAATATTCTTAACTATCCCATCAATAAATATTTTTAAAACAACCCAATTTGTAAAGCCATAAATCTCCTTTTCTGGCAAACGTTACCCATAGGTACATTCGGCGCTTGTCGATTGACATGTACAAGATTACAGAAATGTACTCATCTTTAGCAAATGAGCTTTTTTGAAATGGGAGTGATGATGAAACACTCCTGGGATCAAATTAATCCTGACAGCAGCACTGCTGTTATTTATTTATTAAAGATATGTATTTGGTTTTTTATTATTAATATATGCACTGCTGCTGTTTGTACATAAGCGTTGTGTATTTATTTTTCTTTGGTAATAAACAAAAATACACCACCAACCAACAACATCAACAACAACAGTCAGATAATCCATAAATTTAATTAAAATTGCATATAAATTTAAATGAAACTCAATTACATTGATTAAATAAATAAACATTTTTATGGAAGTCAAAGGCACAAACGTCATTATCCACAGATTTCCATCCAGCAACATTCAAAAATGGACCAAACATCAACACGAATAACAATTGCAAGAGAAAGAGAGAGAGAGAGAGAGGGAGAGAGTGAAACCCCATCAACAACATTATTTTCATATTACAACGATCTGATCAATTTGTGGCGTTGATGTTTGGTGTGGTTGCTATTATTTTTGTTGTTGTTGGGGCCAATGATGATGATGTTGCCGCTGTTGTTGTTGTGCGTTATATTACACCAGTGATGCTGTGGCAACAACAAATTAATTTTTTACGTTATACAGCCAGGTATTCTTCCTTGGCTCAACCACAATTGCTGCTGATGCTCCGTGCTCCTCCTCGTGGCGTTTTTTTGCTTTTTTGTGTTATTGCTGGTGATGGTGATGTTGATGCTGAATCTGATGCTGTGGCATCAGTTGGCAGTTACTAAAAAAACCAACAAGTGGCAATTAACTCAGCAGTCCCTCTCTGTAATCAAACCAACCTCATCAGGAACAACTGCAGCAGCAGCAACAACACCACCATCACTAACAACAACAACAACGAGATAAGTGAACATGTTATTTCTACACCTTAAAACAGCAACAACATACATATAATATTGGGGATACAAATTGTTGGATAGATGGATGGGTGCATTTTCCCATTATGAGCCAAGAAATACTATTTGGACATTTAGAAACACACGTACATCTCGACACCATCCATTTAAAGCTAAACTGATTGAGAAGGATGAGCTGGACGGAATTATTTCGCAGACCAAGGTAGTCGCCACAAAAAAACTAGATGTTAGACACATTTGTCGGGCGAATTATTTGGAAGAGTTTTTAGTACTGCTGGCAAACAAACAAGTAGAAACGGCGTTAAGTTGTGGATCGTATTCCACAGTATAATAAAGAAAATTGGAATTCCGTATATATTTAGAATATTTTATTTTGCTATAGTTCCCAATAGCAGAAAATAAATTAAAGAAAAAATCAGTAAGGAAAGACAGAAAGTTAGGCGGGGCTAAAATGCCAAATGGGGCTTGTAATAATAATTTGGAATAATTGGTCCCGTTTGTTCATAAATTAACAAACTCATTTCTGCCAAAATATGTAATGATCGGAAGTAAAGTACAACTTCAACTATTGGCGTATGTCCACTGGCTTAAGCGTATGTCCAACTGGCTTAAGTGTATGTCCGACTGGCTTAAGTGTATGTCCACGGACATGAGACGTTTAAACGTCTGCTCTCTTCAACCTAACCTAACCTAACCTAACCTAACAACTTCTATAGCGCATTGATACCAAATCGAGGGGAACATATATATGGTGGCTATACACGTATGAATCTGAACCGATTTCCCCGAATTTTGCAGTATTCATTTATGAAACAGTAAACCTCTTTCTGCCGAATTTCGTACAGATCGGATATAAAATGCAGTTTCTATAGCGATTACATGTCAAAACGGGTTCAACATATATACGGGGCTACATATAAATGTAAACCAATTTTCCCCGAGTTTGGCAGTGTTCATCATTGGCGTAGCAATGGATTTCTGCTGGGGAGGGCTATAGCCCCCAGAAGAAAAGTTTGCTTTTATGCTTTAATATTATTCACGGATGAAGTTGTCAATGAAAAGGAAGAAATTAATTCATATTGAAAAAGAATTTATTACAACCTTTCTATGATAAATTTGTTTTTTTAAAGCAAAAACTGTTTAAAGAAATAAATAATTAATAAAATTTTAATTTTTAATGAACATCGAAAATACCCGAGTGGAATAAAATATTTATTAGAATTAAAATTATTTGTTATACCCAAAATCAAAATAAAGAATATCACTAACAATTTTACTACATCGTTTTCGATATGTTGGGGCATATACATAGATTGCTACGAAATACAGTCATACCAATTATTGCAATAATTCTATCAGTATTTATTTTTCTATAACGATGCCGCATGCGCGTATTAACGCCCTCTAATCCGATATCTCCCAATTTTGTTGAGTCACGTGCTAACTTTGAAGGCACTTGAATACAAAAAAAAAATTGATCAAGGGTCAATCTAAATATAATGGTCTCCAGTTATTTCGTTTTCAACAAGCGTGTCGTATGCACAGATACTTCCACTGATCAGCTTTAAACAGATTCCGTAGAGTGCTATCAACAGCATCCACTATTAACTTCAAGACGATGAGTGCAACGTCTCTCTATATTTCGTTTTGAGTACTTTGTCCATCGACACTACTTTCATGCAAATTTTCAAAACTGTCCTGCAATGATATTGGAAATTTTTCAAATTCACATCCCGGATTGTATGGGCGGCGCCACGCCCTTGTCACTCTCTTTTGCAAAGATATCGCCGCAATACTATTTCAAATATTGCGTTCTACATTTTTTATTTATATGGGGGTGTCATGCCAACTGTTTCCATCGTTCCTGTTTGTAGCTCCACGACCGCTACTGGTACCAAGGCCAGACAGCCAAACTTCGAAACCATGGCTGATATAGTGATCGAAATGTTGAATTTTGAAATTTCAGGTTGTGTAGAAGTACCCACTGTTAATACGATGCCGGTTTTTGGTTAAATCATTGGTTGTGGTTCGCCGGTTACACACCCATTTTTACAGGCTAGCTGCAATAGTGCAGGAAATATTATATATTCAGATGTCATGTCTCACATTTCAGGTTGTGTGGGGGGTGCCACTCCCACTGTTACTATCACGCCAGTTTCTTACTCCAGCAACCGATCTGGATCCTCATACCAAATTTCGAGAATTTTGGTCTAATAGCAACAAAATATTGCACTTCTGAATTTCTGGTAGTGTGGGTGGATGTGGATTTTGCTACTACAGTATTCGAAATATCTCATATTTGAATTTTTGGTTGTGTGGGCGGTGCCACGTCCACTTTCACTGTTTCCCCGTTTTTAGTCCTGTGACGCGTACTGGTTCCAAGGTCACACATATTAAATTTCGAGAATTTTACTGCAATAGTACTCAAAATATATGAATTTTGGGTTGTGTGGGCGGTGCCACGCCCACTGTTACTTTCACCCCAGTTTTTAGCTACATGACGCGTAATGGCACCAAGGTCACACATACCCAATTTCGAGAACTTTGCTCCAATAGTATTCGAAATATTTCATATATCAAACCCGAATATAGCTAAGAACCTTCCACACACGAAAAAATATTCTCATGATAAAATTCAGCAAAATCTGTTCAGCCATTTTCGAGTCCATCGCGTACCAACGAACACCATTTCATTTTTATATATATATATAAAGTTGGTATATCAGTGAACATAAACGCTTATAATTCGGCACAGTGCAATGTATTTTAAGTATCTACTGTTCAGCGACAAAAAGGTGTATTTGTTAAACCCGTTCTGGTACCTCCCATATAAACTGACAGAATAATTCGTGGAAAATTCAATATTACATTACTCACAAAGTGAGGGTATACCTTAAACTTTTTTAATTGTTTATGTGTTTTTCGGTGTTATTCATGGTGGAGGGTATATAAGAGGACACATATTTAAAGGACATTTTTATACCCTCCACATAGGAGGGGGGTATATTCATTTTGTCACTCCGTTTGCAACACCTCTAAATATTGATCTGAGACTCCATTAAGTATACATATATATTCTTAATCGTCTTAAAATTCTAAGACGATTTAGCCATGTCCGTCTGTCCGTCCGTCTGTTGTAATCACGCTACAATCTATAATACTTGAGCTAGGTGGCTGAAATTTGGTATAGATACTTCTTATAGCTGCAGGTAACTTGGGATTGAAAATGGGCGATATCGGTCCATATTTAGATATAGCTCCCATATATAGCATCTAACTTGATGTGATTCCTACTGTACTCATCTTGTAGGTGTTTTTGTTCAGTGTTATTATACCCTCCACCATAGGATGGGGGTATATTCATTATACCCTCACTTTAGTGTGACGAGGGTATATATCATTTGCTACGGAAAAAAGTGTAACACGTCGAAGGAGTGACCTAAGACCCCAAGTATGTTCGGAGGAAATCCGTTTTGGGTCACCATTTTGCACCAAACGTTAACAGCTTATAACATTAAAACCAGTGTATAAAAATACTTGAAATTTTGTATAGTGTAATGTTTTTATAGTGTCTATAGCCCTGTGAAAAATGGGCGTTATTGCCACGCCCCTTTTTGTACCTCCCACACAAAATGCCCAAATCATACCGCAATTTAATGTCTCATAACGTTTATACCAGTGCACATAAATGCTTATAAGTCGGCACAGTGCAATGAATTTAAAGTATCTAATGTTCAGCGAAAAAAAGGTGTATTTGATAAACCCCTTCTGGTACCTCCCACACAAATTGACAGAATAATTCGAGTAATATTCAATATTACATTACTCACAAAGTGAGGGTATACCTTAGTCGGTTTACCCGACTGAAACTTTCTTACTTGTTTTGTCACTCCGTTTGTAACACCTCTAAATATTGATCTGAGACCCCATAATGTATATATATTCTTAATCGTCGCAAAATTCTAAGACGATTTAGCCATGTCCGTCTGTCCGTCCGTCTGTGGTAATCACGCTACAGTCCGCAATAATAGAGCTAGGTTGATCAAATTTGGTATAAATATTTCTTATAGTTGCAGGTTGTTTGGGATTGCAAATGGGCCATATCGGTCAATGTTTTGATATAGCCCCCATAAATAACATCTAACTTGCTGTGATTCCTACTGTTCTCATCTACTATATTTTTTGTTTTTCGGTGTTATTTTCTTTAGGTGTGAGTTATTTTGTGAGGTCACATGCTATCCATGGTGGAGGGTATATAATATTCGGCATGGCCGAACTTAACGCTTTTACTGGTTTAATATTATTTGTCCCTGGAAAATTGTTCAAACAATTTTAATGTATGAAATTAACCTCTTTTATTTTATAAGCAATTTGATGCCGATGATGTAATAGATGTAGTTTGATTTCTCTATAGTCTCGATCTTAGGAGGCGGTCGTGTCTCACGGTGTTTTCTACTTATAT
This sequence comes from Eudasyphora cyanicolor, assembly GCA_963930755.1. NCBI lineage: Eukaryota > Metazoa > Arthropoda > Insecta > Diptera > Muscidae > Eudasyphora > Eudasyphora cyanicolor. The sequence goes on from OZ005734.1 coordinate 11,307,368, forward strand.
AAAAGTAAAAACGATAGATTTTCAAATATTTTATATAACTCGTTTGTTTGCCAAATGTGGATTGTTTCTCTATTGCTTTCGGCCCTTCATATTTACTAAAAGTGCAAATTCTACCATTAATGCTGTTGGGAGATACCGCAATTACAGATTGCAACCAATAATAATCATAAATTTGTTAAAAGAAGTTCGAAACTAAAATCAGTCCTTTTAAGTTCCTTTTCGCATCCACCTATCCTCCCTTCCTTACGGCCATCACTTATATTTAAATGCTCTATTTATTTCTGTCAGTTGGGCAGGTCCAAGTAACACTTTACAAATTAAGTTGGTAAATGAGTGCGCCCCCTAGTAGAGAACGCCCCCTTTTTGTACGCCAAAGACAACCGAATGAATGTTTCAAACACGCGCCAAAAATGTCTTTAGTGTCGTTGCTTTCCATTCGGTTCGTTTGGTGCATTCAACATTCAAGTGGCTTTGGCAGTGGCAACGACGGAACGGACGGGCAACGTGTTACTCTTGTTTCAACGGCAGACAATCAGGCTGCAGGGAATGCGCTGCTGCTGCTGTTGCCACGCCATGGAAGGAAGAGTATCTTCCGAAAATTGAATTTGTTTCTTTTTTGGGCACTTGAGGCAATTTCCACATTGGCGTTGTCCTCGTTGTTGTTGTTTTAAATTAGGAGGCAAAATTTTTAAAATGTGAAGAAGATCATCAGTGCAGCACAGCACAGAAAAACAACAAACGTTTACAGCATAATTGAGTGCTAATGACACTAATGGCCTCCTCCTGCTCTCCACCTCCTTCTCCTCTGGAAGATGTTGGTTGCATTATGCATCATTGCCAGCCTCAATGGCTGGCCTCAGTTGTTGGTTGAGTCTTATCTTATCTGGTATGTTGTACGAGTCAAGTCGTTTTGCGTTTCAATGACTAAATAATTAAATTAATTAGGTCTGATGATGTTGATGCTGAAGTTGATGTGGAACTTTGTGTGTGGCTTTTTTTTGGGGTAGAATCGTTAGTTCCTAAAGTGGAAGGTGTGATAACATTTATTGGCTCCTTAATGGCTACGAAATTCGTTTAACTTATAATTATATTGAAACAGTTTCAATAGCTACAACCAAGAATAAAGAATAATTGGAATTGTAGGTGCAAATTATATACATATGTATGTTTAGCCAACAGAGATTGGCTAAACATACATATGTATATAATTTGCACCTACAATTCCAATTATTCTTTATTCTTGGTTGTAGCTATTGAAACTGTTTCAATATAATTATAAGTTAAACGAATTTCGTAGCCATTAAGGACATATACATATATTTAAGAGCTGTACCACTTCTTCTATTTTGGTCACCCAAATCAAACAATTAGAATAAATGGAACATAACTACAATTCTATTTTGGTAATGTATGTATAATAATTGTATTTGTTCAATAACAGTTATGCGTGTTTGTTCCTTCTTAAAGTCCATATGTAATACAATGATGGAAACCCAAAATAATGTTTCTATAAAAGTCACACAACGTAAAATTATCGTTCCTGCAAGAATTATAAATACATTAAATTACACTACACACAGAAAACAGTTTGGTTGCCTCAACCGAATTATTTGCCAACCGAATTTTGTCTACTATCATGCGCTTCTACCAGGACAACCAACATTTTGGTTGTGGTATACCTCTGCTTCCATGTTGAAAACAATCAGATTTGGTTGCGCCAAACACGAAAATGTTATCTAATGGCGAATTCTTTTCTGCAAAAAGTGCAACACTTGCTTTGCCCTTTTTCCGAAAACTGCACTATAATATTGCTTTTTTGAAATTTTGAAATTTTAGTTGTGCTAAATTCGAGTAACTTAATTACCAAATTTCAAAAATTATCACAAAAGTGCCGTTTTCGGAAAAAGGGCAATGAAAATGTTGCACTTTTTTGCAGAAAAGAATTCGCCATAAAATTATCTTTTGCATGTTGCCACAACCAAAAGTTTTTAAAAAGTTGTTGTTATGACCATTTGTCAGACATATACCACCGACAATTAATTAACAAAATTTTTTACTAATTTTTATTTTATTTATTGAACAAAAAAATCCAAACAAATTCATCACTATTATGAGATGTGAAATATTTGACACACATTTTAGTACACGAGAGTACAATGCATAACACAACTTTTATGCAAATAACGCGTAACCCTGTGCTTTCAATTTCAAGACAACACATTCAAAATTACACAACATATTCTGCATTCCACACATTATTATCCACACGAAGTTATATTTGACTACATATACCGTTCTTGAACAAATTCTCGAAAATTTATTTATGTCCAATATTTTTTGTTTGTTTGTCATGTACGAGTATCAACAAAAGAACAGCAACCAAGCTTTCGGTTGAATTTCCCAAAATATATTTAATTATTCTAAATTCGGGAAATTATTGGCAGAACCAAAAAACGATTATGTATCAACATTTTATTTATGTTATAGTAACCAATTATTCATTGCAATAATAATCTTTGGTCTATTGATACAATTTCTGTTGTGAAGAATAAAACATTCGCTGTCACTACCAAATATCGATCATATGGTACTATTATGAAAATTTAAAAGTAACCTCAACTAACCGAGTGTCAATGAAAAAACAGTCATAATTCGATTGATACAACAAATTAACAATTAAAAAGTAGTTACCACAACTAACAGAGTACCAATGAAAACACAATTCTTTCATTTGATCGTATCCATGTTATTATTGTTGTTTTAACTATTTATATATAAACACGGTGTATACAATAGACTTTTTGTTGGTAGTACTATTTTTTATTGTTACTATCGAATTCCAACCAATTATTTTTCTGGGTGTATGCAACATAACATTTGTTTTTGTGTCCCGGGCCTAAAAACTTGTTTTGCGCTTTAAATTTAAAGCATTATTATGGCTGAAAATGTTGAGAAAATTTATTTCACGACGAAACAATGGTATTAAGAGTATAAGCTGTTAGATTCTGGTACAAAATGGTTCATTTGGGAGGTTCTAAAAGAGACGTGTCAATAACGCATACTTTTCTCTGAACTCTAGGTACGATAAAAGCATTATAGTTAAAAAATTCCAACCATTTGTATGAATTGAAAAAAAGCTAACTCTGTGCAACTAAAAAAAATTTTTTCCGGGACCTAAAAACTTTTTTTGTACAGATTGAGACATACTTTTTTATGAAAGCAAATCTATTTTTTATGGCAAATTTTTTTAAATATTTTTTTCTAGAGTTTCAGTTTTCCATTCTAATGTCCAATTCAATTTTTATACCCCCCATCCTATGGTGGAGGGTATACAAATTGAATTGGAAAAAAAAATTTTTTCCGGGACCTAAAAACTTTTTTGTACAGATTAAGGCATACTTTTTTATGAAAGCAAATCTATTTTTTTTATGGTAAATTTTTTTTAAATATATTTTTCTAGTATGACAATTTTCCATTCTAATTTCCAATTCAATTTTTATACTCCCCATCCTATGGTGTAGGGTATAAAAATTGAATTGGAAAAAAACAATTTTTCCGGGACCTAAAAACTTTTTTTGAACATATTGAGGCATACTTTTTTATGAAAGCAAATAAATTTTTTTATGGTAAAAAAAATAGATTTGGGTCGGCTCACCCTGGGTGGGCCGACCCGCCGACCAACCCATGCCTGGTGCACACTCCTGGAACCCCCATGGGGGGTTCTCCATTTTAACATTTGAAAAAATCACAAACAAACAAAATTTTGAGTCCCTATATTTTTTATTTGATGCCATATAAAGGGTCCGCCAAATAACTTTTATTTTTGCAAATGCTATAAAAAAAACTACTGAATATTTTCTCAAATTTCTTTTTTTATTTGAAAGTACAATCCTTCCGGTTAATAATGGAAAATAATTTCATTCAAATGGCTGCCTCGGCTGGCCATGCAGTAGACTACACGATCGGTCCAATTTTTAAGCACATTATCGATTGTGTGCAGCAGTATTTCACCAATGGCTTCACGAATATTGTCCTTTAAAGCGTCAGTTGTCTCTGGCTTGTCGGCGTAACACTTATATTGGAGGGCACCGCACAAATAGTCCAACGGTGTCAAATCGCAGCTGCGAGGTGGCCAAACGACATCAGCTCTGCGGCTGATAATGCGATCTTCAAAAACAGGGCGCAAAACATCGAGTGTAGCTTCGGCTGTGTGGCAAGTAGCGCCGTCCTGTTGGAACCCAAATGTTGCCAATATCCTCCTCTTCAATTTTTGTGAACAAAAATTCGTTCAACATGGCCCGATATCGATCGCCATTGACTGTAACGGCCACTCCTTGCTAATTTTCGAAGAAAGATGGCCCAATTATGCCTCTGGACCAAAATCCGCACCAAACAGTGACTCGTTTTGGGTGTATCGGCTTTTCAATGTATGCGTGCGGGTTTTCTGTGCCCAAATGCGACAATTTTGCTTGTTTACATACCCGCCAAGATCAAAATTAAAAAAATCAAAATCAAATAAAAATCCAAAAAAATTGAAAATCAAAATTTTCAAAGTAATGTCGCAATATTTCCCAGCGTTGTTCAAGCGTATACACAACCATATTCGTTCAGCGGAAGGATAAAACTAATTATCTGTCAAATCAGACATGAGCTAAGTGTTACCATTCACGAATTAAGCACTAATTGAAAAAAAAACGTTAGATGGCGGACCCTTTATTTGACCCTACGTGTCAAAAGTCGGGATATCGGAATTCGTTCTAGAGGTTACATTTGGTACAAAATGGTCCATTTGTGTGGGAGGTACCAAAAGGGGCGTGCTAATAACGCCCACTTTTCTTTGGACTCTAGGTACTATAAATGCATTACACTGTATTAAACTGCAAGTATTTATATGCACTGGTATTAAATTTTGGTGCAAAATAGTCCATTTGTGTGAGAGGTACCAAAAGGGGCATTCCAATGAAGTCAATTTTTTACTGGACTGTAGGTACTATAATATCATTACACTGTACATAATTTCAATTATTTGTATGCAATGGTATTACAGTAATAAGCTATTATTTTTTGTGGAAAACGGTCCATTTGTGTGGGAGGTACCAAAAGGGGCGTGCCCGTAACACCCACTTTTCTCTGGACTTTAGGTACTATAAAATCATTACACTGTACATAAATTCAAGTATATTTATGAACTGATAATAATGTTATACGCAGTTATCTTTTGGTGCAAAATAGTCCATTTGTGTGGGAGGTACCAAAAGGGGCGTGGAAACTTCACCCATTTTTCTCGAGGTGATAGCGACTAATAAACTAATACTATGCGTGATATGCGTAATACAGACAGCAGACAGACACACAGACCGACGGACGGACGGACATTGCTCAAATGACTTAAAAAGACCCAAAATGGATATCCGCCGAACATACTTGGGGTCTTATGTCACTCCGTCGATATGTTACACTTTTGGTTCGTAGCAAATAAAACAAAAAAATAAATAAATTTACGAATATTTTTTGGGACTCAAGGTGAGGGGATTCATAAGTTGGTTTACCCAACCGAACTTTCTTACTTGCTACATTTTCGGACTAGCGCAGTGCTATATATAAAATATATACCTATTATTGGAGCTTTAGAAAAACTAAAAGGGCTATAATTCAATCCATCGATTTACGTTGTAATTACATATTTTCGATCTATAAAGATGACGCAAATCAAATGAGAACGTAAATTGCCATATACTGACACCTGGGGATATGGTATGGCAATGAAAATACGCGGTCACCGTAGAGAGGAGGGTATATATCATTTGCTACGAGCCAAAAGTGTAACACATCGAAGGAGTGACCTAAGACCCTAAGTATGTTCGGCGAATATCCGTTTTGGGTCATTTTAAGTCGAATGGGCAATGTCCGTCCGTCCGTCTGTCTGTCTGCTGGCTGGTGCGCACTATAACTCTCGAAAGGAGTAACCGGCTGACTTCAGATTTGGTATGTGGTAATATTTTCTTCTATCTCCGGCTAAGTTCGAAGATGGGCCATATTGGTCCACTCCTTCTAGTACCTCACACACAAAGGGTTAACATTTAGTGAAATATTGATTATTTAATAACTTCTATACTACTTAATTGAATCCTCTGAAATTCTACACATAGTATTAGTTTTTTAGTCACTATTACCTCGAGAAAAATGGGCGAAGTTGCCTTGCCCCTTTTAGTACCTCCCACACAAATGGATCATTTTGAACCAAAAGTTAAAAACTTATAACTTTATTACCAGTGCATACAAAGACTTGAAAATTTGTACAGTGTAATGGTTTAATAGTACCTAAAATACAGTGAAAATGGGCAATATTGCCCCGCTCCTTTAGGTACCTCCCACATAAATGGACCATTTTGTACCACAAGTTACTAGCTTATAACTGTAATACCTGTGAATACAAATACTTCATATTTTGTGTAATTTTTTATTGTATCTAGTGTCCAGAGAAATGTGGGCGTTATTGGCACGCCCCTTTTGGTACCTCCCACCTGTTGTTCCAAAAGTTAACAGCTTTTAACTTTAATACCAGCGCATAAAAATACTTTAAATTTTGTACAGTGTAATGTTTTAATGGTACCCACAGTCCGGTAAAAAATGGGCATTATTGTACTGCCCCTTTTAGTACCTCTCACACAAATGGACCATCTTGCACCAAAAGTTAACAGCTTGTCACTTTAATACCAGTGCATACAAAAACTTCAATTTTTTTACAGTGTAGTGCTTTTATAGTGCCTACAGTTCACTGAAAAATCGGCGTCGTTAGTACCTCCCGTACAAATGGGCTATTTTGCACCTAAAGATAACAGCGTATAACTGTAATACCAGCACGTACTTTAAAGTTATTAAATGCAATTTAAATTGATAACAATTTAACAAATTGATAACAAACAAAAAAATAAGTCAATTTTATAATATTTTTGGGACTCAAGGTGAGGGGATTCATAAGTCAGTTTACCTGTCTGAACTTTCTTACTTGTTTTTTAATATTTAAACTTATATTTTTAATTCGCATAAACGTATCATTAAAGATCCAGCATAAACAAGGATTATGTTGATTTAAAATGTCTTTTGAATGTTTTGAATTTAAATAGTTCTTTTATAATTTGCCTCAAATAAATTTATGGTTACAATTTATATTTTAACCACATCAAATGGAAATAGTAACAAGCTTATCTATAAAAACTATTGCAAAATTGTACATGATTAAGTAGCGAGGGACTACATCGAAATTCTGGAAAGGAAAAAAGAATGTTTGAAAACTGTATAAAGAAGTTGAACGCTTCGTAATTATGAATTTGCCTTCTTAAAAGTAAAACTCTATTATTTATCGTTCGTTAACAACGCATCTAGTAGGTGCACAGATAGATCAATGCAGAAAACTATAACATTTTAAATGAAAACAAGCACAACCACATTTTACTTCACTTTTGACTATACCCTCGCACCCTCATATGCAACAAGCATTCATATTCCTACATATATGTACGAGTATTTCGATTAGAGCAACCAAAAGAACCACAGATAATTTATGGCTATTTAGCATGTAGTTGCAATAGTTACTTTTTTTCATCCATATAGCACATTTAATACGTTTTAAATTATTTAGTGGTTTAACTAACCATTCAAATTTAACCAGTTCGCAAAATTATGTGGTTTGTGGCGTTAAACTCACGAACATGAAAATGGAAATGAAAATTAAATAATTAACAATTATGCTTAACTATCAAAACAAAAACCACATTGCACTAAAACCATAATTGCAGCAAATACACATGCTTACACACTCACATACACGATTGCAGTTATACAGACACATATACAGTTTGTTCACCGATTCAGCTTTCAGTCTACCATCAAAAACACTTCAGAAAATACATAAAACCTACTTGTAGACTAAGTTTTTGAGTATTCTGATGAATGAGCATAGTCGTACCTCCTTGAACAAGTATCTTAAGAATATTCATATATGTATGAACATATGTGTTTATTTCCTTTTTTGGCTAAATTTGTAGTTGCGATTGCCACATTCAGGTCTCCTCACAATAGTTCACCATAAAAATTCTCTTCGCAACATTCAACGAAGCCTTGGGCGGTTTGTTTTTCGGTTCCTTGTGCGTTTACATATTCCCAGGATAGGATTTCGGGGACGCGAGTTTAACATATGTGGGAATGCGTGAAGTCATTGAACGTGGAGTGTGTCATGGCAACAATTTTTCATTTTAAAACTTTTTTTGGGAAAATCCCCAGTTAAGATCTTATTTGCTTAACATCTGTGAATGATGGTTATTTATTTGTTTTGCAGGAAAACTGTGTTAATAAAGAAAAATCTGCCAAAAAAAAGTCTTGAGAGTAAAAAAGTGAAATGTGTTAAACAAGGCCCTTTGCCGAAGGGCAGTGCATAACATTTTCTGGTGTAATATGGTGTCCTAAAAAAGAAAAATAAAATATTTTACGACATTTTTTTAAATTCCGATTTTCTTGGATGATACTTTTAGTAGTTGGACCATATTTAAATATACCCAGCAAAATCTTGGTAAGTACCTGTCATTATTCCATGCATTACCAAATAATGACATCTCAAAGTTCGCTGAATTACTTTCGGCTTATTGGTAATGACTTACCAATAATAACAGAAATAAGTGATTTTTTTATCAAAATAACTTTTGGCAAATTTTAGTATAATGCAATTTTGGCTATATGTGGGTTATTGTAGAAGATTTATTTATTTTCAACAAGTTTTCCAAAAATACGTTCAAATTGAATGAAAATACCAACAATATTTACGTATATCGTATGATGTTAGACCAATGAAGAATTTTTCACATGGTGGTTTGGGTTCAGAAATTCGAAATATGCGCGACAATATGCACAAAATTACTTTAAATGGCCATCTCTACATATCTACCATATCTACTACGTATTTTGTAATGCATTATTCAAGTACTTAAAATCGTGAAAATATAAGCACATATTTATGTGGTATGCCTATGCTACAAATAAGTACTTATTATGCTACTTTATTGTATGCTTTTGGGAAGTACTTCCCTCCAATGACATCCCCATTATAAAATAATGAGAATGGTGGCTAAATAATAAGTACTTACCATTATCGAACTTTGCTTACTCGTCGGATTATTTGGTAATGAGAAATTTTGCTGGGTAAGCTCGATAAAGTCGGGATATGTACCATTTAAATTCAAGGAAATGCCAAAAACATCACTTTCACAGAAGCAGAAGTTTAGAAACTGTCGTTGAAATGATTTTTTCAAAGAAATCGTTTTTTGCTGTCGTGAAAAAACCATAAAATTAGAAAAAAAATCTCAAAAAATGTATTTGTTCCTTTTTTTTTTTTGAAATCCAGCATCCTAACGAAGAAAATAATGCATATTTTAAAACTATGGATAAATGTAGAAATTATATCCCTTTTGGTGGAAGTAAGAGAATTTCAACAAGATCATAATCTTATAACCCCACTATTGTGAACGAGGGTAAATATCAGTTTCTGCAGGTTATTTCTGTATCAGGGTAGGATCAAAGATGGACCATGTTGGTCCACTCCTTCGAGTATCTCCCCCACAAAAAGGGTCAACATATAGTGAAATATTGATTTTTGACTTAGTTCTATACTAATCGGAATCTTCCACAATTTCACACATAGTATTTCATACATAGTATTTCGACTTTCATAGTCGCCCCTTTTGGTTCCTCCCATACAAATGGACCACGTTACACAAAAAATTTTAGGGCTTATAACTTTTATTCCAGCCAAATACAAATATTTAAAATTTTGTGTAGTGTAAGGCTTTTACAGCACCTAAATTCCCGCGAAAAATGGGCGTTATTACAACGCCCCTTTTGGTACCTCACATACAAATGGACCATTTTGCACAAAAAGTTAACGGCTTATAACTTGGATTCCTGCGCAAACAAGCACTTGAAATTTTGTACAGAATAATGCTTTTTTTACTACCCATAGTCTATTGAAAATGTGGGCTTTATTGCCACGCCCCTTTTGGTACCTCTCAAACGAAATGGCCAAAATAAAAAAAATAAAAAAAAAGAATGATTTGAGTTTCCCTTAGTTTTAAAATCTGGCTCATAATTTTTTAAAAAAAATATTTTTTAATAATGAAAAATATTTAGAAAAAAACTTCCGCAAAACATACTTGGGGTCTCAAGTCACTCCTTCGATGTGTTACACGTTGGGCTCGTAGCAAACTATATACATCCTCCTCTGTAACATCAATTGGTTACTCCTATCGGAAGTTATCGTGCGCACCAGCCACGCAGACAGACGGACGAACATTGCTCAAATTGCTTTCTTTTTTGTTTTATTTAAATTGTTATCAATTTAAATTGCATTTAATAACTTTAAAGTATGTTCTGGTATTAAAGTTAAGTCGGATTGAATTGAATTCACTTTAGTGAAGGAGGGTATATACCATTTGCAATTGGCCAGAAGTCCAACACTTCGAATTAGTGATCTAAAGCCCCAAGTATGTTCGACGGAAATCTGTTTTAGGACATTTTAAATTTAAATTTAAGCTATGTCGGTCCGTCTCTCTGGTAGGTGCGCACGATAATTCTCGAAAGGAGTACCGGATTGACTGCGAATTTGGTATGTGGTAAAATTCTTATCTATTCTACGCAAATTCTAAAATGGGCCATGTTAAAAGGCTTAAAATTTACAAAAATTACCACATTCCATTACTTACAATGTAAGGTTTAGTCGGTTTACTGACTGAAATTTTCTTACTTTTTCGAAGATATTAAAACGAAACATATTACGATAATTTAACAAGGATAAATAGAGATTTTTATCCCCTCACCTTAGAGAGGAGGGTATATATCATTTGCTACGAACCAAAAGTGTAACAAATCGAAGGAGTGACCTAAGACCCTAAGTATGTTCGGTGGATATCCGTTTTGAGTCATTTTAAGTCGAATAAGCAATATCTGTCTGTCTGTTTGCTGGTGCGCACGATAACTCTCGAAAGAAGTAACCGATTGACTTCAAATTTGGTATGTGGTAATATTTTCTTCTTTCTCCGGCTAATTTTAAGATGGGCCATATTGGTCCACTCCTTCTAGTACCTCCCCCACAAAGGGTAAACATTTAGTGAAATATTGATTATTTAATAACTTCTATACTACTTATTTGAATCCTCTGAAATTCTACACACAGCATTAGTTTATTAGTCACTATTACCTCGAGAAAAATAGGCGAAGTTTCCACGCTCCTTTTGGTACCTCCCACACAAATGGACAATTTTGAACCAACAGTTAATAGCTTATAACTTTGTTACCAGTGCATACAAAAACTTGAAATTTTGTACAGTTTTGGTTTAATAATACCTACAATACAGCGAAAAATGGGCATTACTGCCACGCCCCTTTTGGTACCTCCCACACAAATGGACCTTTTTGTACCAAAAGCTAACAGCTTTTAACATTAATACCAGTGCATACAAATACTTGAAAATTCGTACAGTGCAATGCTTTTATAGTACCTAGAGTCTAGAGAAAAGTGGTCGCAATTGGCACGTTCCTATTGGTACCTCCCACACAAATGGACCATTTTGCACCAAAAGTTAACAGCTTTTAACTTTAATACCAGTGCATACAAATACTTGAAATTTCGTACAGTGTAATGCTTTTATAGTACCTAGAGTACAGAGAAAGGTGACCGTTATTGGGACGTCCATTTTGGTACCTCTCACACAAATGGACCATTTTGTACCAAAAGTAAACAGCTTTGAACTTAAATTGTTTAAATTGATAATAATTTAAGTAAAACAAAAAAATAAATAAATTTACTAATATTTTTTGAGACTCAAGGTGAGTGGATTCGGTAGTCGGTTTACCTAGCTGAACTTTCTTACTTGTTTTAATATTAAATTATATTTTTTGTCTAAATCACTTACCAATTCTGAAGTTATCTTAGCCCGCCCGTTTAATCATATCTACAGTATATACATACATATTTAGTTACCTATATGTTTGCGGCAAACCATATTTATGCAAAAACCACACATAACTCATACAACTGTCATTGAAAACTAATTTGTTTAATTCGTTTTTTTGTTGCATTCAAACATGTAGTTGAACGTTTAGTTAAAAATCTCATGATCATGTGAATTTTTGAAAATATGTATAAATACTCGAATACAAGATGTTGCAAAAGCCAACTTGAGAGAGTAGAGGGGCAAAAGCTGCCAGACAGACGGCATTGCCTTCATTCAACTCAACTCAACTCAACTCCTCTAGTCGTAGACCACAAGACTGCGGAACACAGCCAATGGATGACTTGGAGGACATACAGAACAGACAGAAGACACATGGACAAACAGACAGCCCAGACATACCGACTGAAAGGAGCGAAATCCCAAATTGGAGTACTACAAACAACCTGCTGCTGCTGCTGCTGCTGCACACTGTTGTTGCACTGCTCCATTGCAGCTCTCAATGATGCTACACTTTGTGTGTTGTACAATCAGTGTCATGGCAAATGGTTAACAACGAGAAAACTAACAGTTCAAAAACTCACAAAACTGACAAATAATATATGCAACGACGATGAAACGTTCCTTCATCCAGACTCTAGACACCAGACACATTGTCCCACACAAACACATATAGACACCCCATACATCCCATTCATGCCCCATGCCTCATCATCCATTGGTTTGGGATTCGGATCATCGTGGTCTATGTGGCAAACGAAGGAGTCTTTACAGCCAAAGACAATGCAATGCGGTGCAGTGAAGTGGAGTGACTGGTGATGGTGGCAGTGTTAAAAATGGTGGTATGGAAATATGACAAGTTAGCATGGAAATTGCAACAGGGAAACACCACCAGGGCACGAAAACTGAATCTGAATCAGGATAGGCCAATATACATACATATTGAACTTGAAATGCAAGTGTGCATTGAGGATAACAATATCTAATCTTGGTACAAAAACTGCTACCTCTAGGGTAGATAATTTTGACACATTTGCGTTATATCCTGAATGGTTTTAGGAAATGTATGGATACATAATGTTGTGATAAAAAAACTCAGCACCAATTTTTCCATAAGATCGGTTTATACTCGTATTTGCAGGTTGCACTTTTATTCAAAGAATTTATAAACAGATGAATCAGACGTGTTGCACCGTCCTGTTTAAACGACAACCTCGCATTTAGGGCAAACAAGTCGGTGATCATAAAACGGTATCATACTTCATTGACCGTAACGTTGCGGGCAAAAGTACGATCCTATAATGGCACCAAGTTTCTTCCAGAGTTTAAATCACCCTTTATTATGTCATCATACTCAGCTATTGTATAAATTCGTCCCCATACTGTTTGAGATTCCCTTGGTTGGTTTCCAGGAAGATAACAACCTCCAAGGTAAATGTATCTAAAGAGACCGGTGAACTAGTCGAGTGGGATTGACTGGACAAACGGAAAGGTGTTGATTATCGTCATTTTATCGTTAGCGATCTGTTTGAATGTTTTTTAGGTTCAGGAAAATAACAACGTTAATGGGGTTTTGTCCATAGTGACCTGGGAACTAGCTGTGCAGGATTAGTTGTGAAAAGAAAAAAGTGCATATGACATCCTTGTGACATACTATAACCAGGTATTCAACATATTGTCATCAATTCAAGATCAGTGTTAATTGTGAAACATCCCAGCGGTAAAAATCAGGTCTTAGGCGGCAAGCTATCAGGCCTGATTTAAGAGCCACGAGGCCTGGCCGCCGCATTCAATCTTTATTTCTTTTTTACATGGAGTGACATTGCGAGGCTAGGCCTTGCATCTCGCGGTAAAAATCATGCCTAACATAGGTTTGCCGAAAGAAGGTCTGATATAGAGCTTCGATAGGAAGGTCCCAAGAAAGGCTTCGAAATGAAGGTCTGAATTAGAGATTCGAAATGAAGGTCTGAATTAGAGATTCGAAATGAAGGTCTGATCTAGAGATTCGAAATGAAGGTCTGTTATAGAGCTTCGAAATGAAGGTCTGATTTAGAGACTCGAAATGAAGGTTTTTTGTAGGGCCTCCAAAGGAAGTCCTGATGTACAGCTTCGAAAGCAAGGCCTACAGAAGGAAATCAAAATGCAGACCATATAATAATTTCTGTATTTTTATTTTTTTACTTTTTACGAGAACTTTAAATAAATTAAATTTATGTGAAACTTAAAATTTACTTCGTTTATAACAATCTTTTTCTCTTTTAATAACTAAAGCATCACATTGTCATATGTTATTATAATTTGTAGAATAAATTCTGTATTTTTATTTTTTTATACGAGCACTTTAAATAAATTAAATAAAATAATTATAATTATGTAGAACTTAAAATGTACTTCATTTACAGCAATTGGTTTTTTGGTCTTGAAATATTTGGTTTTTTCTATGTCTTAAATTTTTTTAGTTCAGTTCATTCTTTTTTATCACTTAAAATTAAATTAGATGTGCGTATATAATTGCATATACTAAAAAAATTAAAATTATTTTATTTTTATAAATTTTTTTCTTCAACTTAAATAATCCAATTCGACTTAAGAGTGTATTTTTAATTCATGACTTCTTACAGAATTAATTTTTTTCTTGAAGGTATTTTGTTTTATATTCCTTGTTATTTTCCAGCTTAAATGCCTTTCTGATCATAGCTTTGTATGCATCGTAGTTGATTTCATTCGATTTAACAGCTTTAAAAAACATATCGTCAATTTTTGAAAACGCTTTAAAAGATTCCTTGTTTTGTACACCGTCGTAATTGAATTTCATTATTATATCGGATCCAATCAATTTATTAAAGTTTTTTACAAATCCTCCTCTCTGCAAAATTTTTGTCACCAATTTTACAAATGTCATTTCATTTTCTTCATTAATTTGAGCTTCTAGATCATTCATTTCTTCAACTGTTGAAAGAGGGAAGATTTGCTTGACTTCTTCTATATTCTACTTATTTTGGAGAAGTTGCGCTACGCTTACACTTATGTGTGCTAAAACTCCAGCAATTGTGTCATTTTGAGAATTTATTTGTGCGCGTAACTGCTTCACCTCATTCTCTAAATCTGAAAGGAATAATAAAAAATATTATTAAAAAATGAAAAAATTATATTTTATGAAATATTGAATTTTATATTGCTTTATACTTTTAGAGACATTACATACTATTTATTTTTGCTAACAAGACATTATTTTGTTTAGTTGTTTCGCCCTGCTGCTGCTTCATTTGGCTCTCTAATTCTAGTTATCAAACGAGAAACGATATAATATGTTAAAACTTTAAGTTCATTTCACGATTTATTAAATACTTACCATTCATTTTCGAAACTATGTTTTTAATAGATCTGTCTGCCATTTTGATTTTGTTAGCCTGTTTTGCATAAAAATATTGTTGTTATTATTTTCTTAAAGACAGCTATGAAGGAGAGGATTTAATAATACTGAATTCTCAGCTGGAAAAGTGACAAGTTTACAATAAATACGACTAATTGGAAATTGTTTTTCATTATGATCTGATATATCTCCAACAAAAATTCCAAGTTCTGACGACAGAACGGGAGTTTCAAAAAAAATTCTTAAATTACCCACTACTTTTCCTTTTACATATCCTTCATGCTCATCACTGAAACCTGTGATACATAAGGGAACAAATGATTCTACGCAACAGAAGTTATTAGGAGAGAATATACTTAGAACGTAGTTGTCGGTTTCGAAACTCAATATTTTGCCTTCTCTATTTTTCTTGAAAACGTTTTTATTTTTTGACTCGCATTTGATCGGTGCATCGTGGTATTGGTTTCGAATTTGTTGTAAGATTTTCGTGGGACTCCTAATTCGACTTTTAAATTTTTGCAAAAAGTTTTCAAAACAGTATGCCATAAAATTTTGGGTTATACCATACATGTTAACATCCTGGGGCAAATGGAGTATACTATGCACATTAAATGTAATGCTACTTTGCCCAAAAATAGTGTCGAAGTTTTCAACAAATTGTCTAAATAGTTCACTTGCCGAATTTATATTTGACGAAAAATGTTTTGGAGTTGACATTAATCGATACGCCGAATGAAGTAAAAGAAATTCGTAATTCGACAGACATATGTCTGTCGTGGCTGCCTTTTAATCCATCACTGTAGATTGTGGATATCGTTCCTGACTTGCTTTGGCGGGGCAGTCTATCCACTAGATAATGGTTGGGATTACTATTACGATAGCTTCCCATCATGTACTACTTATATATAATTGTGTCTCCTGATCTTCGCCAGCTCTTGAAACGACCCGGAGAATTCTGGGGTAGTCCGTGGTGGGAATAGGTGGGTGATTGAAATTTACATTTAAAGGCAGATTCATTTCTGCGTTCCAAGACGTATACACTGGAAAGTTTGGCGGAAGTCTGCATATTCTTTGCAGAGACAAAATTGGCAGGATCAGTCAAGTTTAGATCTGAATATCTCTCCTGACTTGCCTTGTTGGGGGAGTCTATCCACTGATACTGATACTGTATGTAATTGTGTCTCCTGATCTTCGCCTGCTCATGCAACTTCACGGAGAATCCTGTGGTAGTTCGTGGTCGGAATAGGTGTGTGATTGAACTTCTCATTTAGCGGCAGACGCACTTCTGCGTTTCAAATGGTATGTACAGTGTGGCGGTAAGCTAAATATTGCTAACAGAGACCTCTTGACCTACCTTTGTGGGGGAGTCATTCCACTAGATACTCGTTGGGTTGAATATTATGACAGCACCCCAGCAGATACTACTTCTACTGTAGAAGATTGTGTCTTCTGATGTTCGTGTCCTCAGGACACGACGCAGAGATCGCCATTCACAAGTTTACGTAGGCACACATCTACGTTCCAAGCAGTTACACTGTACAGTGTGGCGGGAATTTATATATTCCTAGCAGATGACGAATCCAGACAAGTATTACTTAAGTTTAGACCTGCCCGATATGCTCTCTGCTGTAGATATCTGAATATCTCTCCCGATCTGATTTGGTGGGGAGGTCTATCCGTCCGATTTCAATAGCTTCGATACCCAGTTTATAGTAAGAACTGTCTAGCTCCTGAAAATAGCCATCATCCGCAACCTTCACTTCTTCATCATTCTCCGCTGAGCAATTTTTTCAAGTTTGTGCGAATAAGGTGCGTGCTGAAGCTATTTGATTTTGGTCATCGCAGGGCAGTTAGGAAGGCCCACGCACACTTGGAAACCCCAAATAATGAAAGAACTATCGAATGCACGCGTAATCTGGAAGTAAGTTAAACACCGCGCAAAAGATCGGAATTTTTGGGAAAAAAACCTTGTTACGGCCCTATACTCCCTGGAGGAGTAAAAGCAACATACATATGCATACATATCGCAATAGTGGTTGTGTGAAGTTCGCACAGCTTTCTCATCATCAAATTTTCTGACAATATGTGATTTGTAGAACTTTTGAATTTTTGTAGAACTTTTGAATTGTTGACTTCAGCTAGCTCACGAACCTTCAACCGACGATCATCCAATACCAGTTTGTTGATTATTTTTACCATTTCTGGCTTGTAAACCTCAATTGTTCGACCATTAACGTGTTCGTCTTGACAGCTCGTACGGCCCCGTTTAAACTCTGCCACCCCTCGTTGCATCCCAGTAGGTACTGGTTCATAAAATCATAAAGTAGTTCGGGATAGGTGTTTGATCAACCATGAAACTTAGAGGCAGCCGCATATTTGCGGTGTATTATGAATCCCCGATTTCCTCGACACCGGAATTGTACAATCGCAGGAATACATAATAATAACAAATCCGTTCTTCCGGAATTGCAGAAAGAAAGAGGTTAAATAGATTCTAACTCATTAATCACAAAATTTAAGGGAAAAGGGCCTCAAGTGTCTAAAGCTGTCGAGAGAAGGTAGATGGTCTCGAAGATTCTTCTTTGCTAGCATCTTCGCCTGAATCCTGATGCGAGACCACATTGCCATAGACCAAAAGCTGCAATCAGATAGACGAGAGACAAGGTGATTTGTTCGATATCCAGGGAATCTAATTGTTTCAGTATTAATGTCGATATTCCGTTTGGGCCCATAGCTTTGCTGTCGTTTTCCAAACCGGAACATAAGATTTATTGCTTAAAATGATCCAGTCATTGATTCCGTTTCATATCGTTGCCCATTCTACTACTATTCTCTAGATTCAGTTCTCTTGTTCTAGGGTAATAATGGTTAGTACGACAAATGTCATCACATTCGTTTGCGATCCCCTCTGATTTGCTAAGAACTTTGGTCAAGGTGTTCGACTAGCGGAGATATACAGAACGGATGATGCATATGACCTGAAGGTTCTGCTCAACTGCCCATTCATTAAAATGGGATTTGTACAATTTTCTAAACTCTTCCTCATTAGATTTATTCTGGTTGAGAAAAGTTTGGAACTCACAGGCAATAACGTCGAATAGTCTATCTATGGAGAGGATTTAGAGGAGGTTTTCTGATCCCAGTGAAAAGATGGTCTGCGAGCTAACGTTTTTTGTTACACCAGATGATCAGATTATGACATGACAGAGCTTTTAAATGGTAACCACAGATCCCTAGGAATCTTTTTGGGGATGTAAATTCGGCGGTGAGAATTCATGTTTAAGCCGTCCACCGAGTTTCCGCAAAAGAAAACGGCAGAGAAGCCCTAATGATGAACTAATTATTTGCTCAGCCCATGCTATATCCCTCCGGTCATTAGCTATGAAAGAATACCAAACTTGAATGATGTGCATTACAGTCTCCTGTGGTATTTTTATCCATAATACTTTGTGCCACAGTTCAGTATCTGTTATTATCCGTACCGAATGTTGGACATCACTGTAAAGTGTTCGAGCATCCCCAAGCATTCTCATAACATTTCGGGAATTGTGGGATTTGTTAAGAAAAAGTTCAAACATAAAAATATGCATCATATATTCCAACTCGTACCTGTAATAATTCCAAATGTTTTGCTTATAACCAGATCTTTTCTTATTGCTACAAGCGAATGTTTCACATAGTCGAAGTTGGGTCGAGTAAAATGATGCTGCATTTAAGCCAAAATACAATTTCACATCTGTCTGCACATGCCTCTCATAAAAAAACATAAAAATCCCATGAATTGGCTTCAATTTTCAGTTGGCTCTTTACTGATGTGATGACTTTTGTAGACATGGACGTTGTGGTGAGTGCAGTCGTGGTGGTCGTCATAAGTTTATCCTTAATGCAACCTATATTTTAAGCAAATGATCACATAACTTTTACTTAGTAGAGAATATGGAAGTTTTCGACAAATATACGGGTTTACTTTTTAAATTCTAATGTTCCAAATTGTAGAAGATTTTCATGGGCTACAAAAAATATACTAATGAAAAATTTTACTCCAAACTACCAGCATCCAACATTAATTTCAGACAAATAATTTTTTGTCGTTTTTTATAAGAATTTCCGGTAGAATTCGTATATAAGGAACACTTTGGTTACTCCACCATAGCGCGAACATATATACAGAACATATATTTCCCATTTAATTTCTGGATTTTAATTTATACACATATAATATTAGATTTGTCTTTTCCAACATCGAATCGCATACAAACTGTCGTATTCTAACTTGCCTCAATCCATCAATGTTTTTCCCCATTCGCCGTCTCCATGTTGGCCATTCCTTAGTTTATTTATCTGAACATGGTAAATTTAACGGATTGTAAAAACTTTGACAACTCGACGATTTATTTTAACAAGTTGGTAATAAGTTTCATTTCTCGCCATAACATTGCAAACGAATAAAAAACGGCAACGAATGCAAAACTAGTTCATTTTTTATGTACATAATAATTTCAATTAAATCGAAAATTAAAATCAATAAACACAAATCGGTACTGAAGTTAGCTTTAAGTAAATACACACAATAAAAAAACAAAACATTTCAAACAATTAGTTGCAACGTGCAACATTTATGGAAAAGACACAAACAAATTAACAAAGGGTTATATCATTTGTGCCATACGTACTATAATTTGTAAATCATACTTAAGTGGAGGAAAGTATATATCATGAGCTACGGGCCAAAATTGTAACACATCGTAGGAGTGACCTAAGACCCTAAGTATGTTCGGCGGAAATTCGTTGTAGGGCATTGTAGGTAATTTGAGCTAAGTTCGTCCATCCGCCTGTCAGTCTGGTTGGAGCTTACGATAACTTTCGAAAGAAGTAACCGATTGATTGAAATTTGATATGTGATACAGTAGTTGTTTTGATTTTGCTGCCAAATCTACTTTTGCATGGCTTTTGTAGCAGGTAAGCCAAAATGGCACGTAAGATAAATGTACAGGGTTTTCCAACAAGAGGTGTTATTTTGAATCACCCGGTATTTCGGTAGCTGTCACTTTTGAAGCTTTTATTCATTGACATTTGACAAGTAGAAACTACGCCATTACTAAAAATGGAACGATACACGATTCAACAACGCATTGAAATTATTAAAAATCGAAAATCATCTTGACGGATGAAGCCCATTTCCACCTCGGTGGCTACGTCAACAAGCTAAATTGTCGCATCTGGGGCTCGGAAAACCCAAGAGTTATTGTTGAGAAGCCTCTCCATCCTCAACGTGTGACTGTTTGGTGCGGTTTATGGTCCGGCGGGGTCATTGTATCTTACTTTTTCCAAAATGAGGTTGGATCAACAGTTACGGTGAATGGATTGCGCTATCGAGAGATGATTAATGATTTTTTATGGTCGGACTTGGATGGTATTGATCTGGACAACGTTTACTTTCAACAAGACGGCGCTACGTGCCACACAAGCAACGAAACCATTGCTCTGTTACTGGAAAAGTTTCCGGACCGTGTTATCTCTCGAAGAGGTGATTGCAATTGGCCACCGAGATCTTGTAATTTACACCTTGCGACTTCTTCCTTTGGGGCCACGTGAAAGATAAGGTCTACGTCAACAGCCCAGCGTCGATTCAAGACCTCAAAGATAGAATTCGTGAGACTATCGTGGACATAAGGCAGCCACTTTGCGATTTGGTTATGGAAAATGTCATTAAAAGGATATGGTCCTGTAAGCGTGGTCGCGGTGGCCATTTGGCTGATGTTGTTTTTCATTATTAACGGCATACCTTCCTCTTTAGTATGAAATAAACATCTGATCATTTATCTAAAAAATGGCAATTTTCTTTGAATACCAAAATAAAACCTCTTGTTGAACCCTTATATGAAAACACATTTGACCATTGACTGGAATTTGAACGTTTTCCGGTGTTTGTGTTAACTTTTGGTCTTTGGTGTGTTCTGACACATATAGTAAAATTTTATGGCCAACATTTTTGTAGAACATTTCATCCCCACTCTCCCCATTTTTAGGGGTGTTTTTTTACGATTTGTTAAAATATAGCGAATTATTACAGTTATGTGGGTGAGCTTTAGGTTTATATACTCGTATTCCACAAAAATATTGGACTTACTATTTTCTACAAAGTTGGCGAACTACAACTCAGATGTAAAGAAACTTTAACCCCACTAAAATAAAATTTCGATGTGATCTTTCAAAACGCAGATACACATATATTCTGTTGTCTCCCCTACCAGAATCCATTGTCGAAACCCCGTTATTGGGAAAAAGTTCGAAATTGTTGTACAGTGTTACTATATTGGTTCTCTAATAACTTATAAACTACCTATCCGAATGTTCTATAATTCTACACCCAGTAATACATACTTTTTACATAGAAAAAAATGACCCCTTTTGATTTTAATAATATTTGTCACAAAGATTAAAAAAGTCTGTGAATTTTGTGACGTTTTTATTTTTCAAAATTCATTGTAGTTTTTGTGGTACATTGCTCCAAAGTTACCAATCTCAAGGATTTTTCTTAAAATTGTCATTTGTTGAATTACCCATATCTTCTTAACCGCTTCTCGTGTTTTGAAGAAATTAATACTAATTAGAAGCCCGGCTAATCCTCTTCAATGTTGTGGAATGAAATATTTATGTCCTTTTGGTGGAAAGATGTGAAAATATGGAATACTCGTATATCCTTAATCCTAGAATATGCTGAAAAAATATCAATTAATGTCCTTGATTTTTTTTTGGTACTAACGCGTCAAATTTTAATGAACTGTCTATGAAATACTCAAAATGGAACCTTGATGGTCCTTAAATATATGTATAGCAATATTCTTGAGTCAATTGTATAATATTTTTTTTGGATATTTTTATATAAAATTCTAGATTTGTCAGCTGGACTAGTGTAATATCTAAACGGCTTATTTGCATTGGAATTACCCAAAAACTTATATACCAACTATCTGTATATTCTGTAATTCCACACATAAGGGGTGTCCCAAGAAGAGCGCAATTTTTTAATTACTGATGCATCAATTGAATTGTTTCTCTGGCTGTATGACATGTGGCGCCGTCTTGTTGGAACCACATGCCCTCCACATTCATTTTCTCAATTCTAGGCAAGAAAAAACTGGTTATCATTTCACGATACCGAACACCATTGACTGTTTGCGCTTGACCTGCCTCAAAGGTCCAATGATTCCTCCAGCCCAAAAACCACACCACACAGTGACACGTTGAGGATGCATTTGCTTCTCGTGAATCACTCGAGGATTTTCCGCACCCCAAATGCGACAATTCTGCCTATTGACGAAGCCATCAAGATGAAAATGGGCCTCGTCACTGAAGATGATTTTATCGGCAAAATCAGCATTTTCATGTTGTCTCTCCAATACCCAATTAACGAACTCCCTTCGCTGTCCTTCTCCATTTTTACTAACCTCGTACCTTCTACTAACAAACAATAACAATTATTCAAATGTCAAACAATGACACTTCGAATGTTGCGAGATTTAAAAATTGCGTTCTTCTTGGGACACCCTTTAGTAATAGCATATCTGTCGCTATCGTCTGCATTCTACATCGAAATTTCCGATTCAACGAATGCATTTTTAGTACTTAGAACTATAAATAACTGAACATTTCTTATACATCATTGTCGTTATATCTGATGTTTAATTTATTTAATATCCCTTTCTTTAAATGTGTACAAACCAAACACACCAGACATACCCAAAGACCGAACAATCGATCCATGGAACTGTCGACTAGACATTCCGGCCAAACTACCAAAATGACTTACAATCACTGGCATACGTACATATATGGCCATAATGAAATCAATTTGGTCTGCCTTTAAAAAAGCGTATCATTACAAAATTGTCCATATTTATGTCCGATCAACTGAGGATTGAATGCCGAGTGAGAGTGTGTTCGAATCGAAATGAGTTTGTTTGGACAAGTATGGTTAAGCGGCGGTTAGGGTAACCGATTGCCGGTATCAGTACGAGTAGAAGTACTCGTACAAGTACGATTACAAATATGCCGATCTCTGGGATTGTTGCTTTATTGTTGCACTCAGTCAGTCCTCTTGCGAGTATTCTTGAGGTTTGTTTGTATTGTGTTTCAACCATATTTGTCTTAGGAGAGGTTTTCCCGGTCTGTGAAAACACTGTTGTTCTTTTTCTTGTTGCTGCTGCTGTTGTTTGGGTTGTTATGATGGCATTCATGCTGATTGCAATGCAGCGTTAATTCGACTGCATTGCCTGAGTGATTTACGATTTTCATCGATGAAATCCCTGAAAGTCTGTGTGGCACTCAGACACCACACCACACACTCTCTTACCCGGTTCCCGATACACGATTCCCGGTTGCTGTGGCCATGTGATTGGAAATGTTGGCGGCTGCTGCTGCACACATCATCTGAAACGATCTAGCGGACGAGTTGTTGCCTCGTGTAATCGAACATTTTGTTTCTAAACAAATTAGGGAAATCATTTGATTTTTTCTCTAAACTAAACGAAACGTCATGAAAGACGAAGGCAAGAAATCCAAAAGAGAGTTGTAGTGCGTGTTTAGCCGCTGCATTACATGAATGGAAACATGCCAGACTCATTGACTCACTCACGCACAACTACACTGCGAAAAAGATATATAAGATCCTTAAACGTTTGCTTTAAAGTGCCTGAAAGAATGGCGCCTACTACATGTTGTAAACGCTAATGGACATTCAATGTCATTTGATAACATTATTTAAATATAAATGTCGTCTAGGAATTATCTGATTTCTCTAAACCTTTCAGAAGAACCATTTTTTCCCAAAAGCATCGACATTTTCGAAGTAACCTGTAGACTGAATTATTTGGCGATAATAATTTTTCTGGGTGTATATTGAAGTTTTTCTCAATAATAGAAAAAGCTAAAATAGTATAGATGATGTCATATAAATAAGAATCTAGAAATATTGACATGTACAAATACATTGTTGCTAATTTAATATATTATCCGTACAAGGAATTATGATTACGTAAAGGGTTTTCCAATTGGTAATCAAAGAAAAATGCAATTTTTTGAGATAAATGATCGGATGTTTATTTCATAATAAAGAGGAAGGTATGCCGTTAATAATGAAAAACAACATCAACCAACTGGCCACCACGACCACGCTTACAGGACCATATCCTTTTCATGAAATTTTCCATAACCAAATCGCAAATTGGTTGCCCTGTGTCCTCTATAGCCTCACGAATTCTATCTGTGAGGTCTTGAATCGACGCTGGGCTGTTGGCATAGACCTTATCTTTCACGTGGCCCCAAAGGAAGAAGTCGCAAGGTGTTAAATCACAATATCTCGGTGGCCAATTGTGATCACCTCTTCGAGAGATAACACGGTCCGGAAACTTTTCCCGTAACAGAGCAATGGTTTCGTTGCTTGTGTGGCACGTAGCGCCGTCTTGTTGAAAGTAAACGTTGTCCAGATCAATACCATCCAACTCCGACCATAAAAAATCATTAATCATCTCTCGATAGCGCAATCCATTCACCGTAACTGTTGTTCCAACCTCATTTTCGAAAAAGTAAGGTCCAATTACCCCGCCGGATCATAAACCGCACCCAACAGTCACACGTTGAGGATTGAGATGCTTCTCCACAATAACTCTTGGGTTTTCCGAGCCCCAGATGCGTATATTTTGTTGGTCATCTACTCTATAGGAGACGACCTTGTTGTTCATCAACTCTATAGGAAACGACCTTGTTGTTCATCAACTCTATAGGAGACGACCTTGTTGTTCATCTACTCTATAGTAGACGACCTTGTTGTTCATCTACTCTATAGTAGACGACCTTGTTGGTCATCTACTCTAAAGTATACGACCTTGTTGGTCATCTACGGTATAGTACTCGTATACGACCAATTTGGTCATCTGCTCCATAGAAGACGATCAGTTTGGGCATTTGCTCTATAGAAGACGACCATTTTAGTCATCTGCTCTATAGAAGACGACTAGTTTGTAGATGACTAGTTTAGTCATCTTCTTTGTAGACCACCAGTTTGGTCATCTGCTCTATAGGAGACGACCAGTTTGGTCATCTACTCTATAGTAGACGACCAGTTTGGTCATCTACTCTATAGTAGACGACCAGTTTGGTCATCTACTATATAGAAGACGACCAGTTTGGTCATCTACTCTATAGTAGACGACCAGTTTGGCCATCTAATCTATAGTGGACGACCAATTTGGCCACGTACTCTACAGTAGACGACCATTTGGTCATCTACTCTACAGTAGATGCCCATTTTGGTCATTTACTCTATAGTAGACGACCATTTTGATCATCTACTCTATAGTAAACGACCAGTTTGATCACCTACTCTATAGTAGAAGACCATTGTGGTCACCTACTCTATAGTAGACGAACAGTTTGGTCATCTAAAATTTTTTAAAAAAATCTACTCTATAGTAGACGACCTGCTCTATAGAAAAATCTGCTCTATAGAAGACGACCAGTTTGGTCAGTTATTTAATCTGCTTTATTGCAGATGAAAAGGGGGAATTTACATTCACAAAGAAAAAATATTACAGAAGAATGAAATTCAAGATATATTTTCCAATATCTGAAAATTCTGCTGCTCAGCAACAATTTATTTTTCGAAAATGTTGTTTCTTCGAAGTACATTTTTCTTTGGGTGTATATTTCGTGTATGCGTTAGGTGAAATATTTTGTTGTCACAAAAATTATTTTGCACACTTTTGATTGCAAATTTGTCGAATATAGGCGCAATTATTTGTCGAATATTGGCGCAAGTATTTGAATACCATCATGAATATTTTCACGGAACGAATTAGAGTGTCGGGTCCTTTAATCAAAATATTTTCCTAAGGAAGCCCAAAATTCCCCAAGCACCCATTAAAAATTAAATTTGAAAGATTTCCAATTTACATTTGTTGCTGAAGTAACTAACTTATTCTATTTCCCAGCAAACATTGTGGGCAAATGTCTACAAAATTTGTTGTGATGCAGAAAGTCGGTCGTCACTCTCTCATAACTTCAGGAAAGTTGGTTTAAAACCACTAAATGGTACTTATGGACGTTAAAAGTAGTCTGGTATTATAAAGTCAATGAAAAGTACTTATTGGAAAAATAGTGCCTGTCTTGACCATCGCCAACCTTGTAGCCAATATATCTTACATTCCCCATTAAAATTTTATCAGCGCGTACATACTTCTGTGTTACTTGGCTATACGATAATGTCATTAATCACAAACAGTTCCAGATTCCACTATCATTTCTCCACGCTACTGACAATAACCTCTAATTTCTCTTAGTTATTAAGTAGCAGTAAAAATTTCAACTGCTTTTTTTTGCGAAATGCTTTGCTCATGTTTTGTCCATAATATCAAATTTCGCGTGTAATCGATTTTTTTTATTTTCTTTCAAACAAACAAATTATGAATGGATTTTGCTGTTTAGTTTTTTCTTTCGGTCTTCAGATCAACGTGTGCCATATCTTCCTGCTATGCTTATCACCGGCTAACCTCCGAAGATTGAAGAAAAAATGTGAAGAAAAAAACAGTAAACATTGCAATTGCGTGTTGGAAACTGAAAACTAACTTACGTTACATTTAATTGAGTACATTTGCTTTAACACAGAACGAATGAACGTATAATCGATGCTTATCATGCGGCTAGATTGCACACACACACACACGAACCTCATTCATGGACGTCGGAAAAAAGCCCTGCCAAAGGGGGGCCTTTCAAAGGCCTAAAGATCGAAGTATTGAGAAACAGAAGTAAAGTGTCAGGTTTTTATTAACAGATGATCCATTTAGATCGTGTTTTAATTTCAAATTAAACACTTAAAATAGAATTGGATGTCGGAATCTTTATTATGACCTTTAATTTTTAAACATATTTTCATAACAACATTTGAAAATTTTACCTTTCCAGAAGGTAAATGAAAAGGTCTAATTCATGAATTCCTACGATTCCACATGCGATGATTCAAGAATCTATTTGGTTTGATCGTCAGCTCAAATGAGACAATTTTGTTTATAATGTTGCTCGAAGTTCACGAAAATCTTGATTTCAAAAACAATTGATGATAGAGGTCATATTCTGACAATTTCTTGTCGAGAGTAAGATTCATTGGTAAACATAGAATTCGTTAAGTGGACGTGATATATGGCACTGCAATATAATTCACAAAATGCTATATAGATGATCTAGGACAAGGCTCCTCAGGCGTTTCGAAAGAAGTTCTGGAAGAAGATTAAGCAAAAATGTCCACTTAGAAAATGTCATCAATTTAATTCCTCTGTCTACTCTCCCGGGCAGTGAAAAGCCTCCCTAGTATATATAAAAATACCCCACACGATGTTAAAAAAATGTAAGGCCCTACGTGGAAGGCCTTCTTCGTTTCATCTCTGCCTAAACTTTCAATTCTTCGCTCCAAGAAGGTACTACTGTAACCAAACAGTGAAGCAGTACGCCAAAGCCACGTCCTCCTTCCCCTCCTTCCCCTCCTCCACCTCAAGCAACACAACTTGAATTAAGCGAAAAAATGAGAAACAAACAAATGAGCAGAAAAACAACGTTCAATTCAAACGTTTTTTAGACAATAAATCAAAATTTGCTGGTTATAAAACATTGTGGCTCGAAATTCAAAACTAATGAAAATAGTTTATAGTCGGAGGAATAAAGAAGAAAATAAATCGAAAATGAACAAGAAACAATCGAACAGCCCCTCAAAAAAACTAGAAAAGTAAGCTCTGATGATTCGTTACGCATTTACACGATGACCCCGTACCACACCTTTGGAAGAAGCAAAAAAAAATGGGAGGAATGGCAACCGCTTCAAACAGACAGATAGGCACTTACTTGGCACATAACTGCGTACATCAAAAGTAAAATGAAATAGAAAGAAGTAAGCAAGTTTCGGCCGGGAACACCGACTTAAGTATGCCCTAATCCACATAGTATGCGCTAATCATAGGAATTGGGGTTTTGTGTGCCAGAAATGGTGGGGATTTTTTGTCTATTCTTTGTCACATCATAGTCATTGCAAATAAACCTAGAATGCCGAATTTGGAGACCGTAGAAATTGGTACAGACATTTTGCAAAATTTAATCACGAAGAGAAAATATATGGTTGCTGTTATTATATTTGAGGAGCTTAATCTTATGGTTAATAAGGTCCCAGTCTTGATGACAGAAAAAAATAATTTAGGCCAGGTAAACATGTTTTCTTATCCACGTAACCATAATATGTTCCTCTTGTAATCATAACATACTCTATATAACCATAATAACGTATTATTTATGAAAATAAAAAGGTATTGTTTAATAATATACTATTAATTTTGAATTTAAAAGGAAAACATTAATATTAAAGCTATTATTACACTACGCTATTCCGAAAATGTTACTGAAGGAGACCCTATGGATATACCTATTTCGACCACGCTGAATCCATTGGTGGTAACCTTTTGTTCTTGGTTAGGTCTTGTTTTCGAGGTATTCGACTACAGAGATTAGTTATCTAGGTGGTGACTTTGAAGTGGTAGACTTCGAAATACATTCAGTCTAAAGAACTAAATAAAGGTAACCCTTGGATAATTTTTTTCTCTCAAAATAGTTGAAATACAGTTAAAGACTGTCCGCGTTGGAGGGTGTTTCATTTAAAAATTTTGGTCAAACGGCCCTTTTTTCCCATCCATATAACTAATTACTAGACAGCGGAATATATGCAATTGCATATTTTTATGCAAATTGCATATTTATGTCAATGTGCGTCCCCTAAAATCTATACATCGTTACCTTAATTCTGAAAGGCCGTAACAGACAACCGACTGAAGTTTTAATCTTGAAATTTGGTGCGAGGGTAGTCCTTGTCGTTATATAAAATTGTGTTCAAAAATTATGTAGTTTTCTCCAATTTGCTGATGCAAATTTTTGGATATGCCTTTTTTTTAATTTGCATATGCATTTTTATCCCCTCACCTTAGAGAGGAGGGTATATATCATTTGCTACAAGCCGAAAGTGTAACACATCGAAAAAGTAACCTAGAGCCCTAAGTATGTTTGGCGGAAATTCGATGTGGGTCATTTTAAGTCGTTTGAGCAATGTCCGTCCGTCCGTCCATCTGTCTGTCTGCTGGCTGGTGCGCACGATAACTCTCGTAAGGATTAACTCATTGACATCAAAAGGTTAACATTTAGTGAAAGATTGATTCTTTAATAACTTCTATACTACTCACTCGAATCTTCCGAAATTCCACACATAGTATTAGTTTAATAGTCAGTATCACCTCGAGAAAAATGGGCGAAGTTACCAAGCCCTTTTGGTACCTCTCACACAAATGGACCATTTTGCACCAAAAGTTAACTGCTTATATCTTTTATATCAGTTCATAAAAATATTTTAAATTTTGTACGGTGTAATGTTTTTATAGTACGTATAGTCCAACGAAAAATTGGCGTCATTGACATGCTGCTTTTGGTACCTCCCGCACAAATGGACTATTTTGCAACAAAAGTTAACAGGTTAAACTTTATTTAATACTACACCATTTTCAACAGTAATTGAGAAAATTTCACTTGAAATTGAGATTTTACATTTCAAATTGGCTAAATTTCATTTGAAATTGAGATTTTTTATTTGGAATTGACTAAATTTCAATTGAAATTGAGATTTTCCATTGAAATTGACTAAATTTCTATTGAAATTGAGATTTTCCATTTGAAATTGGCAAAATTTCATTTGAAATTCAGATTTTCCATTTAGAATTGACTAAATTTCAATTGAGATTTTCCATTTGAAATTGACTAAGTTTCAATTGTAATTAGGATATTACCATTTTGAATTGAGAAAATTCTATTTGCAATTAGGATATTTCTATTTGAAATTCAGAACATTCCATTTGAAATTATGATATTTCGATTTTAAAATGAGAACATTTTATTTGTAGTTGAGAAATTATATTATGGTAACAAATAATAAAGTTAAATAATAAACTATGTAGCAAACGTACAACAATTTCAAATTTATATAAATAATATATACATAGAATTCATTACACACAAATTTTATTCTCCGACCGGCATGTCCTCCATTTCTAGGGAGGGATGGCACACTGAAAAAAAAATTGTCATAAAATTAAAGAAATGCTCCAAAGACGTCCTTAGTCTTCAAGATAAGTATTTTGTACTTAAAATTAAGAAAATTTACTTAAAATTAAGTAAATTACTTAATATTATTGAAATTATCTATATTTTAAGTACAAAATTTACTTATTTTAAAAACTAATGACGTCTTTGGAGCATTTCTTTAATTTTATGAAAATTTTTTTTTCAGTGCAGAAGGTTGACGAATGCTGAATAGCTCGGCAGCAGTCTCCTGCAGTAGTTAATGATTTAGATTCGTCGATGATTCTCTCTAAGAAAACTAGCCGTTGCTTACCTAAATTTGGCAGTGTTACGTTTGGTACGTTCATGCGGCATTTTACGTAGCTTTTAACTTTCGACCAAATTATTTCAATTGGATTGAGCATTGGAGGATAGGGGCTAAGTCTGAGCAACGTGGCAGGACTATTTTCAAGGGCTTCCTCTAATCTTCGATGACATGGAGCATTGTCGCATACTATCACGAGCTCACTGACATCATTTCCCATATCATGCCATCTTTGTACAAGTTCAATTACCCATTCGTTTGCAGATACTGCGGTGAATGACCCTCTACGTCGATCCAATTGTATGACTCCGGATGTTTCTATTGCACCTATTAAATGGACTTTTGAACCACGCGAGGAAGGTATGAACTGTACGGACCTGGAACCCGTACGCCATGAGACGTATGATGAACGGACGATTTTATTCCCATTGCTATTCATAGGTACAGGCTGGGTATGAACAGCTTTTATTGTGTACATTTCACCATGAAACGTATTAGCCAATGTCGACAGGGCAATTCGTTTTTGGTATTCGACAAACACCATTTCCTTCAGTTCACGAAGTGTAATATATGGCTTTTCCTCCACCCATGACAATACGCTGTTTATTTCCACTGTATTTAGCACATGTGGCTTATTGCCGCCCCTTTTTTGCTGGAGTTTCTTCACATTCTTCAACGATGTGCGGTTTTATACGAAATTCCTAACGAAGCTGCAAGTTCGGCCCAATTGCCCCCGCGTCTGGCTGTTTCTTGCAATCGATTCCGATCTTGATCGGTATACTTTTTGTATATTTTTCTTGCAATTTGTTCTGAACCTACAGGAATAATAATTTAATTTACACACATACAAAAAATTTATTTTTATTGTTTATATACTAACCATCGATTTCTCCTCGACATAGCGGACAAGCGGAATTGTCAGATGACAAACATTTGGCTAGGAAGAAATGACGACACGGTAGCAAACGGTTGACGTTTCCACGGGACATATTTACCAAGCAAATTGCGCATTTATCCTTCAACTCCATATTGTCTTCCCAGACTTTTATATTATAATGTGGTCATGTATATATAATTTATTTATGTCAACACATTTCAAAGCCAACTTCATTAATTTTCCCAGTTTTTAATATGTATTTCAAAATCAAAGTTGAAAACAATTTCAAATGGAAATATCCTAATTTCAAATGGAATGTTCTGAATTTCAAATAGAAATATCCTAATTGCAAATGGAATTTTCTCAATTCAAAATGGAAATATACTAATTTCAATTGAAATTTAGTCAATTCTAAATGGAAATATCCTAATTTGAAATGAAATTTAGTCATGTTCAAATGGAAAATCTCAATTTCAATTGAAATTTAGTCAATTTCAAATAGAAAATCTCAATTTCAATTGAAATTTAGCCAATTTCAAATGTAAAATCTCAATTTCAAGTGAAATTTTCTCAATTACAATGAGAAACTTCTCAATTACTTCTGAAAAAGGTGTAGTTCATACATTAGAGTTTTAAATGCAATTTTATTATTTATTTATTTATATGAATTACAATACAAACTAAATTTATATTTTAATTTTACGAACCAGGGAAAAGCCCCGTTACAATGACCATGTTATGGGAATCGAACCTGCGACCCCCAAACTCATAGGCGAGCACACTACCTACTCAGCTACTGCATTTTAAATTGATAATTATTTAATTAAAACAAAAAAATAAATAAATTTACGAATATTTTTTGGACGCAAGGTGAAGGGATTCGTATGTTGGTTTACCCGACTGAATTTTTTGCGATTTTTAAGGCACTGGATGCACTTTTTTCTGGTAGGCTTGTTCCGCATTTGTTTTCTCCTATTCAATATCTACAACTTTGCTTCAGACACAAAAGAGATATTGCGTACGGTATACCTAGATAAAATTATAGAAAAATTGCAAAAAATCCACGTTGAGCAAAAAAAATCGTATGGCCATTAAATTATTAATTGAGCCAACTTGACTAAATGAATAATGCAGAAGTTCTTATTTTTGAGGCTACTTTCACGTCCAATTCTCAGAATTGAGTACCAAATTATTGAGCTGAAAAATGTTGTACTGTGTTATGATTTGGAATATTTATTAAAACTTATTGCTTTAAAACAAACGTTAAATATAAACATCTACAATTTTTAACTGTATGACATAACTTGAAATTAAGAAAAAATTAAAACTGAAATTAAGCAAGCAAAGTTTTTCCAATCCTTTTAATAAAATATTCTTGGAGAAAACCTAAACAGTAATATTATTTGCATTAAACACAACTTTAATTTCAGAAAATTAGTTCCCAAAATATATTTTGTTATAATATATTAAAATATGCGCTGCAAATAAATTTTATTGATTTTTAAATACATTTTTTTTTTATATAGCTAATATTTAAAATATATAATATTTTATTTAATTTGGATTCCAAATATATTTTCTTCCAATTCAAACATACCAAAAACGTCGATTTTCCCCGTATAGTTTTGGAAAAAAATTGTCATAATAAGTTTTAATTGTGAAAAAAATCCACAATTTTTTTTTAATACTTCCTCAAACATTAAAGTCAAAGCTATCGATATCAAATTCAACACCCTTCAACTCGGGCACTCCTTATCCTATCTCGTTGAAATTTTGTCTCGTATGTACTATCCAATAGATGCATGGTGCAAGTTTTATCCCGATCGGATGACATCGGCTTCAAAAGTTGACTCACTTGACATGCAATCCAAATATAATATTTTCCTAAAAGACACCATCTAAAAATGTCATCGAATTGTATGAAGTTTGAAGCGAAGGTCGACATTTGTCAGATATACTATTTAAAACCTTGTAATTTACAAAATTCCCCTACTGTTCAATATAATTAAAATATAAAATAAATTGTTCTAAGGTCCATAACTTTTTTATTTCATTCCCAAATAAGCAAATTACCGCCCTCCACCCTGTATATCTTTACCCTGATTCAGAAATGATGTAACTAATTTGTTTTTTAAGAATCAAGTTTTTTCCTTATTCTGTTAAAATTTTGGGGTTTTCTATCAGAATATTTAAAACATCGATTTCGAAAAATCGTACTCACCAAACTAAACGAATAGCATTATTCATAATCGAAGCCGACTGTAGCGTACTCAAAGTGTGAATAGAAAATTGTGTGCGATATCAACACACATACATACATATAAAAAACATGTACTTTCATACAACCGAAAAAAAGGTTTAATCACAGATTCGGTTTTCAGTTCGTTTGTGTGAGTAACGTAACAAATTGTGAGGTTAATTAAAAAAACATAAATCGTTTAAAAAAGTTTAGATATTAAAACTCTTTTCCACCTCTCTCTCTCATCCATACCAAATTTCCATTCAGAAAATACTCGTACCTCCAGCGCACAATTGTCGATCGAATCTTAGCTGCTGCCGATCGATGGTGGCCATTGAACGGTTACCGACTGCCGGTGTAAGACGGTATGCGATTTTTGGCAGTTTATTCATTTTTTTGCGCTGCCAATTTGAGCCATGAAAAATTTTGTTTAATTGAACTTTTATTAAAATTATCATTAAAAAAAAAGAAAACCATTTGTTCCGTAAACATGTTTATTTTAATGAAAAACTTTTCATCGCGAATAACGATTAATGTTCGTTATTAATTGGCAAAAAATAATTCATGCATTATGTGGCTGCTGTTAAACTATAAGTACAACAATATAATAAACTCGTAGGAACATTCCAGAGGAATTCAACGAGAAATGAAGGGTAAGATAGGACATTGTGGAACATCTAATTTTATATTTATGAGTCAAACATATATATAAATATATATTC
This sequence comes from Eudasyphora cyanicolor, assembly GCA_963930755.1. Lineage (NCBI taxonomy): Eukaryota > Metazoa > Arthropoda > Insecta > Diptera > Muscidae > Eudasyphora > Eudasyphora cyanicolor. Next base: position 11,342,044 of record OZ005734.1, read on the forward strand.
CTCTTACTCTTATGAGGAGCATATGGCCAAACATACCAAAGCAGAAACTCTGGCAATTTGAGAAATTAAAAAATAATGGGAACAATTGCAAAATATGAATAATTTCTTAGAATCGCAATACTTCCTACACTATTAGGTTCTCGAAGAAAAGGTAAATTAACCCACTATCACCTCCAAAGTGTTAAGAAAATTAAAAATGTTTAAATTTCCGCGATTTTCGTGAATATAAAAATTGAAAAATAGCGGGAACAGTTGAAAAATAAAGAGAAATTTCTTTAAAACGCAATATAATTTTGTATTTCCCAATATTTTCTTGTGATCCGTCAGTTATCCACTATCATCCATCAAAGCTAAAGAAAATGATTTTTCATTGAACCCACGTTAAAGGTCATTGACCACAAATCAAAGGTCATTGATCACAATTCAAAGGTCATTGACCCCGGGACATATGTCATTGTGGGAAATCTGGAAAATAGTGGAAAAGCGCAATATTTCCAATAATATTGCGTTCCCGAAGTAAAAATACACTTTCTAGTGATCTACAAGGGATCCACTGTCATCCACTATAGCGAGAGAAAATTATTTTTTTTTGTTTCATCAAAATTTTGGGAAAAATGCAGAGAATTTATAAAAAATTATGACAAATTCCCTAAAAACACATTTCCTAAACTATTCTGTTCTTAAGAAAAAATGAAAATCATCCAAAACGAGAGGAAAAAAAATTTGGGATTTTTCTCATTTTTTGAAATTTCGGAAAAATATTGACAAAAAATAAAAATTTGGAATTTTACAACGATGCAAATACCAATCTATTTCAATCGCCAAAAAAAAGTTCTTTCATCAAAATTTTGTTTGACATAAAAACCAGAAATATGGAAATTTTTAAAAATAGTATGAACAGTTGGAATAAAAAGATAAATTTCTTAAAAGCGCAATATTTCCTAAAACATTGGTTTCTCGAAGAAAAAGTAAATTTTCATAACGAGAGGAAAAATATTTTTTTTTTAAATTTCCCAATTTTTTGAAAGTGGTTGTTACACTGTTAATAGAAATTGCCAAAATATCAAAGTTTGTATTTTTAAAACAAGGGAAATAATAATCGATTGTAATCGAAAAAAATAGTTTATAAAAATTTTGTTTGAAAAAAAAAAACAGAAATATTGATAAATTTGAAAAATAGTGGGAACAGTTGGAAAATAATGATACATTTCTTAAAACTCACTATTTTTTTAAGAAAAAAGTAAATTTCGCATGGATCAGTAAGAGACCAACTATCATCCACCAAAACGAAAGGAAAATTAAAATTAGTGGATTTTTCCAATTTTTTACATTTTGGAAAGGAATTTTACTGTGAACAAAATTGGCAAAAAATCAAAGTTTGGCAATTTAAAACGAGAGGAAAATTATTTATTTATTTTTCTGAATTTTGGGGAAAAATATTGATATTCCATCAATGAAATATTGAAAGATTTCTTAAAAACGCAACATTTCCGATAAGGATCAACTATCATCCACTAAAGTGAGAACAAAACTAAAACTTTTGAAATTTTGAAAATAATGACAATTTTTTTACAAAAAACAATACGTCCTATAATATTGGTTTCTCAGAGAAAAAATAAAGTTTCTAGTGATCCGTAATAGATCCGTTATCATTAAAAAAACGGAAAATTAAGGTTACGCTGTCAAAAAATTCGCCGAAAGAAATTGTTTGATGTCCATTTTGTCTCAAATATGCAACAAATATGTGAATATGGGGGAAATTGAAAAACTATTAGGGAAATTGAAAAAACAGTAGGAAAATTACTATTTTTGGATTTTAATTTTGGAAGGGGGTTATCATACAAAGGATTTACTGATCCTTCTGAAAGTACTATGCAATTGTCATTTATAATCACTCGATGGTTTTTAATTGATCTTTATATAAAAAGAAACAAACGTATAAATACTCGTATTAATAATTATTTTTTTCCTGTTTTCTTTACAGGATTTACTTATCCAAGAGATTAGAATCGTTGTACATACAGATGTATTATAATATCTGATGATGGGAACTATATGACTATAATACTCATTCTATTTGTAGAAAAATGCATTTTGAAGACATCAACTAAATGTCTTTGCAACTATTTCTAAAAAAACACTTGGAATTGTATTCAAATTTTGTATAAAGAATAAATAGTATAAATATGTTTAATATATGTATTTATTTATGATATTATTTATTCACAAATATTATTTTAATGATATGTAAAATGTATGTATTCGTATATAAATTAAAATAATATATTTAACAAGAAATAATAACTAAAAACATCAAACAACTAAAATTTAAGCTTTTTTGTTTACTTATTTATCAAATGATCTTGAAAACAATGAATAAATATAGTATATACAGCGGCGACATTGTTATATCTAACGTGGTAGAAATTTCTGAATAATATAGCATATTCTTTGCCAATATAGACCTAGTTAGGGCTTTTCGAGAAAAGTTGAAACTAAACTTCTGGGTTCCCAAACCGTCAGAATCATCACATGAAATTATTGGGTTCTCGCAGCTACGATCATGCTAAATTTCGTGAAAATATGTCCCACCATTCACAAGATACAGAATTATTTGCAATTTACAACGTTTTGTAACCCACTGTGCGACGATGAAATTGTTAAAATTCTGAATAATACCAGGCTCGCAGAAATTTCAACAGCCGAATGTTGAATTGCATTGCGACAGAGCGCACACACATGCTCATTCTCACTGTTCATCGATGCAATTGTCAAAACCCAGAAAAATACCAGGCTCGCAGAAATTTCAGCAAGCGACTCCGACAATAAAACAGAATATACATTCGTACATACTTACATACTTACTGACCAACAAACGAACGCTCAAATGCTCTCCCTCTCATTCCGTTTCACTGAGAGTGAAACGAACCCGAGAGACTGAATGAGAGTGCGCAGAAGGTCTGCTGAAATTTCTGGTCGCCTGGTATTTTCCTGAGTTTTAACGAGTTCAGCTCATTCTATCGATATGCAAGACATAATGGGAATGAATGAATGTGTGTGTGAGCCACTTACCGAATGCATTTCAACATTCGCCTGCTGAAATTTCTGGGTGCCTGGTATTTCTCTGGTTTTTAGCGATTTAATCGGTGAGCAGTGAGAATGGGAATATGTGTGTGTATGTGTCCGCTCTGTGCGCTCTGCAATTCAACATTCGCCTTCTGTAATTTCTGGGTGCCAGCTATTTTTCTGAATTTTAACAATTTGATCATTGCGCAGTGGTTAGTTACAAAGCGTTGTAGTTTGGAATTAATTCTATCTTGTGAATGACGGGACATATTTTAATGAAATTTCGCATGATCCGTATGACGGTTTGGGAACCCAGGAGTTTAATTTTCGCGTGGACGAAGCTGTGCTGTTTTCTGAGATAATTCGGAAAAATTTTTAGAATAAAACCTCCTTTAAAATAAAACACAAAAAATCATTTAAAATGTTTTTTATTGCACACAAATTGTATATATATTTATATTAATTTTTAATAATATTTCTTAAGTATGTTACACTAAATAATATTGTTACAATAAATAAAATAAATTGATCACTTATTAAATGTTATTATTGAAATAATAACACTAATTGAACAAATTCATTTAATATAAACATGGGTTTAAAAAAGTGAGATTTAAAGTTTTTGCATGATTTAGACAAAAAATTGTGTCAAATTTATCTGCACACCATATCGACCTCTCAATACAACAATAGCGTATACGCATATACACCATTATTTTTTATTATAACATATATATGGGGGCTATATCTAAATCTGAACCGATTTTCTCCGAATTTGGCAGAATTCCTTCATGTAATAAGAAGCCTCTTTCTGCCAAATTTCACACTGATCGGTTATAAAATAAGTTTTTTACGGCGCTTACATGTGAAATCGGGGGTAACGTATATATGGGGGCTATATCTAAATCTGAACCGATTTCTTCCAAATTTAATAGTGTTCATTCATATAATAAGAGACCTCTTTCTGCTAAATTTCACACTGATCGGATATAAAATAAAGTTTTTACAGCGCTTACATGTCAAATCGGGGCTAACATATATATGGGGGCTATATCCAAATCTGAACCGATTTTAACCAAATTAAATAGGGATCGTCCTTGTGCCAAAAAAAAAGATATGTGTAAAGTTTCGTCAAGATCGGGCCATAATTGCGACCTGTACTTTGATTACAATACATCTACAGACAGACGGACAGACAGACGGACATAGCTAAATCGACTCAGAAAGTGATTACAAGTCGATCGGTATAATAAACAATGGATCTATCTCTTCTCCTTTTGGGTGTTACAAACAAATGCACAAAGTCATAATACCCTGTACCACAGTGTGGTGTAGGGTATAAATACTGTATATATGTAGTATGGCACTTTGATCCCATTTATTTACAATTAGATCACTTTTAGACTAGTAGAATATCATATGGATGTTGCCTGATTATTTCACCACATATTAAAATGACAAGAAATTGAAAACATCGATTCTCTTCTAAACTATACATATTAACTTCCAAGAAGTCTAATTTCACAAAAACTTCAAATGTGATTTTCTTGAAACTGCAAAAAATATATACCCTATTCTTTTATTGAGGGGACGATATGGTGTATTTCGCCTATATTTTCGCATGGTGTTATCCTGTAGCTTGTCATCTCATTGTCATTCAATAATTGAGTTCAAAAATCGGAAATGTGTAGCGGAAAGCAGGTTGTAGGAAAATGCAGCATATGTTTTTCCGCGACACAATTTTCAAATCAAAGTAACACAAATAGATGTATACAGTATATTTATACCTTAAGATATCTGAAAAGAAATAAAATTAAGAATTAATTTCGTTTAGAAGTATGTACGTATGTATGTAAATGCGTACAAAAATAAAATTGCAATTTATGAACTTATATTAAACGAGGTATATACCAAACGATTTCTACTTGTCGAAAGTATTTATTTGATGTAAATTTGGGAAAATTCGAAAATAGTGGGACATTTTTTAAAATCGCAATATTTCCTATAATATTCCGTTCTCGAAGAAAAAGTAAATTTTCTAGTGATCCGAAAGGGATCCACTATCATCCACCAAAGCGGGACGAAAACTATTTGTTTTTAAATTGTTCTCAATTTTTTAAATTTTGGAAAGGGGTTATTAAACTGTCAAATAAATACAAAAAATATCAAAATTTTTAATTTTAAGACGAGGAAAATACCAATCAATTCTACTCGCCAAAAAAGTTGTTTCATCAACATTTTTTTCGAAAAAATCCAGAAATATGGAAAATAAGCGAAAAGTAGTTGGAACAGATGAAAAATAATGATAAATTTCTTAAAAAACACAATATTTCCATAAAATATTTGGTTTTCGAAGATAAAGTAAATATTCTTGGCATAAGTAAGAAACCAACTATCTATCATAAACTGACCGAAGCGAGATGAAAAAAATAGTTTTCCAATTTTTTTAAATTTTAGAAAAGGTTTATTTACACTGTCAAAAAAATTTACAAAAAACCAAAATTTGGAATTTTAAAATGGGGCAAATACTATCGATTCTATTCGCCAAAAAATATGCGTAAAAGTTGAAAAATAGTTGAAACTAATAATACATTTCTTAAAAACGCATCATTTCATCAATGCTCGAAAACAAAGTACATTTTCTTTGGATCTATGAGAGACCATCAATCATCCACCAACATTGTTTGGTGTACATTTTGTCCCAAACAAGCCACAAATATGAGAAATCAAAAAAAAAGATTGAAAAATTAAAATTTTTGGATTTTTCTCCCATTTGGTTTTTAATTTTAATAAAGGATTTACTAATCCTAAAATTGAAAAATACTAAGAAAATTCTTAAAAACTCTATATTTCCTAAAGTATTAGGTTCTGGAAGAAAACGTTTTCTGAACTGTCAAAAAATGTTGACTAAAAATCAAAGTTTGCATTTTAAAACGAGGAGAAGGCCAATCCATACTTCTCGCCGAAAGAAGTCGTTTAATTTTGCCTCAAATAAGCCAGAAACACTGGCTATGTGTGAACATTATTAAATAATGGAGAACAATTGAGAAAATGGAAACATTTAAAAAACGCAATACTTTCTCTATTATTTGGTTCTCGCCGAAAAAGTAAATATTCTGGGTATCAATAATGGACCAATGGACCAATCGACCATTAATATTTTTTTTCAATTTTCGCAATTTTTTGTGAAAATTCGAAAGGATCTAAATTTTTTCGACCGATAGTCAAAGTTTGAAATTTTAAAACGGGACATACTTGTCGAAAATTCATGGATTTTTGTTAATTTTAGATTACCAAAAAGCCCTATGCTCGATTAAAGCCCTATGTTAAATCTAGGAACTTTGTGGAAATTATATAAGAGATTTTTCAAATATTAATAATTATGCTGAGATTTTATTTAAATTAATATAATTGAAACTCTCTACATATCTGAAAAAATATCTTAAATATTTTGAATCGAAATTATTACGAAATGGGTCAGAAAAGTGTATGAAAAGTTGCTAAAAGTCTTTTAAAAGAGAAAAAATCCACAAAAAAATGGCCTCTTTCCAACGGCGTAAACTTTGTAAAAACCGTTTCAGCCATTCAAGAGCAATTAAAAATTTCGTAAAAAACAAAAATTGAATATCCATACAATTTTGGATATTTTTTTTCAAAAAATAATTTTAACATTTTGCAACTTTTATAAACTTTTAGTCAAAAATGAACTTCATAGGTTAATATTCAACATTCTGATCCAAATCTACACTAAAAAATGTCCTAAAATTAAAGAATGGCTCCAAAGACGTCATTAGTCTTTAAAATAAGTACATTTTGTAACAAAAATGTAGATAATTTCGTTAACATTAACTGTAAGTAAATATTCTTAATTTTGAGTATAAAATGTACTTATTTTAAAAGCTAAGGACGTCTTTGGAGCATTTCTTTAACTTAATGACAATATTTTTTTCAGTGTATGAAGATTTGTTTATATTTTATAAATTGCGACTTTTATTCGGATTTAACAATTTAAATATTTTTCTTTGGCATGGGGATTTTTGGTTGTCAAAATTAATATTCAAAATAATTCACAGAAAAAATTCAGCTGAAAATATTTAATAAATATCAGTGAAATTTATAATTTCTGACACAATCACTTATTTAATTAGTCAGTTGAACAAATTCGTTATTAAATAGTACAATTTTGTAAAGAGATTTTTTCGCTTTTTTTCTGAGTTTGAAAAATTCATAAATGAAACCCCCAAGACATGTTAGGGATTTCCCAAATATGTTTTTTTTTTGATTAGGCACAAAAACGGCTCAATTGTTTTCTGAGAAAATCACAATATTTTTGTTCCATTTGCTTTAAATTTAAATTGCAAATCAGATCTTAATCAAAACTCATTATATTATTGCAAGCCAAAGAAGACATTATAAATAGCAATTTCTGTAAGCGAAACAAAGAAACACGCGGCTCATAAAATAATTAATATATCGGATGGTCAATTGAAGACGAAAGCGCGAGATCATTTCGAAAATCGCCATTAAAAAATTAACTGATGTGGCTATAAAAAAAGCACAACAAACACAATGCCAAGATGGAAACCACCCAATCGACAAACATGAAATAAAAAACCGTGTTAAAATTTTCTGTTTTATTTTTTATGATCTTTAATGAGTGTTAAATATATTTTTGAATTTTTGTGTTTTTTTTCATATGCATAATTTGAATATACTTCGAAATTATGCTGATTTTGTAGTGGCAGCAGGGCAGGGAGAGGGAGAGGGTAGGATGAGGCGTTGTGGTGTGGACAGATTCTCAACAAGTAAAACTAAGGCCAAAATTGTTTACGTATTTCTAGTTTGTGTTGTCTGGTGGTGGAGTTGTTTTGTTTTGTTTGTTAAAGAAAAGAATGGTTATTTTTTATTTGATTTTTTGTTTTTGTACTAATAAGCTTGGTTTAAATTTTATTTTTTAATTAATTTGTTTTGCTTTTTTCTTTTACAAATTTAAATTCTGGGGTCTTAAAAACTAAAACAATAGTTAACTAAACTAATTGTAGATGAGAATACAACTAAAGAGTTTGTGGGCGGGGGTTGTTGTGTGGGGCGGGGTATATAGTCCAGGGATATGATTAAACTTAAAATTATATTTAATATTTTTGTTGTTGCTATAATACAAAATTATGGAGAAAACAATTCGTGTTATGTATATAATTCGCTCGATTTTTTTTACGATGTCGTTTGTCGGCTTTATGCCATATTTACAACTTATTTGTAATAATAATAATAATATTTATTTGTAGTATTTTTAATGCTCAGGTATTTAATTAAAGGTGTGTGTTTTTATAATTTTTTAAATTGTAATGTTTTTTTTTTTTGTTAATATAATCAAATAATTGTGTTTTTGTTTGTAGATTTGAGGAAATATTTGGCTTTAATTTACAATATAAAACTTAATAGGAATAGCATTTTGTATTGGTTGTTTGTTATTGGTGTTTAAAACATAATGAAAGCACAAAAGAGACAGAGAGAGGGAGTATAAGAGCGTGAGAGGGGCAGGGGGAGAGAGCGCGCTTAATTAAGGCTGGAGTATAGTAAAACCTTTAATACTTTGCCTAAATTACTAAGCGACTGAGCCAGAATGAAAGTGAGCTTTGAAGCTAGCCGGAGTCTCTTGGAAGCTTCTCTGAGATGCTTAAAGACTTTGCCAGCCGTTGCTGAGCTACACTTTCTCTAGGCTTGCCCGCTCTATTTAAATAGAGAGGTATTTTTTTAAAGAAAATCTAAATTTTCCTAAAAAATCAAAGTCCTACAGTGTTCGTTCGGCCTCCGTTCAATATGCGGTAGCCGCTCCTGGATGCATTAGATGATGGTGATGGTGATGATGACCGAAATGATTCAAAGGATTCATGGCATCAGCTCCTGCCGCAGGGGCGGCGGCATGATACCAATCGGTGGGGGCATGATGTTGAGCCGCCGGATGATAGAGCAAATGATGATTGGCATGATGATGACCGCTAACGGCCAACATAGAGGCAGCCGAGGCAGCGGCAGCATTGCCACTAGCCGCGGATGAGGGCGAAGCGGCCATACCCTGGTGATGATGATGATGATGGGCATGATGATGAGAACCGCTGGCCGCTGTCAACGAGGGTGGTGGTCCCAATGGAGGTGGTAGATACGCCGAAGCGGAGGCAGCCATTAATTGCAATGCAGGAGATTTGGTCGACGAACTCTGATGATGATTGAGATGATGATGATGATGCGTCTGATGCTGTTGACCCGCCAGTGATTGTTGGCCACTGCCATTGCTGCCCGAGAGATGATGGTTGCCGTGTTGCTGATTGTGATGAGAACTGCTACTGCTGCCACTGGACGAGGCTCCCAGATGGACATTGTGCATGGCAGTATTTTGTCCTGGTTCTGATTTGATCGAATGCGGAGAGGATTTGTTTAAGCTGCCATTGCCCGAAGAGCCACCGTCACCGGTCAGACGTGCCGAGGGAGGAGTTTGAGCTCCGCCGGTCACTATACTCGAAGAGGAGGACTCTTCGCCCTCACTGTCATAGCCATGAGAAGGTGATTTTTCATCAATGTTACCATGAACCTGGAATAATAATAAAGACAAGGCAAGGAATTAGTAAATAATTATTTTATTAAATTAATTAAAATTTTATTATATTAAAATTTAGACATAATTCAACCATTGAGATCAATTAGGTCCGAAATATTTTCTTCAACTCTATGTTTAGTTGAAGAAAAAAATTACTTTTGATAAATTTGTTTGATATTACTTTCAGATAGTTTGAATTTACAAATTTTTTTTTTTAAGTTAGAAAAAGAAATTTCATTTTTATTTCTTCAAAAAGCCGTCGGCTAATTTTCGGTTTCAGTTTTTTGTTTGAGAAACTTACCTTCATGTGCTTGCGCAGAGACGAGGGATGAGTATAGGATTTATCACAGCCATTAATGCGGCAATTGTAGGGCTTGTCCGAGGTATGGACATGCGAATGCTTTTTGCGATCCGAGGAGTTGGCAAAGCGACGGTCACAGCCCTCGTGTTCACACTTGAAAGGTTTTTCGCCTGAAAATAAAAGAAAAGAGAAGAAACAAATTAAAGAATGTTTAAATACAAAATAAAATAAAATACATTGTTAAAATTTAACACAAAATGCTAACCATCTCCTAAAATACCCCAAATAAAATTTTTCCCTAACCCTCCTAACATAAAAAAAGAAATATGAGCTAAGCTAAGTTTAAAACCCACAACCACACCAAAAAAGAAAACAAACAAAAGCATGATGGCAACACTCCATATGATTAATGGGGCAACAGTGTGAAAATAACAATGGCGCCAAGACAACACCAGCCAACAGCCATCATCGGCATAAATAACAGACACACAAAAAAACAGGGTGACATAGATGCTACAAATAAAGAATGAGAGCACAAAGTGACAAATGGATGAACAAGATGTTCTGGAATTTCAATAATACATATTTCCATAAAGAAATATCGAGTCAATACGAACGAATATGTACATAGAAAACCTATACCCTTTTTTCCTTTTTTATTGGGCAAGGTGTAAACCATGAATCCTTTAGGGCCATAAATGACAATATTTATGTAGTACTAAATATATTTATATGAAATAAAATAAAAATTAATACAAAAAGGTGAGTATTTATATGTTTTACGTTTACGCTTGGACATTTTAGGACTGTCCTAAACGTAAAATACGTAACAATAAATGCTGTCACTTAAAGACAATGGATGTCGAGTGAACGTAAAAAAATGCCATAAATTATGTGAATAAGGGCCAACCTTTGGCTCTATTGTGCTCTGTGTTGAGGTGGAAACAAAGGGAAACCCCTACAGGACATGGAATTGCATAATAGTTCAACACCTGTAACCGGCCTAAAGGTCAAAAGGCTAGGTTTCAAAACGAATTAATACAAAGCCGAGTAATAATTTATCGATTAAACAATATCAAAGACCAAAAAAAGGTGTCTTATCAAAATTGTCTTGTATCGTAGAAGAATAAGAGGTGGGAATAACGTATTTTTTGAAATCTAAAAAGTGAAATGAAATTGAAATCAAAAAGTAAGAGCGACAAAATTCTAAGAATCTATAAAAATTGGATTTAATTAGACTTAAATTTGAAAAGATAAAATTTTATAAGAAATAATGGGGGGGAATATAGGAATTACAAGAAGAGGTACTAGACTAAAGGGCGGATTAAGAAAACGTTTGTAAAATTAATGTAAAAATTAAGTGACAGATCGTGTTGAACAAACATAAGCGTATTGTAGGATGATCAGCTGATTTTTGTGGATAATGAAAATTAAAGCAAATCAAATATTAATTCTGCCATTAAATGGATTCTTTCATATTAAGTAATTTCTATATTTTTAATAAATAATATTCCTTACTCGTAGAAACAAAATCAGCTGATTTGTGTGGATAATGTTAATTAAAGCAAATCCAATATTAATTTCTTTATTCATTGGATTAATTTAATTTTAAGTATTTTTCAGCCGGTTTAATGAAAATTAAAGCAAATCAAATATTAATTTTGTCATTTAATGGATCATTTCAACGTTTAAGTAATTTTATATTTTTAATAAAAAAATTCCTTACTTGTAGAAGAAATCAGCTGTGTGTAATGACAATTAAAGCAAATTAAGTATTAATTTCATTATTCATTAGATTATTTCAATTTTAAGTACTTTTTATTTTTAACAAATATAATTCCTTACTCAAAATAAAAAATTTTATTCTAATGATTTTTTGCTGTTTTATCTTTAAAAAAATATTTTAATTTTTCTATAATTAATTACTTTCCTCCCGCTTCTTCATGTTTGGTTATACATCCAATTAATTTCATTTAGTTTTGTATAGGGGACAAAATAATGTTCAAGTCGTTATTATTACTTTTTCATTTGTTTTTTGTTTATTTTCAACACTAGTGGATTATGTCGGAATTTATTTCCATATTGGTTGTTGTTGGGCTGCTACAATAACCCGCTCACACTGCAGTTGTTGTGTAGCATTTGACATTTTTAAAGTTTAAAGCGGATTAAAGCCGTTAAAATGTTATTTATCAACAATCGATAACTATATGAGAGTAACCGACAAAAAGTGTTAAGCTCTTGATATCACTCCATTTTTTGTGATTTTTATTTTGTCAATTAAACAAAACAAAAAAAAATAATAATAACGACGTCTACATTTAGAGTAACCGAGTTGAAGGAATATAGACAATTTAATGAAATTAATTCAAAGATATTTGAAAATATGTTAATTTTAATCTTCAAAATTTATTTAATATTAAGGAGATTTAAGTAGAAAATGTCCTTAGTTTAAGTTGTTTAATGTCTTGGGTGCAAAATCTTTAAAATTCGAAATTATTTTTCCGCTACATAGGTATTATAAATTTGAATTTATTTAGCTCATTAGAATTCACTTTCTTTGCCATAATCTGAATTATCAATAAATATTGGTTTATTTCACCTTCGCCTTCTTCTTCTTTTAATATCATTCATTTCGTTTTCAGTTTTGTTTTGGTCGTTTTTTTTTGGGTATTTAATTGTGTTTATAATTAATTACAATAGACTTTTACAAGGGCCCTTGGCAAATTAATTTTTAACGCTATTTAACTCGACGGTATTCACACCGTACCGAAAATTTAACACAAGAGGGAAGTATTTAAACAAAAACAACAACATCCACAAACATTGGAGAGGAAAAAAATGACGTATACACTAGCAGCAACAACAACTAAAACTACTATTCGTAACTTGGGTTATACGAAGAGAGAAAAGTCAAAATAATTTATGAGTCTTATTTGAAATGACATTTGACATGTCATTGTTAAAACACCAACAATGAGAAATGATAAAAACACCTAAGGAGAGAATAGGGTGGGATGGAGAGAGAACGCAACAATGCCGGTAGAGTGTTTTGTGAAACAATGGGTGAGGGGCAACAGAGGAGAGTCAGGAAAATGAATGGCCTTAATAAATTAAAGACAAAATAAACAGAAATTAAATTTAAATCCGATACTATAACCAAAGAAAGGGAAATGGAAGGTTTTAAGAGAAAAAGTGTTTAAAAATGTGTAAAAGATGACAATAATAACTCTTCTATTTTAATCAGTAATGTACAATATTTAGATTTTAGGCTTTGGAAAGAGAAACTCTTCTTTAATTCATTAAAATTGCAATCACAAAAGCTCACACAATTCCCAGTTTTAAACTTAAACTGAATATAATCAAATTTGTTCGATAAACGCATTCAGCTTGGGCTTACTTTTCACCGATGTATTATAAAACTAACTGCCTTTCTCATCTCATCAGCTGTTCTCCCAACCCTATGTCTCTGTTATACAAAATGTTGCCAGAAGCAAAGCCTATTTATCTGTTATACGAAATTTGAACAGCTTTAGTTGTTTAATGTTGTGGACAATATTTGAATAAATTAGAAAACTTAACTCATTAATGCCTATTTATTTTTCTAGTAATATTTTATCTAAACTCATTATTGTTTTTTATATTATATTATCTATATTGCATTATTTATTTTCTCGTACAATATTTTATATTTTCCAAATTACCTTTTTATGCATATAAGCCGTGAAATATCCTTAACAATTTATTTTCTTTATTGCTCAATATTTGCGTTATTTATTTCTTAATTTCCCAACATTCGTATTTTTTCGTTTATAAAACTCTGTTTGTACAAACTTTTTTAATTTTCCCAGCGCTACAGCCGTTTTACCGCCATTACTGCAAAAGAAACCGTTCTTTATTACATTTCAAATGTATTTTTTTCAAGGCATGCTTTGTTGTCGTTGCTTACTTTTTTGCATGTTTCCCATTTTTCGGGGGAGAAGATGAAAAAGAAAAAAAATAATTTAATTTCCATTTAAAAAACTGTCAATTGCAGTTCGAAATCTTTTTTACAGCCATCCATTCATTTTTAGCTTTGTAAGTGAGTTTCCTTTTGGAAAAAAAGAAATCACACATTTTTACTTGACAACTCTTAGCGTATGCCGCCCATACCTCCCCTTAGCCAAAAAAATTACATAGTCAAAGGTTGGTCGGTGGGTCTTAAACGAAAATGGCAGAAGATCTAAAAAACAAAGGGTGTGGGTGAAAAAAAGTAAACAAACATTTAAGGAATTTGAATATTTTCAATATAAAAACAAGCAAAGCGTAGAAAAAACCCTAAGAAACTTAATTCTATTTTAAATCACACCCATTCAGGCAAACTCCCAAAATCCCCACTCCTAAAATCGGGCGCGCACACACACAGTAGTAGAACAACCATATCCGTTTCCCCTCCCCCGCCAAGCATGCGACACAACGTTAAACACGCAACCCAAAATGGTAGGCTTATTGCTGTATTACTCGTTACAATTTTTACATAATTTTCGCATTATACGTTTTTTTGACTGCTGGTTAGGAGCTTTAAACGCCTGAAACGCTAAAGTCTAAAATGGTTTCTAAAGGATTTTTATTAAGACTTTTCAGCCGCATAAAGAAATATAGAACGACCAAGATATTTTTAATAATTTTGCATAATATTCATATTAAAGCGCAAATGTTCAGCCATCTAAAAAACAACTTAATGGCAACACTGGTTGCACCAGACCCAGTAAATAATTGCCGGGATGGGGTTGGGGATGTAGTGTGTGGGTGTAAAAGCGATTGAGCAGGGTTTACATTCGTATGCTTAATGTGGGTGTTGTGTTATTCCCATTTGGGGGCGATTGGCAAAAGGGCGCAGGGCGTTTTGTTTTCCCTCCACCAGGAATATTGTGATTTTTTCCACGTTTTGCCTGTACATTTAATGTGTGGGTGGCTCTAATGGGTGTTGTGTTATTTTGCATGGATTTACACACAAGTTTAAGTGTATTTCTGGGGGAATAGGGATGCCCGTTGTGTAGAGGGGGGAATTTGTCTGAACGTATGTTTTAAGGGTGTTATTGAACATAAGTTTTTGTTCGTTCTTTCGTTGGATTGTACGTACGTACATATGTATGTATATGTAATGCAATAAAGCAAGATATTTAAGCCTGTCAAAAACAAATGTACGACAATTTTCCCTGTTCCCCATTCCCCGTTTTCCAGTTACATCAACGTCATCAACCTTGTACTAAAGAACAGAAAACAACATAAACTTGGGGATTCTTTGTTGGCATTGATAGAGTTGGAGGAGGGCAGATAAAATGGGGAAATTAAATGAAATATATATATATATATATATATGTATTTTTATACATATAATATAAAAAAGATAATGTGAAACAGTGGAAAGCAAAAAAAGACTGGGGTAAAAATTCAAATAAATTTAAAAAAAAATATTTTTTGTAATTTGAACAACTTATAAGGATTAGTCCTAAAAAGTAACGGGTTTAAAATATGAATAAGTGTGCAAAACTTTGTAAAATCAACGCAGACAAACAGACTTAATATCACAAAACAATTTTTTTTTGTAATTTGAAAAACTTAGTAGGAAAAAAAGTTAAAAATTGTATCAAAACAGAAAATCGGAATTATTATGCTAAAGAAATACGAATAAACAGCAAAATTAGTAAAAATAGAAAATAAAAAATATTTCTAGAACAGTAATTTAATTTGTACTGCTTTCAATCGTCTAAGTTAAAAACTTAGGAACTTATTCTTAAAAAGTGATGGAAGGTTTTAAATATGAATAAGTGTACAAAGATTTGTAAAACCTACACAGAAAATTTATGAGTAATCAAAATAATAAATGTGAGAAAATATTTACAAAAATTAATGATAAATTCCTTATCCTCTATTATATTCAGATTTTGTTTGATTGTCATTTATCAGATAACCTTAGCAGATATTAAAATACAAAACGTTTGTTTTCTTCTCTCTCTTTGTGTGCTAAACATTTAAATGACTAAATTTACATATTCATATAAACTGAGACAAAGCCACAGAAAAATCATCCGCCAATGATTAATTAAAAGCAAAATCTGTTTGATTTGCCCAGTCTGAGGACTGCGTAAAAACCTGATTTTATTTGTATTTCTTTTTTGCGGAGAGCAAAACTCTCAGTCTAAAAATACCACTTGCAATATTTAATTAACAGATTCAATATTAATTGAATTTTGTTGCCCCGAAATGAGAAAATAAAAAAACGCACATACACACAACAAAGAGAAAGCCATGATACCAAAACAAAGAAGGACAAAATGAAGCGGAAACGGTTTAAAAGAAATTAAGTATCCTCTCGTAAATATCATCACTGTCATAAATCATCATTAAGAGTGAGTGAGTCCCCCTGCTCCTCCCCTCAAGAGTTAAGTGTCAACACACAAAAAATGATGCGCAATTTTATTTCCTATCATCAGTTCACCGTGTGCCATTTGCCACTATATCGTATATATGTACATTGTATTGCTGCTGAACATCTCTCTAAAGAACAAACAAACAAAACAAAAACGTGCGGAAAACCTCCCCTTTTTATTGTGTCATACAAAATGTCACAACAAAAATGTATTTGTCATTTTTTGGGATTTCATTCTAAATACAATTTCATTGTATCTAAAACCGAAAACCCAAATGTATTGATGAACCCCCCTCCCCCTCGAAAAAACTGCAACAATGCAAAACATGTCATCAGTAGCTGCAGCAAAAGAGGCCGGGAAAAAATGAGGATCAGAGGATTTATTGTTTAATGGGATGGCGGTGATAAAGCCGGAAGAATAGGCAAACCCTGCCACAGCTAAATCCTCAGCTAGAAGCGAGAACCCTAGTTAAGTGACAGAGAGTAAGTTAAGCTATTTCCCTTTCTCCCTCGCTCACTCTCTCTGTCCTTAAGTCTTCTTCTATGTTTACACATTGTAAAAAAATCAGCTGTTTTCGCCCTATTTAATAGAGTTGCCCAAAACCTCCATAAATTATGTATGTAAATTCAATTTATAGAATTTTTCAGCTACATTTATTTTTCGCATTTTCGGACTAAATTATTTATTACACATGAATGGATAAAGGAAAGGGAACGAATGAATAATATGCAAAACAAGGAGAATGTATTTCCATTTAGGGGTGTCTTTTATGGCCTTTATCTCTTCTGGTCATATACTTCATCCCTTTTGTTATTTTGGCAAAGGACCATAACGATTTTAAAGAAGATATTTCAATAAACAAAATAGAGAGACAGACAGATAGACAGAGCTGCTGATGAGTAGGATATATTTCATAATTTTTCACATTGTCCTCATGCAGTGATACGTGAATAATTGCCTATTGAGGTCAGTTTTGCTTGCCTTCCCTGCTTTCGAAAATGCCAAAATATTTTAACGTTTTGTGGTTTTCCGAAATTTTCAATAACAAAAACAAAATTTTACACATGAAATAATTTGAGTACAAACTCAGGAAGGAATAGTAGTGATGCCTGATATTTTGACATATGCTTTCATCAATAATAGAGTAATAAATTAATAGAGGGAAAGGACAAAAAATTTTAGAAATGTGTAGCTAGTCATTGGAAGATATGAAAATAAGGGAGAATTGGTTTAGGTTTTACAAATAATCTAACTTGGTTTTAAATTTGTATATATAGCTATTTAAATATTTAATTTTTGTGCTTTTTCCTATAAGTAAACTCACTACAAAAGGATCTTTATTTTTTAATTTGTGAGAAGAGGATTTATATTATTTGGAATACTTATTTGAATATTTATAATATTTTTGTTTACTATAATATATATAATCTTCTTCCAAAACGATTTCAATTTATCGAAAAATTATTTTTTTTAAATATTGATATTTAAGTATTTAAATAACTTTTTTGAGTTTTTCCTATAAGTAACCTCACTCCAAAATGATCTTTATATCTTGGAAACAAAACATTCATTTTTGAGAACATTATCTATTTTATTTTGAATATTTATTTAAACATTTTTGGTGTTTTCTATTTCTTTTCATTATAACTCTCCTTCCAAATCCGTTTTAATTTTCTTAAAAAATATTTTCTTTGGTTTTGCTTTAATTTCATTGTCTTTAGAACTATCTTAAACACAATTCAACAAGATCTTTATTATTTGGAAAGTATTCCTTATTTCTGAGATTAATCTTTTTTGCCCAAATTTTATTATTTTTTTAATATTTATTTAAATATTTTCTGTGCACAATAACTCTCCTTCCAAAACGGTTTTAATTTTTCGAATAATTATTTTCTTTGGTTTAGCTTTAATTTCATATTGTCTTTAGAACTGTCTTAAACACAATTTCTTTTGTAATTTTGTGATATTTAATCCATAATCGTCGCCTTAAGAGTTCTGATTCATATGTGTGCATGTTTTTGGCATTATGATTATGTCTGCATTGTAAATTTTCCCCCATTCCGTAAATGTCTGTGGTTGCGAATTGTCGCATGTCACACAAACTCCTTCCATATACATACGTTTGTAAGTATGTGTGTGCACATATATTAAAAGTTGCAGCATTATTCTTCTTTTTGCCCTACTATATAGAGATTGTGGCTGAAAACAAATGAATTACGTATACAGAATTCCAAAGAGGTTTGCCAAGAATTTCCCGTTGCAATGTGGGAGGGAAATGTTTTTGTTGTCATGTACATATACAAAGCAAATATTATGAGAAAATAAATTTAAGAAAATATTTGGAAGATTTAAAGCAAACTAAAATCGTTCAAAGTAATTTTGTTCAGTACTTAAATAGTTTAGTTTAAGGAGATTTTATGAAAACTTTGTAATTTACATTTCACAGAGCTGTTGGTACCTCTAGCT
Organism: Eudasyphora cyanicolor; assembly: GCA_963930755.1. Taxonomy (NCBI): domain Eukaryota; kingdom Metazoa; phylum Arthropoda; class Insecta; order Diptera; family Muscidae; genus Eudasyphora; species Eudasyphora cyanicolor. The sequence goes on from OZ005734.1 coordinate 11,360,882, forward strand.
AGCAAATGATCAGCTAATTACACCCAAAAGAGTCTAAATAGTTTATAATGGGGAGATTTCACGAAATCATTGTGCTGTTGGTAACTCTGATTGCAAAGATCAGCTGATTACACCCCAAAAATGTTGACCAGTTAAAAACGCAGTATTGATTAGCAAAATATATGTTTTTAAGCGTTAAAAACGCAGTATTGATTAGCAAAATATATGTTTTTAAGCGCTTAGATGATTAGATAAAATTATGAAAAAATAATTTAAAAGTAAAATATTGATTTAAACCAAAAAAACAAAGGAAAATTAGTAAAAATGACGGAAAAAATAATATTACAAATTTATAAATCTATTAATTTAAATGGGGCTCCAACGCTAAAAATTTAAGCATTTAAAATGTTATATCATTTATTTAATGATAATTTTGAGATATTCATTAGGATTTCAATCACACTCCTTATAAAATGTCTCTCTGTTTAGTCAAAAAAAACTACTTTATTTTTGTCATGAAATTCAATACCCAATAAATTTTCTTTGTAATCAAATTACCACTTAAACTACTGTTGATCATGTTTTTCTTTTAGTCTTAAAAGAAATATATATGTATGAAGAACAACCAAAACAAATTGTTAAATAAAATTATGATGACATCATCATTGGGCCTCCCAAACAAGAGATTGAGAATCCGCACCTTAAAAAAACACAGACAGACGGACAAAAAACCACCAACAAATGAAATGTCCAAAACGAAGTTTATCAAAAAATCAAAATCTTGTTAAAATTGACAAGTTGAAAACCGAAGAAAAAAAACCGAACCAAACAGTGAGGCATGTAAACACACACACAGCGTAGAAAAAATATTTAAAGATAAACATTAACCGATAAAGAAGAGTTAATTTTCAACAATTTGACATAAAACCCAGCCAGACAGACGCAGGGATATTACTCGTATCTCGGGGAAAAATAAACAAAAAAAGATCAGAGTGTTTTCAAAACAATCTTGATGACATTTTAATTTTTCGCTCCTTGTTAAGGGCTGGTTGTGGGTTAACGACATTCTTATTTTCCTGATCAATGGCAGCGACAAGCGGCGGCTGCCTAAGAAGGCTCTACAGCCAAACGGAAGGACCTAAAGATTAAAATCTTATCTTAAAACCCCAAGAGGATTTACACTCGACTCAACAATGATGTTGTGTTGTCATTTCTTTAAATTCATTCATGAAAATCGGACCAAAAGGAAAAAAGAAGGAATTATCACTATCATCTGCTGCTCTAGATTTGGTTGACAAACAACAAATTCAGCTTTTCCACACTTGGCTTGTCTAGACTTGTTTGAGCTAATCCTGGTATTAGGAGCATCTTTTCAACAAATTTTTGCAATACCGTCGGCATTTTTGCTTTATTTTTGTAGAGTGATTTTTCTTGGTCTTTGGCTTTGAAAACATACCTGCTTTGCAGAGCAGAGCAGAACTGCACTACGTTTGTCTTTAGCTCCTCTTATGGAGGGATTGTTTTCTTTGTTGGGTCTTCCAGCAACAAATACCAAACACCAAAATATGATGTGAGAGAAAAAAGAATAAAATCTTTTGTCATTTTTGTTCGCTTGTTTGTTTGCGTGTTTCTGTTGAGCTGGCTAATCTGTATGTTTCTGTTCATTTCATTTCGAGCGTTTTCAGTTGAATATTGTCTGCCTGTCTGTCCATCCATACGTTCGTCTTTCGGTCCGTCCGTCCATCCGTCCGTCTGTCTTCCATTCTTGGTGTTGTTCATTGCTCTCGATGTTGTTGATATTTTGTTACCTTATTTTCTTATGATTCCTCTTTATTTTCGGATAATTTTACACACTTCATTTGCCTTAAGTAATGTATATCATTGACAATAGGCTTAAAGACACTTCATAGACTTATTGTCTGTCTTGGTTCTGACGTTTTTTCTTCCTCCACCAGTTCTTCTCCGTTTTCATTACGATTATTTATTCATTCGATTTTTTTCTTGTCATTTGGTTTTTATGTTACTGTTGGCGGATAATGATGATACCCTACTTTAAGTGTCATCTTAAATAACACTAATAACTATATTCGTATGAAACGGAAAAAATGTATTGTAAATTTTTCCCGCCCGAGGGTTTATTACATATCAGGAAAATGTCGTTGACAGGCCGAGAATGAATGAATTATTGTTGTTGGGGAGAGGGACAGTGGAAGATGAGAATTTGCTGACATACAGAGAGGAAAAGAGAGTGCATAAATCTTGAAATATTTGAGAAAATTCTCAAATGATTCTTGAAATTATAACAGACGAAATTTTTTGGGTGTAAAATCAGCAGGAAATCTTGAAAGGTACTTTAGAGCTTATTTAGCTTTTGCTAAATGAGCTTAACTATCAATATAAAGGAAATCGATAGCTTCAAGCTTTCGCTATTGACAAAAAATATCCATTTATTTATTTCCTTGAAAATATACTGATCTGCACTGAAAAAATATTTCCCTTACCTTTAAAGATTTAGCGACAAAGACGTAAAATTAATAAAATTTATTTCATATTAAGGAAATAGTCGTCATTTAAATTACGAAATTACATTATTTTAAAGATTAGGATGTCTTTGCAGTCAAATCTTTAAAAGTAGGACAATATTTTTTCGAATTTTTCATGTTTAAAAGATCTTTGAAGTGAGAAGTCATATAAGAAGAAAGCTGGTAAAAGCTCTAACGGAAAATATTAAATAGTGATAGCTTAAAGCTTTTGCTTTATATAATAATTAATAACTCTATCAGGCAAAGAGCTTCCATATTTGTTACACTAAGATTGATAAGGAAATTTTGTAAGTCAATTATTATTTTAAATTTTTAGTTATTTAGAGCTTTAAACCAGAAATATTGATGTTCATACACTGAATTTTTTTTTGTTATTTAATATAGCGATCATTTGAGAGATATTTTCCGACAAATTTACTTCGCTGTTAATTGAAGCTTTAAACGTTTATATTAGCCCAGGAGTTGCCATATTTATAATATGTATTGGTTTTTAGAAATGTTTTGTATCTACTATTACCATTATTCAAATTTTTTAGAGTCTTAAAATGGATATAGTTAAACTGATATAGGGAAGCATTTTAAATTTTTTTTTGGACAATTAATTTGCTGTTTATCAAAGCTTTTCAATAACAGTTATCTTAGCCAAGGAGTTGCCATATTTATTAATTAAAATTAAAAATTAATAATAAATATTATTATTATAATTATTACAATACTGTTGCCTCGTGTGATACGGGACGTACTTAAATTGATTTCTTGATTTTTTTTTAGGGTTGCCATAATTTAAAATGTATTTCCTAGAAATTTTGTATATTGATCTTTTTGAGGAAGGTTTTAAAAAATCTTATTTTCTCATATTATCAAATTCTTTATTTAATAAAATTCCCACAAGTTTTGCTACCGGTTTCTTCTTTGGGTAAGAACATGAAATTTGAGATTTTTCTTGGCGACAATATTATTTGTGTGTGTGTTTTTTTTTTTTGCTAAACCACAATAAAATTCTAAAGCAAAATAAAACTGTTTTAAACAGTAATTGGTTCTAGACAAGAGTGGCAGACAAACAAACAGACAGACGGCCGGACATTTAAGATGATGCTGTGTATGTTTTTACATAAAAAACTTTTCGACATGTCACAACTGTCAAAAGTGATTAGTCTAGAGTTTTTAAGAAAAAACAAAAAAAAATAAAGCTGCTGCAAAAAATGTAAGCAAATGAAATATTTGAAATTTTGTTTATTTTATTAATTGACTTTTGGCGGTCCGTGGACTCTCTCTGTGTGTGTGTGGAGTAGAGTGTGCCGATCATCTGAGTGTGTGGTGTTTTTGTTGGTGTCAACGGAAAAATATTTGGGTTAAAATAATCTTGTGGCTGTCGTCACAACTTATTTCTTTTGGGGCCACCACAAAAGGCGTTCAAGCAGAAATGTTAAAATGAAATTTTTGTCAACATTGTGGGCCGGCCGCGCAACATTTTATCCCCAAGAAGCCCAGTTAGTCGGCTGGGAACCACATTAAATGGACAACATAAAAGCCAAGTCGTCAAAAGGTAACACATGTTAACCGGGAAGCGGGTGTCAGAGAAAAAACGTAAAAGAAAAACCAAATTTGACAAGATCTTTTGGGAGCAAATCATACGCTATACTAAATAAATATCTGCCAAAGGTTTCAGCTTTCACGGTTTTGCTTTATTTTCTTTAACATTTAGAAAATTCTTTTTGGATAAATATCATTTATTTTTACTTGAACTCTTCGGGAAGATGTGTTCGCTGTTTTTTGCTGCAGCAAAGATTAGTCAGGGATTTCTTGGCTTTTTTGTGCTCTTTTTTTTGGCCCAAACGTTTCTTTTGAATTTATACAAGTTGACAGTTTAATTTTATGGTTTGTCTGTGGCTGATCTGTTTTATATGAGTTCGAGATTCTTTTTCTGTGTTTTTTTGCTGCTTTTGATTCATTTGATTATGATACCTTTTTTTGGTGAATATTTTTTTCTGGGATTTGCAAAGTTGGAAAGAATTTGAAATATGTTTTTTTCCTTGCTTCGCTTGTTCAGCTGGCAAAAAAGGTAGCGCTAAAGGGCGTTACTGGGTGTTTTCTGTGCTTCAATGGTATTTGATTTGGGGATTGAGCGGCAGCGGCAGGGGAAATATCATCAACTATGGAATTTAGTTTTGTATGCAAAAATTAATTTCAAATTATGACAGCTCAAGGTATTTTGTGTATGGAGGAGAAATAAGCTCTGAAATATTCTTAAGAAATATTTCGAAGATGGGAAATGATATGAATTGGGAATTTAAGAAATATTTGTGATGTTAAGGGAAGAATTTTTAAGAACTGAGAAACATATATATTTTTAAGTGAACAAATATTGTCTTAATTTACCAAAAAGCTTCAAAGTATTTCATATATTTTTTATAATTTGTAGTTTTCTGTATGCCATTTATGGATGGCTTTCTAATAAAGCTGTTATTTTCGTGCACAACTTAAGAAATTTTTGAAAAAGCAAACCTTTTAAAATTAGGCTTTAATCTAACGAAAGTTCTGAACCAAACTGATACTTGAAAGCTTTTAGCTTTGCATTCGGCTTTTACCAAAAGCTTCTAAAGAAAGTTATCTAATATTTTACGCTATACCAAAGACAATGAAGTTATAGACAAAGACAATTAGAGGTATAGATATCTTATCAGAGCTGATTGCCAAAATAATAACAAAGCACTGAAAAAAATGGTTATAAAATTAAAGAATTGCTCCAAAGACGTCCTTAGTCTTCAAAATAAGTACATTTTGTAATTAAAATATAGATAATTTCATTAATATTAAGTAATTTACTTGAATTTAAGTTAATTTTCTTAATTTTAAGTACAAAATGTACTTATTTTTTAAGACAAAGGACGTCTTTGGAGCAATTCTTTAATTTTATGACAAATTTTTTATCAGTGTGACATCCGCAAATACTTTTTCGTCGCATATAAACGACAAAGAACTTATGTTTTCCGCCATTTTGTGAAAATCTTGGGCAATGGGCTTAGGGTGTCTATCTATACCTTCAATGGTCTTTGAATTTTCAATGCTCCATTTAATAAAGCTTATATTTTCTCTCGCAAATTAAGACATTTTCGAAAAAATCAAAATTAAAGTTTTAATTTATCAAAAGCTTTAAACTATTACTTTAAATCAAATTGTTAGTTGGAAGCTTTTTAATTTGTAATCGCTATTTACCAAAACTTTCTACAGAAAGTTATTGATTATCTAAAACTATAACGGTAATTTAGAGTTGCCATATCTGTTAAAATTTTGGAAAAATATATATTTGCCGATGTAGTTTACAAAATCTGTTGAAGTTGTACTAAAAATGGTGTAGAGCTTTAGGCGAAAACTTCTGTTTGAATTAATTGTTGTTTTATTTTTCTTTTGTTTGTTACCAAGTTGCCAGATTATCTGCGATTCGAAAACGGAAGTCTTGGTGCTGTGACAAATATTAATAATTCCTTAAATAAATTTTCAACACATTAATAAAATAGTTAATTGAAATAAAATATATTTTTTTTATATTAACTAAAGTCGAAAACTGAATGAAATTTTAGTTAAAGCTTTTACGAGAACTAATAGAAAAATATTTTTTTTTATTTTTTACTTTTATTAAATGTTTCAATTAATTTTTTTATTTAGGTTTAGACTTCAGTTAAAAAAGAAAACGCATTTTTATGTCAACTAACGTATTGAAAATTTCAAAATTAAAATTAAAAATGCAATCTCTGGAGGTATCGTTGTGTCTATTAACTGATTTATCTATGTGTTGAAAATTTAATAGATATTATAATAAATATCCTTTTTAAATCTTTAAAACCTATTCCTGCAACCCTCTTTTGTCGCTGTTTTTCGGTTTAAGCAGTAACGCCCTCTATTTCCTGGTTACTACCCCTTCCCGCACAAAATTCAATAAACCTAATTTCCAACAGTAACGTAAATGTATAGTAATAAGCCTCGCCAGTTGTTTAGGCAATTTTTTCAAAACAAACCTTAAATGACAACAAAAAAAAGAATATGTCTACATAATCGGCTCAAACACGCAACATACAGGGCAACAGATAATAAACTATTGTCATCCTTAAGCTGGCAGGAGGACAAGCTCTATTTTCCAGCAAAAACTACCCCTTCTCTATTTAGAAAAAAAAAACGAAAAATGGCTGCTAGATTAGCAACAAGAACTAACAACCCTTTCCTTACGTACCAAAACCAAAAAAAGGAAACCATCATTATTATCTATTTCCAGGGCTAAGGTTGCAGCCGTTTTTTGTTGTTGATATTGTTGGTGTCATCCGTACCTTATTTTTTTAATACCTTGAAATTAGAATGAGTCTGTCGCTGGCTATTGCTTGCTATTTGTTCGAACATCTAGAAACTATATTTTGACATTTATAACACGCCAGACTGGTTTTGTGTCAGTTACGCATTATTATTATTATTGTTATTTTGTTGTTGTTGTTAAGGCCAATTTCATCAAGAAATTGTTAATGATAATTACAGGGCAAATGGCCGAGGAAAACACCCTTATTTTTTTAGCTTTCGTGTATTTTTGTAAATACTGTTTATTAGGGTGTGTTGTTTACGGCCTGTTGAAATAATTTGAATAAGAGCAGAAACTATTGAAAATAAAATGGCAGTTTTCAAAGAACTAAATTTTATTTTTAGAAAAAGTGGGATAAACGTAGATTAGAACTGTAATAATAGAAAAAAAAACTGTATTCAATTTCGAAATTTGTTTAGACAATTAAAAATTTGTTGGATTTTGAAACTGTAAACAACATTGTATTATTTATCAATGAAGTTGTTCATTTTTGTATTTTGAACAAAATTGTATTATTTATTAATGCAATTTTTCTAATAATAAAATAAGCTATGTATTAAATGAAAAGTTGCATTGATCTCAAAATTTGATTAAACAAATAATTGGTTCAAATAAAGAATTAATTACAAATATATTTGATTATATTCAGTAGTTTAATAGATTCATTTTTAGAGTAAAATATTATAAATAAATATTTATAGAATTTTGTTTATTCAATTTAAAATTTGTTTGATTTTAAAACGGTATTATTTATTAATAAAGTTGTTATTTTTTTTATTTTGAACAACATTTTTAAAGCCAACTTATCATCTTTAAAGCAAACTTATCTTTAATATTTTTTAGTGTAGATTTCTAATAAAATAAATTATTGAGTGAATGAAAATATGCACTGATCTGAAAATTTGTCTAAAAAATGTATTGGCTTAAATAAACAATTAATTAGAAATATTCCAGATTTTATTCAAAAGTTTATTGGATTTATTCTTGGATTATAAATTTTATTTTTAAACGGAAACAAATTTTTGTTTAAAATTAAAGATTGGTGCCAAAGACGTCTTTAATCTTTGAAATAAGTAGGTTTTGTACATAAAATTAAGAAAATGTTCTTAATATTAAAGAAATTATCTATATTTGAAGTACGAAATGGAATATTTGAATTTGAAATTTTGATTAAAAAATTTAAATAAAAATGTAATTATATATCTTCCTGATGTTATTCAAAAGATTTATAGATTCATTTTTACCTAATACATTTTCTGTTTATACGGAAAAAAATTTTACATTAAAATTAAAGATTGGCGCCAAAAACGTCCTTAATCTTTGAAATAAGTACGTTTTGTACTTAAAACTAAGAAAATGTTATTAATGTTACAGAAATGATCAATATTTTAAGTACAAAATTATTTTTTATTATTATTTTAAAGACTAAGGACGTCTTTGGCCCAATTCTTTAATTTTATGGCAACATTTTTTTCAGTGTAGTGAAGATGAATATTTCTTACAACACTTAATTAGTTAAGATAAGTTCATACTCTGCTAAAAATCAAACTTAAATGTTCCCACTTTATTCCCCACTTCCCCCTTAAATTTTACACTATACTCGTATTATTTTATAACTTCCCCTACTAACCAACCAACCATCCAACAACAAAAACCAAACCTTTTATTACCACCGCCCATTCATTATATGCAATTTCAAAGTGTTTACCCTACAAACCACTTTACTCCGGTTATTATAATGGCTTTTATAGCCACAAACAAGCTGAAAACAAAATAATTGAAAAGACGAGAGCAAAAAAAAACTACTGTAAAAAATTAAACAACCTCAACAAACCATACCGTGTTATAATGCAAGTTGTTGGAACAACACAAACTGTTGTGTTTAAACAGCAGCAAAAAAAAAACTCATTACATCCTTGTTTTTTTTGCAGCTCTTTTGTGCCATTTTTGCCATCCTTACAACAAGGGTCATTAAAATGAAGTTTACTCCTTTGGGAGTGCATTTAAACTTCAACGTCTCTAAAACTAAATAAAAAGCTAATTATGAAGCAAACAACCAATCAACCAGAGAGTAAAAGGGGGGATAGTGTTAACTAGAGAGGAAACCCATGGCGCCATTTCCCTTTCTAAGTTTGAGTTAATCATCTAAAGACCAAGTCAAAAGCAGAAGGAAGGAAAAAAGTTTCATGAGACACCCTGCAAACAGGAAGAGAGCTAAATTCTAATGCTAGCAAAACGGAAGCATGATTAAGCTAACTAAACTAAAGGCTTAATTTAAATATTTTTAAATTTTATTTTTACAAATAATTATTCTTAGTTTTTGTTTTTTGTTTTGAAAATTAACATTGATTGATGACTTTATCTGTTTTGTTTTGCTTTGCTTCTTTGTTTTCGGCAGAATTTGAAATTTGTCAAAATCGTATAATTACACTTTGTGACTGACTTGGTTTTTGACATGCAAAATTCGGTGAGTTCGAAAGTCTGAATCCCAAAAATAACCTTTTGTTTGTCATTTGGCATTTGTTATAAAAATTCTAAGAAGGATAGAAGTCAGACAGACGGACAGACAAAAACTCTGCTTGGGTGCTGAGCTCACAGAGTACAGGTATTTCGTTTTTCATCATAAAAATATATCATCCTTCTTTCAACCTTTTTTGTTTGAACGAACGAACAAATTCGAAATCAGCCAATTCGTTACGCTGTTTGTAACAGAACAAGTAACGAAGGCCAATAATAATCGGAGTGTTGTTGTTGTTCTTGCTTATCCTGACTTTAAAAGGAGCGTTTTGTTGTTGCACTTGATATGAGTATTTGAAGGTTTTGAGCTGTTCTTGTTATCCTGTCTGTCACATACTGTGTTTTTTGAGTGATGAAGTATTAGTTTCAATGACGTATTTAACAAAAATGGAAAAGGAATTACATTTTTTGAAATGAAAAAAAAAATCTAAAATTTAACACAAACAATTAAACACAAACTGGGTGTTTCAGTGTTAAAAGGAAAGAAATATTAAAATAAAATGTTTCCAAAATCAATTAAACAACTTCATTAATAAATAATACAATGTTGTTTACACTTCAAAATCAAACAAATTTGTATTTGTCTAAACAAATTAAACATTCAATTGTTTTTTTATTTTATTTTCTGTATATAACATTTTATAAATCAATAGCTTAGAGTTGTTTGCCTAAGCTGTTCTCAAGATGGCAGAAAAAATAACTTCACGGACGTTTGTATGTATTTTCGAATGCCATCTATGCAGAGCTTTGTTGGTACTTTGACAATCAGTTCTGATAAGGTGTCTACACTAGGGATGTAACGAAAGTGACTTTAGCGAATATTGAAATATATTTTTTGCGAATGCGAATAAAGAATTTCATTGATTTTTTTAGAATTTCGGGGATTGCTATGGTGATACCGATACCTCCATTTTAAACTATGTTAAGTGTGAAAAGGTAGTTTTTTAAGAGAAGCGGTAAAAGTTGAACGAATTTTTTAAATTTGTGTGGAATTTTTTATAATTAAAATCCAATGACCTGTACTGTTTTGTGAATAACTTTTGATTGGGTTGACGCATAAACACCAAATTTTGTATTGAATATAATTTGGAATATATAGAAATTAAAAATGCAATCTCCCTAAAAACATGCTAAGTCGACTTAGCATGTTTTAGAATGGAGGTATCGATATGTAAGGAAATTGTATCATATTAAATAAGAACAGAACATAATAAAGGAAAGTTTTGAATTATTTTTTGGGAAAATGTGGGCTAAACTAAATGCTCCTACGCTCTATTTTAAATTTTCTCTAAAATAAAATTAATTTGAATTGTTCATTAAAAAATTTTTTTTAATAAATAATTTGCCGAATGAAATCTGACTGACTTTTTCACTGTGGAGTAGAGCTGAAGACCAACAGTGAGAAAACTTAAAATAACATCAATTACAGATCAAAAGCTCATAGGAAATCATAGGAATACTTGAAAATTTCGTTTTAAGAAAAACATTTAAAATTTTCTATTTAGAATATCAAGAATTGTAATCACGGATGTGTAGGGAAAAATTATCCAAAAAAATAATTTTAAAAATTTAATCTGCAATTAAATTGATTTAATTTTTTCCTTTTTCAATAACTTTTTTGAATCGCAGTTTATTTTGGTTATATGAATGAAATGGAAATAGATTGTTTTTCTCCCCTAAAAACCAAATATGTTAATTTTTTTGGAGTCAGAAGGGGAGAGAAAAAAACTAATGGTTTCATATTAAGAAATTTGCATAAATTTTTATACAAAATGATAAATGACCGCCGGCATATTCATGAAGCTAACGAACAAAAAATAGAGCTAAGATTTAATCCTATTAAATAAAATAAAAAACATAAAAAAATATTCAAGAAAAATTAACAAATTCTGAAAACTAATGGGACACCAAAACTAAACAATATGTATTAACATTTAAAATATTTGTTTTGTTAAAAAAATTAAATCAATAATTAAATTGGATTGAACTTAAAGGTCAACTCTCAGTAAAATCTATACCATTAAAATGTGGAATATTCTATGATTAAATAAATAAAATTAAGCATTTTAACAATACTTAAAAAAAACAGAAACATAAAAGTTAGCATATTTAGTTTTAAGCTTTTATGAACATTTTGATAAAAAAAACCTTCATAATTGCTCTTTTCTATAGAAAATATGAATATTACATATTGAAAAAAAATTTAATGAAAACAAAACAAATACATATAAACCATTAAATGATAATATGCGCGGCAAAAAAGTGTGAATTGTTTATTGAACTCACAAAAAACAAACCGGACTATTATTAAGTAATGGTAGGTTTTTAAATGAACGTCAAAAAACAAACAAAAGCTCTCGTTTTAATAAAGCCCGAAAATGGCAGAGGCGTCGAGAACACAGAACATAAAAAGGGGAAATTAAACACTTGCAAGTTACAATGATTAGTCATAGAGAATAATCAAAATAAATTAAATCCTCAAAATTAAAATTGGTCAAATTAAAAAAAAAATTGTAGTTAAAAATTTAATAATATTTCCCCCCTTCACAATCTCTGCTGTAGACGTCCCTGTTTTATTTTATTTTATTTTTGTGCATTGCCTTAACATGTCATATACTTCATATTTACCGGTGTTTTTGAGGTCGACATTGTTTGGCATTTAAATTTAAACTTTTTGTTTTTTTTGTTTGTTTTATACCCCAGACTCTTTAGTTGTTCTTTTGCCGAGTGCATGTCCTGCTGCATGCCAGCCTTTCATATCCTTTCAGTTTATTGTTAAGTGTTTATTAAATACAGACGATCTCGCTCTCTCTCTCTCTCGCTCGACAATTCAATTAAACTACGAACCAATTTTTTTCGTCGGATCTTTTTATTTTGTGCATGTGAGGGAGGACAATGCCTGAATGGTTTCGATGTAAAAATCATTCTACAACCTTCAGGGACATACGAGTGCATACATCGTCCCCCGAGGGAGGGCGGAGGTAGAAAATATACATGCAAATATTTGTATGAATGTCCTTGTTGGGCTGAGTTGTTTGTTGAGTTGTTTTTCAGGTTGATGATAATGATTGTTTTCCCAACATCAGAATCCAATCCAACACCTTGTGTTGTTTGGGTTTACTACTGAAAACTGCCAACAAATAACAGCCACACGGGAACAACAACGGCAAAAGCATATATGATGTCCTCGTGTATGTCCTTTTTGGTTCCGGTATAGTCTGTCCGAGAGTGTGTGTGGTTGTGAATTGTGTGTGTATGTGTTAAACCGGAACAAAAACCTCTCCATACTTGTGTGACTACGAATTCGAGTACATTCTTTGTACTTTATGGCTGTTTGAGTTTTCGTCCGTACATACATATGTATGTGTGTGAATGTTTTCCCATTTTTTTTGTTGAGAAAAGCCTTTTTACACAAACAAATATGGCGTCACATGTATGTTTCGCTGTGTATGGTGATCCTGCGGAAAACGGGGAGGGTTCGTCGGCGTTCAGCAAGGACACAAACGTATCTGCATTCATGCCTTGCCATAGTGGCGTCGTTGTTGTTGTTCGACACTCCGCAAAAACTGAAAACTGCACTGCTGCAAGTGACAGTTAAATTTTAAGCTATAAATTTTTTGGCTCCAAAGATTTTAAGTTCGTTTAAAGGTTAGGGCAACTGTTTTTCCAAAGAAAGGATACGATAATCAATGAAAAACATGAATGAATATTCTGTATGAAAATTAAAGAAACAATTTCGAGGGCATTTTTTTAAAAAATTAATAAAAGAAAATTTTTTAATTTAATAGCCAAGAAAATGTTTTGATATTGGTTTTTTCGGGTTTAATACAACTCCTTATTATTATTTTATTTTTAAAATTGAATTATGTAGTCGACAAGTTAGACATCATAATGGTATCAAAAATGTTTCATAAATGTACTCCAGATCGGAGTATGGCCTCGTCCAAAAAGGGTAAAAAGGCTTTTGTGAGGAAATTAATTGTTGTTGCTGTTTTTGGCCAACTTGTTGATGAAAAATAATTAAATTTTTTATAAATATCAAAAGAATATATTTTTATAAATTATACAACATTTTGTTTTTCCAAAAAATGGTATCAAAAATGTACTCCTGATCGGAGTATGGCCTTGTCAAAAAAGGGTAAAAAGACTTTTGTGAGGAAATTAATTGTTGTTGCTGTTTTTGGCAAACTTGTTGATAAAAAATAATTAAATTTTTTACCAATATCGAAAGAAAATATTTTTATAAATAATACAACATTTTTTTTCAAAAAAGTGTATCACACGGGGCAAAATCGCCTTTTTTGATATGTTTGAACCGAAAGAAAATATATTTGGAACACAACTTTTTAAATATTATATATTTCTTAGCAAATACATTTTATTTGAAAATCAATAAAATATATTTGGAACGCATATATTAATACATTACAACAAATTGTATTTGCAAACTAAATTTTTCAAATAAAATATGTGTTTAAATACAATTAAAATTATTATTTAAGATATTTTCCAAATATATCTTATTAAAAAAAGTTTTCCAAAACTTTTGCTGACTTTTTCGAATTTCAGTTTTAATTTTCCTTGGTTTCGAATTGTACCTCCCAGTTATGCTACCATATGCAGCATTAACTTCTGTTTTAAATGAATCTTTTCAAATTTCTGAGTATTCCAAGCCATCATTAGTTGTTAATCCTCTAAGTACTTTAATATACGATTTCAATTATTATTATTTATTATTTTTACGAACATTAAAAATTTCTAAAAATGTATCTTTGAATTACTGAAAAATTTAACACAATTTATGTATTTTATGAATACTTAAATGCAAATAAATATTTGTTTCGAAATAACAGTCACATTGGGAACAATATCTTCCCAAATACACAACTTTTGTGTGTACCAAATATTATATGTTTAGAGTGTACCCTAAACATATATATGTTTCAAGCCGAATATGTTTGGGACAATATACTACAGAAGCGATTTTTTTTCAGCGTGCAGAAGCTACAGTTTATGCGATGTACTAACACTTTCTTGACTTGCGTACTGTGCATTAAAAACAAATGACTTAATATTAAAGAAAATACCATTGTGTCGATGTGAAAGATAATAAAACTTTAGTGTAAATAAATTCCATACTTAAACTAAAGACAATTTATTTAATACTATTTAAATTATCGCAAATTTAAGTACAAAATCGAGTAATTTTATTGTTTAATTGTCTTTAACATAAGAACTGTAAAGTTTCAACAAATTAAATCGAACACTCAAGTATTTCTATAACGAAAGAAAGTAATTAACTAAAAAGGGAATTACTAAGCATATCATTACATTGACAATAAAATATCTTAATTTTAGAGATTTTGCAACAATGTTTTCCTAATCTTTAAAATAACCACATTCTATATTTAAATTGATGATAATTTAGTTAATATTAAAGACATGTTTTCAATATAGAATTAGATTTTGCGACAAAGTTGTCCTAATCTTTAAAATAGCAACAATCTATACTTAAATTGAAGATAAATAACTTAATATTGAAGATATTTCTCAGCTAAAAACTACTTCTGAAATAATTTTTAAGCAAAAAATCTTAATTTTATCACAAAAAGGAAATTAACAAAAAAAAGCATTCCATTACATTGAGAATATTTTTTTTAATTTTAGAGATTTTGCGACAATGTAGTCCTAATCTTTAAAATAACAACAATCTATATTTAAATTGAAGATAATTTACTTAATATTAAATACATTTTCATAGGTAAGAATTACTTCTGAAATTAATTTAATCAACAAATTGTCTTAATTTAAAAGATTTTGTGACTTAATATTTAATTGTCTTAATCTTTAAAATAACAATGATCTGTACTTAAATTGAAGATAATTTAGTTAATATCAAAGACCTATTCTAAGGTTATAATTACTTCTGAAACAATTTTTAAGCAAAAAAATTTAATTTTAAAGATTTCGTGTCTTAATTTTAGATACTTTGCGACAAAGTTGCCATAATCTTTAAAATTACAAATTGAAGATAATTTAGTTAATAATAAAGATATTTTCTCAGGTAAGAATTACTTCTGAAAAATGTCTTAATATTTAAGATTTTGTGCTTAAGACATGTCATACTTAATATAGAGAAAATTGTCCTTGTCCTTGTTTTTTCACAAATAATGTTATTCTAACGCAACTCTGATAATGAGAAAAAATAAGAACATAACATATCTTTCCCTCAAAAATGATTCGTAATTTTTACAAGTTTTATGATTTTGAAAACCTAAACGAAATGTTAATAAATCTCCTTAAAAAAGAGGGAGTAACCCAAAATCCAAAAACTCAAAAAAAAAAAATTGCATATCATTGGAAAGTAATTAAAATGTTAACATATTTGAGCACAAAACAAATTAAACCACTGACGCACAGAAATCAAAGAGAAAAAATGTTTAAAGGCGGCAGCAAAAAAACCTAAAGAATCTGAAAACGGCTGAACAACATTTAAGACATGATGATGGATTAATTTCCAATAAATCTTATTTGAACACTCATTCGTATGGTTGGATTATTAGGAGTTATTTAAAGAAATATGTTATATATGGAAGTTTTTCTGATTGTTATGAGTCTTGAAGAAAAAATGATTACAAAGCAAAAAATTTCAAAATATGATTGCAAGAAAAAAATTAATTGTTATAATGTTTGGAAATGTTAAATAAGAAATTACAAAAAGGGCCGCTTTTTTGGGGGGAAGTTAATTTCCAGCGAACAACTTAATCAACGATTTTTTTTACATTACAAGTCTTGCTTTGAGAACAAAAATAAGACTAATTCCCATCTAAATCAATTCAAGTGCATCCTTTTGCATGACTGAACCAGTTTCAAATGTCAAAATTTAAAAATATAACATTTTTTATAACCGGAGGATGAGGGAGTGTCCTTTCTCTCTCTCTCTGTCAAGCGCTCTTGAAGTTCTTGTGTATTGTTTATTGATTTGTTGTATATAAATATATTTTTATACACTCGTTCACACACCACAACCACTTGAACATTTACCACTTCTCTGGGACACTTTCACGCTGATTTGACACGTGTCAAAACTTCCGTCAAAATATTTGGTGCGACTGAAGTGTGCGGCCATAAAATGTGTAGAGTATTATTGCCTATACAAAGAGAATTTCAATCAATTGTTTTTTTGGGGGGGAGCGGAGTGGTTTGACAAAAGGCGAGGGAGTTGTTTGGAGAGAAAATCCTTGAACTCCGAACTTTTGATGTGACCAAAATAAGTTCACATTTTCGGCCAAAGTTCAGTTGAATAATTCATAAAGAGAGGATTTAAGGTTGACAAGGAAACCTAACTGGACTTTAATGAGAAATAAAGAAATAAAATAAAAAATAAAGAAAAAAAAGAAAAATGCTCTATTAATATGAAATACTGTCAAAAGAATATCTTATACACGGAAAGAAATATTTTAGAGTGTAATTGTGTACATTTTTTGGTAAACTATATAAGTACTTGGAAATCCGGCTTTCCGACCTGATTAATACATTTTTGAACCTTTCTAATGTTTCCTTTTTATGTTATATTAATTGCTTTTTATACACCGAAATAAGTATTTTATTGTACAAAGAAAAAATTGTCTTAAAATTAAAGATTGGCGCCAAAGACGTCCTGAATCTTTGAAATAAGTACGCTTTGTACTTAAAATTAAGAAAATTTACTTATTATTAATGAAATTATCTATATTTTGAGTCCAAAATTTACTTATTTTAATGTCTAAGGACGTCTTTGGCCTTGTTCTTTAATTTTATGGCAAATTTGTTTGTCAGTTTATCGTATTTATACAGCTATACTTGGAAAAATTATATTTTTGAACTTCTCTCAAAGCTTTTCCTGCTGTAATACAGCACCTTATGTTAATATTATGTCCCTCTCCTATTGTAATTCTTCAATGAATTTTATTTATTATTATGATTCTCCTTTCGTATTGTAATTTTTAAACGGAATTTTATTTATTTATTATATATCTCCTTGAACTATGTAATTTTTGAACTTCTTATAATTTTTCCTCTTATTTTAATAAATATATCTACTGAAAGTTAGTTAATTTGTATATTTTGAGCTTTTCTTTCCCATTTTAATATAAGGTTTATTTATTAGACAATCTTTTTCTAATTTTCTGTCTCATCATATTTTTCTATTTTTAAATCTTCAACAAAAATTTACATTTTTGTGGTGAGTTTTTTTTGTGGTCATAATAAATTCATTAATATATTATTTCAAAACAGCAGCTGCAGTTGTGTTGTTGTTTATAAATAATATGAAGTGTGTTTTTAATTAATTACCGAGAGGGTTTCGCATATAACAAACAGGTTTAGTGGTTTAATATTTTTGTTAAAGATAAACAGCTTGGGAGTCTTCAAAACTTTGAAGAGAGAATGTCACCAAACCCATTAAGAGGGATAAAATTGGTAGAATTATGTATATTTCATAATCAAAAAGATGAGGAAATATTCTCTTGATATTAAGTAAATTGCTTCACAGTTTTAAAAAAATTTGCATTCTATATATAATACATAAAAAGGCAAAGATGGTCTAAAGCCAGAAGAATATCCTAGTGACAAAACAAAAACGATTTAAAGACCGATATAAAAACAAAGGGAAATACAGTAAATAATTTAATTTAATTTTTTAATATGAGGTGTATTTATTTTTAATTTTGATTATATCTGACTCTAAATCAATGTCCAAAATTATAAAAAGAATTCCAGTACATTTGAAATGTACATATTTCCAACTCGTATCAATTTAAATGTTTAAATTTAACCTATTTTAAATTTTCATTGTATTAGACTGGAGTCAAATACAATGAAAATGTCAATTCTTTAAATTCTAATTTGAATCAAAAACATTACTCAAAATGAAGACAATATTCAATTATCTTTATATTAAGTAAATTTTTTTGAAGTTTAAGTATGAAATGTAGCTATTTCAAACTCTCATCAATGTCAATGTCTTTAATATTTTGTCATAATTCCCTTAACTCTTGATACTTAAAGTGTTTGTATTTGTATTCCATGGATTAACCTAGTGCAAAACAAGGTTTTGTAGCGACTTAAAATTCTCTAAGCCCCTAACCCGACCAACTCTTGACAATTGTTTAGCAACAATAAATTCTATCTCTCTCTCTGACCAACTCTTGTCAGGTCTTGGCCAATTGTTTAGAAACAATAACCTCTCTCTAACTGTCGTCATCCCGGACAAAGTTAATCTCTAGGCGTGAGCTAACTCTGCATTTATCTTGAATATTTTTCTCAAAAGCAAGATTAACTATTAATTCTTGTTTCAAGTCAAAATTTGTATTTCATAAAACAGCCATAAAATCAAAACAGGTAGGAAAAGATATCGCAGCTAAGCAAGGTGTAACTTTATGACTTCTTGTCGAGAGACGGGAAATCCTATGAAAAGTCAGTGCAAACGCCTACGGATTAATTTTTATAATACGGAAAATCCGCACAGCTTTATTTTTGCTGAGCCGCCCTAACATCCGTTTTATAGGTATAATAATTTGAATATTTTTTCTTTTTGACTTACCTGTATGAGTTCTTTTGTGTATTTTAAGATTTTCACTGCGGGCAAATACTTTTCCGCATCCGGGATGAGGGCAGGCAAATGGTTTCTCGCCTGTGTGTACGCGAATATGATTGACCAACTTGTACTTGGCCTTGAAGGGGCGACCATTGCGCGAGCAGCCAATCCAGTAGCAAATATGGGTGGTGCACTCGGGCCCTCCCACATGTTCCACCGTCAAATGGGTGACAATTTCATGCATAGAGTGGAAAATCTTATTGCAGGTCTTGCGATTGTTAGGCTGTCCAGGCTGATCGGGATCTATCCATAGACATTGCATTTCCTGTTTAATGGCCGAGGCAGAGGTGGGCGGTTGATGGCGCATATAGCGCAAAAAGGCCCCGGCACCGGCGGGATGCATACCCATGTGTTGAGCATGATGAGCATGTACCGACGGGAAATTGGTGTGATGATGCGCATGGGCGTAGGGATGGGTGGCATAGTCGGCCATGCCCATGCGCATTTGATGCGACTGATGATGATGTGCCGCCGCGGCATGATGATGCGAGTGGAAGGGATGTTGGCCAAAGGAGCCGGTCAGATCGGGATGATTGGCATGTGTGGCGGGGAAGGTGGGGAATAACATGGAATCGGCGGCCGCACTTTGGCCCACAGCCTGAGCCGTGGCTGAGCCCGTCATATAATCCTGTTCGGCGGTACGACGCCCCAAAAGGAAATCACGTGAGGAGTACGAACCCAATTGAGTGTTAAACGGACCGTAGCCACTGTTTTGATAGGCTGAGGAGGGCGAAGACATATCACTAGAAATTCCCGACGACATAGCCGAAGACATTAGGCCACTGGTATCCAATTGCTGAGACTGGGGATCCTCTTGACCGGCTTGCTGTTGTTGTTGCTGCTGCTGTTGCAACTGCTGATGACCGGCCAAATCGGTTTGTTGTTGGCTGGCGCTGTTGGTGGGTGACATGCGAATGCCGTAGGTGGCCAAATGATGTTGACTGGTGGTGGTGGGATCAATGAAAGCGTTCATCATCATTTTGTTAGGCTTTTTCTTTTTTCACCAGGGGGAAAAAGGTGGAGTTTTCTAATAGTTTTTTTTATAAATTTTACAGTATTTTTGAAACTTTGCTCTTTTTAATTCTTCACTTTTTCACTTCAATTCACTATTTTTTTCATAGATTTTTCAATAAATTTCAACTTTGTTTTCTTTTGCTAAATAATTGATTTCGTTTTGTTTTATTTTTCAATTTATAAGCATTTCAATTTTTCTTTCACTTCCATATATTTTTGCAAAATTTTGTTTTATAGAAATTTATTTTATTTATTTAAACACTTTTCGTTGTAAACCGTTTATTCGGGGGACGAAATTTTGTTTGGTAATCCGTTAAGAAGCGATTGATGGGTAATCAATTTTGATCTTTAATAATTCCGATTTTTTTCTGGTGTGTATGTGTGTGTTTTTTCGTATTCTTTTTCGTTTTGTTTAATCCGCTCCAAAGGGAGAATGAATGACTGACTGAAAGTTGTTGATAAGTTAACTGTTAACGCGTAGACGTAGCGTAATATAGAACCACAGCATGCATGAATGGGCAAGCGGTGATCAGCACAACTCTCGACTAAACTTAACGTTACAAGATGCGCAGCAGGACTGAACTGACTCCTGAAATATTTTACTCAACAACGATGTGAACACATTCGAATGTTGTTTAACGACCCCTGGGTGTACACACAGCACATAGCACTCGGGTGGTGGCGGTTGCCGTTGCTCTCTACTATACACGACACGGCTATATGTGTGTGCGCCTGTGGTTGGTGTGTGCTGCGTTGTTGTTGTTCTTGTACGTGGTGGTGTGCTGGGCTCTCGCAGGCTGCCTGCTAGCAAAGATGACGACGGCTACAATGAGACGAGGTGACTACAAACAAACAACAAACGATGGAAAACGCGAACGAGGAAAAACAACAACAAAAACACCGTGAATGCACAGCGGCGGCGACGGCGGTGGTTAGTCGTAAACGTGTGTTGTTGTTGTTAGCGCTGTGTGTGCACGTTGACTGTGTGTACCGCGGGGAATCGTATGCCACATACCGAGGTTGTAGCATGTTAGCTCAAAACAAAACAAATTACTCTCATATGGTGGCAAAAGAGAAAACGAGATGGAAGAGTCACATTTCCTGCTATATGCTTTCCGTATAGGGGTAACAAGTAAAGCTATATAAAGTATACGTATGAAAACCAACCGGTATGGTGAGTATATCATATTGAGGTGAATTTTCTAAAGCATTAGTGAAAAAGAGATGGCATTTCCATAAAAATAATACAAATGGCTGCTCTTTGGCTAAAAGCTGCAAGCGAAAGAGCGAGACATTACTACAGTACACGAATAAAAATCCAATAAGATTTTAGTTGATCTTCTTAAAAAAAACTTTTGTTCTCCCAAACAAAGGAAAGAAAGAGAACCATGATTTGAAAAACGTTATCTCTTTCCTTTAATTTCCCCTCTTTTGTTAATAATTAATATGAAGTTTGTTAAGTTGTTGTTGTGGAGGGTTTTCACAATGGTGGTTATTAAAAACATAACCACAAACCAGTTTCCGGGTTTCTTTGCTTCCTTCCTTTCTTTCCACAACAACATCGAAGAGTGTTAATGTTAACACACCCACCAGAAAATCTATGATAAACGAATACTCTTACTTGTTTTCCTCTTTTTTAGGGGCTAAACCTCTTTTTGAGAGTGGTATAAACCCCCTCCCCCACACAACAACGCACAAAAGGCGTGTTTACGCATGACCAATTGTGTTCCATCCTACAATTGGTTAATTTCTGTTTCCACATCACATCTTTTTTTGTTGAACATAAAATTAATAATTGATAGTCCAACATTAACAATATTGAATTATGGCTGATAAATTTAGTATTAATTAAAAGTAATGTTTAAATATAATTTTAAGTGAATTTTTCGTTAACATGGACTATTGAGATGAAAAATTGCCTAATCAATTTTAATTAAAGATATTGGAATTTTCTCTCATATTTTATGCCAGTTTTTGTTGCGAAATATTTTACTTTGTTTATAAATATTATAAACAATTGATTTTTGTGCAGAGAAAATATTGAAAACGTTTATGTTAATAGTAAATTTAAATGGCAAAAACTAACATGTGGGGTTTTGTTGCAGAAATACCCAAAAATTAAGAATAATATTTTTGTTTCAAATAAATGTCTGTCATTTATAAACAAAACTATAGATGATGAAACATAAAGTAAATTTAAAAAAATTAAATGGTTCGATTTTGGTCAGATCGTTAAAAATAAATATTATCATTCGTAAATATTATACCGTATTTGATAAGTTTGATTTTAAAGAAAATATATACATACATACACGGGGCAAAATCGCCTTTTTTGATATGTTTGAATCGAAAGAAAATATACTTGCAATACAAATTTTTAAATATTATATATTTTCGAGCAAATACATTTTATTTGAAAATCAATAATATGTATTTAGAACCCATATGTTAATATATTAGAATAAAATATATTTGCGAACTAATTTTCTCAAATTTAAATACAAATTAAATTATTGTTTATGAATATTTCCAAATATATTTTATTAAAAAAAGATTTTCAAAACTTTGCTGAATTTTTCGAATTTTAGTTTTAATTTTTTCTTTGTTTTCGAATTATGCATTTCTATTAAAAATGGAATACATAGCATTAACTTCTATTTGAAACTATTTATTTTTTTTCCAACTATTCCAAGTCATTATTTTGAATTATAAAAAAATTTTACTTACATTAAAACTTTCTAAAAATTTCCTTTCAATTGCTGACAACTTAAAACAATTAAAGAATATATATATATTCACGCAAATAGATCTTTGTTTGGGAAATAACATCCAAATAAAAAATATTAGGATGTAAACATAGTTTTGTTTAGAACAACATCCTCCCAAACATATAATATTTGTATGTGTCAAATATTGTATATTTGGAGTGCACTCTAAAAATATATATGTTTCAAGCAGAATATGTTTGGGACAATATACTACAGAGGCGATTTTTTTCAGCGTGTAGGTACATTTAAAAAAAAATAGCTTAGAGCTACTGCACGGTGCAAAATCGCCTTTTTTGATACGTTTGAATCGAAAGGAAATATATATGTAACACAAATTTTAAAATTTTATATATTTCTGAGCACATACATTTTATTTGGAAATCAATAAATTATATGTATTTGGAACGCTTATATTAATATATTACAACGAAATATATTTGCAAACTAAATATCTTAAATCAAATATGTATCATACGCAAATATATTTTATTTAAAAAGGATTCTTTAGCTGACTTTAAAATTTTAGTTTAAATTTTTCCATAGTTTCGAATTGTACCTCCCAGTTACAACACAATATGGCGCATTAACTTCTGTTTAAATCAATCATTTCAAGTCATAATTTCTTGTCAATACTCCAAGTAATTTATTTTGATACAAGATTATACGATTTTAATTAAATTTTTATTATTTACTATTTTTACGAACATAAAAGATTTCTAAAAAAATAACTTTGAATTATTAAAAAAATTTAAGGCAACGTATTTTGTAATTCTTAGTGCAAACAAATATTTGTTTCGGAAATGATAGTGCCAAATAAAAACATACTCGTATTGGGATGTAAACAAAGATTTGTTTAGAATAAAATGTTCCCAAATATGTATATACGTTTTGTGTGTACCCAATAATATATGTTTAGAGTGTGCCCTAAACATATATATGTTCCAAGTCGAATATGTTTGGGACAATATACTACAGAAGCAAATTTTTTCAGCGTGTGAGAACTTGGCTTACAATATAGGTATCGATATGATTTCGGTATACGAGTACATGTAAAAACCAGTAAGAAAAGGGGCGGGGCCGACTATTTAATACCCTACACATCCCTAATAATGCGATAAGGGTCATTGCGATAATAATTTGGAAGAATTGGTAAATGGGTAAGAACATATATATGTGGATATATCTAATTCTGAACCGTTAATCGCTAAATTAAGCAATATTCGTTCCTAAATTGAGAAACATCTTTCTGGAGAATTTTGTAATGATCGGATGTAAAGTACAACTTCTGTAGCGCTTGGTGACCAAATCAGGAGGAACATACAGGGAGAAAAATTGCCATTTTTGATATGTTTGAATTGAAGGAAAATATATTTGGAAACGAATTTTTTGAATATTATATCTGTGGTCACAAGGCATAACAGCATATGTGTGTTTTTGCAAGTTTTCAGGAGAGCATTTTAAAGGTTTGAATCGATATAGCAAAAATATTTATAAACTTATTTTGAATTTTACGCCTGCAATTTCTCAGGACTTGGAAGTGAAATTAATTAATACGAACACATTTATATAATTATTTTAATTGTAAATGTTATAGGCTAAAAACTGTTTTATGCTGTTATTCCCTTTTTAAATAAATTAAGTTACAAAACACACAACTCGAGTTGTGTCGTTATTACAAAATTAATTTTATTATATATTGCAGAATATATCGACTTATGCTGATAAACCAAAGGATGATTTCGAAATTTACAACATTCAGTAGTCAATATTAGATTTTGGAATAACAGCATAAGTTGAGTTATGCTTTTGTGCTAGGGCTTAGTTCAACTTGGACTAATAACATAACTCAGATATGCTTTTACGACTTCATTCAATTTACATCTTCAATAGTCCAAAGATAAATGGGGAATAAAAACACAAGTATAGTTTTCAATGGAAAAAATGTGAGATATGCTGTTATGTACGTTATGAAATGTAGTGATACAGCGAGATATGCTAATAAGTCTTGCCTTGTATCTGAACAACTAAACAAGGTATCATCACCAAAATTTGTCACAATATCTAATCGAATATGGGGAACATCGTGGGATCAAAAACGCAATTTGAGCATAACTCGAGTTATGCTGTTATGCCTTGTGACCACAGATATACTTGTTAGCAAATAAATTTTATTTAAAAATCATGAAATTTTGTTTGGAACGCATATATTAATATATTAGAACAAAATATATTTGCGCACTGACTTTCACAAATAAAATATGTGTTTACCCACAAACAAAGTTTTTGTTTAAGATGTTTTCCAAATATATTTTAATTAATTTTTTTTTAAAACTTTGCTGAATTTTTCGAATTTTTTAGTTTTTCTAGATTTTGTGTTGAACTTTGTAGTTAAAAATGTCTTTAGCAGCAATAGGCTTTGTTTTACACCAATAAATTTTAATTTATAAGTATTCCAATTCATCACTTTTTGTCAATCCACACACTGAAAAAAAATCGCTTCTGTAGTATATTGTCCCAAACATATTCGGCTTGAAACATATATATGTTTATGGTACACTCCAAATATTATTATATTTGGGAAGATGTTGTTCTAAACAAATCTTTGTTTATATCCCAATATATTTTTATTTGGGACCATTATTTCCGAAATAAATATGTATTTGCATTTAAGTATTCAGAAAATACCTAAGTTATGTTAAATTTTTCAGTAATTCAATGTTAGTTTTTTTATAAATTGTTAATGTTTGTGAAATAATTACTGAAATCGTATAATACTGGATCAATATAAATTACTTAGAGGATTGTCAACTAATGATGGCTTAGAATACTCATAAATTGTATTAACGTTATTGATTAAGAACAGAAGCTAATGCTGGGAGGATAAACCCGGAACCAAGGAAAAATTTAATCTGGAATTCGAAAAAGTCAACAAAAGTTTTGAAAATTTTTTTAAATAAAATATATTTGGAGAAATTCCTAAACAATAATTATATTTGTATTTAAACACATATTTTATTTGAGAATTTTTGTTTGCAAATATATTTTGTTGTAATATATTAATATATGCGTTTCAAATATATTTTGTTGATTTACAAATAAAATGTATTTGCTAGGAAATATATAATATTGAAAAATTTGTGTTCCAAAAATATTTTCTTTCGATTCAAACATATCCAAAAAGGCTATTTTGCCCCGTGCATCAGTGCAATTTATAGTTACGAAAGATTATGCGATTTAAGTGTTAACTGAATTGTACAAACATAAAATTTATAAAATAATTTTGTTTTGAACTTATAAAAAATAGAAAACTTGTCTTTAAATTAAGGAACTAGCTAAATCGACTCAGAAAGTGATTCAAGTCGATCGGTATAATAAACAATGGGTCTATATATTCTGCTTTTGGGTGTTACAAACAAATGCACAAAGTCATAATACCCTGTACCACAGTGTGGTGTAGGGTATAAACATTATTTCGAAAATAATAGTCCCAAATAAATAAATATTAGGTTTCCGTGATTTCTTTGGATCAACATCTTGCCAAGAATATAATATTTTTTTGTTTCAAATATTATACATACACGGGAAAAATCTAAATTTTTCATATGTTTGAATTGAAAATATATTTGGAATATCTCCAATTAGAGATATTTTACTTTAAAAAGATTTTCGAAAGTTTGCTGCATTTTTCTAACTTCAGTTTTAATGTTTCCTTTTTTCGAATTATACCTTCCAGTTAAAAATAGCATACCCAGTATTAACTTCAGTTTTGAATCACTCATTTTTATTTTTTTAATTTTACAAACATTTAAATTTCTAAAAATTAACTTTCAATTGCTCAAAACGTAATACAATTATGGTATCGATATATCTTCATGCTAATAAATCTTTCGAACGATATACTAAACAAGCGATATCTACACGCTGAACAAAAATCCCATCTTTAGTATATTGTCGCAAACATATTGTGCGTGAAACATATACATATGTATATTTTTAGGGTACATTGATTTTGGCACACACAAATATTATATGTTTGGGAGGATATTGTTCTAAACAAAAATATGTTGAATTGGAATATTTAAAAAAATCGCTTCTGTAGTATATTGTCCCAAACATATTCGGCTTGAAATATATATGTATATGTTTAGGGTAATCTCTAAATATATAATAATTGGTACACACTCAAAAATTATATATTGGGGAAGATACCTTGATTTCCATCCTAATGTTTTTATTTGCGAATATTATTTCCGAAACAAAGATTTATTTGCATTTAACTATTTAGAAAATATATCAAAACGTTAATTGTGTTAAAAATTTTAGCAATTCAATGTTAATTTTTTAGAAATTTTTAATGTTTGTAAAAATACTTCATAAAATGAAATAGTATAATCTTGAAACAATAAGTTACTTTCAAGATTGACAAAAAATGTTGACTTGGAATACCTAGAAATTTAAAATATTAAGTACACACAGAATACAGTTTGGTTGCCTCAACCGAATTATTTACCAACCGAATTTTGGTAGTTCTGTGTACTATCATGCGACTCCATCAGGACAACCAACTTTTTGGTTGTGTTATACTTCTACTTCCATGCTGACAACAATTATATTTGGTTGCGCCAACAACCAACTGTTTTAAAAAATTAGTTGTTCTGACAATTCGTCAGTCATATACTACCGACAATTAATTAAAAACAGTTTTCATTAATTTTTATTTTATTTATTGAACAAAAAACCAAACAATTCATAACAAAATTAAAAATCCCATATTACAAATTCATCACTATTATGAGATGTGAAAATATTTGACACAAATGTTAGTGCACGATAAAATTCCACACATTATTATCCACACGAGATTATTTTTGACTACATATACCGTTCTTGAACATAATGTTAAGATTTATTAACGTCGAATAATTTTATTTTTTGTTTGCCATGTATCAACAAAAAAAAAACGGCAACCAAGGTTTCGTTGTATTTCCCAAAATATATTTAATTATTTCAAATTTAGGAAATTATTATGGTAACCAAAAACCGATTTTTTATTAATATTTTTCTGTTGCAATAATAATCTTTGGTCTATTGATACAATTTCTGTTGTCAAGAATAAAACATTCGTTGTCATACCAAATATCTATCATATGGTACTATACTGAAAAGTTAAAAGTAGGGTGTAACGAAAGTGACTTTAGTGAAAGCGAATATTGAAATCTATTTCTTGCGAATGCGAAAGCGAATAGTGAAATATGCATTTTTGCGAAAGCGAATGCGAATAAAAGTTTCACCCTTTAGTTCGCATATGCGAATGCGAATACTCGTTACATCCCTAGTTAAAAGTACATCGTGATCCATTTCGAGGTTCCCTATTTTTTAAAGAAAAAACACAGTAAATTCAATTTGAATGGGGAATGTTTAAGAACATTCTTTGGCATTTATTTTTTGAAGATTATGTCTATCAAATGTTAACCGCGGCTACGTCTCAGATGGTCCATCCGTTGAGTCCAATTTTCGATGACTCGTTCGAGCATTTCGACTGGTAACTGCCGAATGACACGTGTGATGTTTTGCTCCAAGGCCTGAATCGAAGCGAGTTTGTCCGCATAAACTTTAGACTTTACATATCCCCACAGGAAAAAGTCTAACGTTGTGATATCCCACGATCTTGGTGGCCAATCGACCGGCCCAAAACGTGAATTTATCTGCTCGCCGAAGTCTTCTCTCAATAAATCCGCCGAGATCACGAGCTTCAATTTCAGGCATCAAATAGTCGGTTATCATGGCACGATAACGGTCGCCATTGACGGTTACGTTCTCACCGGCATCATTTTTGAAGAAATATGGACCGATGATTCCACCGGCCCACAAACCACACCAAACCGTTGTTTTTTCTGGATAAAGTGGCAGCTTTTGAATCTCTTCAGGTTGCTCTTCGTCCCAAATGTGGCAATTTTGCTTGTTTACATACCCATTGAGCCAGAAATGGGCCTCATCGCTGAACAAAATTTGGCTCGAAAACGTTGGATCTTCTTGGAACTTTTCAAGAGCCCATAGAGCGAAGCGATGTCGCTTGGGAAGGTCGGGCGGCTTCAGTTCTTGCACAAGCTGTATTTTGTATGCTTTCAATTTAAGATCTCGACGTAAAACGCGCCAAGCCGTTCAGTCCGAGTTGCTGCGAACGGCGCCGAATCGACTCTACACGGTCTCGTGTACACTCTCAGCTACGACCGCTACATTTTCTTCACTGCGTGCTGGACGTGGTCTATTCGGTCGAATATTATCCAATAATGAATGCTGGGTCTCAAGATGGGTGATGGTGTTGCGAATAGTACGCTCAGTAGGCCGATTATGTTGACCATAAGTTGAGCGAAGTGCACGAAACACATTACTCACAGAACGTGAATTTTCGTAATAAAGTTGAACGATTTGTAAACGTTGTTCAGGTCAAGTCTTTCCATGATGAAATGCCAAACAATACTTAACAAAAATAACATGACAGCATGACGCGACTCACACCCCTGCAGCGAAGCGGACCATTTCATAAATAGTTCTACACTGGTCCATGAGAATGTATGAACTAGTTCTACATAATACCCTTTGCGCAGCAAGCAACTGTTTCTTTTTACATGGGCTTGTCCTAGGAAGAATCAATTGTCTCCAGCTGCATTCGTTTGGAACAGTTCTGATATAGTTCAGAATGGAATAGTTTAGAATTAATTCTCGGGAACTAGCTCTGATATAGTTCTTCAGGAATATATCTAAACTACTCCAGAACTGTTCCAAACGAATGCACCCGGAGAAAAATTGATTCTTCCTAGGACAAGCCCATGTAAAAAGAAACAGTTGCTTGCTGGAAAAAATATGTTATGTAGAATTAGTTCATGCTCTCTTGGTTATGGACCAGTCTAGAACCACTTTTCAGCTTGCCTTTATTATAAAATTTAAGAATTAAAAAGAAAATATTTATTGATTGGTTTTTATTTTTATAATATTTATAAAAACTAAATTGAAATATATTTATTATGTGAGAAACGGAAATAAATTATTTTAATTCCTAGAAAAGGGAAACTTGAAATAGTTATAATTATTGTTATCATTATAACGTTTCCATTGAACAATGAACACAAGACTGAAATGACAAGCATCACCATAAATTCCTAACGGTAAACACTTAGAATTATTTCAATGCAGACGAAAAACACAAACAAATATTCACGCTGTACAAAATCAAACAAAAGCAGCGCGGCCTAAGCAGATTTCTTTGAATTCTCTTGTTTTTTTGCGCTCAACTGTTTCTGACTGCATTACTTTTGCTCTAGTCTGGATCTAGTTCATTTTGGACCAGCTCAGATCCGGTCCTTTTCATAGACTGTTTCCAATTTCTCTGCAGGGACGTGATCTGTCAAAAAAAGGCTATTGAAAAAAGTATCTCTACTTGGATCACCCGTTAGTTACCAAAAATAACCGAATGTCAATGACAAAGTCAGAAAGGTTTTAAAACAGATTTTTAAAACCTTGCTGACTTCTTAAATTTTCAGTTTTAATTTTTCCTGGTTTTAAAAATGCAGATGTTGTATTAACTTTGGTCAAAGGACCCATATTTAATTTCTAAATACTCCAAGTCATCATTTGGTTTACATTAATGTCTGTCCGTCCATCTTTATATCCGCCCGTCTTAAGCTATACGTTAAGTACAGATCGCAATTTCACTCCGATCTTGCAGAGTTTTGGCAATAGGGACTCTTTCACACCTGAGGAGAACCCCATTGAAATTGCAGTTTAGTAGGCTGTGGTTTGTTTAGAGCAGCATCTTCCCAAATAGACTTTTTTATTACAAATATTATATATTTCAGCAGAATATATTTGGGACAATATACTACAGAAGCGATTTTTGTGTGTGTGTATTTGATAAAAATTATTTATATTTCGATAAAACATAACTTATTTGCAAACAAATATGTTTTATGTAATTGATTAATGTTGCATTCATCGAGATTTTTCTCCATGTATCTATCAGCAAAGTAATATGTACACGCTGAAAAAAAATCGCTTCTGTAGTATATTGTCCCAAACATATTCGGCTTGAAACATATATATGTTTAGGGTACACACTAAACATATAATATTTGGTACACACAAAAATTATATGTTTGGGAAGATGTTGTTCTAAACAAATCTTTCTTTGCATCGCATCATGTATTTACTTTGGACGATTTTTTCCGAAGCAAATATTCATTTGCATTTAATTAAGTATTCAGAAAATACCTAAATTGTGTTAAATATATCAGTGATTCAAAGTAAATTTTTTAGAAATTTTCATGTCGTAAAAATAATATTACTTGGAGGATTAAAAACTAATGATGGCCTGAAATACTCCGAAATTTTAAATGATTGATTAAAAACAGAAATTAATGCTGCATTTGGTATCATAACCAGGAGGTTCAATGCCAAATTAAAAAAAATAAAACTGAAATTCGAAAAATTCAACAAAAGTTTCGAAAACCTTTTTTAAATAAAATATATTTGGAGAAATTCCTAAACAATAATTTTATTTGTATTCAAACACATATTTTATTTGAGAAACTTAGTTTGCAAATATTATATGTTGTAACATATTAAAATATGAGTTCCAAATATATTTTATTGATTTTCAAATAAAATTTATTTGCTCAGAAATGCATAATATTTATAAATGTGTGTTCCAAATATATTTTATTTCGATTCAAACATATCAAAAAAGCGAATTTTGCCCCGTGTATGAAAGTATTTTTCTAGCTCTGTACTAGTTAGTACACGTACATATGTATATAATATTATTATTTGTATGTTTGCGTTTATCGCCATCTTGCTTTGATCATTTTCAAATGAGCTGTCACTGCGATGACAGTTATGGGGCCTCTGTTTAATAAAAGTCCATCGGAAAAAAGAAGCAATTTTTCCGTTTTTTCTCTCTGTATCGCATTTATTGCGGATCTGGATCTGGTGCATGTTGCATTTCATGGCGTTGTTGAGATGTTGGCAAGTCGGCTTGTTTGTGTGTGGCAATTGCGTTCAAATGCGCCTTTAATTGCATTTCTCTCCGTTCTCGTGTTGTTGTTGTTTGGTTCTTTGGCGCACGTTTCTGTTTGTTTTCATGTTTTCCGCAAAATGTGTTCATTTTCAAAACAATTTCAAATTTATCGACATCCCATTGCAATTCAATTGACAAGATTGCCAACATTTGCAATAGTGGGGGCATGCGACGATAGATGCGATGGATGCCGGACGTGTTCAACAGAGTCTATTCTATAGCACAATTCGCGAGAAGAATATGTGCGTGAGAAAGTTGTCAGTTGGAATGGAATTCTTTGGGAGGAGGATGCGAACATACGATTGGACGGACTTTTGGTAAGGAGCAGATTCAACGATTGGGTGTCTTTGAATTCACGCAAAATAACAAGGACACCAAATGTCAGATATTTTGAAAAATAATATCAATTTTGTCCTAAAAGTGTTGCCAATATTGAAAGAAAACAATTGCAATTTTTGATATGATGGAATTGCAAGAAAACAGATCTGGAAACTAAATTTTTAAATATTACTCGTACACGCTGAAAAATTGCTTTTGAAACAAACATGTTTAGGGTACACTCCAAGTATATAATATTTGTCACGCACAAATATTATATGCTTGGGAGGATATTGTTCCAAACAGAACTATGTTTCCATCCCAATATTTCTTTATTTGGAACCAATATTTCCCAAACAAAGTTTAATTTGTATTTAAGTATTTTGGAAATGTATCGATACCTTAATTTAAAGACAAGTTTTAAATTTTTCATAAATTCTACTTTCAATTTTTGAGAAATTTTATATGTCTTTAAAATTGTATAAAATTTAAATTGTATAATCTTGGGTGACAATAGCTTGCTTTGATGGATTTACAACAAGTGATGATGTGGAATATTTATAAATTAAAAATTGGTGCTGTAAAATAGAAGGTAATGCTACTTATGACCCTTTTACTATAAAGTATAACACGAAATAAATATATTAAAATTAGAAATCAACAAAGTTTTAACATTTTAGTAAATATAATGTATTTGGAAAAATTCTTAAACAATATCTTTGTTTGTTTGTAAAATCATATTTTATTTGTGAAAGTCGGTTTATAAGTATATTTTGTAATATACATATTTATATAAGTATATGATTTCCAACCCAAATCTCTTTTTTTTCAAATACAATTTATTTGTTTAAGAATATATAATACGTAAAAATGTTGGTTCCAAATATATTTTCTTTGTATTCTAACATATGAAAAATGGCGATTTGTTCCCCGTGTTAATGTTATTTTAAAGAACTCATTTTTAAATTCTTATATATTTTGTATAGCTTCAAAATTTACGAAAAAGACTCTTACCATGCATTTACAATGTAAATTATATGAGATTAACTATTTTGTAAAAAAACCAAAGGGCTGACCGATTAACACAAAATTTTAGCTGAATATAAAGGCACGGAGAAACGTCAACATTTCTGAAACGTTTGAATTGAAATAAAATATATTTGGGGGGAAATTTTATTTAAATATATATTATATATTAGTATTTTGGTACAAATAAATTTTATTCGAAAATCGATAATATTTATTTGGGTTGTAAACGGGTAAAAAATGCAATTTTTGATTTGTTTGAATTGGAATAAAATATGCTTGGAATGAAAATGTTTGAATATTAAATATTTTCAAACAAATACACTCGTGTTCTATTTGAAAAACAATTTTTCTCAAATAAAATATGTGTTTAAATAAAATCACCCGGTATTTCGGTAGCTGTCACTTTTGAAGCTTTTATTCTTTGACATTTGACAAGTAGAAACTACGACATTACTAAAAATGGAACTATACACGATCATCGAACGATACAAAACAACCAAAAACGATCGAACAAAAAAACGATACGAACGATACAAAATCATCTTGACTGATAAGGCCCATTTCCAACTCGGTGGCTACGTCAACAAGCAAAATTGTCGCATCTGGGGCTCGGAAAACCCAAGAGTTATTGTTGAGAAGCCTCCCCATCATCAACGTGTGACTGTTTGGTGGGGTTTATGGTCCGGCGGGGTCATTGGACTTTACTTTTTCGAAAATGAGGTT
The DNA here is from genome assembly GCA_963930755.1 of Eudasyphora cyanicolor. Lineage (NCBI taxonomy): Eukaryota > Metazoa > Arthropoda > Insecta > Diptera > Muscidae > Eudasyphora > Eudasyphora cyanicolor. Next base: position 11,394,828 of record OZ005734.1, read on the forward strand.
GGATCAACAGTTACGGTGAATAGATTGCGATATCGAGAGATTATCAATGATTTTTTATGGTCGGAGTTGGATGGTATTGATCTGGACAACGTTTACTTTCAACAAGACGGCGCTACGTGCCACACAAGCAACGAAACCATTGCTGTCTTACGGGAAAAGTTTCCCGACCGTGTTATCTCTCGAAAAGGTGATCACAATTGACCACCGAGATCTTGTGATTTAACACCTTGCGACTTCTTCCTTTGGGGCCACGTGAAAGATAAGGTCTACGCCAACAGCCCAGCGTCGATTCAAGACCTCAAAGAGGCTATCGAGGACATAGGGCAGCCACTTTGCGATTTGGTTATGGAAAATTTCATGAAACGGATATGGTCCTGTAAGCGTGGTCGTGCTGGCCATTTGGCCGATGTTGTTTTTCGTTATTAACGGCATACATTCGTGTTTATTATGAAATAAACATCCGATCATTTATCTCAAAAAATGGAATTTTTCTTTGAATACCAAAATAACACCTCTTGTTGGAAAACCCTTTATAGAAGCATTATAATGTACGAAGATTTAAGCATTTCTATGCACTGGTATTAATGTTATAAGCTGTTAACTTTAGATTCAAAATGGTGCGGGAGGTACCAAAAGGGGCTTGGAAACTTCACCCACTTTGCTTCAGGTGATAGCGTCTAATAAGCCAAAACTAACCCTTTGTGGGTGAGTTACTAGAAGCAGTGGACCAATATGGCCCATCTTCGAACTTAGCAGGAGATAGAGCAACATATTATCGCATACAAAATTTGAGTTCAATCGGTTAATCCTTTTGAGAGTTATCGTGCGCTCCAGCCAGCAGATAGACAGACGGACGGACGGACTTTTGTACACGGGCCAAAATCGCCTTTTTTGATATGCTTGAATCGAAAGAAAATATATTTGGAACACAAATTTTTAAATATTATATATTTCTGAGCAAAAAAATTTTATTTGAAAATCAATAAAATATATTTGGAACGCATATATTAATATATTACAACAAAATATATTTGCAAACTAAATTTCTCAAATAAAGTATGTGTTTAAGTACAAATAAAATTATTGTTTAGGAATTTCTCCAAATATATTTTATTTAAAAAAGGTTTTCAAACCTTTGCTCACTTTTTCGAATTTCATTTTTATTTTTTCTAGGTTCCCAATTGTACCTCCCATTTATGATACCATATGCAGCATTGATTTCTGTTTCAAAGCAATCATTTCAATTTTCTGAGTATCAAGCCATCATTAGTTGTCAATCCACCATAAAATTTATTTTGATCCAAGATTATAGGATTTCAATTATTATTTCTTATTTTTACGAAGATTAAAAATTTCTAAAAAATACGTTGAATTACTGAACAATATAACACAATTTAGGTATTTTCTGAATACTTAAATGCAAATTTTTTGGTTGCTTCGGAAATAATAGTCCCATATAAAAACAAATTAGGAGTAAACAAAGATTTGTTTAGAACAACATCTTCCCAAATATATTACCTTTGTGTGTACCAAATATTATATGTTTAGAGTGTACCCTAAACATATATATGTTTCAAGCCGAATATGTTTGGGACAATATACTACAGAAGGTATTTTTTCTCAGCGTGTATGGAATCTCTATTTGAGTCGATAGAACTGTTTATATAATTCAATGTTTAAAGATGAAAAACAATGTTAAAGATGAAAACACGAAAATAGCTAAGGTGCCAAAACATCACCCTATACTTATAGGCAAATAAATCGCTGTTTCGCAAATAATAATCGTAAATAAAATATTATTAAGATGGAAACAAATATTATTTATATATTTGGGAAGACGACGTTCTAAACAAATATTTGTTTCTGTTCATATATTTCAAGAATTCAGAAAATATTCGTATGTATATCGATTCCTTAATTTAGGCCAAGTTTAATGTTTTTCTGTAATTTAAATAGAACTGTTCGTAAAGTTTGTTAATTTATTTGCTTTAAGTTTTTATTTGTTTTAAATTTTAATTTGTTTTAAGTTTTTCTGGAATTCAAAGTACACTGGACAAAATCGCCTTTGTTGATATGTTTGAATCGAAAGAAAATATATTTGTAACACAAATGTTTATATGTGTAGAGAGCCGAATATGTTTGGGACAATATTCTACAGAACCGATTTTTTTCAGCGTGTAATTTTTAAGAAATTGTGAATGTTAGTAAAATTTCTTTATAATTACATAATTTGCTTGATGAATTAACAACAAATTATGAATTGGAATTTTTAGAAATTAAAAATGTGTCGTTTAAATAAAAGTTAATACTTCATATGCCATTTTTAATTGAAAGATATAATTCGAAATACAAGAAAATTTAAATAGAAAACTGAAAAAGTCATTCAAAGTTTTGACAATTTTTCTTAAATCAAATACTTGAGAAAATTAGTTCCAAAATATATGTTGTTGTAATATATTTTACCATATGCGCTCTTGATTTTCAAACAAAATTGTTTTGTTCATAAATATATAAAACAGATACATTTTCTTTGAATTCACATATCAAAAGACACGATTTCCCCATATATGTAGTCTGTCAATAAAATGGAAAAATTTTCCACCCATTCTGTCATCTCAGACCAATATTCGAAATCTATATTATATTTCTCTGAAAGTGACGATATATCTGCACGGAGGAAAATCGTCATTTTTGATATGTTTGAAACGAAAGAAAATATACTTGGAAACGATTTTTTTAAATATTATATATTTGTTAACAAATAAATTTTATTTGAAAATCAAGAAATTTTGTTTGGAACGCATATATTAATATATTAGAACATAATTTATTTGCAAACTGAATTTCACAAATAAAATATGTGTTTACACACAAACATAGTTATTGTTTAAGAAGATTTCCAAATATGTTTTATTTAAAAAGATTTTTAAAGCATTACTGACTTATTCGAATTTTAGTTAGTTGTTCCTAGTTTTCGTGTTAAACTTTATAGCTAAAAATGTCCTTATTTATAAATATTCCTATTCATCATTTTTTGTCAATCCATCAATGTCGTTTATATTTACGAAAGATTGTTCGATTTAAGTTTTGGTTAAATTTTACAAACATATAAAATTTATAAAAAAAAATGCTCTTTGAAAATCTGAAAAACAGAAAACTCGTCTTTAAGTTAAGGCATTTAATACATTACCAAAATAAATAATTACAAATGAATCCTTGTTTCGGAAATAAAAATAAAATAAAAAATATTTGAATGGGAGCATATTTTTGTTTAGAACAATATCCTCACAAACATATAATATTTGTGTGTGTAAAATATTATATATTTGGAGTGTACCCTAAACATATGTTTATTTCAAGCCGAATATGTTTGGGACAGAAGCGATTTTTTTTCAGCGTGTGGCGATTTGCTCAAATAAAACATTATCTGCACGCTGAAAAAATTGCTTCTGTAGTATACTGTACCAAACATATTCTGAATGAAGCATATATATTTCTAAGGTAGACTTTATTAACAGATCATTATTTCATCCTAATATTTTTGAATTTGGGACTATTAATTCCAAAACAAAGTTTTTTTTGCATTCAATTGTTTTATGTTTTTTCGATATAATCTTCAAAGTAAATTGCTTATACATTTTTAATGTTTGGGTAAAAATAAAACAAGTGTGTCAATATTTTTTGAAAGGTCAAGATTTTTTTTTAAATTTGTTATTAATCTCGTTGAGAATTTGAAAAAAATAAAACAATTTGAACCGTTTTGCAAAATTTTGATTTTTTCGCCTATTAAATTTTTCCGAGTGTGTTTAGAAAACTGCAATTTTCTCCGGTAATATTGAACGGATTCGACTGAAATTTTTGCAGGTCGGTCCGAAACATTTCCTAAAATCTAAATATATCATTAACTTTAATTACTAACTGACAATATGAATAATATTGCAAAATATTTTTTGCATATGCGAATAATTTCACTTTCTGGAGCAGTAATTTGAAATATTTTATATTTAGAATGCGTCCTATTTTGACGTCCACCAGAATCAGAATAAACATTTTGGTAGATCGCGCTTTGTAAAAATTTACAGCAAATTTACGGACACTACCTTTTTGAAAATATTGTTGGTTCAATGACTAATCGTGACTTCATTAATAATTATTAATGAAGTCACGATTAGTCATACAGATTTTGCACAATTTTATTTTCGTTGAATTTCGAATTCAATACTACCAAACAAAATAAATCAATCAAATCAGTTCTTTCACAAGTGGAATAGTGAAGTTTTGGAAAATACCTCCTCATTTAATGTTTTTAATTTGTTTTTTATAGTTGAAATCGTATAGTATTGGATAACAATAAATTGCTTGAAGGATTGACAACAAAGCATGACTTGGAATAGTTAGAAAATAAAAACAAGTATACACGGGGGAAAATCGTCATTTTTTATATGTTTGAATTGAAAGAAAATATGTTTGGAAGCGATTTTTTCAAATACTATATATTTGTTAACAAATACATTTTATTTGAAAATCAAGAAATCTTGTTTGGATCGCATGTATTAATATATTAGAACATAATATATTTGCTAACTGACTTTCACAAATAAAATATGTGGGTACCCACAAACAAAGTTATTGTTTAAGAAGTTTTCCAAACATATTTTATTTAAACAACTTCGCTGATTTTTTCGAATTTTAGTTAGTTTTTCCTAGTTTTCGTTTTAAACTTTATACCTAAAAATGTCTTTTAATTTATAAATATTCCAATTCATCACTTTTTGTCAATCCATCAATGCAATTTATATTCACGAAAGATTATACGATTTAAGTTTTAATTAAATTTTAAAAACATTTAAAATTTATAAAAAATATATCTCTGAGCATCTGAAAAAACAGAAAACTTGTTTCTAAATCAAGGCATTGATACATCACCAAAATTATTAAATACAAATTAATCTTTGTTTCGGAAATACTAGTTCCAAATGAAAAAATATTTGAATGGGAACATATTTTTGTTTAGAACAATATTCTCCCAAACATATAATATTTATGTGTGTCAAATATTATATATTTGGAGTGTACTCTAAACATATGTATATTTCAAGCCGAATATGTTTGGGACAATATACTACAGAAGCGATTTTTTTTCAGCGTGTAGAACTTCAGTCTGGTAAACCGACTAGGGTATACCCTAGTTATGAACTATTTATTTGTATGTCTTCGATCTTCTTGTATAGGTAGTTTTAAATAAAAAGTTATAATAAACTCAAAACCCTTCGGTCATTTTGGGCCACCCTGTATAAGCCTTTCTGAGCATGATTTTTTCAAAGTAATCCGTTTTCTTCTTGATTTAGGAAAAACTAAGTACTTACAATTTTAAGTAAGCTTTTCGGCTAAAAAAAAGATTTTTTTATTTTAATTGTGTATGGAATTTTTCTTTCTGGGTATTTTTTACAATAACTCCGAAAAAGACATTTTGACCATCTAAATGAAAATTATTTGAAGTTAAATACAATACAAATTTTGAAACAAGATATATCAGTCGGCCAAACGTCCATTTCCAATACCTTCGAGTAAGTCAAAATTTAAATATATCAATATTTAAAAAGTCTTTGAAAAAAATCTCTTATAAAAATGTTCTCAATAATCTTCTTTGACCTTTTCCTTCGTTGGGGGGTTAAGTATTTTACATTTTTTATTGCGCCCTTCAGATGATTCCCAGCGTTCTCAAATTCCTCGTAATCACATTGGGAAACGTGAAATATGATTTCAAAGTCAAATTCAATTAATATTGGATTTTGTAAGATGGCAACTGGCAACATGCAACAACAACTAGAACAACACACAGTTTGATACTAATCGATAGAAAATTGTTAACACCTCCAACGCCCAATAGAGAGAAGAGAAAACAAACAACATAAAAACGAAATGTAATCGGCCCACAAGGCACCCAGGCACATTGGCACCCCGGCATTCACATTGAGGGCTCACATCTCTCGATGAACTGCTCAGGGTTACAACTTACAACTGAAGACCAAACAAACCCCTTAAAAATACCAAAACATTTTCATTTCCACATCAAGACCAGGGCAAGAATGCCACAAAAAGTGTTGTGGAAAATCGTCAACAAAAATCCTGGGAATACAAACAGATGTTCCATTCCAAAGCGTTATAAATGAAGAAAATTGATTGAATTACTAACGCAAAGTGTGCGATTCCAAAGCCCGAGGAGAGTGTTCGCCAATCCAAATGGATTTATTCATTGCTGAAGAAGGTGTCTCTGTGTACAATTTAGCGAATAGTCGGAGGAATGTCGAGGGAAAGATTGGTTACAACATAAATCTCATCTAAAAGACATTTATTCACACATTAAGCAAACATTTTTATGTTACACATCATAAACTAAATGAACGTAAGGATAGAAGGACAGACAGTGGACGAGGGACGGACATACAAATGGTTAGTTTGTTAGACGGATTTTATGAGTTCGTTGATGTTAACGAATGTAATTTATTGAAGGAGTGTGATGGAGAGCATCCAACTGCGGTGAAAGGTGGACAGATGATAAAATACGATATTTTAAGTCCAAGTCTATGTGTCCTATATAAGGATATTGATGAATGGAATTTTATTAAAAAATAGCTGAATTGCAGATACATTTTGAGAAAGAAAAAAATATTAACAAATACCAAATATGAAGTCAATCGGTTACTCTTATCGACAGTTATCGTGAGCACCAGGCAGCCGGATAGACAGACTGAAGGGCTGACATTGCTCAAATGACCTAAAATGGACCATAAGGGATTACCACCAAACATTCTTGGGATCTCTTAGCTCACTCCTTCAATGTGTTACACTTTTGGCCAGCAGAAAGTTATACTTATATACCCTCGTTCACAGTAGTGGGGTTTAAAAACATGATTTTGTTGAAAAATACAATTTTTCAATGAAATTTAGTAGAAAAATGCATGTTGGATTTTTTTTTTAAATTGATATTTTACGAAATCTAGAATAGAAATTAAAGTTCGTTGCATTCAAATTAATTTTTGAAATTTCGAGAAAAATCGAATTTTGATAATATTTTCTAAAATAAATTATTTTCGACAAAATTTTCGAAAAATGCAAAGAAATTTTATAGACAAGCCTTTTCAAGGACATTTTTTAGAAAAATGAAATTTTGAAGGGTTTTTTGAAATTTAATTTTTGTTGGATTTTTTATTTTTTATTTAGTATGACAACAGAAAACAACGAGGGGAGTACATACACATTTTCTACGGGTAATTTTAAGGTTTTCGTAGTTATATTTTCACTTCCTGGTGATGACTTTCGAAGAAGGACGTGATATTGAATGAAAATAATAATAAAAAGCACATGACAAACATAGACTTCGAGCTCATTTTGAAAAAATATCATACAAAATTAAAAACAAAGGTCGAATATACAAAATTACACACTTAAATCTATTTTACATATTTTAGTTTTTCTAGATAATTTCTAGAATTTGAAGATCGTTTATTTTATTAAAGGCCGAAGGAAATGTTTTAGAAAAATTAAATTTCAACGAAATTTTCTAGTAAAATGTCATTTTATTTTTAGAAACGTTTAATTTCGAAGAAAAATAGGATTTTAACTAAATTTTCTAGAAAAACTAAAAATAAAACTTGAAGACATTTTCTAGAAAAATTTAATTTCGAAGAAAGATAGAATTTTGACAAAATTTTCTGGAAAAAATGAGTTTTGACAAATTTTGCAATTTCCAAGAAATTTTATAGAAAAATGCAATTTTCTAATGCCGATTTCATTTCTGCACTTTTTTGCAGAAACGAAATCGCCATAAGATTTTTTTTACAAAAATTCAATTCTGAGGAAATTTTGTAAAACTACGAGTTTTGAAAAAAACTATAAAACTGTGATCTTTGTTAATAAAAGTAATATGCTTATTAACGCCTCCCCTGAAGAGATCGCAACGGACACCTGTGGAGAATTTTAAAGGGAATGCACTTTAAAATTAACGCACAGACTGTCAACATGATCCGCACACTTTTGCAAAACCATTTATATATAGTTTTCAGGTTAAGCCAAAGACTTTTGTATTGCAGGAAATAAGAGTGAAGGTCACTGACCGGTTTAAAGGTCACTGCCCAGATTAAAGGTCACTGACAGGATTGAGGATCATTGACCGCATTAAAGGCCAGTGACCGGATAAAGGTAAAACAATTTAATGTCATTGACGCAGATTAAAGGTCTCTGACCTCGAATTAAATGTCATTGAACCTGGTTTAAAGGTCATTTAGCACGCATTGCGGACAATTAAGCCGAAAGAAATGTGCAACACGTAAATTTCTTGCCTCATGGTAATATCTGTGTTGGTAAACATAGACATTTCAGTATTTTGCTCCACTAGGGCCCAATTTTTTGACTGCGATCCATGATTTTTTTTTTGGTATTGAATCATATCGCAATAGTAATTTCATGGAAATCGGTTCATATTTGGAATTAGGATATGGAAGTAACAGTTTATTTGCAATTTAGCCGAAAAAAATGTGACTTAAATCTGGACTAAATAAATATTTTATCATACTATTTTAATATCTGATTTTTTAGGGTATTATGCAACGCTATTCATCATGAAAGCGCAGTCCCTCTGTGTCTCTCTCTCGGGGAAATCCAAGTAAAAAGAAAATATATAATTTCATGTATGTTGTCTACTATCTCCTTGCAAAAATATGAATATTGCGGAAGAAAACATTTCTTATGGTCATAAAAATGTACGGTTTATGACGACCATAACGAAGATTAAGTCATATATCATTTTAGTAGCTCCGAGAATAAAATAAAACAAATGTGAACGAAAGAAATAAAAACCGAAACAAACGCCACTCACAATTCACAATTGAATAAAATTTAGCGCCAGAGGTCATATGCGAACGATAGTTGCCAAAACGTCTTTTTTTAGGCCGCCAGACGGCCACGGCAAGACGCGACACGGCGTTGCATGAGTGGCAGACCAACCGGTTAACAAGTCATAAGTCATGCATGGTCAATGGTCCTCCTCGTCGACGTACGTCGTGCATTGGGGGCCTTATTCCAATGTTGATTCTTGGGTTTTATTGGTTGGCTGGTTGGTTGGTTGGTTGGCTGACAGGCGGACTGGCAGACCGGGATGGCTGGTTTCCTTCGCTCGTTCCGTCTGTAATGAATGTATTTCTTGTGGCATATTTTTGCGAATGGTGACAAAATGCCATTTGCCATGCAAAATGTGGAACTGTTTAAAATTCACACTATTCAAGCGCTTAAGCAACCAGCATAAGCAAAAATATGCCCAGAATCAGAATAAGGACATGAGGAAAACCCCCACATTACACTCGAAGAAAAACGCATAATCATAACGACAAACATAAACATGTCAAATTCTAAAGGATTTCGCTGCACACAAAGCGGTGGTGGAGGTGCCTTTGGGGCACCTTTGTTATCCCAGAGTTGTCTTCTCTGTGTTTATTTGCGTGATGATGTGTGTTCAACAGGGAGTGTGGAGTAGATTTTAGCCATTTTTAATGAATGCCTTAATGTTGTTGCCAACATCGGTATAATGTGGGCAGAATTTTGTTTTTCTTTTTTTGTGGTTTAGCTCTCAAATAATATCATATTTTATGTTGTCTTTCAGCGTTGCTTGAAATTTACCACTTTATGCAGAGTTTTGTTCTGTTCGTAACCAATCCAGTTTCTGCTCCTTTGCCTTTCCTTTATTTCATTAGAATGGATTTTCTGGTTTAGGTTTGTGAGTCACAGATAGGGTACGGATTTCCAGCTGATAATTCTATACATATATGTTTATTCAACATTCTTAGAGAGTCGAACTTTATTTTCACTATACTTATTTATTTAAACGAAATTTATTTAATTTGTTAAAGGCTATTGGTCGCAATTAAGGTCATTGACCTAACATTAAAGTCTTTGGCCCCAAGATTAATGTTCAGTAACTGGATTAATTGTTATTAACCCTACATTAATGTTCTGTGACTGGATTAAATGTCATTGACACTAGATTAATGGTCCCCGACCGTGTTAAAGTTCATTGACTCCATTTCAAAAGTTTAAGACCTCAAATTGCAGAAATTAATTGATAAAAAGTCCTACATATATAGGTGATCAATAGTTTTTTTTGACAGATCACGTGTGAGTCGTGTCATGCTGTCATGTTATTTTTTGTTAAGTATTGCATTTCATCATGGAAAGACTTACGCCTGAACAACGTTTACAAATTATTCAGTTTTATTATCAAAATAATCGTTCGCCAATTGCGCTAAGTCCATTTTTTTTAAATCCAAAAAAAACACGTTCCAGTCGACCCACGACCTTGACACCCATGAGCAATATTTTAGTTCCCGTTAAGAGCTATATTTGTGCCATTGACAGATTCCCGATCCGACGTACCGGAATCATCGGTCCAAATTTCTTCAAAAATGGTGGCGGTGAGAACGTAACCGTCAATGGCGACCGTTGTCGTGCCATGATAACCAACGATTTGATGCCTGAAATTGAAGCTCATGATCACGGCGACATTTGGTTTCAACAAGACGGCGCCACTTCCCACACATCGCATCAATCAATGGATTTATTGAGAGAACACTTCGGTGAGCAGATAAATTCACGTTTTGGGCCGGTCGATTAGCCACCAAGATCGTGTGATATTACACCGTTAGACTTTTCCTGTGGGTATATGTAAAGTCTAAAGTTTATGCGGACAAACCCGCTTCGATTCAGGCCTTGGAGCAAAACATCACGCGTGTCATTCGCCAGTTACCAGTCGAAATGCTCGAACGAGTCATCGAAAATTGGACTCAACGGATGGACCATCTTAGACGTAGCCGCGGCCAACATTTGATAGACATATTCTTCAAAAAATAAATGTCAAATAATGTTCTTTGAAATGATAATAAACATTCCCCATTCAATTTGAATTTTCTGTGTTTTTTTCTTTCAAAAAGTAGGGAACCTCGATCACGCCTTACATACATTTCAGCATATTATTGGCCCTAGCATATGTTACAGAGGATTAAACGGCATTGACCAGGATTATAGATTATTGGCACCAACTTAAAGGTCATCGAACTTGGATTAAAGTCTTTTGTCCTCTGAAAAACTACCATAATTAAAGGTTAGTGTCTGAATTAAAAATCATGGACCTAAATAAAGGTCACTGAACGATAGAAATAAAATCAGAAATCACTGTCCGAATTAGAGGTCAGTGACCGCGAATCAATGTCATTGACATCGGATTCAAGGTCAAAGCCCGGGAGAAGATTTATTGACTAACTCCATGATCTATCTTAGTCTGTATTATAGATCAATAACTCCGTATTTAATCTTATTGGTCCTGATTTAAAGTACGTTTATCCCAGATTAAAACTCAATGGCCCTGACTACAGTTCACAAACTTGGTTTAAACGCATTTATCGTAGATTAAAAGTTTATGAAACTGGCGTCAATGGTCTCGAATTTAAGGTCATTGTCCCCGGATTAATGGTCATTAACTCAAGTTAAAGTTCAGATTAAAGGTCACTGACTGGATTAAATATCATCGGACGAAGATAAAAAGTATTGCAAAAAAGTCAATGTTACTTAGGCTTACGGTCAATGGTCCTTTTGGTGATTTCGTTTCTGAAAAAAGTGTGGCATTTTTTTGCCATTTCCTAAAACATTTGTTAAGATTGAAAATTGGAGTTAAGTTAAATTCGAGGGACTATATATTTTCGACTTAAAAGGTGCAAATATTTTCTAGTATTTCACATCGACGGAGCAACATTATATCAGAAACGCAATCGCCATTAATTTGCTTTGGCAAATTTTATTTTAGGGTGCTAAGACTCGAAGGATCATCTGTTTTTGGATCACTGATTTTAGGTTATGCCAACTTTGATATACTTCATAAACAAATAAAGCTTCTGCTAAATTCTGGATATTAAACGAGTAATAATATCTCAGCAAAAAAAAACACTGACCCTTTTTAGAAAGTTGGTAAAGGAGATATGTTTCGTCCAAAAAAGGTCGCAAAAACTCGTCCATTTTGCTGTTGAACAACGCCAAAAACTCCTGCGAAGTTGTCACACGATTGTGTTTGTGGTTGATTGTGAGCAAACGCGGCACTCATCTTGCGGAAAGTTTTCTCATACCTAAGTGATCAATGAAACCACTGAGCCATGTGAAATGCCTATGGCTTCCACAATCTCTCGTACTTTTAATCTCCGATCAGCCAACTGGGCGTCCACAACGTTCGGCATCTTCTGCGCCTGTACGGTCACACCGAAATTCAGTAGACTACTTTTTTTTAGAATTTAAATGGATACCATTTATTAAGCCTAGCTTGGTGGTGATGATTTTTTCCCCAAAAATTATGCTTAATTTCATTTTCTACTCAACTCATGTGGTACTCTGCTATAAATGTCTGTGAAACACAAACTAACATATTTACAGTTGCTTCTTAATAGGATCAGTGTTGCCCTTAGAGCTAAGGGGCGAGAAATTCAAAAAGTCACGGACTTATTGACCCACCCTCGTAGAATTCAAACCGAACCTTCTGGAAAGAGCAAAATAGAGTGTGGTGGAACTATATATAGACCTGTAAAGGGTAATAGGAAAATACTTGGGGTCTGAACCTGCGTTAATGCGGTATGACCTTCTAGTCATATTTGATTACACTATGTGCGAAACACTTTTTGGCAAGAAGAATCTTACTCTTATACCTGATTGATCAGACTGGAATGGTCGTATCCCAGGACATATGAGAGACGTGAACTTCTATACATAAGGTTCCAAACTCAACTTTGGTGTGTTTTCTAATGAACTTGAGCTATCCATTGCAAAAATACTGCCTAATCACTGTAGTGTTTACCAGGCAGAAATCTTAGCTATTAGAGAGGTAGCTGAGTGACCAAATCAATTTTTTCCCTGATAGTCAAGCGGCTATCAAATCCCTGGGGACTATCTTCCTGAATTTAAAAACAGCCCTCCACTGTCGCAGATTCTTATAACGATTTTCTTAACGAGATGGCTGAACAGTTCAACATTCTCCTGATTTTGGTGCCGGGCAACAGGGACATACCAGAGAACTACAAAGCAGATGAACTTGCAAGACTTGGAACTACCTTACACTCTCCAGGGAATCTGGAATATGTGGACATGCCTCCAGCGACATATAAGCTCTTTTTGAGAGATATTGCCCTTACGACAACAAATGGCAGGTGCTCACTATTCAGCATACATTCCAGGCCCAAAAACACAAAAGGCCCTGCTGTCGTTATCGAGACCGGGCGTCTCACTTATTGTGTCTGTCATGACGAGTCGTTTCCCTTTTATACGGCACGCAGAGATATTGAAAGTTTAGCGAAATGACTTTTGAAGAAGCTGCGAAGACGAAGAGGAGGAGGAATCATTAGAACACCTCATGTGTCTGTGCCCCGATGTTTCTAGAAGGCCGCATGCTATCCTAGGCTCTTATTTCTCTGAGAAGTTAGCAAACATGGTTGATGTTAAAATCCGCCAACTTGAGCGAAGCGTTGAGGACTACGGCGACTTAATCTCTACGAGCCCTACTCCATTTACTGCCCATTGATACTCGTATTGTGGCGAGAGAAGTTGCCACCAGAGGAGAAAAAGAACTAAAGTCACTTGAGGATGTCACAATGTAGTACTATGGTAACCGACGGAGTGTACTATATACCAACGGTGTATACCTTCGGGAGGAACTTCACCGCCAAGGAACCTGCCAGAGAGGAATGAGTTGACAGAACACCAAGTACTATAAATCTTCTCCACTTCTACACAAATTGTTCATAGCTTGGCTTCAGAGAACACTGTAAATAACAGAGTACTGGTATAGCTACCAGGTACCTGTAGTGCCCATCAAGCCGAAATAAAGGCAATAAGGGAAGTCGCCAAGTGGCTGAGCCGCAACATAGTGGCTGGCGTTGTCATTTACTCAGACAGTCTGGCTGCCACCAACACTCTGGGGAATAAACCCCTTAATTCACAAATAGCCACCAAATGCCATAGATCTCTTAACGAAATGGCGAAGCAGTTTAAAATACACCTCATATGGGACGTGGGCATAGGGATATCCCGGGGGACTGCAAAGCTGATGAACTTGCTAGGAAGGGGACGATATTACAAATTGTCCAAAAATTTCCATATGTTGGTGAGTCACTGTCAACATCCAAGCTTTGGCTTAGGCAAGAGGCAATCAGGCAGTCCAATGAGAGCTGGACAGAATTTGACTCCTGTAGGGTAGCTAGACAAATCTGCGCAAAATACGAACTGAGAAGGTCAAATGAGGAAAAAGTGGAAAGCATTGAGCACCTGCTTTGCAACTGTCCCTCATTAAGTAATCGATGTCTGGAAATACTGAGGTCGCCCTTTATAAGAAGTATGGCATAACTTTCGGGTACCGATATTCGTAACAATAATAACTTTGTTTATCAAACAGGTTGGTTTCGAATGCCACCTTGAGGCGTTCTCCTGCTTAATAAGCGTTGTTTCATCAGTTTGGTAAAAAATCCATACTGTATATCTCTCTTATCAACCTTTTTGAAATGGGTGAAGTGTGTTTGAGTTGAAGAATATTAAAATAAACACATATGGTGGAAGAGAGAGATCAGATTAACAGTTTTGCAAGTGCTCCTTTAGCAGCAAACGAGTAGTGCAGAGTTTCCTCTCTGACTTTCCCCATTGCATCTAATTCGTGCAAAGTTTCAGCGATGCTGACTTATTCATGCAAGGAGCGCTATGTTATAAGTTATAAAAAGCCGCGTTAAATAGGCGCATTCCCCTCAACGATCCGCGCTTATTCAACAGCTTGGTAAGCAAATCATGCTGTAGCTGTCCCTAACCAACCTGCTGAAAAAGGATGCAGCGTTTGTTATTTAGAATTTTAAGATGCGAAGGTAAACATTAGTTTTTCGAACAATTCCGTGCCCTGTGCCATTGAATTCAAATATAGTTTCAGTTTTGGTTTGGTTGGCGTTTAACGTTTTGGGGGCATTTCGTAAATATTCATTCATTTGTTCATATCTTAAACATTTTTATGCTCCACTAACTGTCACGAGACCTCTGTCTGCCATTTATTTCAATTCTTCTCGTGACGATGGGTCTAGGGTGTTCTGAAGCTGTGGGGGACACGTATTGGGGGTATACATGCGAGTATGTGGGGATTTCAGGTGGTATATTGTATTTAGGTGCATGTTTTACGGGCATATCTTGTGTGAGTGAATGGGAGGGACCGCATGTGCGCGTTGCTGCATCTGTGAATGGAGATGTGAGTGTTAGTGTTGTTATTGAAATCTTGCAGGCGCTTGCATATTCAAATATATTTAAGATTTTTTGTCGCTTTTAATGATATATAAATAACCACAAATTCTATGCAAAAGTTCACAATGAATTTGTGTGCGATATGTAGTTGTAAAAGGTTTCTAATTTATATATTACTTGTTAATTAAATGCAATTAATTTATGTTCAAATTACTGTAGCTAGTCGCGTGTTAGAAATTAATTTAAACAGAAATGACTGCATACATATATATAAGTATAGTGGGTGGGTATTCCTCCACTCATGTCTGGATTATTCATGTGTTAATTTAGACATTCGAATATGCAGAAAAAGGTTAACAAATATCTTAGAACTAACTTAATTTGCCGAATTTTATTCTCTCTCATAATTATGTCAAAATATGTACTTTCTTTAAAAAATATCATAATATAAGGTGCAACAAATATCGAAAAAAAGGTAGTGAGTGACTGAGAGTGAGTGCGTGGCTGTTTATAAATGTTTTGTGTGAAAATAATGCAGCGAAACGAACGAGAGAATGAGCGAAGGTACGAACGCACGAACATACAACAAAGTGGCTAATCTTATAAACAAAAACAAAGAATCGGCAGCAGAAAAAAAGAATACAAACCGCCTCAAGAGCCCACTCAGCGTGTGGCAAGTGCTTCTTGCTGTCGAATTGGCCAAATACGATTTTAGTTGGTGGTAATGCTAAAAATTGCTTGCAGTGCTCGTGACACGCCTCACTTACTTGTACAAACAATAATACAATAACTATGCGCTCTACGCTCTTCCCTGCTCTCTGTCCGTCATATGTGCCGCAGGCACAGTGGGCGAAATTCATATAAGATCACTAAAATTACCGAATCATTAACATAAAATTATGCACGTAGTATCTATCAAAAATAAAATTGTTGAGACAATTAGACCGCTAGACAAAGAGAAAACATATAGTCAGGGCAACCATATTTGAGGAGCATAATTTAGCGTTTATTAAACACCAGAGCAAAATGTTAGTCACCCAACCAACACCACTAGACCTTTGAACTTCTTTCTCAGAGGAAATCGTATAATGAGATAAAATAGACCAATATTATATTTTACCGGTCGCAACAAACAATTTTTTGTGTACCTGAGACCATATGAGGCATTTTATTTTATGGAACAAAAACAAACAAAAAAACAAGTAGGAATGTTCAGTCGTTAAAACCGACTTACGAATCCCCTCACCTTCAGTCCCAAAAAATATTCGTAACTTTATTATTTTTTTGTTTTAATAAAATTCTTATCAATTTAAATTGCATTTAATAACATTAAGTATGCACTGGTATTAAAATTATAATTGTTGCTTATCAAATATAAAAACATTACACTGTACAAAATTTGAAGTATTTGTATGTAATGGTATTAAAGTTATAAACTGTTAACTTTTGGTGCAAAATGGTAAATTTGTGTGGGAGATACCAAATCGGGGGTGCCAATAAGGCCCACTTTTCACTTGACTGTAAGTACTATAAAAAGTTTACACTGTACAAAATGTCAAGTATTTGCAGGCACTGCTATTAAAGTTATTAGCAGTTTACTTTTTGTACAAAATGCCCCCTTTTGTGTGGGAGGTACCAAAAGTGGTGGGACCACTTCGCCCATTTTTCTGAAGCTAATAACGACAAATAAAATATTACTATGTGTGAAATTACAGAAGATTCGGATAAGTAGTATAGAAGTTATCCGAAAATCAATAATTCACTAAATTTTAGCCCTTTGTGAGGGAGATACTAGAAGGAGTGTACCAATATGGACCATCTTCGAACTTAGGCTGAGATAGAAAAAAATATTAAATATTATTACAAACCAAATTTGAAGTTAATCGGTTACTCCTTCCGAGAGTTATCGTGCGCTCCAGCCAGACAGACGGACAGACAGACACACGGACGAACATTTCTCAAATGACTTAAAATGTCCTAAAACGGATTTCCGCCAAATGATAAATACCCTCGTATCACTAAAGTGAGGGTATAAAAATGGGGTTGCTCGGATGAGGTACAGCCGAGCCAGTCGCGCTGGTCATATGAATGATATTGTTTTCCATTATTAAATGACAAAGTTCAACCTTTCCAATAAAACCAGAAATTTGAAACAATTATCAGTAATTCCACAACCGATTCAAATTTAAAATTTTAAATGGCCCACCCGTACTTGAGTCATCCCTAAAATGCTCAATTGCCGAACAAGCCGTGGTAGTCATATGAATGATAATGATGACATAGTTCAATCTTTCCAATAAAACCAGAAATTTGAAACAATTACCAGTACTATTTTTATAGCCGACTAGCTGGACCCGGTATCCATCTAGTCGGCCCCAGATTGAGATTTCCGATCCCGTCCATTTTTGAACCAATCACGAATCCTGCCACCAACATAAAATAACAGTACCCTCGCTAACAAATTGTGCAAGATATCTCAATTTCAAACTGTGGTTTAGATGGGCGTGGCCACGCCCATTAGTCTGATCCCGCCCATTTTTGAACTGATCACGTAGACTGCCACCAGATACATATGCACAAAATTACAACACTCTTTCAAACAAATTGTGCAACATATCTCAATTTCAAAATTTGGCTTATATGGGCGGGGCCACGCCTTTTGGTCCGATCCCGGCTATTTTTGGAACAATCACGTAGACTACCACCAGATATATACAAAATTACAGCACTCTCGCTAACAAAATTTTCAAGATATCTCAATTTCAAAATTTGACTTATATGAGCGGGGCCACGCTCATTGGTCCGAACTCGCACATTTTTTGGACCAATCACGTAGACTGCCACCAGATACATATTTACAACATTACAGCACTCCAGCTAACAAATTGTGCAAGATATATCAATTTCAAAATTTGGCTTATATGGGTGGGGCCACGCCCACTTGGTACATCGAAAATTCAAGTACCCTATTTTCACCGCCCCCCACACATGTACATTCTGTGAAAATTTCAAGAAGATCGGTCCAGCCGACGCCTATGCGGTAGAAACAAACCAACAAACACACATTCGTCTTTATATATAGATTCGAAATTTTAAATGGCCCATCCTGTAGCTCAAAAATTTGGAGGATTTTAACATCAGTCAAGTTTGCTAACTCCCCAAAGAAATGAGAGCCTAGGGTAGCATATCGTCTTCTTTATAGAGCGGGGCACTGACACAGAATATGTTCTATTGATTTCACCTCCTATTTGTATCCACAGCTTCTTCTAAATCATTTTGCTAGACTTGCGATCTATGTGCGTGCCGACTAATAAAGGAGTGAACGACCGGTCATCACAGGTACTATAAGTGAGACTACCGTTCTCGATAACGACAGCAGGGTGTTAATGTGTTTGGAGTATACCAGTATGTACAGGGTCTCCCATATTCGACGGACCCATCTGGCAACGCCATAACTTTTGACAGAGATGTCAGATCGCTTAATGACATACCGCGTTTGAAGCGTCAGTCCAAGCAGATTTTTACCATGGAACAATACACGCCACGCGAGCGCTCTGAAATAGTTGAAATTTACATTCAACAGAAGAAGTCAAGTCAACGTGCTTTTAAAATATTAAAAAATGTGAGAAGTGCGCCTTCTAAGAACACCATTAAGCGTTTATACGAAGCCGTACGAGCCAGTGTTGAGAGGTCCCCAAGAACATCCCAAAAACGCCGTTCTCAGCAGTTGGGCATGGCTCGGTCCACTTTACAACGGATTATTCGCGTTGATTTGCATTTGTTCCCGTACAAAATTCAATTGACGCAAAGATTGTTGCCTGCGGACAAGCCTCGTCGATTGGAATGGGCCCAACGAGTCCGTGGGTCCGTCGAATATGGGCAACCCTGTACGAGTATGCAGCTCCAGAGAGTGTAGGTCGCTAGACGCTTGCCCACATAGTCCCTGTATGTCCCTGACACCCGGCACCCATATCAGTTGAGTATTGAACTGTTCAGCAAATATGTTAGCGTCAGTCGGAGGGAAGTTTTGAATTCAGTAATACAGTTTCCAGAGACTTTAGAGTAGCTTGACTATAAAATATTGATACTGACTTTAGTCAGAACATTAGTTTTCAGCCATTCCGCAACCCCTCTAATACCTAAGAGTTCTACCTGGAAAACCGTACCGTGATGAGCCGGTCTTTTTGCAATGGATAGCTGTTTCTCCGGAAATTTTGACTTTTCCATATATAAGTATAAACAAATAATAGTCTGGACTTAAATGAATTTCGCCCAATGTTCTGACCCGATGACGTGATGCCGTTGTTGTTTTTGTCCATTTCGGTTTTGTTATTGTTGATTTTTGTTAGTGAAAAAAGGAAAACAATTTTATTGAAAATTTGCAAAATGTTGTTATCGCCTGTTGTCGAATGTTGTCAGTTGGTTGGTTGGCCGTGCCAGAATGGACAGACGGATGGGCGGACGGACAAACGGACAGCGGAGAGACGCCACACAGTGTGGTGGTTCAGTTGATTGGTACGTACCAAAAACGCAACAGGCTTCCTTCCTCCTTTCGACAGTGTTCTGCGCAACCAGCAATGCCACCATCGCCGCCGCAGCACAGGCAACAGCAACAGCAACAACACCACCACCACGGAGCAGCGACAACAAACAGCGGCCACAGCAATGACATTTCAACCATTTCGACTTTTGGACAATTTGACAGATTTGATTTGTATGGCCATATAATTGAGTAGTTAAACATGATAGCAAAATTGTCAATTTACAATTTTCCGCTGCCCGCAGAGTTTTCCAGCGAAAAAAGGTTTGCCACTTTGAGGCTTCCCTGCGCCGAGTAAGGAGCCGTGACCGACTGCATTATTATTAAACAAGAAAACAAAAGCAATTTTTGCAAATCTGTTTAAATTGTTTAAATTGTTTTCACGGTTCTGATGTCCTCTTGACTCTTTGTGCTCAGCAAACGTTGTGTTGGGAGAACTTTTGTCGTTGTCTTTGCCTTTATTTGAAAAACAATGCCAACCAATCCATATTCAATTCTCATTTAGGAATTTTCACACTCTGTTGTTGTTAATTGCATGTTTTGCCAAACAAATGAATGATCCGAATGATGTGCACCCGACTGACTGATGTGCATAGACTGACTTATCGGATGAACTCCTACTCCTCCACCACTCATTTGGATAAATAAACAGTTGTAATTATTTGATTCGATTTTGAATTTTCATCAATTTCCAATATTGATGTTATTTGTTGCTGACAGCCAAGCCTGGCGGTTGGTTCTAATTTGGTGGGGGCTATGCCAGTGACTGAAGATGCTTCCTCGATTTTCTCCATCAGCATCTCTTGTGGCAAACGGTAGCTGTGTTTTTGGTGCATGTCCAACTAAAATGATGCATGCCATCAGCCACAGCTACTCCGCTAGCGTGCCACCTTAAGCAGGGAATAGAGTAGAGCTACCCAGTCAAGTTCCATGGGAGACTACACCATTTCAAAAAGAAATATTTCAATTTTTTAATAAAAATGTTAAAATATCCAAAGTAAATATCCAAAAAAGTTCAAAGGTAAATGACGTAGCTTATTAACAATGGCTGGTTGTCAAGTACAAAGAAATAACACTGTTGCCTTGGAATCTCAATAACTGAGCGCGTTGTCATTGAAATTTTGTTGCTACAGCAGCGTTAGGTTGGTTGCACTTTTGGTCCGGACCCCTATACGGTGGCTATATATATATATGAAACGATATTCAAGAATTCCAATTGGGATCACCCGTGAAGTATGTATGTCCTCCCTCATTGTACAACAGAAGACTGCATTTTGGTATAGCCCACAGGATCTTGATTCCTTAGGTATCGTAGATATCAACCGATATGGCTGAACTACTTATGAACCGATCGAACAGAAATTTCCGTCTAATTTTACTCATAACAACATTTTAATATAGGCCACATACAAAGGTCCCACTCGATTGAACATCTCGGCAAAAATTACTGCAGTTTGAACTGAAATTGCTTTAAAGTTCTGACATACTCGTAGCCCTTGTACAGCAATCTCATCCGAGTTTACTCTTGGCATCATAGACACAAGAAATTTCAATATATTTCGGTGAAATTTAACATTAGTGTACAAAGAGAAGAAGAAAAAAAAACGTTAACCACTCTAAACATCTAATTCATCTATGATATTTATAGACTCTATAAAGAGCACTCACTCGAAGAGATTTTTGAATCCTGCAAAAGCAATAAATTCCAACAAATAAGGCGAAAATTATTTTAGTCCGATAAAACAATGTCTTCACAGATTTCTCAACCAGCTTGGCATCTTAACGACATTCCAGAGGTTATAATATCGAACGGCCGTAAATTCGATTGGTGATGTACCGATTCGGGGGCCGCGAGACCCGCATTCGCCTAAAACCGAAAAGGGTTCCCCAGAAAAGAAACCGGTTCCACAGACCCAGGGACACATTTAAAGTGCTGAATTTTAAAATTTAATTTTAGAAAGTTTATAGTTAACAGATTTTAAAGGAAAAAATATATCCGTCCCTGTATTGAAAGCTCCAAAAAAGAACATCCATAGAAGTGATAAAAAATCCTAATCTTATGATCCGGAAAATTGGATCACCAACAATGAGTTTAACAAGTGCTTGTCGCGCCATAATGCTTTTTTTACTCTGCATTTTCTCCAGAGTTTTTTTCTTTAAATTATATCATTTTTAATTTTATATTTAGAAATTTTTTATTTAATTATTCAAAGCGATTTGTTTTTTGGTCCTGCAGTGATTTGGTCCTGGCTCTCCAAGCGCCGCATCAGCATAACATCGCACCATAGCGCTCACGGCCACAAACGAGTTCGAAGTACCATTGTCCTGATATATACAGGGTTTTCCAATAAGAGTGATATGATTTCTTTGAAAAGAAATCACACTTATTGTTAAGGAAATTCAAAAGTTTTTTATTTAATGTGAAGTACAATCGATACAATTAAGTTCTAAATAAAACGTCATTCAAATGGCCTCCACGACTTCCTCTGCAGGAACGAATTCGATGAACCCAATTTTCGACCACTTTTTCCACTAAATCAAGTCGTATGTCATGAATGGCACGTTCAATATTGACTTGTAAAGCTTGAAGAGAGTCTAGTTTATTTCGAGAGACCAAAGACTTCAAATAATCCCACAAGAAATAGTCTAATGGTGTTAAATCACAACTTCTTGGGGGCCATAATCGAATAATAATAATTGAATCTCCAAACTTTTCTCGCAACAATTCAATTGTTTCATTTGCTGTGTGCCACATAGCCACAATCGGTCAATGGCAAAAAGATAGCTCTTAACGAGAGCTAAAATATTGCTCATGGGTGTCAAGGTCGTAGGTCGACTGGAAAGTGTTTTTTGGATTTAAAGAAAAATGTACTTAGCGCACGAAAAGTTGCAATTGGAGAACGATTATTTTGATAATAAAACTGAATAATTTGTAAACGTTGTTCTTGCGTATAACTCTCCATGATGAAATTGTAAACACTACTGAATACAATGAAAAACAAATGACAGATCATGACATATTACAAATGGCCGAACGTCACTTTACTATTTCTTTAAATTATTTTATTTTTAATTTTATATTTAGAAGTTTTTTTATTTAATTATTCAAAGCAATTTGTTTTTTGGTCCTGCAGTGATGTGAACCTGGCTCTCCAAGCGCCGCATCAGCATAACATTGCACCATAGCGCCTGATATATGTATATAAGGACAAGGACACTTTAGGATCATGCTTCTATATTATTAATCGGAGTGTCTGGGTTAAAATCCCACAGCGGGTATTTAACTTTTTCTTTATTTTTTTTAAATTTTTTGAAACGTATTAAATTTTTTAAAATCTATTTTCCATAACAACATTTTAATATTTTATATTTTTCATAAAATATAAATATTTTCATGACTACTGCGAAAGAACATTTTTGGAAGTACTTACTTAGGAATAGCTTCCATATTTTTTTGCTGGATAGGCTCAATGTAGATAAATAGATTTCATACAAGTAGCTGCAGACAGTTTAGGATCGACATCAATACAGACTTCAATGTGGCCGAACTTAACGCAGGTTTAATTTCATTTCGTCGCACTAATCTAAGAATCGGAACTGGTCCTAACTCTCGGTTCTCGTTAGATACGTTTTGGTAAGAACCGGTATCGCTAGTTCTTGTAATCTACTTAAAATTCTATAGATAGACTAATGTTTTTTTTATAAATGAAGCAGTTGGTTTTGGCAAATTAGCCTTAATAATAACCAGTAAGGAAGAATAAAAGTCGGGAGGAGCCGACTATATAATACCGTACACCACCCTATCGGAGCAGAATAAGAAGAAATATTGTTAAGTTTTATCAAAATTATTGTATACCACTTCGATTAAATCGGGATAGAAGTATATGCCGGGCCTATATATATTCCTGAAATTTGGCAACTTTTCAAAACTCAAAACTGTTATATTCTACATTTTATAAAGAAATGTTTGTTCAAAAAATGAATTATATTGCCCTTAGCTATATCAAATTCTGAACCAAATGAAAGAAAATCTTCTTCAAATTTTCAAGGTATACGAGTATTATCGTCGCAAACAACTTTCCTGTATCATGTTTGGTAAAGATTTGAGGCAAAATATAGTTTTAGTTCCAAATCAGGATGTACATATAAAAGGTGCTCCGTACCAAATTTAATCAAGATCGGACATGCTTAGATCGAATCTAGTGATTCGGAGTCGATCGGGTGTGCGTTACAAAAATCGGGTCCAAACCAAACTTATTATACCCTGTAGCACAGAGTGGTCCATCATATTTCCAGTTGTATTGTGAATTGGCTCAACTTTGTTCTTTCCTTACTTACGAGTATGAACTAAAACCCAAATTATACAATTTATGTTTTTTTTTAATTTCGCCTCTATTCAAATTTGAACAAAATCACCAACATTTCTTTTGGAGGTGGAAATGGTGTTTGTTGTAGTACGTGTATTTTATCTAAAATGTGAAATTACTTGCTTCCATTGCACCCGGACGAGCGCGACTGTTGGTTGGTGGCTTCTGTTGCATTTCGCTTCGAAACGTCACTCAGTCATAGTCATTTCTTCCTGTCGTCCAACAACTGCTGATGCTGCTGTTGCTGCTCCTCCTCCTCTTGTTGTTCTTGTGGTTATGGCTGTGATTGTCGATGATGATGATGATGTGGAGAGGAGGATACTGTTGCAGCATATGCCACTGTGGCTTTGGAAGATGTTTTTGGTTGATGATGCTCCTCCTGGCGTGCATGTTTACATTGGCCCACTGCTGTGCATCTAAGCGTGTTGTCGAGTTATTTATTTTTTTAGCTGTTTATCTGTTTGTTATATATTTTTTGGGCAATTTTTCTCTTTTTTGATTAAGGAATTTTTCAGAAAATATATTACATTGTACATACATACATAATTCTTCTTCACTTTTGGGAGAGAAAGACGAAATTAAGTAGTCTAGAGAATACTTAGTGACCTCAAAATAGGCTAAGCACGAATTTAAAATATATACAAATATATTATGAAATGTTGAACTAATATTACACTATGCCAATTTTTTTGAGCTGATTGAGTAATACTATTTTATGAAACCAGAACAAAAAATGTTTATGGTAAAGTTTATTTTTCTAAAATTTCAATTTTAACGGAAGGTACCTTTGTATTTGGTCCACATTTTTTTAAGTACAAGTTCGATAAAACCGGAATACCTTTTTAAATTGTAGAAAACTATGAGGGCTACAACTGTAGCTAAAACAATTAAAAACAAATTATTTAAAAAAAAATGTTTTTTGCTGGCACGAAAAAAAACAAAAAATCGAAAAAAAAAATCTTTTTTTAATGCTAACATCCTAACGAAGAAAACAATGTACATTTGATAAAAATCTAGGGATAAATATGCCATATTAAAAATTGTTTTTTAAAAAAACATTTTTCATATTTTTTATAATTGGCCATTTTGTTTGTGGAGGTACCAAAAGGGACGTGGGAATCACTCCCATTTTTCAATAGACTATGGGTACTTTAAAAGCATTACACTGTACAAAACTTCAAGTGTTCAAAGGACGTGGCAATAACGCACATTTTTCATGGGACTATAGGTACTGTAAAAATATTACAATCCACAAAATGTTAAGTATTTGTATTGACTGGAATAAAAGTTATAAGCCGCTAACTTTTTGTGAAAAATTCTCCATTTGTATTGGAGGTACCAAAAGGTGAGTGGCAACTTCGCCCATATTTCCCCAGGTGGTAGCGACTAGGAAACTAATGCCATGTGTGATATTGCAGAAGATTCCTATAAGGTATTGATGTTATTTAAAAATCAATATTTCACTAAAGTTTACCCTCTGTGAGGGAGTTATTCGTAGGAGTGGACCAACATGGTCCATCTTTGATCTTACCCTGAGATAGAACAAAATATTAACATATACCAAATGTGAAGTCAATCGGTTACTGCTATAGAAAGTTATCGTGGGCACCAGCCAGACGTACGGGCGGACATTGCTCAAATGACTTATAATGGCCCAAAATGGACTTCCGTAAAATAATCTTGGGATATCTTAGGTCACTCCCTCGATGTGTTACACTTTTGACCCGCGGCAACTAATATATACTTTCGTTCCCAATAGTGGGGGTATAATAACATGATTTTGTTGAAATTCTCTTACTTCTACCAAAAGGGATACAATTTCAACATTTATCTACCGATTTTTTCAAATAGCCACTATTTTCTTCGTTAGGATGTTTTCTTTCAAAAATTTTACAGAATTTTGCGATTTTTTTCTATTATTTTATGGTTTTCTTCATGCCAGCAAAATACCATTTTTTTAAAATCTAATTTTTGCCAATTGTTTCAACGACAGTTACTAAACTTCTGTTTCTACATGAAAGTGATGTTTTCTGCATTTGTAGTCCTTATAATTTCCCTTAATTTAGATGGTATTCTGGTTTTATCGGTGGGATAATAGTCTGATTTTCAACTTCAAACGATGACATATTCAAAAATCACTATACTCGTATAGTGCTAATTATCCGCTCACCTTAGAGAGGAGGGTATATATCACATATAGAAAACGAACGTCACAACTCAAAATATGACACTTCATTTAAGTTTGATTTAAATGATCTATACAAAAATAATCATTTTGCAGAATGGGATGACATAACTTCTGAAGTGCGTCAAATGGATCAGCTTATAGATATTGAAATGAAGGACAATTTAGTATGACCCACACAAAAAAAACTTAAACTTAAAAAATAGGGTCCAAATACTAAAGGCACATTTAAAGAAAATCTGAATTTAAAAAGATGCCATAAAAAATTATGATTTTTCGTGTTTATGAGAAACATTTTCTAAACTAGTGTTATTGGAAACTAGTGTTATTGGATTCTCAAATCACTTTCAACTGTTGCCGACATTTTCAACTGTCACATAGTACATTTGAAAATGTACTATGTGACCACTTTATATGCTTTAATAATAAAACAAGTAAGAAAGTTTCAGTCAGGTAAACCGACTAAGGTATACCCTCACTTTGTGAGTAATGTAATGTTGAATATTACTCGTATTATTCTGTCAATTTGTGTGGGAGGTACCAGAAGGGGTTTATCAAATACACCGTTTTTTCGCTGAACAGTATATACTTTAAATACATTGCACTGTGCCGAATTGTAACCGTTTATATGGACTGGTATAAACGTTATGAGATATTAAATTTTGCTATGATTTGCGCATTTTGTGTGGGAGGTACAAAAAGGGGTGTGGCAATAACGCCCATTTTTTACAAGGCTATAGACACTATAAAAACATTACACTGTACAAAATTTCAAGTATTTTTATACACTGGTTTTAATGTTATAAGCTGTTAACTTTTGGTGCAAAAAGGTACCTATGTGTGGGAGGTACCAAAAGGGGCGTGGCAACAACACCCATTTTCCCCGGACTGTAGGCAATATAAAAGCATAATACTGTACAAAATTGCAAGTATTTTTATACACTGTTATTCATGTTATAAGCTGTTAACTTTTGGTGCAAAATGGTGCATTTGTGTGGGAGGTACCAAAAGGGACGTTGCGACTTCCCCCATTTTCTCGAGTTGATAGCGACTAATAAGTTAATACTATGTATGGAATTTCAAAAGATTCGAATAAGTAGTATAGCAGTTATTAAAGAATCAATATTTCACAACATTTTAACCCTTTGTGGGGGAGGTACTAGAAGGAGTGGACCAATATGGCCCATCTTCGAACTCCTTTCGAGAGTTATCGTGCGCACCAGCCAGCAGACAGACAGACGGACGGACATTGCTCATTCGGCTTAAAATGACCAAAACGGATTTCCTCCGAACATACTTGGGGTCTTAGGTCACTCCTTCGACGTGTTACACTTTTTTCCGTAGCAAATTATATATACCCTCGTCACACTAAAGTGAGGGTATAATTATACAAATACATTTAAAACTAGAAAACTACAGGGGCGGACCCAAAATTAGCGGACCCAACAAGGAAAACACAACAAATTTGTGAAAATTGTTCTTTATTCCTCAACATAATCTTCTTTCTGCCCGATACACTTCTTCGGGCGATTTTTAATAGCTTCGATGCTCTGTTTAAAAAGGGTGGTTAAATTTTAAGAGCCGATGTTCATTTTGAATAAAACACAAATTATTTAGGAAATTATTGTAATTTCTTTTTATTATGATAAT
This sequence comes from Eudasyphora cyanicolor, assembly GCA_963930755.1. Classification (NCBI taxonomy): domain Eukaryota; kingdom Metazoa; phylum Arthropoda; class Insecta; order Diptera; family Muscidae; genus Eudasyphora; species Eudasyphora cyanicolor. Next base: position 11,422,867 of record OZ005734.1, read on the forward strand.
ATTGGTATGGTTCAATTATGTATGGAACAAAATAGCGGCCAAATGGCCGCCGCGACCTCTTCGGCACACCTCCATCCGATGGTCCAAATTTTCGATGACGCTGAGGGATAATTGAGTTTCTATGCCGTTAATGTGGCGAATTATCCCACCCTTTAGCTCTTGACTTGTTGCTGGCTTATCGACGTACACCTTTTCTTTCAAATAACCCCAAAGAAAGAAGTCCAACGGTGTCAAATCACATGATCTTGGCGGCCAATTGACATCGCCACGACGTGAGATAACACGGCCATTGAATTTGTTGCGCAAAAGACCCACTGTTTCGTTAGCTGTGTGGCAAGTGGCACCGTCCTGTTTAAACCACATATTGTCCACATCCATATCTTCCAATTCGGGCCGTAAAAAGTTCGTTATCATCTCACGATAGCGAACACCATTCACAGTAACTGCCTGACCGGCCTCATTTCGAAGAAGTACGGCCCGATGACGCACAATGGGAAAAAATGGGTAAATACGCGCGCATAGCTGTATTTTTTATCTCACGACTATACCGTTAGAGATAGAGTCCTACGGTTTGGGCCATCTTCAAGAGAATTCTTTGGAGAATAGTTTGTTGTAGCCAGATTTTTCTTACTGTTACTATTTATCGCACAGTGGGGCTTCAAAAGCGACTTTGTGAAAATTAGTGTAAAACCCCGAATATCGTGCCAACTTCCGTGATCTTGATTTTAAATTAAAGCTGACAACATTAAGTTTAAAATCGGTTTCAGGTGCTTGATTGTGTGTTGCTGCGTTTTAAATATGCAGACCATTGAAGTTCAAAAATATTTTTGTCAACATTGCGATAAAAGTCTACAAAACCTGCCATGCTTTTAAAATTGAAACTAAGACAACTTAAATAGGATAAAATTGTGGGCTGCAATATTTTCGAAAGCTGAAATTTTACTATAATGCACTTTAAACAATGGGTCGTAGACTGATAATAAAAGAAAAGTTAAATTTCTTTTATATTTTCTATATTTAAAGAAAAAAAAGCACATATTTAAAGTACAAAAATCTGCCATAATCGCAAAAAGTCGCAGATAAACTAGGTACCGTTGGTTTCATTCCTAAGTCACCTCTCTTCTCTATGTTATATGGTAGTGATCCCACGTGATCCAAAAAAGTTGTATTCCATTTACTGTGGATAATTTTTTTGAAAAACAAAAAAAAACTGTTTTATTTACTTTGAAATATCTCTTTGTTGGAAGGCGTTAAAAACACGCCTTATACACAAAAATTAAGATGAATAGTACGTTATTATATGTTGCAAGTCCTATCGCATTTCAGCAATAAACTTGCATTCTACAAGCATTTTACTATATGCATTTTATCATCGCAATGTTATTTGCATTTATTAGTAAAAAAAACAAACTTTGAATGGTCATAACTCGAAATCGCCTGGAGATATTTTCATAAAATTTGAAGGTATTTTCATTAAATGTTATCCAGAATAAAATAACAGTCCCAAAAAATTGACTTTTGAAAGATGTTTTCAAAGTCCTATGCGCGCATATTTCATCATATTTTCCCATCGTGTGACGTCGCAAGCCCATAAGCCGCACCAAACGAACTGGGAGAGCATGCACACAGGTGTTTTCACATCTCCTACAGACCCGGCTTGCTGAAATTTGCGCCCAATTCTCCCGATTGTCGATTATGCTGATCAAAAAAACATCACGAAGTGCACGAAATGCATTTTGATTTGAACGCCCATTTTTGTAAAAGGCTTAAAAAACTTTAACGCGTTGCTCGATTGTGTATCTTTCCATGGTTAAAATTGAGTTAGTCTGAAATTGAGAAATGTCAAATGAAATGCAGAAAAAACTTGACGTTTAGGTGTGGTACACATTCAACATCGGCCCTTACAATTTAACCACCCTATAGTACTGTGTAGCTCCTGACAAATAGCCATCAACCGCAACCTCTACATTGCTGGGAAATCTTTTTCCGCCGAGGCATTTTTTCAAGTTTTGAAACAAAAAATAATTCTATGGAGCTAAATCTGGCGAATAAGGTGCGTGCTGAAGCAATTCGAACTTTAATTCACTGATTTGGGCCATTGCAATAGTGGATGTGTGAACTGGTGCATTGTCTTGATTGTAAGCAAACGCGGCACCCATCTTGAGTACAGCTCATCATCAAATTTTCCGTCAATATGCGATGTATAGCAATTTTTGAAATGCCTTTAACTTTAGCTAGCTCACGAATCTTCAACCGATGGTCATTCAATGCCATTTATAGGGGTTTTAACCATTTCTGGCCTGGACACCAATTGGTCGACCACTACGGTGTTCGTCTTGGCAGCTCTTACGCCCCGTTGAAACTCTCCCACCGAATATGTTATAGTTGTAAACGAAGGACCAGACTCCCCCAAAGTAGAATCAACTTAGTTTTATTAGTTGTACTGGGACCTTTGAAATGAAAGTATTGCATCACACATCGGTGATCAATTTTGTCCATGTTAACAAATTCACTGAAAAAAAAACTAAACAACGTGGTGCCTTGAAACCGAAAACATAAACGTATAAGGTTGCCACTTTTCACGAAAGAATTTTTTTCAAACTACCACCGTCATCTATGTATATGTCAGGTCGGCTAATTTGTGGACCACCCTCGTACCTATCCAAAAGTTGCACAAAATTCGAAAACATTCTATGACTTTCAAATATAAATATTTGAATCCCCTTCATTTGCAGAATTTTGAATTTTTATTGATATCTTTAAAATTTGTAATGTAATTTTTATGTAGAATTTTTTATATAGAATTTATTTTATACATTCATATATGTAAATACATACATACTCGTATTAAGGATTTGAAGCGTGTTTTTTTAATTTCAAAAGACATCGTTCCAATTTTATATTACAACTGAAAACGGTACAAATCATCAACATTTTTGACACTGAATGCCAATTCCAACTGCTCTACTGAAACTAGTTTCTATGTTGTGCATCCTGAAGTACATTTATCTTTGAACAAAAAGGAAGGGTTATACGGGTATGAACTCAACTACCGTCGTCCAAACATCACGAAATCAAAACTCTTACCGGGAAGTGTTTACAAACCCATCAGGAAGAAGACCATACGGAATTCCAACAAAATTCCCATGAATTGTCTCAAAAAAAAGAGCAAAAATGTGACTGACATGACTGTCACATATTAGTCGAAATGCCAAAAGGTATTGTCAAAATTCTGTAATAAAATTGGGAAGCAGAACCAAATCTACGAATTTCCACTAAAAACGTGACAAGGTCAAAGAGTTTCCACTACAACATTACTCGTATTTGCATGTCATAAAGCCTGGCAAACTAAATTTGCTGGAAAAAAATAATGTTTAAAAACATTATTTTAAAGACGGATGGGATAGTGAGGAAATGCAAACAATGGTCAACTTTATGGCCAACATCGATCATACACGAATACCTCTACTATACACTCGTATATCCTGGAAAGGTAAACGACGGAAAAGGCATCCTATCCTTTTCCGCGTCCGTTGTTCTAGGAAAATTTCAACACATCCACCTTAAGGAGCAAAGACACAGCAACAACAATGACAACAACTGCAAACAGATCACAAGGTCAGTCTGCCATAAAAAGGCGTGTTAATATCATAAAATTGAAATTTATGACGGGATCATTGAAAGTTTGTGCTGTATGATGGGCGAGTGTGGATGTGTGTGTTTGCGTGTGGGAGTCGTGCCTTGAGGTGAGCGACATGGAGGACATGCAACAACCACTACCTGTGTTTATGACGAAGTCAAGATGTTGGCAAACATGCCCATCTTCCCAGAGCATCGTCTCATAAATAGTCATGAGTCTCTTGAGGCAATTCAAGCTATGCAAAAGAACTACGAGGATCCTTTGGCCAATTTGGTGCGTTTAATGGCCATCAATGTCAGTTTCTCCCGCCTTTCGTGACCTATACTAGGAATCAAAAAGTGACGGACAAAAAGACATTTTAAATAAAACTGCGAAATTTAGTTTTACAATCTCGTAAATTTGAGCGTTTTCTCTCTCTTTGTTTTACAAACTAGTAGTATGGGTTTATGGTTGACCCTTGGTCCCTACCTTCTTGTGCCGCCGCTGCGGCAGATGATCGTTATAGTGTTTTTGGTATTGCAAACAAATGGTGATGATAATGAAAACTATATTTGCCCCGAAGGACAAATAGTTTTCTAAGTAATACAAACTCTGATTAATGTTTAATTCAATTTTGAGATAAAAGATTTAAAATTGAATGGTATTTATTAACAACAAGTAAAAGACTTAAGTTTGGCCATCCCGAATCTTATATACCCTCTACCATGGATTGCATTCAATTATATAGGGTGATCCAAGTAGAGATACTTTTTTCAAAAGTTTTGTTGACAGATATCGTGTGAGTCGTGTTATGCTGTCATGTTTTTTGTAAGTATTGTTTGGCATTTCATCATGGAAAGACTTACGCCTGATTACCGTTTACAAAGTTTTGACAACAAATTGACAGATTATTTAGTGTAATGTTATAAAGGGTGATCCAATTAGAGATACTTTTTTCAATAGCATTTTTTGACAGATCAAGTGCGAGTCGTGTCATGCTGTCATGTTATTTTTGTTAAGTATTGTTTGGCATTTCATCATGGAAAGACTTACGCCTGAACAACGATTACGCGTGTCATTCGCCAGTTACCAGTCGAAATGCTCGAACGAGTCATCGATGGACCATCTGCGACGTAGCCGCGTGCAACATTTGACAGACATAATCTTCAAAAAATAAATGCCAAAGGATGTTCTTTCAAATGAAAATAAACATTTCCCATTCAATTTGAATTTTCTGTGTTTTTTCCATTAAAAAAGTAGGGAACCTCGAAATGGATCACGCTAATTATGGCAAACAACTTTGGATATAGAGCAAATCATAGAACAATCCGTTTTGTTTAAGCAAATTATTTAAAAACGAACAACGTTTACAAATTATTCAGATGCATTTACCAAAATAATCGTTCTCCAATTGCAGCTTTTCGTGCGCTAAGTCCATTTTTTAAATAAAAAAAAAACTTTCCAGTCGACCCACGACCTTGACACACATGAGCAATATTTTAGCTCTCGTTAAGAGCTATATTTTTGCCATTGACCGATTCCCGATAAGGAGCTAGAGCTTTCCGTTCACATTTGAAAATGATTCTAAGTCCATTCTTTTTAAATAAAAAAACCTTAAGGAGAAATTTTGTATAAAATATTTTTATAGGCGTTGTTAACGGAAATTGAAGACAAAATCTGTATGCTGGACAATTTATCTGCAAAAATTAATAGCGGACCTGCGCTATGATTTTCTCAATTTAAAGAATTGTCTCTATTTTTTATTTATTATACAAGTGCGGGGATATACGAGGTATGTTGAAAAAATATCTCGAATTTTTAATTTCCGCGGACTACGTGTATTTGATTTTTGATATTTTTGTAGCATTATGTAGGTACTCATGTGCGTTACTTATACTGACAAGGTCGGCCATTTTAATTTTTGACAGCTGTTGTGCTTTGATGTGTTTTAACTTCTCTTCGATTGTTATCTATTTCAGAAAATGGATCAAAGAATCTGCATCCAATTTTGTGTGAAAAACAAAATAAAGTGCGCTGACGCATTCCGAATGTTGACTGTGGCATATGGTAAAGCTACCTTGGACCAAAGCAACGTTTATCGGTGGTAAAAAGTGTTCTTAGAGGGCCAAGAAGATGCGAAGAACAAACAGCGTGCCGGACGCCCGAGCTCACAGTTTTCTATGATTGCAGGGGCGTGGTGCATTATGAGGTCTTGCCACAGGGTAGTACGGTCAATAAAGAATATTACCTGCAAGTTATGCGCAAATTGCGCGAAGCAATCCGCCCAAAACGCCCGGATTTGTGGAAGAACAAAAACTGGATTTTGCACCATGATAACGTCCCTGCACACACATCGTTGCTTGTGCGCGAATATTTGGCCAAAAACAACACAGTAATGGTGCCCCAGCCACCGTATTCCCCTGACCTAGCCCCCTGTTACTAATTTTTTGTTCCCAAAACTGAAAAGGCTCATGAAAGGGCGACGCTACGCCACGATTGAGGAGATAAAGACGGCATCGAAGGAGGAGCAGAACAAGATCACAAAAAGTGATTATTTGAAGTGCTTCGAGGATTGGAAAACACGTTGGCAGAAGTGTATTATATCCGAGAGGAAATTCTTTGAAGGGGACAAAATAGATATTCATGGATAAATAAATACTTTTTGATAAAGTACAAAATTCGCAAATTTTTTTGAACATACTATGTACGTGTGGATTAATTAGGCCTGGTACCAGAAATGCCTTAAATCTTCCAACATATTTCATTTGTATTTTATTTTATCACAGGAATTCTAGAATAGGTATTTGAAATTTTAATGACTTGAAATGTGATAGCAAAAACTCATGAATGATTATTATTATGAATTCGGGAATAACATCGTTAATACATATAGAAATATAATATGAAAACCCAGGCGAAGTGGAAATAAGGTGCTAATTTAAACTTCTGTAATGCAATTTTTTATTTTTGTAAATCCAATAGACCTCGACGATCAAAAAGTGGTATCATCTGCTTAATAATATGTTGCAGATCTTTATTTTTGTAACAATTTCGGCGGAAATTTCTCGCTCTCTCATCGTCATCCAAGAGACTGTGAATGTCGGCATCATCGCACTGGTCGGCGGTCATGATGGAACGGTTGGCCAAAATTCCGCTGATTGCTGGAAATATTTATTTTTAAAATAAAACATTTAGAAGATATAATATAGAATGTTTTTTTCTTGATATTTATTTGGCAGTGACGAAATTTTAAACATTTACACTACAGAGGTACGGAACGATTCGGTTGAGACAACCAACTTATTGTCCAAACGAATTTTTGCCGTTAATAGAACCATCATAATAATTACTGAGACTATACGTTGAGTAAAAAGGTTTTATCCCATCGAAGTTTTGTTATTGATAGAACCATTATAATAATTTCTGGGACTATTCGTTGCTAGGTAGAATAGTAAAATTGTTGTTTTATTCCTTGAACAGAAAGCAATAATAGTTCTACGATTAATAATTGGTCATAACTACAAATTAGGTGGTAGTGACAACTACAAACATTCTTTTCTAAACTCAGAAATAAATGTTGCCAACTGAATGTTTGTGGTTGTCACGACTAGCAAATTTGTTGTTATTATCAATGATTGATTTAAGAACTATTATTGATTTCTAGACCTGCCAAAGGAATGCTAGAACAATTTTACTGTTTTACCCAGCAACGAATAGTCATTGGAATTTGAGAGCAATAATTGATTTGCCGAACTATAAAATGATTACTACAACCATTTTGTTTTGTCTCTCGGTAATTTTAAAGTCACAGAAAATAAAATTATGGTTCTGACAATAGCAAAAATTTGGTTAGCGAAAATGTAGATTGTCTCAGCCAAATCGTTCTCTCGATGTACTGTAAATTCCTTTATAGTATTTGAAATTTATTTCATTCAAAACGATTTTAAATGTCAACAAATAATTTTCTCTTTCCCCTTAAAAAGAGTTTAGCTGGCAAAAATTGCATTACTATTAAATTATTTGTGATATCAAATAAAATGTTAATCATATTCTATAATTAATATTGTGGAATATTGACACTTATTCCATAAACCTTATACTATTAGATTTTCGAAAAAATATTGTCTATTTGTCTACCTCCTTTCTGTTAACCAACAAAAAAAAACACATTGGCCAACAACCATCCTGTTAACACTTGAAAGTAGGTGTTGCTGAGGTTTCTTGAACAAACTCCTATCCTCCTTCTATCCCTTTCGCATCCTTTTTTTTTTGAGGAAATATGACCTTTTTGCCTTTGCTTCTATTTGTACATTTGTGGCCCAAGAAGTCCTTTGGTGCTAAAAAATCAAATTGCCCATTTATCCCTCCTCTGCCTTCTCGGGAGCTATAAATTATGTTGTTTTATTTCCACTGAATTGTTCTACGGTTATTTGTAAATTTCAAACAATTCATTTTTTTTTACACATTTAACTTAATTACTTTACAACTGTGTCTAAATGTTTCATCCTTCGTTTTGAGCAAATTCTAGAAAATTAACACAGAGCCCAAGATGAGAGAGAAATTACAAGCATTTTAGTGTGAAGTCAAAGCGGGTGTCAGTGTCGATGTCCGTTGTTGTTGCTGCTGCTGCTGCTGCATGAGGGTGTTTACTTTTTGACTTGGCTTGACCTTACCTCCCTCCCTCCTGAAACCAATCATCACAGCCATCTTCATCACAGAGAGTGCAGATAGTTAGTTACCTAGCCCGACATCGACCTCGACCTCCGCCTCCAGCTCTACCTGTCCAGCATGCCAGCCATTTCCAGGTTGACCACTTCTTGGTAAACATGCTGTTTGTTTCACGTCTTCGCCTTCGCCTCCTAAACCAGAGTTTCTGCAGTTTTGTTTTTAATTAAATTGTTTTATTTTTGAAATACTCGTGTAATTGTCTTGTGTTTGTTGTTTTGCCTTTGGATGAGTTTATACCTTAATTTTATGGTTGTTGCCGTTTACGGATGGACGGACGGACAGAAGGATAGACGATAGGTGACAACTTTTTACCTTTTCTCCTGCTGCTAAGTAATTTTGTAATTTGTTTTCTTGAATATCTGGCTATCCGCCGCTTGTAAATTAACATTTCGTTCCGGTTCCCTTAATTTGTCCGGAATATTAGATTTGTGGAATTGAATTTGAAATGTGTTTGTTAGAGATCCTCTGTGTGTGTGCGGGATCATTTGGTGTGACCTAATTTTATTGTAGTGCGAAATATTTACCCACCTTCTTAATAAAATTGTTTTAGAATAAACCAATAGATATTCTTTCCGTTATTTCAATGAATTGATGAAACCGATCTCTAAGAAGGATACTAAGTAATTTTGAAAATCACTGTTTTTATTTTATTCGGTGCAAACATTTCAAACATAAAGGTAGGTCCACTCTGGTCAGCTATTATGTTAAGTATAAAACCGAGCACTCTTGTCGGCTAAGTTGAAATATGCCATTTTTCGTTTAAATTGCCACGAACTATTCACAACAAATCTGATCCTCATTGTTCCCAATATGTATGTAGCTGGACACTATAGAAGCCATATATTCCCACTGATTTCGCAGCAATTTGGTAGACAAGCTAAGGTTAAGAGTGGTAGTCTATATTCCTGGCTCACTTAGGCTACGTATTCCACTGTGGTACCACGGGTACGTCAGATAAATTATAAATTCCTAGATCTCCCCGTTGAACCAATTTAATTGCTTTCGAAAGCTCAATAACAAAGTTGAATTAGTGCCTAGACTTCTAGAGATGACGGGACACAGACGGTGTTCTATTTATTTCTCCTTCTCTTCGTATTAGAGTGATCAAAAAACCGGTTTTTTTGAAAAAATAAAAAACCGGTGGATGGTTTATTTAAGTTATAAAAAAACCGGTGGACGGTTTTTTTCTTCGAAGAAAACCGGGGAAACCGGTAGAACCGTTTTTTTCTGCATAACAAAACAGTATGAAAATTGCCGTTTGAAAAACATTTTCCTTTTTAATAACAAAAAAGGCGATTTTTTAATATTAAATTTTTAAAAGTGATGTCTTCTGATCAGGAATCTTGCACCAAATTTAGTCCTGTTGGATAGTAGTTGGATTGTGATGAATATTGTCATTTGAGTTAAACGGTCCTTTTATCTCATACTTATAACTAATTAGCTATTGTATTTAGAAACATTTTCCAAAAGTGTTATCGATAGTCTTTTCTTCAACCTTTTAAAAAAATTAGCAAATATATTTTCATTACTTTTTTGCAAAATTAAAATTTTTGAAATTTTGGTAAAAACCTATGTTTTAATTTTTGATTTTTTTGCTCAAAAGAAAGCTTAGATAATTTCCTTTAAAAGCTTTGTGACCTATTAATGGGATGGGACCTGTTGATCTATCAAAATAAATATAAACCTCTGAAAAAAAATTAACGTTCAACCAAACATTTTAGCATTTCAGATGGGAAAAACAACCGTTTGACAAAAATGTCAATATTTGACTCCCTCCAACTCGGAAAGTCCTTAACCGATCTCGTTGGAATTGTGTCTCATAACTACTATCTGATAGGGCTACTTGGTGCAACCCGACAGAAGACATCCCTTTTAAAAATTAAGCCACTTGACATGAAATTCCCCTTATGTAGTTCAGTCAAGAAAATATTAATATTTCGGGGTATTAAATAGAATATTTAATAGAGGTACTAAATCTTTATACATTTATATTTTATATACACACTTTAGTGCAGGTGGGTATATACGAGTATATAAATATATAAGAGTATACACTAGTCGGTTTACCCAATTGAAATTTTCTTACTTGTTTTTGTTTCGGTTTGGAAGTGGGAGAATGCGTTTACTTTTCACATAGCTTCTGCGCGTATGAATCATTTATTTTCTTAAAATTTTTGTAATTTGTATAGAAATTGGTGAATGGCTTCGGATTCTAGCAAAGTTGCCGAGTCTTTTTAGGCCATATAATGATATATTTCATATTATTATCTTAATTTGTGATATTTTGTATATAAAGTTGTAAATAATTTTTAATATTTTAGTGATAATAAAAAAACCGGAAAACCGGTGGAAACAAACGCAAAAAACCGGTTGCACCGGTTGTTCAAAATTCATGATTTTGATAAAAACCGGGGACGGTGGAAGCAAAAAACCGGTGGGACGGTTTATTTTAAACCGGTTTTGATCACTCTACTTCGTATCTGTAGCTAATGCAAGACCATTTTGCGTGCCGTCCAATAAGTCGGTGACACGACATGACAGAAAGATAAATGAAACGTCCGGGCTCGATAACGACTGCAGGGCGTTTGGATTAAAGGCAGGAACACACCAGTCGGAAATATATGCAGAACCTCTCAATAAGATATGGCAGGTCGCTAGAGGCACTTCCTAGTCTTTAGGTTTAGGTTATGTTGGCAGTCAGCCTTGCCCGCTCCCATAGACCAATGTAGGTTCCTAGTGATTAACCTGTTTGATTAACAAAGTTATCAACAGGACGAATATCGGTATCGAAAAGATCTGTCAGACTTCCTAAAAAGGCCAACGCCAGTATATCCAGACATCGTTTATTTAATGAGGGACAGTAGCAAAGCAGGTGCTCCACTTCTTCCTCAACACCACAGTATTACAGATGTCAGTGGACTCAATACCTTCTGTCGTGTTCGGCGATCAAGTAGTGTCCCGTCAGAACTGACACTAGTCTGAGGAGACATTTTGACCTTCTCAGTTTGTATCTTGGCCCGATTTGTGTAGCTACTCTACAGGTGTCGGTTTCTGACCATCTTTCGTTACACTGCCTGATTGCCTCTTGCCTAAGCCAAAGTTTTCAACAATATATGCAAAATCTTCGAGAATTTGTAATGTTGTCCCTTTCCTATCAAATTCATCAGCTTCCCAGTTCCCCAGGATATCCGTATGCCCAGGTACCCATTTGAAGTGTATGTTAAACTGCTCAGCCTTCTCTCCAGACAATTAATGGCAGCCTGACTGTCCGAGTAAATGGCAACACCATTGTTGGTCACTATGTTGCGACTCAATCACTTGACGACTTCCCTTATTGCCATTATAAGGGTTTGATAGACACTGTAAGTATCTGGTAGTCTGTGAGCTATATCCAGACTATGTTCTTTTTAGTGTACAAGCCAAGCTTTTCATCAAGCTTCAAACCATTCACATAGCAGTGGAGATGGTTTCTGTTTCCGGATCCAATCTCAGTCGGTTACCATAGCATTACATTGCGATATTCTCATGTAGCCGTAGTTCTTATACCTACACAATGACAGACTTCTCTCACTACAATATCAATGGGCACTTCCTATTGTTCCCTGGTATGTCCCGTGGCCTGGCAACCATGGCAGGTGAATATTGAACTATTCCGCCATCTCGTTAAGAGATCTGCCACAGTCGAGAACAGTTTTTAAATACATGAAGACAGTTTCCAGGGACTTTACAGAAGCCTAGAAATCTGAGAAAATATCTATACCGACTTTAGTCAGCACATTAATTTCACTATGCAACAAAATTTTTGTCGAAGGGCTATGCATAACACATTCTTCTGTAATATGGTGTCCTAAACACGAAAAAATATAATTTTTTTTTTAATTTATCTTTAAAATTCCCGTTTTCTTGAAAGGTGCCTTTAGTATTTGGACCATATTTTTTGAAGTATGTAAAAGCCGGGTTAGACTCTAAATTAAAGAAAATGATGTCGTTAAAATAATTAGAAAAATAGTGATTTTTTTTTTTTAAAAATCGTTTTTTTGCTGGCCGGAATAAACCCATAAAAAATGGAAATAAAAATTGCAAAACAATTGTTTGTTCCAATTTTTGAATGCTAGAATCCTAACGAAGAAAATAAGAGAATTTCAACATAATTCGGTTTTTATACCCCCCTATTATGAACAAGGGTATATATGAGACCCGAAGAATAATTGGCGGAAATCCGATTTGGATCATTTTTTCAATGTCCGCCAGCCTGTCTGGTTGGTGCGCACGATAACTTTCGACAGGACATAACTTTTATACACTGGGCAAAATCACCTTTTTAATATGTTTGAATCGAAGGAAAATTTATTTGGAACACAAATTTTTAAATATTATATATTTCTGAGCAAATACATTTTATTTGAAAATCAATAAAATTTATTTGGAACGCATATATTAATATATTACAATAAAATATATTTGTAAACTATTTTTTTTTTTTTTTTTTTTTTTTCATTCTTTATTTATTTGCAATCTATCCAAAGACAATAAGCAAATTTGATTATTAGTTACAAAATGACAGGAGTTATGTAGGTCCAGTGAGCTACGTAACTATAAAATAACAAAAGTTGAATGATATATTAGAACATCACATAATTATTGTTTTTCTGATAATTGTTATTCTATTATAATTTATATTCTATGAGAAAGACATTTTGTAAGTATGTAAGTATAATTTATGTTCTATGAGAATATGGAAGGTCTAGTATATGAATACGTTTCAGTCTCCTAACTTCATAGCTATCATCAAGCAGCGATATGGCTAATGGATTCGGGTGGTCACTTAAGCGTTGTAAGTAATTTTCGCTATATCTCCGGATTTCTTCCTTTACAGTTGCCATTCCTAGATCCTTCAGTATAGATGCATTTCGAACGAACCATGGGGCATTCACAATTAATCGCAAGGTTACAGATTGATATCGTTCAAATATTGAAATATTAGAGTTTCGAGCCGTACCCCAGATTTGAATACCATACGTCCACTCGGGTTTGAGAATGCATTTATATATCCTTAATTTATTCTCCAGATTTAATTGGGATTTAGGTCCAAGGAGCCAGTACAATCTACTTGTTTTCTCTTTTAATATTTTTCTTTTTGATTTTATATGAAAAAACTAATTTTTTAAAATAAAAAATATGTGTTTATATAAAAATAAAATGAGTTTAGGAATTTCTCCAAATATACCTTGTTTAACAAGTTTTTCAAAACGTTGCAGATTTTTCGAACTTCATTGATTTAGAGTTATACCTTAAAGCATTTATATTTATGTTTATTCCAATCGTAATTTGTTGTCAATCAATCGAGCAATGTATCAGTTTAATTATAAAAGAATCTTACGAATATTTAAAATTTCTGAAAAAATGATCGTTGAATTACTTAAACTTGTCTCAAAATAATTAAGGTGTTGATATATATTCTGAATACATTCTTTAATGCAAATACATATTTGTTTTGTAAATAATACTTCAAATAAAAAATATTAGGATAGCAACAAAGATTTGTTTAGAACAACATCTTCCCAAATATATAAGATTTCTATGTGCCTAAATAAATATACTTCGAGTGTACCCTAAATATTTTTTTATTTCAAGCAGAATATGTTTGTGACAATATGCTACAGAAGCGATTTTTTCACAGTTTTTTTTGTGCCAAATTTTCCATTCACCAATTTCTCCACTGTACCACACTGTGGTACAGGGTATTATGACTTTGTGCATTTGTTTGTAACACATAAAAGGAGAAGAGATAGATCCATTGTTTATTATTCCGATCGACTTGTAATCACTTTCTGAGTCGATTTAGCTATGTCCGTCTGTCTGTCTGTAGATGTATTCTTGTAATCAAAGTACAGGTCGCAAATATGGCCCGATCTTGACGAAACTTTACACATATCTTTTTTTTTGGTCCAAGGACGATCCCTATTTAATTTGGTTAAAATCGGTTCAGATTTGGATATAGCCCCCATATATATGTTAGCCCCGATTTGACATGTAAGCGCTGTAAAAACTTTATTTTATATCCGATCAGTATGAAATTCAGCAGAAAGAGGTCTCTTATTATATGAATGAACACTGTTAAATTTGGAAGAAATCGGTTCAGATTTAGATATAGCCCCCATATATACGTTACCCCCGATTTCACATGTAAGCGCCATAAAAAATTTATTTTGTAACCGATCAGTGTGAAATTCGGCAGAAAGAGGTTTCTTATTACATGAAGGAATACTGCCAAATTCGGAGAAAATCGGTTCAAATTTAGATATAGCCCCCATATATATGTTACCCCCGATTTTACATGTATGCGCTGTAAAAAGTGTATTTTTAATCCGATCAGTACGAAATTCGGCAGAAAGAGGTTTCTTGTTACATGAATTAACACTGCCAAATTTGAGGGAAATCGGTTGAGATTTAGATATAGCCCACATATATATGTTACCCCCGATTTGACATGTAAGCGCTGTAGAACTGTATTTTAAATCCGATCAGTAAAAAAAATTGTCAGAAGATGTTTCTCATTACATGAATTAACACTGCCAAATTTGAGGGAAATCGGTTCAGATTTAGATATAGCCCCCATATATACGTTACCCACGATTTAACATGTAATCGCTGTACAATCTGTATTTTATATCCGATCAGTAAACAAATCTACACAAAGAGGTTTCTTATTATATGAAAGGATACTTCCAAATTCAGAGAAAATCGGTTCAGATTTAGATATAGGCCCCATATATATGTTACCCCCGATTTGACATGTAAGTGCTGTAGAGACTGTATTGTATATCCGGTCAGTACGAAATGTGACAGAAAGAAGTTTCTTTTTAATGAATAAGTATTCAAGGGAAATCCGTTCAGATTTATATATAACCTCCATATATGTATATGTTCCTCCTGATTTGGTACCAAAGCGCTATATAAGTTGTACTTTACTTCCGATCAAAATTTTCCACAAAGATGTTCCTAATTTTTTTTATATAAGCGCTATTTTAGAGACCTGAAAGGCTTCAGCGGAAATGAAAATTAAAACATTACTTAAACCAATTATTCCAAGTTAGTACCAATTATTCCAAGGTAGTACCTACCTAACATATGCATATATTACTTATATTGTGTACGACCAAAAATCGGACTATTTATTGTGTTAAGGGTAATAATAACCACAGTAAATGCAAATATGTGGAATATTATTATTAGTTCAATTTTTAGTTCCACACATTATATTAAACTCCTCTTTGGAATAAACCTTGACGTGGCGGGGGAGCTAAGTACTTTCGTAAAAGAAAGGAAACTAATTATTCTAACTATTCAAATAGAAATTCTTAGTGTACATTGCCGAGGTGGTGTAGGGTATTATATAGTCGGCCCCGCCCGACTTTAACCTTTCCTTACTGTTTGTTTTTTAGGTTTTAACGACAGTTACTAAACTTCCGATTCTACGTTTTCAGCATTTTTAGCCCTTATAATTTCCTTTAATTTATGTGGTATCCGGGCTCTATCGAGCTTATACTTCAGTAATGTAAAAATATGGTCCAAATAGTAATGGTAACTTCGATGAAAATTAGAATTTAAAAAAAAATTTCCAATAAAAAAAATTTTGTTTTAATTTCATAAAATAGTGTGCCTCAATCTGTATTTAATTGAATTGTAGGACTAAAAAATGTTTTATAAAACTCTTTTACTTTTGTATGGATACATTTATTGACACAACTATTAAATTGGTGGTTATGTCAAGAATAAAAATTGTGTTAGCGAAATGTGGGTATTACAACCGTTTGTTGTTGTGACAACCCCATCTGCTTTTGTTTTTTATGCAAACAGAGTGTTTTTTATGCGGATCTCTGAGGAACGCATCTTCACTAAAAAGACCTAATTGTACGAGATTTGATTTCCTCCGTTTAAGCATCGACAAACCAAATTGATCTATAACAACATAACAATAGTATTGGATAATGCAGATGTTTAAATATAAAATAATAAAGTTTAATACATTCCCCATATTAAACTCCAGCATAATTAAATTTTCACAATTTGATTTGCTTGTTTTCGATAAGAGTTTTGGACATGAAGACTTCATCTGCGGCGCTGTGAGGATCAATAAAATATTGACATAAAACACAATCATAAAATTCATTTAGACCATTCATTCATCTTTGTTCAACATAAAATATGTGGCGTTCTCATAAAAAAATCACATTTAATTTTCCCTTAACTATTTTGTGATTTATTTACATAAATTCCTTTAGAAATCCAAAAATCCAAATGAAATACATAGAGAAATGTTTGAAAAAGACACATAAGAACTCACTTTGAGGGACGGACGCATCGTTAATATGGTCTCGGTCGCTGGAACAACCCAACAAAATATGCAATAGTCGGTTGGTAGGTCGGTCAAGCCATGGCACAGCGATCATGATGAGTGAGTGGCCGGCGCATCATTATATGGATCCAACAACGACACCACCGGCAGCCCAGACCCAACACTAGCCACACTGCCACAACCTCAGACCCAGACCCAACACCACCAACAACAATAGCACAATGATATAGTCTGAATACTTATAACTGGCTAATCCAGTTTAATATGACCATTAATAATAACGACACAAATGAGAATTTATAAAAAAAAAGAAAAGAAAATAATAATTACTTACATGAAACATACAACAGCAACAATCATACAAAGGCAGCAACAGCAGTAACGAATGGACCAACAAAAGATTTCCATAGTTAAAAACGTTTAGAGATTCTGAAATGAAACGACAACACCACCATAAGCATAACCAACAACGCCAACAACAACAACATGAAGAACACAACAACAAAATCACTGAAAATCGAATGGTGTCATTAATTTTGAACACAAAATAAAATTTTATAATTTATGACAATGCATACAAGAATGAGAGCCCCCCGAAACAACTCCGGAGAAAGAAAGAAGAAGAAAAAGGCCAAAACCAGGAGACGAACCAAAAGATGGCCAAGATACTCGAAATATTCGAAAGAACATATGAACGAGTGAGTGTACGAGTACCTTCTTAACTTCCAAGTCCTGAGTTCTGTATTTTTTTTTGCTTGTCTGATGATGCACATTTAAGGTTCTCTGTCTCGAGCTGTCTTTTGTAAGCCAAGTTAACAAAAAGTCAATTGGCTTTAAGCTGCCTTCTTAGCGTATGTTATCGGGCGGCAGACCACTCTTTTCGTCCCACTGACCGTTGTTGCCACACACACACCACAAACAGTGGTTTGTGAGAGTGAAATTCGCAAAACATTATATACAGTCTGTATATGACATTGACCTTCAATTTGTTCAGATTAAAAAACTACCCTTTATTTTTATTTTGTTTAAATTTTTTAATTGCATTATGTAGTCGATATGTAAGACAGCAAAATAGTATCAACAAACTTCCATAAATATACTCCAGATCGGAGTATGGGCCCGTGGAATATGTGTAACAAGACTTTCTTGACACCAACTTTTGTGAGGAAATTAATGTGTGGAGTTTTTTCTTACTAAATTTTTGATAGAAAATAATTAAATTTTTTACAAGTATCGAAAGAAAATATTTTTATAAATAAAGCAAAATTTTGATTTTCCAAAAAGTACTTCAGAAGATAAATTTTTGCGATGTAAAAAACGATGTAGAACGATAGTTGGCACGACTTGTATGCGAACGACAAATCGAATGAAAACATACTGCTTGCTTGTTTATTGGTCGCAAATCAGCTGTTTTTCTCGGTTATAAAATAGATTATAAAAAGGCTGGAAGTATTTTGTTCTAATGATGTCTCATTTTAATATATATTTCCTATATTTCTTTTGAGACGTTGTAACTTTTATCAATGATATTATTAACTTAATAAAAAAATTTTCATTAAGGGTCATTAATTATTTAGATTTTGTTGCTGTAACTAATTTGTATTTGGTAACAATTAAAGTTATGTTTTTTATTTCATAATTAAAATATTTACAGAATACTTACTGCACATCTGGATAGAACCAGCAATGCTCTTTATAAAACGCAGCTATTGTTTTTAGGATTCAATATTCGTTAGAAAAATAAAATAACCGAAAATTTTCAATATGGTGAAAATAACAATATATGCAGAACAATAAAAAAAAGTATTTTTTCAGGAAAAGCGATCAAAGTTTCATATTTTTTTTTTTTAATTTGTGTGGAATCCCTTTATAGTGCAACAATTACCTATACTGATTTTTGAATACCTTTTTATTGGGTTGACGGATAAACGAAATTTTGATTTGGAATATTTAGAAGATAAAAATGCAATCTCCCTAAAAACATGCTAAGTCGACTTAGCAAATTTTTTGAATACCTTTTAATTGGGTTGACGGATAAACGAAATTTTGATTTGGAATATTTAGAAGTTACAAATGCAATCTCCCTAAAAACATGCTAAGTCGACTTAGCAAATTTTAGAATGGAGGTATCGAATTGAACTGTTACGAATCTGGGATTATATTAAAAAAAATATTTTTTTGGATGCAGTTTTGATGTAATACTATTTTAGTAATGTATACTTTTCACAATAACTTATTTTTTTAAATAAAAAGCGAGCTCGAGGTCATAGGTTATTGGTTATTTATTTATTTTGTTCAATATTTCGTTCCTGGTTGAGAAACACCTTCAGGAACATAACAATTCTGAGGAACAATAACAAATTTAAAACAAAATGCAATCAACCTGCATCGTCAAAGTCTGTATTGTTACTTACAATAACTTCATAATCGCAGCGACAGACCAGAGCTTCCTGTGGGAAACGAATTCAAGACCCAAATCCCATATGCGAGCATGCTATCTACGCACCTACCGAAGCACTTCCTTAATTTATGTTCTGCTTAGGGTACTGTGAAATATTTATACTTAGGTAAGGCTTAGGTAAAAGTGGCAGCCTGTTTTTTGAAGTTATTTCATTTTTATTGGGAGTTATTTCATTCTGGCAACGCGGACCAAAGTTTCCTTGCGTGGACGGCCTTCGGCCTCCCAATTACAGGCTGCCACAGACTATGTATTAAATACATAGTGCTACTTCCCTTTGATCAATTTTGGTTGCCGTAGAAAGCTCAAAAGTTGTCGGATTTTAACATTAGTCAAACCTGTTAACTCTAAAAAAAAGAAGCCTAGGGAAGCCTGTCGCCTTCCAAAAACAACCGGGCACAAGCACAGAAGGTCTTCCAATGATTTCTTCTCCTCTTTGTCTTCACAGCTTCTGCAAAAATTATTTCGCAAAACCTTCAATATCCCTGCGTGCGTCCAATAAGGCAGTGACCTGTCGTGACAAATTCGATAAGTGTGATGTCCGGTCTCAAAAACGATAGCAGGGCCTGATCAGCTTTGGCAGTCTGGAACGACCTTCGGACATTTGTCGCCGTAAGACCTGCAAGCTCCAGCTCCCACGGAGAGTGTAAGTTAGTTCTTAGTCTTACAAGTTCATGTACTTTGCAGCTCCCTGGTATGTCCCGGGGACCCGGCAGGTGAATATAGAATTTTTCAGCCATCTCGTTAAGTTATCTCTCGTTAAGTTATCTCAGATAATCTATCCATAAACTATCCACCACCAATCTACTATCAAAAGTTCAGAGAACTGCCTGCCTATGCATAAGCAGAGCTTTAAGGACTACAGCGACTGAGTCTCCAACAAACCCCACTTCATATACTGCAGATTAGTATTGTTGCGAGAGAAGTTGCAAACAGAGCGGCAGTAAGATTAAACTGCCTATCAATGTGTAGGTACAATAACTATGGCCACATGAGGATTTCACAGCGTAGTAAAATGGTAACCGACCGATTACACTATATACCAACGGTGTACAGGTTGGCAGAATTCCAGGTAATAGAAACTATCTCAACTTATATGCGGATTGTTTGAAGCTTAATGATAATGTTGGCTTCAGAGTACAGTGATGAGTATCTGCTGCAATGTCCTAACCACACCATGCTCTTAACACCGGGTGAAAACAATGCGAATATCAACCTCCCCACGCGTAATCTACGCTCTACATGAGTACCAATTGATTATGCGCTTCTGGCGCTTTTCCCTCCTCCTTGGTTAGGAGCGGAGCACATCTTAAACTCCTTGTTATTCTCGGGTCATGGCACCCGGTTGATTCGCAACTCCACGTCGGGCATGCATGCCCTCAAAGCGTTTTTGGTACAACCATACCTGCCACGATGCCCGCCGGACCGAAGTTTCAGGGACTCTTGATTCCCGTGGTACCAGATTACATACTCTGGTCACACCTCGTAGCCGATGCTACTTCCAGTTGGACCCCAGAAAGTCCAGGACTGGTGGCCCATCTGGGATCACGGTCCAGTCCATGGAAGTGACAGTGGGAATCTCGTTAATCCTTTTTTCGGATTCGGAGTACACTGTAAGGTACTTATTCTTGATATAGCTCACAGTCTACCAGTTACCTATAGTGTCTATCAAGCCGAGATAATGGCAAAAAGGGAAGTCACCAAGTGGTTGAGTCGCAACGTAGTTACCATCACTGGCGTTGTCATTTACTCTGGTAGTCAGGATGCCACATACCTAATTTCACAAACAGACCGTGTCTTCCCCAGATCTCATGACGATGGCTATCTGGGCACAGGGAGATCGCAGAAAACTGCAAACCTGATGAACTTGCTATTAAAGGGACGACATTACAAATTCTAGCAGAATTTGCAGATATTGGTGCGCCACTATCCACATGCAAGCTTTGGCTTACATAGTACAACGCATGATTTTGGGACTCAATTCTGAGAATTGTACGTGGAAGTAGCCCCAAAAATCTGCATCATTCGTTTAGTCAAATTGGCTCAATTAATAATTTGATGGCCATACGATTTTTTTTTTTGCTCAAGGTGGATTTTTAGAACTTTTTCTATATTTTAACACTGTTACATCTCGGTATACCGTACGGAATATCACTTTTGTGACTGAAGCAAAGTTATAGATATTGAATAGGAGAAAAAATTATGAACAAACCTATGCAAAAAAAATAGCAAAAATGTTCTGTTCTATAATGTTCTGCTTTATACGTATACGTATTTTTCAATATTTTACTGACAGATATTTTATGACTTTGCGGGCATTATTGCGATTTTTAAGGCACTGGATGCTTTTTTCGTGTAGGTTTGTTCCGTTTTTTCCTATTCAATATTTACAACTTTGCTTCCGAAACAAAAGAGATATTCCGTACGGTATACAGAGACAAAAATATAGAAAAAGTGCAAAAAATCCACCTTGAGCAAAAAAAATTAAATTATGAATTGGACCAACTTGACTAAACGAATGATGCAGAAGTTCTTATGTTTGGGGCTACTTTCACGGCCAATTCTCAGAATTGAGTCAATGAAATGGTGTACTGTGTTAGGCAAGATGCAAACAGGCAGTCCAATGAAAGATGGACAAAAATCGGAACCTGTGGCTAGACAATTTTGTCAACATACAAACTGAGAAGGTCAAAATATATCCCCGCACTAGAGAGGAAAAGACGGTCTACGTTAGTATCAGTTCTGACGGGAAACTGCCTGACCAGCGAACACGCCAGAAGGATATTTATTGAGCCCCATGACTTCTGTTTGAGCTGAGGTGATGAGGAAAACGTGGAGAGAATTGAGCACCTGCTTTGCTACTGCCCCTTATAAGTAAACGACGTGTGTATATAGTGGGGTCGTCATGTCTAGGAGGTCTGGCAGACCTTTCCGGTACCGATATTCGTACTTCTGATAACGTTGTTCATATATCAGATTGGTTTCGATGAGGGGCATCTGTGGCCATGGTATCATTAGGTGCCTACATTGGTCTATGTGAGCTAACAAAGTTGGCTGCCACCCTAACCTAAACCTAAACCATGTGCAACTTTAATTTGCACCTCACACATCAATGATACTAACTTAAAACTAAACTAACGCAGAACATAATACGAGTATAATGGACAAAATTATTATACCTTACCAGGAAAAATATCTTATTTTCTGACTCAGTGTAACCATTTAAAGCAACAGCAAGTATTGCTGAAACTCTGCAAGAATTAGATACAATACATTAAGGCAGAGACTTCAATTTCATTCATGACATGGTTGTGTTAAAGCATAAATATTAAGCCTCGCTCTCCATTAAGGAGAGCTCTTCCATTAATAGCGTACGTGTTAAATGTGAGATTCAGCAGGATGGAAAGCAAAACATACTTCATCTCCCAATTACTAACCTGCTGAACAGAGTGCAATATTTTTGCTAGGTTGTGGAGAATAAAAACACAACATCCATCCACTGTGCAAGGTGGACGGTTGCTCGACGACACTGGTGTTGCATTTGGATGTCCCAACATTATGGGCTGCTGCTATAGTTATAGATATGTTTTTGTTGCTGTTGTTGATTGTTTGTTTTAAACATTTTTTGTCTTCGCTCTCTCGCGCTCCCAATATGTTTAATAACGTTTTTAAGACGATCATAATTATGTCTACGCATAAAAATCACATAAATTTCCAAATAAATACAACAACCGAAAACAACACAAACCCAAAAGTAACAACAACAAACATAAAAAACAAACAAAAAAGCCACTCATCCCAAAAGAACAACAAAAGCAACCAAAAAGAGTTGAATACGTATGACGCGCGCGTACAACAGAAATAAAACGCCAAGCAGAACGCCGAACGCGGCGGAATAATAAATGATGGCGCTTAAAAAATCTTCGTCGCAGTGCACCACTGCACTGGACACGGCACAACAATCTGCTCTGCTCCCCCTCCTAGAGAACATAAAAAAGTCATGAAAAAATGACTGTTTGAGAAGAATAAAATCAAAGCGCCATCAAATGCAAACGCTGAGAACTTAAAAAAGCAGCTCAGGCTCCAGACGGACAGACAGACAGATGGACGGACGAACGAACAAAGCTTAAGAAAAATTAACTGATTTTTACGCCAGCACTACTAGTCTGCCAATGTTATTTTTTTCACCTTTGGGGACAGCAATGCAACAGAACATGGACATTCCCACAACTTGTTTTTGACCAGACCAGAACTCTGGACATCTTCCTAACAAGCAAAACGTATAAGCTCTTTATCGCTTTAACCAAATCTCTCTGTCTTCATCATCGTCATCCTCGTCTGGCCATCCAGTGCAACCAATATCGAACATCCTTGACATAACCCTTTTTTCTCATTTCAAAGTGGACTACAAGTTTGGGCTGTCTGTCCACATCCATAATCTGTTGATAACGATCGATATGTTTCGATACTGAGATGTTTCCCCGCAGTATAGCTACATACATATCTGTGGCTGCTGATGTAGTGTTGCTCCATCGAGCAACAGAAGAAGACCAGATGCAAATATTTCTGCATCAGCAATATCCCAGCGTCCAGTGTTTATTTTTAGTGTCGTTCATCCATCCGTCCGCATGTCCGTCCGCCCATCTTTGCTTAATGTCTCGTTTTGTCCGAGACAAATGAATGAATATCAGTTTCGTTCATTTATTTTTCATTGCGAAGATTGATCAGTAAAATGTTCAATTTGATGAGTTATAATTCTTGTTGGGAGCTGCTTTAATGAATAATTATGTTGTAGATGGTTTAAATCTGTTGCAGAATGTCAGAGTCCAAAGATTTGGAGAAGGTTTCGGTAATTACTATGAAAAGTCATATAAAATCCTACCTGTATGAAGAGATGAGGTTAAGGGACCATATTTGAAGGTCATAATGTGAATATAATACGCTATTGAGCGCCCCCAGGAGGAGAGTTGGTAGCGTACTTGCCTATGAGTTTGGGGGGTCGTGGGTTCGATTCCCACCTGAGGCTTTGGTCTGTCGCTGCAAACATTTAGCCATATGGTCTTTGCTCTGTTACGGGAAAAATTTTCGGACCGTGTCCGGAGGTGATCACAATTGGCCACCGAGATCTTGTGATTTAACACCTTGCGACTTCTTCCTTTGGGGCCACGTGAAAGATAAGGTCTACGCCAACAGCCCAGCGTCGATTCAAGACCTCAAAGATAGAATTCGTGAGGCTATAGAGGACATAGGGCAGCCACTTTGCGATTTGCTTATGGGAAATTTCATGAAAAGGATATGGTTCTGTAAGCGTGGTCGTGGCCATTTGGCTGATGTTGTTTTTCATTATTAACGGCATACCTTCCTCTTTATTATGAAATAATCATCCGATCATTTATCTCAAAAAATGGCATTTTTCTTTGAATACAAAAATAACACCTCTTGTTGGAAAACCCTTTATCTAAATCTGAACCGATTTTCCCAAATTTGGCAGCCTTCATTCAGGGAACAATAAACCCCTTTCTGCCGAACTTCGTACTGATTGCACTGTATCACAGTTTCTACAGCGCTTACATGTCAAATCGGGAGTAATATATATATGGGGGCTATATCTAAATCTGAACCAATTTTCCCCTTCGTTCATTCGTGTGACAGGGAAATTCTTTCTGCCGAATTTCATACTGATTGTATATAAAATACAGATTCTACAGCGCTTATCGACTCAGGAAGAGATTCCAAGTCGATCGATAGAATAAACGATGGGTCTATCTCTTCTCCTTTTTAGTATAACAAACAAATGCACAAACTCATAATACCCTAGACCACACTGTGTTGTAGGGTATAAAAGCTCACGCGAGTAAAAATTAGTAAGAAAATATAAAAACAAAAAAAAATAGAAATTTTACTTTTCGTTTAAATCTCTCACAAATGTATTACAGTAATTGATTTTTTTTGGGGACTCAAATTTGTAAAAGTTAGGGCCGAAATACTAAGGAAAGTCTTTAAATTTTTTAAATTTTTTTCAGTTTTTGCAAAACATTGAGGGTAAAATTCATACAAAAGGGATTTTAAAATTCAAATGTTCAGAAATAGATACAAAAAATATAAAAATTTCCAGACCTTAGTATTTCGTCCATAAATTTTACAAATATTAAGTTCCAATATTCTAATTACTGTGTTGGATTTGCGAAAGTCTGTGTAGATTTGAAAAAAAATCGATTTTTTGGGGAAAAAAAAATCCACAAAATGGTACGTTATGTTCTCTTTCAAACGACCTAAACTTTGAAACATTCGGTTCATTTCTTCACTTTAAAAAATTGCTTTGGTCTCTGCCCCAATAACACATGTTAATTTCGTTCCATCCACTTTTGATTAACTTCTTCTTTGAATACTTATTTTTTTATGAATAATTATTTCACTAGATCTACATCGTACCCGGCACATTTTTTAAAGCAATTATGAAAATATTCTTAATAAATGTCCTACAAACTTTTTAGTTATTATGAGATATTTTACATTGAGTGAATACGGAAAAACATTGAATTGAAACTTTCATCACAAAATCTTTTAATAAGATTTGTTCGGATATTTTTTTTTGGGCATATCTTAATTTTTGACGTCGATTTCTTAATTTTTGACGTCGAGTAACGGCACTAGAAGGGCTTTGGGTTCTGTAAGAAAATATTTGTCCCATGGTACTCTGTATTTCCATCTTATCCGTGATCGGCTTTCAACTACATATTACATTTATAGCAATACAAAGCAATTGTAGAAGAAATGTTTCTTCAAGTGAGACAGATAAATCCCCGATCGTCACAGTTTGGAATATTTAAGGAATAACCAAGGTAAATTCTAAGCAAGATCATAAATTCTGTCAGTGTTGGTGTATAATCAATTTGCACCGTTGTTCAAATGTGTACCCCAAAGTGTCAGTCCCACGCCATTTCATATGGTCAGCTACATCCGCATTGTATCAATTTCGCCGCGCATGCTCACTTATTACACTGTACGGAACTGCTGATCGCCGATACGGAGACAACACAATTAGGATTAGTTTTCCAGGCATCCCGAATGTATCGAACTAATGAAATTTAATATTCGTCTATTTTGTTGACTTCGCCACATGGCATTGACAAATATTGGTAATAATTTAACCTTTATCATTTGATTACATCGAAAATCTCGAGCGGCATTTTCTCGGTGCGACAAAGCGACAAAGTTATCTGATTTTGACAAAAACTCTGTGATCATTTACGAAAACGGCGTCACCGGCATTTCGACAAACGAATTTTGTTTTTTTTTTCTCCTTCTTCTGGAGACACTCGATGCAGTCTGCGATGGAAATGACACAGAAGAAAGAGATGGCAGAGGAGGGGGAGAAAGGGTTGTTGGCTCAACGCCAGACACTTTGGGAAATTAACGTCTTTTGATAAATGTTATGAGCAATTAATAATTGTTTAAATTTTAATATGGTTTTGTCTTTCCTCAATCCCTTTCTCCCTCCCTCCTTCCACCATCATTTCGATTGACTCTGTCGTTTGACTATCTTTCATATTTTTTTTTGGTTTAGTCTCAAAAAGCGATAAAGATCTGATTACAAGCGTTGTGTTGGTGTGTGTGCATATTATTAATAACTTTTAGATATACTCAAACTGTTTCCTTTTGGATAACTCTTCAGACAGTCTCTAAAGAATAGAGCAAAACCATCACCAGCGACAACAAAAGGGTCACAATGGTCACACATGATGGCCAACAATACTCGTATGCCTGTTAAAATATCCAAAAATGGTTACAACGAATGTGTCCAACTAACTAATACAATGGTTCTGTCCACCACTTATAGTTTTTTGGGGTAAGAAACTAATTTTTCATAACAACATTTTGTCTCCGATGAAATGAAGAAAAACTAAAATATAAAAATGTATTGAATATATATTTACATATAGGGAAAATATGAATAATAATAAAGCACAAAAGCGTTGGCGGAACATTACATATATGATAAAAAATATATGAAATCATTTAGAATGTTGATGACAGTGGGTCCAAAGGGGCATATGTAAATGGGTGAAACTGAAACCCTAAAAAAACACGAAATAAGAAAAACTTCGGTTATGAAACTGACTGAATTTGTACATTATTTTTTCCCCTGAACAGCCGCTGCTTTAAAGAACTTGCCCTGTACCGAATTGTAAAGCTTTATGTGTAGTGATATTCAAGTTAAGAGCAATTTAAATTAGATGCCATGATTTTGCCATTTTGTGTGGGAGGTACCAGAAAGGTATATTTGTCTTCTGTTTCTGCATTTTAAAATTCCTTTGTTGAATTTGTAAACGCAGTGTTTTGCAGAGACATGTAGGGAAAACGTAAACAATTGCCGGACCTGCCTTAGTATTTTGTTTATAACTTCTACAAATATTGACTCCCCCAAAAATCCAATTACACTTTTGGATTTGTGAGAGTATGGTACATATTCTCTGTAAATTTGAAAAAATCGAAGAAGGTGCAATTTTTTATAAATTAAAGTCCCTTTTCAAACGACGTCAATTTTGTAAAAAAAAATCGGTTCAAGATAAATTAAAAATTTCGTAAAACCTAAAAGTGTTTTTTTCAAATTTGTAAAATATCAAAACCCCATAAAATTTCAGAAAACAATTGATAGCGAGATTATATGTTATTATTTAGCAACTTTTTATTGAAAAACAAAATTGATAGGTGAATATTCCAAATTTGACTCTATGGCAAAATATGCGCAGAAATTTTAGCAAAATATTCGACCAATCTACTGGAAATCTGTTTTTTTTGGCATAGAGACGCAAAGTTGGAGTGTGACCTCTATAGGGTGACTATATAAAAAATTGAATGGATGTGTTTCTTCCCAGCAAAATCTTGGTAAGAACATGTCATTACCCCTCGCATTATCAGGTAATGATATCTCATTATCGCCAGCATTACTTTCGGTAAATAAATAACGACTAACAAAATAATGACAAAAATAAGTTATTGTCCAAAAATCAAAGTGGATTGTTTAAAATATGTGGCGTATACATCATCGACAAATATATTTAAGAGCGTCCTCTATATATCCCATCATGTTCGGCCATGTCCAATCTTCGCTGTGCATAATTTGAGTAGATTTGAAGCACAAACTGCCTAATGTCAGCCTAAATGTCTGAAATATGTGGAATTTTTGGCTTATAAAGCATGTTGGAGAGCGACCTCTATATGGGGACTATAAAAAATACGAATGAATAAAATGTAATCTGCAAAGATTCAGCTAAATTTCTTAGAAACGTGGTTTATATCGCATACAGGAACATATTTTGGAGCGACCTCTATAGGGGAGCTATATTAAACATATTAACCGATACGACTCATTATACCCTCACTTTAGTGTGACGAGGGTACATATCATTTGCTATGGACAAAAAGTGTAACACATCAAAGGAGTGACATAAGACCCCAAGTAAAGGGTTTTCCAACAAGAGGTGTTATTTTGGTATTCAAAGAAAAATGCAATTTTTTGAGATAAATGATGATGTTTATGAAAAATAACATCAGCCAAATGGCCACCACGACCACGCATACAAGACCATATCCTTTTCATGAAATTTTCCATAACCAAATTGCAAAGTGGCTGCCCTATGTCCTCGATAGCCTCACGAATCTTTGAGGTCTTGAGTCGACGCTGGGCTGTTATCTTTCACGTGGTCCCAAAGGAAGAAGTCGCAAGGTTTAAATCACAAGATCTCGGTGGCCAATTGTGATCACCTCTTCGAGAGATAACACGGTCCGGAAACTTTTCCCGTAACAGAGCAATGGTTTCCTTGCTTGTGTGGCACGTAGCGCCGTCTTGTTGAAAGTAAACGTTGTCCAGATCAATACCATCCAACTCCGGCCATAAAAAATCATTAATCATCTCTCGATAGCGCAATACATTCACAGTAACTGTTGATCCAACCTCATTTTCGAAAAAGTAAGGTCCAATGACCCCGCCGGACCATAAACCGCACCAAACAGTCACACGTTGAAGATGGAGAGGCTTCTCAACAATAACTCTTGGGCTTTCCGAGCCCCAGATGCGACAATTTTGCTTGTTGACGTAGCCACCGAGGTGGAAATGGGCCTCATCAGTCAAGATGATTTTGTATCGTTCGAATCGTTTTTTTGTTCGATCGGTTTTTGATCGTTTTGTGTCGGTCGATGATCGTGTATCGTTCCATTTTTAGTAACGACGTAGTTTCTACTTGTCAAATGTTAAAGAATAAAAGCTTCAAAAGTGACAGCTACCGAAATACCGGGTAATTAAAAATAACACCTCTTGTTGGAAAACCCGTTATATATTATATACGTTGGTATACATAATTCATATCATATAAAAATTATTGCGAAATAATAAAATTCGACAGTTTTTTTTTCTCTCTTGAAAAATTGGGGTTTTAATATACAGACACTTTTGGACATAATCAATATACTGTTATTAAAGTTATAAGCTGTCAACATTTTTGTACAATATGGACTCTATATGCGGGTGGTACCAAAAGGAGCGGAGTAACTTTCCAAATTGGTGAATATTCCAAATTCTGACTCTATGGCAAAATATGCGCAAAATTTTTTGTAAATATTAGACAAATCGACGTGAAATCTGGTCTTTTTGGCATAGAGAAGCAAACTTGGAGTGTGACCTCTATAGGGCGAGTATATCAACAAAAAAATTAATGGATGTGCTTCTTGTTTGTTATGGAGAATTATTGTCCAAAAATCAAAGTGGATTGTTTAAAATATGTGGCATATACATCATCGACAAATATAATTAGGAGCGACCTCTATAGGAGAGTTATATATATCCCATCATGTTCGACCATGCCCAATCTTCGCTGTGCAGAGTTTAAGTAGATATGGAATACAAACTGTAAAGTGTTAGCCTAAATGTTTGGGAAATGTGGTATTTATGGCTCAAACAAGCTTTTTCGAAAGCGACCTCTATATGCGAACTATAATAGGCATGTTTTCGCTACAAGCTAGCACTTTTAGTTTAGCACTTTGCAACGAAAACAACTGACTTCCACTAACTGGCACATAAGCAATAAGTGGCGGATTTTCACTATTTGGTAGCAATGGTGTCATGAGTTGCGTAGAACGAACAGTGCGAAACAGACAAAAAATTCGTGAAAAGTATTTATAAAACATATATTTACTATTCTATGTTCAATTGTTTACACTCTTTTTGCAAATATTAAAATAATTTCCCATTTTTGTTCTTCTTCTTCCCGTTAATTCACAATAATTGATAAAATCTCTCCAAAAATGGGATGCCATATTGCTAAATATAGGGTGCCCAATCTGGCAACATCATATTCTATTAAGACATGAACACAAGCACCAAACTTCATCGGGAACTAATAGTGCTTAAAAGTGCTTAGCTCCCCATACAAATTAAGCACTTATGGTGTAACGAAAACACGCCTACTATAGTTTTATTTAATTTAATTTAATCTTTTTAGTTTAATCTCAAATCAATTTTTCTAGGAGTATAATATTTGCTCAACATTTGTTGGGTATACATATGTATGTATGTAACGGGTTTTCCAACAAGAGTGATATGATTTCTTTGAAAAAAAAACACACACTTATTGTTAAGGAAATTCAAAAGTTTTTTATTTAATGAGAAGTACAATCGGTGGCTCCCGAAACAGATCTGTCTATCCAACCATTACAACCACCCCCAATACATGTAACTTACTTCTTCTTTAATTTTTAACAAAGTTGTTTTCATATACTGAAAACAACAATAACGATCTTGAGCCTGAGTATGAATAAAAAAAAAATTCTCGCAACATTTCATTTGCTGTGTGGCACGTAGCCACAATCGGTCAATGGCAAAACGATAGCTCTTCACGAGAGCTAAGGTTGTAGGTCGACTGGAAAGTGTTTTTTTTATTTAAAAAAATGGACTTAGCGTCATTTTCAAATGTGAATGGAAAGTTTATTTTTGCTCTAGCTCCTTAACGGTACGTCGGATCGGGAATTAGCGCACCAAAAGTTGCAATTAGAGAACGATTAGTTTGATAAAAAAAAACTGAGTAATTTGTAAACGTTCTTCTTGCGTATATCTCTCCATGATGAAATTGTAAACCCTACTGAATACAATGAAAAACAAATGACAGATCATGACATATTACAAATGGCCGAAACGTCACTTCAAAATCATATCATCCCTATTGAAAAACCCGTATATGGCGTCTATTCTAAATGCGAAACGATTCTCTTAAAATTTGGTAGTGATCGTTATGGGATCAAGAAACTCCTTTCCCAGATTCCATAAAGATCAAATGTAACATATAACATCTGTAGGGAATCTAAAATCTGAATCGATTTTCACCCACTTTAACATGAATCGGCCCTGAGTCAAAAATATATCTTCTTGCTAAATTTCGTAAAAACAGACGGACGGATGTATCTAAATCGAAAGTGGTTCTAAGGCGATAGATATAATTACGATTTACTTATCTAGTCTACATTGGGAAGACATAACTTAGTTGTTAAAGATTTTTTTTTCAAATATGCCTTATTTTCTAATCGGAAGTAGAATAATATGCTATTTTTGTAGATTTTTTCTATTTGCTGTTAATTTTTTAAAACAATTTTTATTATCCTCAAATTTTTATTATCAAAGTAATCAACTTTACTTTCAGTGGGAATATTATAGTCAAAATAATAAGTGGTGAAATTTAAAAGAAATATCCATACTTTTCTTTAGGTTCAGGGCACAAAATATCGCCGGCATATGAATTTAATATAGAAAACAGTTTTAAATCTACGAGTAATAACTATACTATTTCTTCAAAAACGAACAAGATCATATTCATTTTTTCTACTTTCTATCCCACTGTTTCCCATTGTTATCCAGGTTTAAAAGAGGTGGTTTCTCACATAAAGGGTTTATAGTCAAGTGGTCGTGGTCTTAGTCGTGGTGGTGATGGTGGTGGACACTTATTAGTTGACTAATAAAATTGTTTGATGCCAACGATAAAATATCGTTACAGCCTCTCAAACCCCAGAGACAACAACAAAAAACAATGCTGGAAAAATCAATAAAATCGAAACTGAGAAAAAATAATACAACGACAGCAACAACAACCAGCTGAATGATGAACAATGCCTTTAACGATTTTTCCATCTTTTGTTCGATCGAGCGATAGCGGCATTAAAAAGAGGAGGAAAGGCTCAAACAAAAACAGCTTGTTAGTCATAAATTGTTTGTTCAGGGAACAAAGGGGGGAAGAACAAGTGCCAAAGACCGAGTGACAGACAGACAGGCAAATGAAGTCAAACGATAAAGGTGATTAAGTCAATAATCAGGAGTGTTTTGTAAATCACATTGAGAATGTTGTAATATGAAACCGTGACTGAAGGAGTTTGCCATTTTTAAGCGGGATTTAAATTAAACTAAATTTTCTACATTCGTACGCGTTTTCGGATAAAAATTTAAACATTTTGTGGTCTTTCAGAAGAGATAACTTCAACTTATACTACATAGCGTTTAGTGGGATTTAAGTGCACTTTCGAATGTCATAAAACATATTTTTTTAACTGGGATTTGTTACGAAATAATTGTTCACAAAGTTTTGTGACACACGCTACAAAAAGTGGAAGTTTCTTTGAAATTTGAAGTGTGTTTCCGTAGGCCACATGACTCAATTTTGTACTCTACAACAAATGTATTTTCCCAATTTAATACATTCCTTTCAATAAAGACACTCTCTGTGTTTGTTTGTTTTCTTTTAGGATTTCTGATTTGCAGTAGAAATATTTATCTTTCTGCGTTACTCGGTAGGGTGTCACTTCGAAATGGGATTTACATCTATCTTATGCTCAGATCACTTGTTTTACTTGCCCTAATCCCTTTTTCCCTGTCAACTCAAATTCTGATATCTTCATCTTGTTCTGCGTAGTCGTTGTCTTCGAAGTTGTTGTACATTATCCAGCATTCAGCATCTAATATATCTAGTATCCTTTATCCTGTGTAATCCTCTAATTAGATTTTAAACAACACTTGGCCGCCTAAGTGCTAGGCACCGGTGGCTGCAATGTTTACAGGATTTCCCCCTGGGTTTTCTCCATTGTGTACATGTGCCCGCTGTCTGTGCAGCCTGTGTTTTTGTTGGGAATTTCTCGATTGTGTTTAGTGGGAGTGTGCACCACCGCACCGACAGTGGTGTATTTGGCTTCCTTTTGTTGCAAAGTCATCGTGGCTTTATTGTCCTCTTCCTCCCCTCAGTCTTATCCGTGTGCCATAGTGTTTAATTTCAACAAGTTCTTAAAGACACTTGAATTATGCGGAAAGGTACACCACACCGCCGCCGCACTTGCATGTAATTGATATTGGTAAGTAGGGATTCTCTCTTTTCTTTCCTCAGGTATGACTTGTGAGGGAGGGATTGCCTTTTGTTAGTTGGTAATCTCTCAAGGGGTTAAATTGAAAGGGGATTAACTTTTACAGTTAATCCGATGTAGATCTGTATCTTAACAAGCGGTAGTCCATGACAATGATGAAAGGGTGATGGATCTTAAGATGACTTTTTGTTCTAAGTCTACTTACTTTTGGGAGATTTTGAAGGTAGATCAGTTTTGATTGATGGCACATTATATATGTTTTTGAACATTTTCAGAATTGATTAAGGCTGAAATGGATTCCATTTTTATTGTGTGTTTGATTTGCTTCAATTTTGTTGTCAATCAACTGGAAAACTAATATTATTTTTCAGTAGCGATCTAAATCGGAAGATTTCTACATAGAAGGGCTATAAAAATCCGCACCAATTTGACACTACTAGCCCTTGGCTAGGATAATTCTTTATAAAAATCGGCTGAAACATGTACATATGTACATATTTACATACTTATATATACATACGTATGTATGTGCTCTGGTCACTCTAATAGTACACAAAGAAGGTCTTTTGATTGATGGCACATTATATATTTGAACATTTTCAGAATTGATTAAGACTGAAATGCATTCCATTTTTATTGTGTGTTTGATTTGCTTCAATTTTGTTGTCAATCAACTGAAAAACTAATATTTTTTTTCAGTAGCGATCTAAATCGGAAGATTTTTACATAGAAGGGCTATAAAAATCCGCACCAATTTGACACTACTAGCCCTTGGCTAGGATAATTCTTTATAAAAATCGGCTGAAACATGTACATATGTACATATTTACATACTTATATATACATACGTATGTATGTGCTCTGGTCACTCTAATAGTACACAAAGAAGGTCTTCAATGTGCTCTTGGTCACTCTACATAATGGTATAAGACGAACGTCCTGAACTTGTCACTGGCCACTCTAATAGTACACGAGGAGCGGAAATTGGTTAGAGTGGTCCCACTACTGAAGCCAGCCAAAGTGGAGAGTAATCTTTCAGACCAATTCCGTTTTTTCACCAGTACCAAAATCAATGTAGGCACTACTACACATTTTCCGGTAGCCGAGTGCCATGCCGATGGTCTGAGACTAATATAATTAACCATAGTTATAACCAGAACAGGTCGTGTGACTGGACGGTCATGATCGCTCCGGCCAACTCGTTTGAGGACATCGCCAATGGATACCACCCCGTCAAGTTTTTTGGATTGTGAGAGCGCCAGCCATGTCTGTAGTTCACGAACAGGAAATCAAAGTCCCGCAGAGTTAAATAAGCAGTTTGAGGAGCTTCAGAACAATAATGACATTTGTCAGAGCTGATCTGACCAGTCTCTTCACAGTCAGAATATACATTACCGGGGCTGCTTCCGAATGTGAAGGACGATGACATATCAATTCTGATCACGAACTACCCTAGGATTATCGGCGGCCTATTATGATGATTTGCAAATACCACTGCTATCTGCACTGCCATGCGAAATATGAACACGGTTCTTAAGTCACATGTTGGTGACACTTGGATAACCTCTTACATTGCGATAGGCCGCACCGTGGCACCGGCAGTCAGTGTGGTCAACGAATATAAGTGAGATGCAGAGGAAGAACATACAGATCTGTCACAATGCCTCCCTAAGCACAGCAACAGGTCGCCACTTCATATATCCCGAAGACACAATTTTGTTGCCGAAGGAGTACTTGATTGAATGATATCGTAGTAGTCACTCAGAGCGGGTTAAAGCGGCACAATATGTAGCCTCGAGGATCAGAGAGCATACATATAAGAATTTGCAGCAGCAATTAAGAACTAACTGCTGAATATCGTTCTCCTAGACATACGATCAGGAACCGAATTATATGATACACATGTCTCGTTGACAATATCATCCTACTAAGGATTTTGGGACTCACAGTCGGCAGCTTATTAAGATTATTTGCACATGCCATCGCTATCTGAAATTGCAATATAAATCGGAACAAGGACCTTATGTCGCTTGCATATAACACTTGGAAAACCTCTAATAAAGTGGTAGGCCGGTCCTATGCAGCGTAAATGTTATCGCTGAATATAAGCTAGATGCAATGAAGGAACATACAGACCAGCCAAAATGCCGCCCTAAGAACAGCATCAGACCCGTCTCATAATATCTTCCGAGGACCACCTTCAGTACTAGACGAAGAGCAGGTCCGCGGGGAAACACAATTTTATGTTACCGAGTTAATACTTGCTTGGGTGATATCGTAGTGGCCATAACTTGGGTTTTTAATTAAAGCGTCCTATACTTAGAACATCAGGTCGTAGATTCGGAAGAGTTCTTTAAATATTGACGATGACACACCAATTCCGATCACGAACTACCCCGGAATTCTCGGGGTCACAGTCGCCAGCCTATACGATTATTTGCATAGGAATAAGGTCCCTCAGTCGTTGCAGGTAGCATTTAAAGAACCAAACTATGCATCGTCAATGTGGTCACCGAATATGAGCGAGATGCAGTTGAGGAACATACAGGGAATCGACAATGCCGACCTGCGATAGGCCGCCTCTTCATGTCTTCCGAGGACCACATTCATCAGCAAACGAAGAGCAAGTCCGTGTAATCACTCAATTTTATCATGCAGGAGTACTTGGGTGATATCATTGTAGCCATCCCAAGCATCACCTAGTTAACCGACTCTGTTCTACGTTACAAGAGATCTCAATTCATACTGGGCTGGAATTAATGGCAATGTGTCAAATATATGCACAGCGTGTGATCAGAGACCGCATCACACGCAACATCTGTTCCACTGATCATATCATTCTACTCCACTAATTCTCCACATCGTGGTTGTCAACTGCCGGAACCTGAAGGCCAATGTAGCAGAACTCTTAGCTAACGACTACATAACTCAGTATAGGCAAATCACAACATATTGTTGCAACGACAGCAGCCAGAAGGGACGTAGCTCAAATAGCTAAACATGTCCTGAAAAGAATTTCTCCTAAACATAGGTCACATCTTCGATGAGTTATCTCCGCAAATGATATGAAGTGGTACTCGAAGCTATACCTCTTCTGGTAACTACTTCCGGCCAACTTCAAAATGATATACTATCCCTACGGGATATGAAGTGTAAATTTAACAGATGCTACTGATCCGGTGCTGGTTAAATTGATAACATTCACTGATCTGATCTCGTAGGGAATGATTGGTATCTCTTAATTAGGGTTTAATGAACCAAAAATATATTGCAAACAATGTGCATAATAGACGACAAGTTGCGTTATCTTCTCTTTAGTAGACGTTATCTACAGATTTATCTCCTCCTTAGTAGGGGACTAGTTGGGTTATCTACTCCTTAGTAGGCGACAAATGGTGGTTTTCAACTCTGTGAGTTTGAAGTTTGGTTGACCCCTCCGGTGACATCCCAAGAGTAACTGTTTAGATAGTAATTCGCAATGCTCTTCCACTGTTAGGACTTTGGTTTCGTTCTGGCAGGTTTAAAGACGGTCCCACTCTATCTTGCTCACACTTGGGGTCCGTACTGGCTCTACATAATTCATCACTACATAATTCATCTTAGTTTATTCCCCAAATGCTACCAGCTACAGACTTAAGGACTTCCGCGATCGTACTTTGTTGCAAATCGCGGTGGCATGCGCAGAGAAAAGGCTGTATAGGATCACCCCAAATATCTTTGGGTGACTAACTGTCGGAGTTCTTTGTCCATCGAATTCGACCGTCAGCGTTCATGGTTCTTTGTATCAGTATTGGTTTCTTTAAAAATAAAATACTAGGGACAATTATATGGGACGGTAAAAATAAAAAACCAATAATATTTCCGTGGGACTCTAACAAAACACGAAGACATACATGCTTTCAATGAAAGTCTTCTATGTTCCAAAAGAAATATTTTCGCCAATTTATGTTAAGATTGCTTAATATTTCAGATCTGTAATGTAATTCCAAACATATATCGACAGACGGACGGACAGATGGATATGGCTAATATATTGAGTTCGGGTAGATTGTCGATGCTCCGTTTTGGATGTAAAGAAAGAGATAATGGCCTTTACCCCAGTGTGGGGTATACGTATATCATTATCTTCCATTCATGCACATATGAACATCATTATTGTCGTTCGATAGATCACCCAAAAATACTGTTGAAGTGTTTTGTCCATTCAATTTACCTAAAAAGTATAGAAGGATTTGTGGTTATCTGAAGAAAGCCCTATCACAATAAAAACAGATTTGTTTCGGCTATAAAACAATGTTGAACACATGTAAACTTCAAATAAATTTCTAAAGATTTACAGCCATAAAATCGACAGAGTCAAGTGTAATTAATGACAAAAATATTGAAGAACGACACAAAGACATTTAAAGGCATTCTCTTGTAAATACGAGTACAACGCCATTCACTGATGATAATTTCTCAATAATCGATTAAATGTTTAACAATTTTGAAACGGCCATTTAGAATGGAACCAGACAAGACAACAGCTTCAAATGCATACTTCGTCTTCAAACAACAATTGGAAATGTATTAAATTGTTATAAAAACACAACAGGTGTTTTCCCACAGCCAAAGTAATGGTCAACCCCGTCGTCGTCGTCATCATTACATTCCCTTCGGAGATAAGAGTAAATGATGAAAGACAAACGATCAACTTTCCAAAAAAGAAAAGAAGATCAAACACAAAAAAAGGTGATGCACTTCAGTGGTAACAACCAAGGATCAGTGGTAACAAATGGAAATTGCCGAATACCAAATGAAACAATGAATTCTCTCAAGCATTGCTTACAAAATAAATGAAAACAAACATTTTTCATTTCACTTCAGTTCGAACTTGGAAGGAGTCTCGGGTCCCAGGTCCCAAGATCATCACACAAGTATCATCATCAAGTGAAAACATTGCGTCTGAACAAATTCAAAGAAAGACAACTGCAAAATTGTTTTATTTTATTTTATTTTTTTGTGGGTTCCTTTTTGGAAAAACGCCAATGAGAAATGATAAATAATGAGAAAAGAATGATTGAAACAAAGACAATGAGATGCGCTTCAAAGATAGACACTGAACTATTGTTGTCGGAGGGTTTTTTAATATTATTGCTTTTTGGGGAATTTGAAGTTGAGTCAATATTTTAAGAGTAATTAATTAATCAAAAAGTGAAGAGCGGCGGCGCTGAAACATGTTGAAACATGAAATGAGGAGGGATTGTGGTTAACTGAGGTTGGTTATGGATGGAATGCGATTGTTGGCATCACAAGTATCAAGGTATCTTCCTTCAATGACATCATACGAGTATCAAGTTCAACTATATTCAAATAATACTATCATATATTTTACTTTGCATTACTTTTAAATGAGGAATTTATTGGAGTAGAAAACAAATGTATACCAGAAAACAGTATTTATCCCCAGATATGGTCCCTGCTGTTATTACTAAGTAATGATATGTACGTACGAGGGCAGTCCCAAAATTAGCCGACATAATATTTTATTCTCTCAACATAATCTCCTTTTAGCTCGATACACTTTTTCCAGCGATGTTCATAACAACTGCATCCTCCACCTCTTCATTTATGTCAAATCTTTTTCCACCGAGTCATTTTTCAAGTTTGGAAGCAAAACATAACCCGAGGGAGCTAAATCTGACGAATAAGGTGCTTGCTGAAGCAAATCGAACTTTAATTCATTGATTTTGTCCATCACAATAGTGGATGTGTGAATTGGTGCATTGTCTTAATTTTGAGCAAACGCAGCACCCATCTGGCGCACAACTCTGTAATCATAAAATGTTCCGACAATATGCCATGTATAGCACTTTTTGAAATGCCTATGACTTCAGTTGGCTCACAAATCTTCAACCGACGGTAATCCAATATCATTTTGTTTACTTGTTTCACCAATTCTGGCATGGACACCTCACTTGTTCGACCACTACGGTGTTAGTCTTGGCAGCTCGTACGGCCCTATTTAAACTCTGCCACCCAATATTTTATAGCTGCAAACCAAGGATCAGACTCACCCAAAGTAGAATCTAGCTCTGTTTTAATATTGGTTAGACTGAGACCTTTGAAATGAAAGTATTGTATTACATATCGGTAACTAATTTTTTCCATGTTTACAAATTCACTGAGATCATTTACTTTTGAGTGTTTCAAAAACACAACATCGTGGCACCTTGAACTTGCGATGTAAACGGTGCCATATATGTATAGCGGCATGGCAAATCCGGACATATTTTCAAAAATTTAGTAATCATCTAATTGTCCAAGAGAAAGTTGGGCCAATTTTTATAGTTGTAAACGACGGTAAAAGACTCCCCTAAAGTAAAATATAGATCGGTTTTAATAGTGGTTGGACTGAGACCTTTCAAATGAAAGTATTCTATTACATATCAGTGATCAAAGTTTTCCATGTTTACAAAATCACTGAGATCGTTTACTTTTGAGTGATTTAAAAAACTAACGTGGCGCTTGGAAACATAAAACATATTTTTTAGAAAGTAGCCACTTTTCACGAAAGTAATTTTTTTTTCAAACTACTACCGCCATCTACAAAAATGGTATTGTATGATCGACGGATGAAGGTTCGTGAGCTAGCTGAAGTCATAGGTATTTCAAAAAGTGCTACACATCGCATATTGATGGAAAATATGATAATGAGAAAGATGGGTGCCGCGTTTGCTCACAATCAGGACAATCCACCAGTTCACACATCCACTATTGCGATGGGCAAAATCAATGAATTGAAGTTGGAATTGCTTCAGCACGCACCTTATTCGCCAGATTTAGCTCCATCGGATTATTTTTTGTTTCCAAACATGAAAAAACTACTCGGCGGAAAAAGATTTGCCACCAATTAAGGTTGCGGTTAATGGCTATTTTCTGGAGCTAGACAGTTCTTACTATAAACAGAGTATCGAAGCTATTAAAAATCGCTGGAACATAATATCGGGCTGGAACATAATCTCAAAGCTTAAACGAGATTATGTTGAGAAATAAAGAACAATTTTCCCAAATTTGTTGTATCTTGTTTTTTAGGTTGGCTAATTTTGGGACCGCCCTCGTATCGTAACCAGATTTGTCAAGCAACCATATACATAGGTGTCCATTTCTCATTGGACAACAAATAAAGTCTTGCTTTCCTAGCAAGTTCAGCGGCTTTGCAGATCCCCGGGATAACCCTATGGCCAGTATTAGAATCTTCCCCTAAACCTTGAAACTTAAAACATCTGTTTCATAAGGATTCCACTTTTCACGAAAGTATTTTTTTCAAACTACTACCGCCATATCGGCTAATTTTTAGACTGCCCTCGTGAGTCATTTGATCAATGCCTGTCCGTCCGTCTGTCTGTCGGCTGGCTTGTGCGCAATAACTCTCGAAAGGAATAACAGACTGACTTTATATTTGGTAAAGGATACTATTTTTCTCCATCACAGGCTAAGTTCGAAGATCGGCTATATTGGTTCACTCCTTCTAGTACCTCCCCACAAAGGGTTAACATTTACTGAAATATTGATTATTTAATAACTCCCATACTACTAATTCAAATATTCTGAAATTCTGCACATAGTATTAAGCTATGTACACACGGTGGTCAGAGCTTACAATATTGTCAGAAAATTTAACCTGTGAACTTACAACCGTGTCAACTTACAATTTTTGTCTTGCAACGTTGGCAGAAAAGTCATCGTCGATTAAGTTTATGCACCTGACAATGGCACCTTTGTCAGAGAAACATTTTATTGGCAACACTGTCTATACACTGTATATACGGGCCTTTTGATACCTCCCAAACAAAATGGCCAAAATATAAAAAATATGAAAAACTTTCTTTTTGGAATTTCCCCTACATTTACAATATGAGTCATAACTTATAGTTTTATCCATAGATTTTTTCTTCGTTAAAAAAATTAAAAAAAATGGAACGAAAAGTTCAAGCGATTTTTTAAATATTTGTATGTTTTTTTTCGTGCCAACAAAAAAGGATTTAAAAAAAATCAAATGTTTTCTAATTTTAACGACAGTTACTAAACTACTTTCTCTATGTGGAAGTCATATTCCAAACATTTGTAGCCCTCATAATGTTCTTTAATTTAACGGCTTATAATTCACAAAATATCATCGAAATACGTTGCCTTACATTACTAATTAAACACGATTACAATTCGTCTACATTTCAAAACGCTTCAAAAGGGGTTAAAAAGCGAAAATATTTCATTGGAATTCTTTTCACACAC
This sequence comes from Eudasyphora cyanicolor, assembly GCA_963930755.1. Lineage (NCBI taxonomy): Eukaryota > Metazoa > Arthropoda > Insecta > Diptera > Muscidae > Eudasyphora > Eudasyphora cyanicolor. Next base: position 11,464,699 of record OZ005734.1, read on the forward strand.
AAACTAAAGAGATGATGAAAAGTGTTTTCTTGGACTGTGAGATGAATGAATGGGCAACGCCCCCAAAAGATGTTTTGTGGTTAACTAATTAAATGATTGATATACGAGTACAATATACAAACAACACTCGGGGCATTTCATCCTTCTCATCCCCAGCTTAATCTTCTTCGAAAGAATTCCAGCAATCCAGCAAGTATCTGCAACATCGTAGCGTTTAAAACTTTGAAGTAGAAAAAAATTGGAACCCAGAAAGATGGGCACCTCAAAAACAAAACAAATGCGCCAAATGAAGAATAATATGCGAGTGAAGCACTGCATCACATCGGATCGACTGTGGAGTGGAGAGTGGGCGTTGACCATACAATTTTGAAGCGTTAAAAGGCGGACAGCAATTCACAAACCACTCGCAATGTTGGTTCTTTCTCCAATGACTCAATGGCCACTTAACAACATCCACCCTTTGGTGCTCTGCCACACAGCGAAATGTAACTCATCAAATTGGCCTAAACGAACAAACCGACGGACTTTGATGAAGTTATTAATTGGTAATAAAGGAAGGGCTTCGTTTATTTTGCCAAAGGGGTTTGCTGTCCGCCCATCCAGTCGTCCGTCCATCCGCCCGGGCTTTAAACCGTTTACGCCTGCGCTCTTGTTGACTGCACTGCAGACCTCTTTTTGTGGTTAAGTGAATAAAGCAATTAAACAGTAGCCTCAGATAAACGTAGCTTTTAAGAAACAAGATAAGGAATTCGTTTAAAAGGGAGGGAAGGAGTGGTAGTCATGAAATTAAGTTTGGGATCTTTAGGGTTTTAAATGTTATTTTCACACGCCCGTTTATCTTAATGATAATGCCAACAACCAACCAAATCCACCACAAGTTTTGGCTGTTGTCTTCAGTTGGGTTATGGGAATGAGCTTTTGATTGGGCACAGTGGTTAGAAATGGGAATTATGATTTATGCAGGGCAGACAGCAAGCACGATATTTACCACAACACTAAAATTATATAAAAATCAAAGATCAATCGTTGTAACCGTAGTCCAAAACAAAGAATCAACTCAGTAGATGGGCTTTAATATAACCTTATGATATAACATAAAAATGTCCGATTAATTTTATGAAATATATTAACTTGCTATGTAAACGTTGTCATGTATAGCGGCGTAAAAAATCCGTACACATTTTCAAAAATTTAGTAACCATCTAATTGTCCAAAAGAAGAAAGGGCCTATACAGCCATAACATGAAATACAGCGCCATCTAGTACGGAAGAGGAATGGTACATCCAAATATCACCTGTTCATGTACAGGGTTGCCCATATTCGACGGACCCATGTTTTTTTTTGGGCCCATTCCAATCGACGAGGCTTGTCCGCAGGCAACAATCTTTGCGTCAATTGAATTTTGTACGGGAACAAATGCAAATCAACGCGAATAATCCGTTGTAAAGTGGACCGAGCCATGCCCAACTGATGAGAACGGCGTTTTTGGGATGTTCTTGGGGACCTCTCAACACTGGCTCGTTCGGCAGCGATATTCTCGGCCGATCGCCTTGGTCGACTTTTATTTGGCCTCTTCGGATTAGAAAGAGCCTCACCAGTCGAAAATTTTTCGTATAAACGCTTAATGGTGTTCTTAGAAGGCGCACTTCTCACATTTTTTAATATTTTAAAAGCACGTTGAGTTTTCACAATTGACTTCTTCTGTTGAATGTAAATTTCAACTATTTCGCGTGGCGTGTATTGTTCCATGGTAAAAATCTGCTTGGACTGACGCTTCAAACGCGGTATGTCATTAAGCGATCTGACATCTCTGTCAAAAGTTATGGCGTTGCCAGATGGGTCCGTCGACTATGGGAGACCCTGTACATAACAAGTAAGAAATTGTCAGTCTAAAGTTAGACCGACTTTGTGATAAATATAATATGGAATTCTTTGCTTTCTGTGTGTATTTCTCAACGTAATATCCTTTTAGCTCGATACACTTTTTCCAGCGATTTTCAATAGCTTCGATACTCTCTTGATAGTATGAACTGTCTAGCTCCAGAAAATAGTCATTAACCGCAACCTCTTCATTGCTGGCAAATCATTTTAAGCCGAGCCACTATTTCATGTTTGGAAGTAAAAAAAAATCCCGGGGTGCTAAATCTGGAGAATAAGTTGCGTGCAATTCCAAACTTAAATTCATTGATTTTTGCCATGGCAATTATGTTTGAACTGGTGCATTGTCTCGATTTGGAGCAAACGCGGCACCCGTCTTGCGCACAGCTTTCTCATCATCGAATATTCAGTCAATATGCGATGTACGCATATGTCACTGTCTGTGATTTAGCTAGCTCACGAACCTTCAACCGACAGTCATTATTGGGATTTTTTTTAACCATTTCTGGCGTGGAAACCTCAATTGATCGACCACTACGGTGTTCGTCTTGGCAGCGAATATTTCATAGTTGTAAACGACGGAGCAGACTCCCCTAAAGTTTAATCTAGCTCAGTTTTAATAGAGGTTGGACTGAGACATTTCAAATTAAAGTATCGGTGACCAAATTTGTCCTTGTATACAAATTCACTGAAATCGTTTACTTTTGAGTGCCTAAAAAACCTATACAACGTGGCGCATGGAAACTTAAAACATATGTTTTAGAAAGTTGCCACTTTTCACGAAAGTAATTTTTTTTAAAAAACTACTACCGCCGTCCACAAAAATGGTATTGGATGACCGTCGGTTGAATACCTAGCTGAAGTCAAAGGTATTTCAAAAAGTGATATTGATGGAAAATATGATGATGAGCAAAATGGGTGCCGCGTTTGCTCACAATCAAGACAATGCACCAGTTCACACATCCACTATTGCGATGGCCAAAATTAATGAATTCAAGTTCGAATTGCTTCAGCACGCACCTTATTCTCCAGATTTAGCTCCATCGGATTATTTTTTGTTTCCAAAATTGAAAACAATACTCGGCGGAAAAAGATTTGCCAGCAATGAAGGTTGAGGTTAAAGGTTATTTTCAGGAGCTTGACAGTTCTTACTATAAACAGAGCATCGAAGCTATTGAAAATCGCTAAAAAGAAGTGAATCGAGCTAAAAGGAGATTATGTTGAGAAATAAAGAAAAATTGTTTGCAATTTTTTGTGTTTTTTTTGTTAGGTTGGCCAATTTTGGGACCGCCCTCGTATCGTGACAAGATTTGTCTAGCAAACATACAGGTGTCCATTTCTCATTGGACAACAAATAATGTCTTGCTTTCCTAGCAAGTTCGTCGGCTTTGCAGATCCCCGGGATAACCCTACGGGCAGTATTGGAATCTTCCCCTAATGCCATGATATTGGCTTGATCGACACTGCAATTATCTAGTAGTCTGTGAGCTATATCAAGACTAACTCTTTTACAGTGTAATCCGAATCGATTGGCCCATTAAGAGGGGATCTAGAGGGTTTAGATCTTCCACAAAAATGATCCTCATAAAATTCCAGAAATATCTCAGACATTAACTTATAGCTTTTTTTTCATTTAGTATAAAGCTCCCTTCGACCAAAAATTTAAAAAAAAACCAGCTGGACCATAAGTTTATTCTACAAAAATTATCTATTCAATATGCCCTTTCAGAATTAAAGGGTAGCTATTCTGCTCCAATCAAAAAGTCTTAATTTGTTGGACAGTGTTATCTCTATATTACTTCCTGTGATATATTCTTCTGACGGTGCTAAAGTAATTACGGAACATGAGTTAATTACATCAAGTATAGCTTAAAAAATTATATAAATTATACTTGAAAATTTATATATTAAAAAGTGCTTCCGAACACTGTGACTCAATGAGATAAAAAGTATCAATTTACATGCATTTTCCGTTTGTCACATTATGCACACTGAACAGACAGCCAAACCCGGCAACCATTCATGCCTTAATTCGTGTGTCTTTTTTTCCTCATTCACTCCATCTTCGTCAGTTTCTTCAGGTTGGCTCTTCTACACTACACTACACTACCCTTATTATAAGCCTTGTTATTGATTTCGCTGCACTCTGCAGGTCTGTCGTGTCTGTCCCCTGCCCAAAGTTGTCGTCTGCTTATCAGTCGGAGTTTTTATCTAAACGACTCAACGAAAATAAAAGAAAACCTGAAGTAGCAGAACATTTGTTGTGACAAAAATCGTGTGAGCGAGCGATAGTCGCTTTCTTGTGATTCGGGGCTTGTTTCTTTGCCGCCTCGACGATATGGCGAAAGGCAATCGGAGGTAGAATGAAACGAAACGAAATGAAATGAATTAAATACCAACATGATAAAGCTTATGTTTAACAAATTGTTTGTTTATTTGTTCAATTCCTGTCGTACTCCGTACTCGACGCACAGCAACACCACATGCGCGCGCATGCGTATAGTTAATACAGGCGGTGGCGCACACTCAAACGTACGTACGAGTGTACGTGTGTGGTTGTCTGAGTATGATTGTTTTGTAATCGTAACGCAATGATGTTACGCATGCGCTTTATGGTGTTTTCGCCTTTATGGTTGTCATGTCCGTTAATGGTGACACATTTTGTAATTTATGAACCTGCAGCTCAGTTCTGGCTCTGGCTCAGTGTTCCAGCTCAGCTCCCAACTCCACTACTGTGTACTACAACTATGTGTGCACTGCAATACAATGAGGAGCTGTTTTCGGGCCGTGAGGCCAGTCCGCGTGAGTGAGTGCTACTTTTTGTGTTTCCAATTTAATTGGTTGATTTGTTTTCAGATGATTGCTTCGGTTCGGTTTGGTGTAGTTGTCTGGTTGGTTGAATGGTTGGATGACCACTCTGTCGATTGACAATGTTTGGTGATTTGTTTGTTTTGATTTGTTTTACAAACTACTGTGGACGTTGTTCGTGTTGTTGTTAATTAAATAAGTTTAAGCCATAATTGGTAAAGGCAACTTTAAGAACATTTTAACGAAAACTTGTACCTTAGATCGTATTGATATATTTGGTTATAATGGAGGATACATACCTTATCTACATTTTGCAAATATAACATATGTTGAGATAATTTGGTAAAGGATAGCAGTTGAGGCTACAGAACCAGCACTACGCTCTCTTCCGTATAACTGCGACATTGATTTTCCAAATATTTGTTCCGATAAACTGCTTACCACATCTATAAAAAGATATAGAAAAATCGGCAAGGGTTCTGACTACCGGGAAAAGTTATATCAAAATAGTTAAAAAAAGTTGTTAAGCCAACTTGACTAAACGTATGATGAAGAAGTTCTTATTTTTGGGGCTACTCTTAATTCTCAATTGAGTCCCAAAATCATGTGTTGTAGTGTGTTTTTATTGCATCAAAAACGACAAATTTCGACGAATTTGGCTGAAATTTGGTAATAACGGGGTTTCCAATAGGGATGATATGATTTTGAAGTGACGTTTCGTCCATTTGTAACATGTCATGATCTGACATTTGTTTTTCATTATATTTAGTAGTGTTTAAAATTTTATTATGGAGAGATATACGCAAGAACAACGTTTACAAATTATTCAGTTTTATTATTAAAACTAGCTTTAACCCGGTGCGCTTCGCAGCCCCCATCTTTTATTTATTTTCTGTTTAGGGTACTGTAAAAAAGTTATACCTCTTTCTTTCTACATGACATGATTATTGCATATGGTGCAAAATGAAGAAGATTTGATTACTTTTATATATAAAATACGAACCCTCGTTTCATTTCTAGTTTGTGTTCCAAGAGTTACCCTGACATCATGGTACAATATTTATCCCTTTCCCCCTGTACCACCGAACGTTGAAAAACTACTACTACTACTTACAGCTTTGGTTTACGCTGTAAGAGCTACCTTTGCACTCAGGGATCACATTTAACACCCTTTGCACCACTGTTCCATATTAAACACTTTTTATTACACTGTGCTTCTAAAGTACGAATTTGTATACATATCTGTTCCCTTTTTTACCCACTTACCACATTTAACCATTTTACCGTATTTAACTTTTTTTGCTTCACCGTACCATATTTAACCCTCATTGCTCCACTAAACCATATTTAACACATTTTCCCCTCTGTAATATATTGAACAATTTTTGCTTGCCCCAACTGCATCATCATTTTAACCTTTTTGCACCACAGTGCTATTAAAAGCACATTCTTATTTAACTTACCCTCTCTCCCTTCATCCATATTTTTACCCACTGTACTAAATGTACGCTTTTTGACCCACTGTACCATATTTAACCGTTTTGGGTCCACTGAATCAAATTTAACACCTTTTTGTCCTACTATATTTTGTCCACTATATTTAATTATTTTTGCCCCACTGTACCATAGTTAACACATTTTTGCCCCACTGTTCCATAGTAAACGCTTTTTGCCTCACTGTACCATAATTAATTCATTTTGTTCCACGTTACCATATTTTACTATTTGTGCCCACTGTAACCATTTTTGTCATACTGTACCATATTTAACCATTTGTGTCCCACTGTACCATAGCTAACACATTTTTCCCACTGTTCCATAGTTAAAGCATTTTGCCCCAGTGTAACATATTTAACCCATTTTATCCCACGTCATAATTAACTAATTGTGCCCCACTGTACCATAGTTAACCCTTTTTGCCCCACTGTGTCATATTAAACCCTTTGCCTCACTGTACCATATTTAACAGTTTTTGCCCCACTGTATCATATTTTACCCTCTTTGCTCCACTGTACAATATTTAACACAGTTATGCCCTATTGTACTGTATAGTAAACCATTTTTGTCACACAGTACCATATTTAACCCTTTTTACCCCACTGTATCATAGTAAATACATTTTTATAGTTAACATTTTTTACCCCACTGTACCATTTTTAACCCATTTTGCCCCACTTTACCATATACATATAACTACATATTTTTAACCCACAGTACCATAGTTAACCCTTTTTGCACAACTATGCCCCATTCAACTCTTTATCTCACTGTACAAAATGTTTACCCCACTGTACCATATTTAACAAATTTTTGTCTCACTGTACCGCATTTAAAATCTGTCTCCACGCTAGCATACTTAAACCTTCTTCCCCGACTGTAACACATTTAATCATATTTTCTCCACTCCACTATTTAACCGTTTTTGAGCACAGTGCTCCTAAAACCTTATAAACTCTTCATATCTCATGTTTAAGTTCCAATTTTGGCAGATTGGTCCCTTTTTTCCCCATGCTCCATAATTAACCCGTCTTATCCCACTGTGCCTCGTAAAGTTAAAATTACTAAAAATCACTTCCAATCTCTAGTTTATGTTCCAAAAGTTACCCTAGAACCATTGATCCATGTTTGACATTTTTAAGCCACTGTACTATACTTTACACTTTTTGCTCCACTGTGCCCCGAAAACTACGAATACAAAAAAATGAATAGCCCCGTTGTCATAAAGACATCCCTCGCTTCAATTTTCACCATTCTAATTTTAGGCTTTAAATTTGGCGGTGGTACCATATTTATCCCTTTCTGTCCCGCTGTGCCCCTATTTTTTTTTCAAAAAATCGCTCCTTTTTCTAGTTTACGTCCCAAGAGCACACCAAATTTCACGATTCTAGGTCTTGCCATTTGGATTTGGCTGTTGTACCACATTTTCCCTTTTTACCCCACTGTGTACGTAAATGTTCGAATTTCGAAAAATCCTGTCAATTTCAGAGTCTACCTCATAAGGGCTACCAAATTTCACGATTCTAGCTCTTACCATTTGAATTTGGCTGTTGTACTACATTTATCCCATTTTTCCCTTTTTCCCACTGTGTACGTAAATGTTCGAATTTCGAAAAACTGTCCCGCTGTGCCCCTATTTTTTTTCAAAAAATCGCTCCTTGTTCTAGTTTACGTCCCAAGAGCACACCAAATTTCACGATTCTAGGTCTTGCCTTTTGGATTTGGCTGTTGTACCACATTTTCCCTTTGTACCCCACTGTGTACGTAAATGTTCGAATTTCGAAAAATCCTGTCAATTTCAGAGTCTACCTCATAAGGGCTACCAAATTTCACGATTCTAGCTCTTACCATTTGAATTTGGCTGTTGTACTACATTTATCCCATTTTTCCCTTTTTACCCCACTGTGTACGTAAATGTTCGAATTTCGAAAAACGCTACCCTCATACCAAATTTCAAGATTCGAGCTCATTTCGTTTAGATTTGGCGATGGTACCATATTTATCCCATTTTGCCCCATTGTGCGGCTAATAGTACGAATTTCAAAAAATCCCGCCTTATTGCTCGTCTACGTCCCAAGAACTACCCTCCTACCAAATATTATGATTCTAGCTTCAGCCAGTCGACCTACGACCGTGGCACCCATGAGCAATATTTTAGCCCTCGTTAAGATCTATCTTTTTGCCATTGACATATTCCCGATCCCACGTACCGTTAAGGCTAGAGCTAAAATAAACTTTCCGTTATCATTTGAAAATTACGCTATGTCCATTTTTTTTAAATCCAAAAAACACTTTCCAGTCGACCCGCAACCTTCACACCCATGAGCAATATTTTAGCTCTCGTTAAGAGCTATCTTTTTGCCATTGACCGATTGTGGCAACGTGCCACACAGCAAATGAAACAATTGAATTGTTGCGAGAAAAGTTTGGAGATTCGATTACATATTTCAAGAAGTGCAATTTCTAAAAAATTGCACTTTGTTTGAACGTCCGGAAAATACCAACATACAATTTAATCTTTGCTTCGGAAATATTAGTTCCAAATAAAAAAAATATTAGGATGGGATCATAGTTTTGTTTAGAACAATATCCTTCCAAACAAATAATATTTGTGTGTGTCAAATATTATATAACGGTTTTTCCAATAAGGATGATATGATTTTTAAGTGACGTTTCGGCCATTTGTAGTATGTCATCTTCTGTCATTTGTTTCTCATTGTATTCGGTAGTGTTTACAATTTCATCATGGAGAGATATACGCAAGAACAACGTTTACAACGTTTTAATATCAAAATAATCGCTCTCCAATTGCAACTGCGCTAAGTCCATTTTTTAAATCTAAAAAAACACTTTCCAGTCGACGTACGACCGACGTACCGTTAAGGAGCTAGAGCAAAAATAAACTTTCCGTTCACATTTGAAAATGATACTAAGTCCATTTTTTTTTAAATCCAAAAAAAAAACACTTTCCCGTCGACCTACGACCTTGACACATGAGCAATATTTTAGCTCTCGTTAAGAGCTACGAGCAGATGAAACAATTGAATTGTTGCGAGAAAAGTTTGGAGATTCGATTATTTCAAGATATTGTGATATTGAATGGCCTCCAAGAAGTTGTGATTTAACACCATTAGACTATTTCTTTTGGGTTATTTGAAGTCGTTGGTCTTTTGAAATAAACCAGACTCTCTTCAAGCTTTACAAGTCAATATTGAACGTGCGACTTGATTTAGTGGAAAAAGTGCTCGAAAATTGGGTTCATCGAATTCGTTCCTGCAGAAGAAGTCGTGGAGGCCATTTGAATGACGTTTTATTTAGAACTTAATTGTATCGATTGTACTTCACATTAAATCAGATTCGGCATAACAGACTGACGCTTGTCAACAAATGAGCGCGTTGCCATTAACCGTTTAGTTGCTACAACAGCTTGAAATTCGCAACACTTTGAACTCCAACCCCCATTTTTGCGAGTTTCAAACTCCAAAAACACATTGAAAAATTGATCAGACTCTTAAAACAAAATCATTTGAGTGGTGTTATTTGCACGAAAGTGAGATTACATCGCAAAAAATATTCTAGTTTGTTGTTTTATCGCAATGACTCGATTTATTGTCAAAAAAGAGAATTGCTCATAATACGCTTGTAAACTATGCTCATTTAGTACAAATCGCACATTGTTCAGGAACCACTTAAACATTTTCAAAAAAACAAATGTGTAACGAACACAAATCATTGAATATCCATTTCATTTCAACTTGAAACGATTTGATTACTTAAAACTTTGCACTTCAGCAAAACACAACAAAGAAAGAACTTCCATTTGTTGTTGTTGAATATCACCCTTAAATTGTCAACAAAAGAAATCAAAGAATCATTAAAAACAATAATAAGAACAACAAAAATTGCAAGAAACAAGAAACGACAACAACAGCAAATAACTATAAGAACATTGAAATCAATGGATAATTATGAAATGATTCGGAACAAAGCTCAGCCAAACAAAGCCAAATGTCAAAGGAATGACGATGTCCTTAAGCAAAACGGCCACCGTTTCCTTTGTCGTCTCAAGAAACAATTCCAACATTTATGTCCGATTTCAATGTACCGTCTTCTGCACTCCTGCCCCCTTCCTTGCTTGCCCCTTGCGCTTCCATTTACTTTGCTTCACCTTTAGACGATGTGTTAAGATTTCAATCGCGATATGATGACGATCACGATCACAATCGTACCTTAGCGATAGCCTACCCCAGAGTAAGCCGGAGAATGAATGAATGGATGCCTGAAAGAATGGGTAAATGCATGTCTTACTTATTAAGTCAAAATGTCATTGAAGTCAACGAGAAAAAGGCCACAAGATTTCCACCACTTTAATTCGAAAGATTGCGTGTGCGTTCACCATTCGAATGAACGAACGAACGAATGAATGAAAAGGAAATTTGATACGTTTCAACCGGAAATGCAGAGTCGAACGAAGAAAAACAAGAAGAAGCAGCAGCATAATAAACAGTTAGTCAGTCAGACGAGTTGGGTGTTACGAGCGCATAAATTGCAGCTCTCGTTTTACAATTTCTTAGAGTTACTCTCAGTGTTCAAAGTCTGCAGTCTTTAGAGGGCAACTTAAGAAATGGGCGGAACTCCTCCACTCCGTACTCGGCCCCTTTTTGCTGGAGTTTTGCAACAAAACCTATAGTATACTATAGAAAACTTAACATTTCCGTATGTATAATTATTTTGCAATTTTTAGAGCGTTTTCTTATCCATCAAGAGAGTCGAGTTCTTATCGCAGAAACTCTGTAATTATGTCCTTTGGCCTTTTGTTATGGAACTCTAAAATGTCCTTTTATCCCGAAGGGGTGTGTGATGCTTGAGCAGCAGTCCTTTTTGCCATTACTTTGTAGGGCTTTTTTTGGCGCGGGACACGGATTTTCTCACGGTTTCTTAACCTTTGTCGACAAAAACAACAACGACGACGACGACATTTGTGAGTTCATTTTCATTTGTACTTTTTTGTGTTTTTGCATAAACATCAAATTGCCACCAAAAAAAGTATTCCAACAAAAAAATAAAAATCCGTTTAAGTTTCATACCCAAAGGTAAAAAGTGTGCAATTAACGTTATTTTTGCCTTTGTTTTTCAAACGAACAGAAAAAATCTCGTCCTTTATTGAAAAGCATTGAAGTGTTCAATGACGATTGACCCTTTAAAGGAATTTTGATGAAAATATTTAATGGCAAACATTTCGAAATGAACATTGACTTGATTTGTTCTTTTTCGTTTTTTTTCGCTAATGAGCCTAAAACATGAAAGTTGCCCTTTTTGATTGAACAAAACCAAAAAACCACTTAAAAATAACTTTTTCTCAAGTGTGAAGATATGCCAATAAACATGTAAAACTTTTAAACCGACATCATCACATGCTTAAAGTGACTTTTGGGGTTGTTTAATAGTATTTCCCAATCTGTTGTACGAGTACCTTTATAAAAAATTGAGTCATTTTTAATTCAAAATAACAACAAAGTGTTTGTGTTCTTACACTAAACCATTAAAGAAATAAAAAATTCCGGTGGAGCCGGCTATATGATACCCTACACCGCCTTGTTAGATCAATATCTACATCTGAAACATCAAGTAATATCGGATGTACAATGGCTTATATCGTCCATAGACGCCGAATGGATATAACAAATATATACGTAAAATTAAAAAAATTTTCATCAAACTTATCTTTGTTCACTGTTGAGTCAAAAAAAATAATAATTTTAAATTTCATTAAGATTAGATGTAAAACACAATTTTAGTACATTCAGTACTCAAATATCTAATCGGAAATATATCGGGAAGGGCAACATCTACATCTAATCTGATATTTATCAAATTTGGTAGAATTATTTCCCTGAAAGAAAAATCGTACATCAAAATAATGTAAAAGTGTTATAAGTTGTTCATTGAAGTGATGTAATAATTCCTGCGATTTAATAAATACTTTCTTCAATTTGATGACCGACAGCTTCATTAAAATTTTCCATTAAATCAACATTATGAAACGTCTTACATGAATATTTGTTTACTTTTTCGGGGTTAGTAAAAATTAAATTTGCCTGAAACTGCATCACACCACGAATGCTTCTAGCTTTCGAAGCTCGTTGTCATGTTTTAAGCTTCCTGTATGTTTGTTATCCAAACAAGCACATATGTAAGCACAGTCACCACTTCTCCGGCGCACAACAAAACGGCTTAGTTGTTTAGTGTATATGCGTTAGAACGTATATGGAGATAATTCTCAACGACTTTTTGTTGACATACGGATAAGTTGTCATGGTTTTGTGGCCAAAGAGCATAGGTGTATATCAGTGATGGGATTGGAAAATTTTCTAATTGTACCACAATGATCAAGAAATTGTACCAAGTGTACCACGATTGTACCAAATTACCAGAAGTAAAAAATTTAGTTTGTTATACCCTACACCACACTGTGGTACAGGGTATTATAAGTTTGTTTCATGGCGGATGTTTGTAACACCTTAAAATACTATAGCTAGACCCACCTTAAAGTATACCGATCGACTCAGAATCACTAGCTGAGTCGATTTAACGATGTCCGTCCGTCCGTCCGTCCGTCCGTCCGTCCATGTAAAGTTGTTCGTCGACTACAGGTCGCAATTTCACTCCGATCGTTCTGAAATTTTGCAGTTTACAGTATTTCGCGGCTGTTAAGATCGCTATTGAATTTGGTTGAAATCGGTTCAGATTTAGATATAGCTCCCATATATATCTTTCGTCCGATTTGGTCCTTTAGTCCTATAGAAGCTGTATTTTACATCCGATCGTTTTGAAATTTAGAATGGTAGAGTTTCTTGATCCATGAACCAACATTGCCGAATTTGAAAAAAATCGGTTAAGATTTAGCTATAGCTCCCATATATATGTTTCGTCCGATTTGGCCCTTTAGTCCTGTAGAAGCTATATTTTACATCCAATCATTTTGAAATTTAGAATGCTAAAGTTTCTTGACCCATGAACCAACACTGCCGAATTTGAAGAAAATCGGTTAAGATTTAGCTATAGCTCCCATATATATGTTTCGTCCGATTTGGCCATTTAGTCCTATAAAAGCTGTATATTACATCCAATCGTTTTGAAATTTAGAATGGTAGAGTTTCTTGATCCATGAACCAACACTACCGAATTTGAAGAAAATCGGTTAAGATTTAGCTATAGCTCCCATATATATGTTTCGTCCGATTTGGCCATTTAGTCCTATAAAAACTGTATTTTACATCCAATCGTTTTGAAATTTAGAATGGTAGAGTTTCTTGATCCCTGAACCAACACTACCGAACTTGAAGAAAATCGGTTAAGATTTAGCTATAGCTCCCATATATATGTTTCGTCCGATTTGGCCCTTTAGTTCTATAGAAGCTATATTTTACATCCAATCGTTTTGAAATTTAGAATGGTAGAGTTTCTTGATTCATGAACCAACATTGCCGAATTTGAAGAAAATCGGTAAAGATTTAGCTATAGCTCCCATATATATGTTTCATCCGATTTGGCTCTTTAGATCCAATCGTTTTTTATACCCTACACCACACTGTGGTACAGGGTATTACTTAAGTATAAAATGTCCCAAAAGTAAATTTATGTAAACAATTTATACATGAATTACAAAATTTACATATCAGAGTTATTCAGTATTACGAGAGTGGTGTAGGGTATTATATAGTCGGCACCGCCCGACTTTAGCCTTTCCTTACTGGTTTTTAAAACTTATTTTGATTTGTATACCCTCCACCATAGGAAGGGGATATATTCATTTTGTCACTCCGTTTGTAACATTTCGAAATATTGATGAGAGACATCATAAATTATATACATACACATATTATTTATCGTCGTAAAATGCTAAGGCGATATAGATTATAGTGTCTGTTGTAATCACGCTACAATCTTCAACTATTGAGCTAGATGACTGAAATTTGGTACTAATACTTCTTATAGCTACAGGTAACTTAGGATTGAAAATGAGCAATATCGATCAATTTTTTAATATAGCCCCCACATATAGCCGCTTAGATGACCAAGTGATAGAACTGCCAATTATTCGGAAATTAAGTTAAGGCCATTATTGGACTTGCCTAGTCATTGTACAACGTGTGTGTACATTTAGATTTTGTAGCTTTTCAGTTGTATCCAAAAAATGGTAAACATTATCGACGTATCTGACAATATGTTACTTAACTTTTTTTAGGAATATTGAGAAAGATGAAGTTTTTTACATAATAAGAAAAATAAACTTTAAATTGTGTAATAAATATTACTTCATTGGGAAGAAGCAACTTTATTCCTTTCGATTTTTCTTCTTGACGCAATAAAAACCACAAATGTCAACGAATCTGGGTGAATTTTTGGTTTATTTCACTTTATTTGTACCCCAAACCATTCAAGTGCGATCCTTGGTGGTTAACGGTGTCTTCTTCCTTAACGGCTTTAATCAACGATGCAAATAATAGTTGTGGTGCATACTGCTACAAAAGGCATACGTACGAAATGATATAGTAAGTAGGTACCCTTTTCTGCCTTTAAAAATGTGTGGCCATGGCGAACTTAACCATGGATTGCATTCAATTCTATTACTGGAAAAATCTTTGGATATGGAGCAAATCTTGGAACCAAATTATTAAAAAAACTATCGTTGCAATATTCAGCCACATTTTAGGCCTCAAATTCTTTAGGCAAACTCTTCATCTGGAAAATGTGGTATTTATGGCTTAAATTAGCATATTTGAGGGCTACCTCTACCCGGGGACTACAACAAAATATAAACTGACTTGTATACATTTTATTCAGATAAAATCTTGCCGAATAGAATACAAAATGCAAAATTTCAGCTAAATTGCTTAGAAAATGTGGTGTTTATGGCTTAAACAAGCGTTCTTGAGAGCGACATCTGTAGATTGGAAATTTTTGCTGTGATGAATTATTGTCAAAATATGGTATTTATGGCTCAAAACTCGTATTTTGGAGCGACCTCTATAGGGGAGCTATATCAAAACATTGACAGGTATTACGCATTTGCAATCCCAAACGACCTGCAACTATATGAAGTATTTCTACCAAATTTGATCACCCTAGCTCTATTAATACGGACTGTAGCGTGATTTCAACAGACAGACGGACATGGCTAAATCGTCTTAAAATTCTACGACGATCAAGAATATATATACTTTATGGGGTCGCAGATCAATATTTCGAGGTGTTACAAACGGAATGACAAAGTTAGTATACCACCATCCTATGGTGGAGGGTATAAAAACATAATTAATGCCTAATTAAATACAATAATTACATTAATTTAATGAATAATTTGCTAAATTTATCGTATATTTTGCATCAGTTCAATGTAATCTTCACATTAAATTGATGTAAAAATACATTAAGTTAATAAAGTTTTGCTGTAAAATTTAACTCATATAGAATAAGATGACAAATCGGGAGGAAAGAACATATAAATTATGTTCCTTTTTGAAGTTTATTTTTAACAAATCAAAAGAATGAAAAATCGATTCTAATGAAATTTAATTTATTTTAGACAAGAAAAGGCATTATTTTAAAATAGTTCTTAAACATTTTTAGAAATGGTCTTTAGTTGTTTTTAAGTTTTTTTTTAAATTCGAATTTAATTCGTTTAGTTTCCCAATTAAATTTTCTTGAAAATTTCCCAGAAATTTCATTTTTATTTTAAATTTCATAGAAATTGTACATTTTTGCAAAATTTCATAGAAATTCTAATTTTATTGAAAACGCAGTTGCCTTCGGTAATGCTGTAGAATTGGCCTTGTTGGCTTGTGCATTGCAATCTATGAATGAAATGTAATTTTATAATTGTGTCTGTCAAAATTGACGAAATTGTATTTTTCTAGCAAATCATGCCTAAACTAATATTTTCTTGCCTTCTTCAAAATTAAATTTTTATAAAAAATTTTACAAAAATCGAATTTTTATAAAAAAATGTTGCCAACAGTGCATTTTAAAAAAATCGTTAAAAACTCAATTTTTCTATAAAATATTTCAAAAAATACTTTTTTAGAAATGTTCGTCAAATTTGTATTTTGTAAACATGTTTTTTTAATCTTGTCGAAATTTTGAAAATTGTTTTTTCATAAATAATTTCAACAAAATTAAATTTTTATAAAAATTCGGTTTAAGACCATATGTTTCAGTTACTTTCTGTATATTGCAAAAATGTAATAGAAACAAATACAAAAATTGGTAGAGAGTTTGAATTGCTTGGTAGAATTGACTGCTGTTTCGATAGACACCACTCTATCATCTTCAGAATTCAATAGCAATAGTGTCTTTAACTTAAATCAGCTGAAATACCTATGGAATCACTAAATTGAATGTAACAAGAACTACTAACCGAACCCGTATTTTGCTGAATTAAGTCAACAAACTAAAACTCACATACCAATACATTTTTGTTGTTTGCTTGTAAAAATATTTAATTAATAGAAATCAAAAATTAAAAAAAAATATTTTTTCTAAAAAAATCCTTGAAATTTTGTTTTTTTTTTATAAAAATTTCGTTAGAAATTAGGTTATTTCTAAAAAATTATATCAAAATTAAGTTTTCCTAGAAAGTTTTTTAAAATTGCATATTTCTAGAAAATGTTTCCCACAGTTTACTTCACCTGCCTTTCATAAAGTCAATGACCGTTAAACAGGGTCATCAATTTTTAATCCTCTTAATCCGCTTATCGACCTTTGAAATTTTAACGAAAGAAATTTTGTAGAGTTAATTTGTACAAAAATAACAATTTGAGAAAATTTTCTTAAAAGAATGTATTTCAAGATTTTTTGTAGTAAAATTAAACTTTCTTCAAAATTGAAATTTTTATAAAAATGGCAAAATCGGCATCTTCTGTAAGTCGATCGCTCCCAGCGTTGTTCAAGCGTATACACAACCACATTCGTTCAGCGGAAGGATAAAACTAATTATCTGTCAATTCAGACATAAGCTAAGTGTTACCATTCACGAAATAAGCACTAGTTGAAAAAAAAACGTTAGATGGCGGACCCCATATATATATTTATTTAACTAGATATTAAACATATATAATAAACCGAACATAACTTTTAAACGAAGTCATAGACGAAGGGCAGATTTATATTCATTCTCCATTAGAGAACATTATCGCATAAAATATGAGTATAATTTACTTAAACAGAATGATTTATTCTCAATGCAATCGCCCCGATAATGACCACTTAACCGAGCAATGGATGAAAACAGAAAAAGTTCCCTAGGTACTTTGTGTACCTTTTACACTCCCACAATATTTAATTATAATTTGATTATTACCAATATTTCTTCCTTCCTTTGGCGTTGTTATTGTTTTTGTTGGATTTTATTACTGCGGTGATGGCAGTAGTCCTTGGGGTATAATGTCATGTTGTTTCCAGGGTTACGACAAGTCATGGGGAATGTCTGATGACTGTGTGGTTAATAAATAAATGAAGTACACAAATAAACGAATCGAGAGAGAAGTGAAGTGGGACGAAGTGGAGTAGAGTCGCACAAAATCCCTTGAAGTAACAACGTAAATATCCGTTTAAACAGAGGCCACCCACCATTTACCGCCGTAAATAGAAGTGTGAAATGCGACAAGGGCTGAAAAAGCCAAATGGCAAAGCCACCCTCGCAAATGTGGAATCAGACATAAAAAGCCAATGTCAATGTAAATAACACACCCCCATAAGTGGCAATGAATAGCAGCATTGGAAAGCTCACAGAAAAGTGGAGTGCAGAGTTCGAGGGATGTGAACAAAAGAAGTCCTAATTGTAAGGACTTTGTTATATTCTATAGAGAGAAAACAATTAAGAGCGATAAAATCGAAAACTTCAAACAGACAGATGGAGTAGCTATGATAGAATTTTATTTAATGTTTCAATAATATTTGTGCATATCGAATACGTGTGGGAATTTGAAATTGTAGTGAACTTTTAAATGACTGTTATAACATAGAAGTTTATCCAGAAATTATTACCTCTAACCCTCAATCTCACAACCTCCGGTTAGAGCTAACTCACAGTTAAAAAATAAAAATTTCATACAATTTGACAGCTATAACTGTAGGTTAGTTCTAACTGTAGGATATACGGAGATAGTGGAATTGGCCGTAAGTGGAAGGAAAATACATACATGAGAGAGTTGTTTTTTTTTATTTGATTTTTCAGTGTTAAGTTTTTGCAAGTTCACGCGTGTTTCGTGACATGTGTCTAGTCACAAATGTTCAGTTAACTTGCCATTTCTTCATGAATAGACTTACAAACGAGCAACGCAAATCATTGAGATTTATTATCAAAATTCATTCTTTAAGAAAATAGGCTTTTATAGAAAAATTGTCTTCAGCGACTAGGCTCATTTTTGACTTAATTTGTAGGCAATAAGCACACTAGCCGAATTTAATACGACGAGCAGCCAGAGGCTGCTCAAAACCGATGGACACTGAAATTAAGCTTATGGGGGGTTATGGGCAGGCGGCATTATTGAACCGTGCATCTTCAAAGACGTGGTTGCCCTGAATTTACACCAACGGCCATAGCGCCGAAAACTAATTTGGTTGTGGTGACCTCTCCCTAAACGGCCTAAAAGTCAAATATTTTTTATTATTTTACTCTGATCTTGCTGAAATTTGTTACAGATCACTTCCTTACAACAGGGGCGAAAGAATTGAAATTGGTCAAAATCGGTTAAGATTTAAATATAGCCCCTTTCCAAAAAAATCTAAATGTTCAGGAGAGCCAAAATACTTTTTTTCTCTCAGTAAATATGATATGGAAATGTTTTGAATTCATTTAACTGAATGCATTTAAGATAAAATCCCGATATCGAAAAATGTAGACATAGGTTGTTGTTCCAGAAAACCACAGAAATATGTACGTTAGGGCGGGTTGATTTTTTTTCTTTTAAATCGTATAGCAAAAACGTAAACTACATTAAATTCTAAGAAAATTCTCCGAAGAAACCATGTACCTAAAATAAAATCCTAATCCGCGCCTCTCGACTTGAAAATATACATGCCCGCCTTTGCCACAAAAAAATAAATGCTAGAAAAAAAAGCTTTTTTTCTGAATAAAATTTTTTAGTAGTTCTTTTGCACTTTATATCTTTCCTACACCCAAAATTTTTTTCATTAAAAAAAATATTCACCCATGTATGGGAGGTACCAGAGGGTTTTAACAAATACTCCTATTTTTCGATAAACAGTAAACTTCAAATATATTGCACTGTATCGAATTGTAAGCGTTTATATGCACTGGTATATTAAAGTTATGATCTATTCGATTTTGGTATGATTTGGCCATTTTGTGTGGGAGGTACCAAAAGGGGCGTAGCAACTTCGCCCATTTTTCTTGATGTGATAGTGTTTAATAAAATAATATTATGTGTAGAATTTCAGAGGATTCAAATAAGTAGTATAGAAGTTATTAATAATTCACTTAATTTTAACACTTTGTGGGGGAGGTACTAGAAGGAGTTGACCAATATGGCCCATCTTCGAACATAGTCGGAGATAGAAAAAATATTACAACATACCAAATTTGAAGTCAATGGGTTACTCCTTTCGAGAGTTATCGTGCGCACCAGCTAGCAGACAGACAGACAGACGGACGGACATTGCTCATTCAACTTTAAACGACCTAAAACGGATATCCACCTTCAGGTCATATGTCACTCCTTCGATGTGGTACACTTTTGGCCCGTAGTAAATGATGTATACCCTCGTAGGTATAATAAAACAATATATTTCAAAAAAAGAAAATAATTTTAACGAAAGAAGAGGAAAACATTTTCAAGTCGAGAGGCGCGGATTAGGTTTTGATTTTAGGCCCATGGTTTCTTCGGAGAATTTTCTTAGAATTTAATGTAGATTACGTTTTTGCTATACGATTTTTAATTTTTTTTCATCCATACAAATCAACCCGCCCTAATGTACATCCCAATCATTGAGAAATTTAGCACACAACATTTTTATTTGACATAAGCCAAATTTCATGAAAATCTGCTCAGATTTATATATAGCCCCCTTATATACATATACATAAGGATTTGGCATTTACGCGGTTAGAAGCCATAATTTGCATCAAATCTTTACGAAATTGTATTCAGTATAGTTGTTTCCGCCGATAATAAACTTTCCCAAATTTTAGATAAATCGGTTCAGATTAACGATATCCCCCCCCCCCCATATATACATATATCCTGATTTTGAATACAATACAATATACTTATAGAATCATCATTTGTGAACAGAACATTATACAATTTAATTATAAAATTATAAATTAATTATAAAATTTAACACATAAGAGTTCCTTGAACAAATAACGATACTTGGAAAATTTTCAGAATATTGGTTCAGATTTAGATATAGCCCCTAAATATACCCATATCCGGACTTTTTCGTCTAAGGGCTATACCTATATGAACTGTTTATTCTGAAAGTGGCGTAAACGCCATTCTGTTTTACTCTATTTAACATTAGAAAAAGGGAGTAAATAAAACTACAATGCGAAAATTTCCACTTAATATAGAAACATTGAAGTATTCAGATGAACTGCATGTAAGTAATATATACGAGGGCGGTTCGGAAACTTCTTAGCCTATCAATGAAAGAGAATAGTTAGTTTTTCAGAAATATTTTTATTTTTCAATATAATCTCCTGAATTTTCAATACACTTAGTCCAACGCTTATCTAGCAATTCTATCCCTTGATTAAAATAGTTTTCCTCAAGGTCTTCAAAATAGTGGTTTACAACGGTAATTGCATCTTCATTTGAGGTAAAACGCTTGCCAGCAAGGAATTTTTTTAGATTTGGGAACAGGTAAAATTCACTGGGAGCTAAATCAGGAGAATAAGGTGGGTGGTCAAGCAACTCGTACTTTAATTCGTTGATTTTAGCCATTGTTAAAACACTCTAGTGCGCAGGTGCATTGTCTTGATGAAAAATTATTTTTTTGTGTTGTAAGCCAGGACGTTTTTCTCGAATTTGTACATTTCATTGATCCAAAAGGTTACAATAGTACTCTGAATTTATTGTTTTACCCTTTTGCAGATAGCCAATCAATAAAATACCTTTGAAGTCCCAAAAAAACCGTTGCCATAACCTTACCAGCCGATTGAATTGTTTTTTCCTTCTTTGGGGCACTTCCTCCAGCTTCAGCCCATTGTTTGGATTGTTCTTTTGTCTCTGGAGTATGGTGGTGGATCCATGTCTCATCAACAGTTATGAAACGACGCTTAAAATCCATTTTATTTAGCTTAAAACGATCCAAACAAGCTTGTTAACAAGTGCGGCACCCATCTTGCAGAAAGCTTTTTCTTGTAGTTCTTCATGCTAAATTAAATGGACTCGATCATTTGAGATGCCCATGATATTAGCTATTTTACGCACTTTTATTCGTCAATCATTTATTACCATATAATGCACTTTGGCTAAAATTTCTGTTGTTGTTGCTGTTTTTGGACGTCCACTACGTGGTTCATATTCAATGCGTGTACCACCACGTTTAAATTCAGCAGCCCAATTTTTTACTGTTGCATATGAAGGAGCACTTTCACCTAACACATCCACCATATCATTATGAATTTCTTGTGCCGATAAACCTTTTTTATGTAAATATTTAATGACACCACGCATTTCTAATTTTTCCATTGTAAAAAAATCGCGGATGCGTCTTTTGTGAACACCTGTTTCTATATGAAGGAGTTGCCAGATCGAAACAAAATTTAACATGTGTTCATAGCAGAGATGGAAGTTTCCAAAACACTTAACTTTTTTCTGTTTATACCGCGCTTTTTGTGCTAGGCTAAGAAGTTTCCGAACCGCCCTCGTACATATGTATTATTCACATAGCCTTTTAACGATACTACTCTTTGTTCAAATCCAGAATGGCGTTTACGCCACTTTCAAAATAAACAGTTCATATATTCCGCGTTTTCAACAGATCTTTATAAAATGTAGAAAATATCAGTTTTTTGAACCAAGGAAGGACGTTGCAAAATTTAAAGAAAATTAGTTCAAATTTAAATATGTATAGTATAGCAATAAAGTATATGTATATATCATATACTCGGCTCCGGTCGACTTCCTTCCTTGTTGTATTTAAAAATGTTCGTCATAGTAAATTTGCAAGCCAAAAAATGTTAACTAAAAATGGCTTTGGACATACCCCAAAGTAGAAAATGTTTAATTTCGACCGAAGGCCGGCAATGTAAATGTTATATGGACAAATCCTGCGTGACGAACGCTACTTTCGTACTCGTTTGTTTTTCAAAAGAGATAACTTCAACTTATATACATATAGGGTTTGGTTGGATTTAAGTGTACTTTATACGACATAAAACATATTTTAACTGGTATGAAATAATTGATCACAAAGTTTTGTGACGCACGCTACAAAAAGTGGAAGTAACTTTGAAAGTCGAATTTTGTTTTCGTAATTTTTAGCAAATTTTGCATAATAAAGTACAGTACTTTGTTACGCACGCTTTCAATGTAATTTTTCAGTGGTAAGGAGGTGAGTAGCATGGATGACTGTTTTGAGAGAAAAAATTATCCAAAGGTTCCCTTTATTTAGTTAATTGGACTAATTCAAAATCCCCACCGAGATAACTACCTCTATGATTTCCCAGTAAACTTTATGGTCGAATATCGCGAAAACCAGAGCTAACCTAGAAAAACGGCTGATACCACTGGATTCAGCATGGTCGAAATAGGTATATCCAAAGGGTCTCAATTCTGTTACATATTCAAAGGGTCCATTTCGAGCACAGTGTAGCTATTTTATGTTTATACATGAATTAATGAATGAATATATTTTTATAAATAAATTCGATCGAGCCATCTATGTTAACACTAAATTTATGATATAAACAAATAAAAAATAAATTTTAATAACAATAAGCGATCTGTGGTAATAATCTTTGTATTAATCGGCATCGAAATACATATCCAATTTCCATCGAACAAACATTTGAAACAATTGTTACAATTTGTGTGAGAGGTACTAGAAGGGGCGTGGCAAAAACTCCCACTTTGTACTGGACAGTAGGTACTATAAAAATATTACACTGCACAAAATTTCAAGTACTTGTATGTGCTGGTATTAATGTTATATGCTGTGAACATTTTATACAAACTGGTCCCTTTGTGTGGGAGGTACCAAATGGGGCGTTGCATTTTCGCTCTTTTTGTCCAGCTTATAGAGGCGGTAAAATGATTACTATGTATGAAATTTTACTGGATACCCATCACTAGTATAGAAGTTATGAGAGCTTTAACATGTCACAAAACTTTAACAATTTGTGGGGGAGGTACCACAAGGAGTAGGCCTATATGGTTGTCCATCAAACATAAACTGTGTTTGAATAAAATATTATACCGTACCAAATTTTGGGTCATTCGGTCACTCCTTTTCAGAGTTATCATTAGCACCATTCAGTCGAACTGACAGACGGACGGACACTAATTAGTTTATATTTTTTTAACCAATGCACAGTAGGCTAAAATGGAAAAAATGGACATAATTCTGCCATTTCAAAACCACTTATCGTATGGCGATGAAATTTTAGGTGTGTATACAAGAGGTGTTAAAGAGTTTAAGTTCGGAACTTGGGCTCCGTATCTCATACAGGGGCGGAGCTACAGGGCCCTAAAGTTGACCACCTCGGGTATACAAAATTTTCATCGGCTTCTAACTTTTGAATGGAGTGTCCGGTTTTAGTGGCGTTTGTGGATACTCCTAGACCAGGCCTACAATAGACATTTTATAGGTTGAAGATATCTTGAATAGTTTCCGAGATATGTGGATTTTAAATTTGAATTTTTCATTTTTTCGCCGACTTTGCCTTCGAGTTTAGCCAATATCTCAGTCAAAAGTTTACAGATTTTGTTCGCGTGTTTTTTTTTTATAGATAGATATACTTTGTGTAACAAAGATAGATATACTTTGTGTAACAAACTTTTTCTACAAAACCTAAATACGATTTGAACTTTTTTCGCCAAAAAATCTCCAAAATGAAATTTTTCAAAAAAATTTACTTTATAGGGCCATAACTTTCTTATTTCTTCACATATCTTATCGATTCTATTTTTCATGATATTATAAATTTTATTGGCAATCTATAAAAAAAAACACGCGAACAAAATCGGTAAACTTTTGACTGAGATATTGGCTAAACTCGAAGGCAAAGTCGGCGAAAAAATGAAAAATTCAAATTTAAAATCCACATATCTCGGAAACTATTCAAGATATCTTCACCCTATAAAATGTTTATTGTATGAACAACCAGATACATATACAGTAACCTCCTCTCCCGCCCACATTCAATGAACCACTACACATGTTTGATTCAGGCAGCCAAGCACACCATCATCATCATCCATCCAACACACAAAAAAAGGTTTAGTTGTTTAGGGTATATGCGTTAGAGTGTGTATGGAAATAATTCTCAACGACTTTATGTTGGCATACGGATAAGTTGTCATGCTTTGGTTGCCAGGAAAATGTATAAGTGTAAATCATTTACTTGTATGTAAATCAAAAAAAATTTGCCAGAAAGCAGGATTGATCGGATATAATAACTAGTAAATACGGATTAAGTTCGGCCATTACGAATCTTATATACCTTCCACCATGGATCGCATGTGAATGGTTTCGAGTACAACTCATTATACAAAATGTCAGCCCAATTCGTTGAAATTTAAGGTTTTTGTGGCGTTACGAAATCAAATTTAGAGAGACCTTTATATGGGGGTATATATCAAAAAAATGGACCAATCACTACCGTTGTTCATGTGAAGGATTTCGGGTATAAATACACTTCAGTTACCAATTTTCAGCCCTATCAGTTAATTTGTGTGGTCTCTATGACGTTAAGAAGTCAAATCGGGGAGATGCTATATATGGGGACTATAACAAAAATTTACCGATATTATCCATTTTCAGTCCCAAGTTAGCTGCATCTATAAGAAGTATCTATGCCAAATTTCAGTCATCTAGCTCAATTATTTTAGACTGTAGCGTGATTACAACAGACGGACGGATAGACAGACGGGCATGGCCAAATCGTCTTAGAATTTTACGACGAATAATGTTTATGGGGTCCCCGATCAATATTTAGAGGTGTTACAAACGGAGTGACAAAATGAATATATCCCCATCCTATGGTGGAGGCTAAAAAAAACCTTGGACAATGTCAATATTTCTTAGTGTGTTTAAATATTTCATTGGATTGAAAAACGTTTTCTTAGTTTTAATGAAAAACATGTTGTTTCTCTTTAATCATATTATCCATAACATCACGGATTTTAATTATTCAATCGCTTAGTTGCGTGCCTACCTTCTAAATCGCATGAGCTCATTTTCCACCCAAAGTTATCCTGCGGATTTCCCATCTCCGTCTCAATCACTTGACACTTTATTAGATTTTAAAAACCCAGTCGACATGTTTTCTCATACACTCCAGCTCCTGACTGACACTCTCCACCCCCACCCACATCCGATTTTAATTAAGAAGGATAATTAAATATATATTTGAAGGCATTCTTATTAAACACGTATCAACCCACAGCTTCGTATCAAATTGGCCAGTGTCAGTCGGTCGAATGGGTCTGGCTGATGAGCATTTCATTGGAGTCACCATGGAGAGCCAATATTTAATTGAATTAAAATTAAGTATGAGTCGTCGTCTACTCATGACCCAACTGAGCCGTACTGGCTGGGTGGCTGACACCAATCGAAATGCAGGGAATGTTATCCTCTGCGAATGGAATGGCAACGTCTCACTTACCCACTTTCACAATTGTCAGTTAATAAAAGTTATATTAATTTCAAACCCTCCTCCCCCCATCCAGACTATGGATGACAATTTCTACATTAATTTCATTTGCAAAACACATAGTTGGCGGCCACCACTGACGGTACAGTGGCCGGGTGTGGGAGTCGGCTGGAGTATGACTAAATGGCTTGAGGGGGGCCACGGGTGACATTTCATTGGAATGCGTACTAGTGGCGTCTATGTTATCGTATCGCAACGCATCGCATAGCCTCGTATCACTGATAATGTGATTATATTACGCCAAAGTGGCGACATTTTGTTCATTTATACATAGCCTTCGTTCATGTCACCATCACCATCATCATCACCATGTCATGCCATTACTACCGTGCGTCGTTGCTACGTCCGCCCGCCCGTCCGTCCCTTCATGCGTTTGTTCATTTCATATTGGGAGGCCAATCAAAAAAGATGGGGTAGAAAAGCATCGACAGCCGCAGCCAGAACAAACAACTTCCACAGAACGGGGAAAATGAAACTTTTAACCGAACATGCCACACATCCATATGGAAGCGGGCTATACTATTCACGATGTCGATGACGACCAAAAAACGCAGCAGCGTATCCCGTTGCCATGACATTGCAGGGTGCCAAGTCAGCCAGCCAGCCCATCCAGCCCAGCCAAGTGCTGCTCTTGGGCCCAATCCATGTAAGAGTGTATTACGACAAAAGAGGACATGCAGTACATATGTACGAGTGAGTACACATACCACTCCTGGAATTGTTTTTAAAGTAGTCGAAATTTATTAGGATATGAAATTATTTGTTCGCCTGAAGTGGAAAAAACGACATAAATGAAATTTAACGGCTGCAAATGGTTTTATGAAAACCGCCACAGGCCACGACTGTTATGCCATTCAAATTATAATTGTTTGATTCCATTGAATCCTGGTATTCGGAGATTAAGTTAGAAATTTGGTTAAAATAAAACTGTAAGTTCTAATTTTCAAGACAATAAAAGTATAATAATATTACAGATAGATAAACCGAATCAAAAATAGGTCCACATACTATCACAATCTTAACTCAAACGGTGAATCCATTCTAAAGTTATTATAGCACCAGCTAGAAAGATAGCCAGAAGAACAACAACAATGAGATATATAAACATCGTAA
Organism: Eudasyphora cyanicolor; assembly: GCA_963930755.1. Lineage (NCBI taxonomy): Eukaryota > Metazoa > Arthropoda > Insecta > Diptera > Muscidae > Eudasyphora > Eudasyphora cyanicolor. The sequence goes on from OZ005734.1 coordinate 11,491,905, forward strand.
CTGGTTTTTCTATTGTTAATGAGTCCGAATGAAATTAATTGGACCCTGCCTATAATTTTACTCTTTTATGATTTAAAGTAAATTTTAAATATTTATTTTATAGTATTGAGAATTACCTTAGCAGTCTACTATACTATAGATAAAAACATTAAACTTGTTCTGGAGGTCGACTCTAGAACAGAGAGAGACCTTAGAGGCCGACTCATGCACAGAAGAATACCTTAGAGATCGACTGATCTACACAGGTTGTATTAATCATCTATATCAAATACGAGGGTTGCTATACATATATAATTCTGGCCTAGGCAACACAAAGTGTTGCCTGGCGCCATCTGACATTTCCATTGGAAAGTTTGACATTATTTAGCATAAACGTACTCAGAACGTTTTGACGTACGACCATCATTTGTGTTGTTTACAGTGACTTGAAAAAATCAATTTGGCAAAAAAATTGAATTAACTCGTGAACATTTTCGTGCGATTATTTTTCACAACTTTCGACGTGGATTTTCACGACAATAGTGCATCGATGAACTTAGATCTTTGTATGGCGATGAAGCACCATCCTATAGCAATGTGAAAAACTGGTTTAATGAATTCAATTGTGGCCGACGCTCGCTCAAAGACGAAGGTCGTGAAGGTCTTCCAAAAACGGCCGTTGTGCCAGAGAACATTGATGCCGTGCGTGAACTGATAATGCAGATCGTCATGTGACATACCGTGAGATAGAGGCAATCCTTGGGCATTTCTTCCACCAGCATACATTCGATATTGCATGAACACCTGGCCGTAAAAAAGGTTTGTTCTCGTTGGATCCCGCACAATTTGACAATCGCTCAAAAAAAGGCCCGTGTCGATTGGTGCAAAGAAATTTTGAAAAAATACGATCGCGGTGCTTCAAAAGACGTTTATAAGATCGTCACAGGTGACGAATCTTGGATCTATGCGTATGAGCCCGAAACAAAACAGCAATCGACCGTGTGGGTCTTCGAAGACGAGCCAAATCCAACGAAAGTTGTTCGTGGAAGAAGCACTTCGAAGTAAATGATCGCGTTTTTTCGGTATAACCGGTCATGTGGCCACAGCGCACAACTATCTGTTTGCCAACAGTGTTCGAAGAAATAAGGAACAACTATAAGAGATGACGGATAATTTTGCATCACGACAATGTGAGCTCTCACACATCAGTTGAAACAATGGGCTATTTAAGCACTCAAGTTAAAGCGTTCAAAAACCATGTTTTGGAGGTGAATTTTCTCACACACTGTAAACAAAACAATTCGCAGTCAAATGACATAGCGTTCTGAGTGAAGTTATGTTAAAAAATTTCATAATTTCCAATGGAAGTTCCAGTTCTCATCTGGCAATAATATTATTGCCAGGAACCGAAATATAAATAGCAACCCTCTTGTCTGCATACCAACAAAATGGAGAGAAACCAAAGTTTGTTTTCATACGAAAAGCAGGAAAACCATCCCATACAGGAGCTAAGAATTTACGGCCAATTTACAGTCTATCGTCAATACTCCTTAAAACTCTGGAGAGATTAATGGACAGTTACCTTAGGACTACAATTGATCCAATCAACATCATGCCTACATCAAGGGCAAGTCCACCGAAACCGCCCTTCATGATCAACTCAGCCTTATTGAAGGATCTCTCTCAGTTAAGGAATACATTATGTTAGCTTTCTTAGATATAGGCGGGGCCTTCAATAACATAAATCCAGGCGCTATAATTACGGCTCTAGCAACCCTGGGATGATAGTAGTATATGTGCGTGGGTTCATTCTTAACCTTCTGACTAAAAGTCGCATTTCAGCTAGATTAGTCTCAACAGAACTCCACAGATTTGTCAGCAGGGGAACGTCACAAGGGAATGTTCTCCCTCCTCTGCTATGTAATCTCTCCATATATATGATGGAAATATATGTAGAATATTGCGATGATGGGTGTCATTGTTCTTGCCTATGCAGATGACGTGACAATATTTGTTAGAGGGAAGTTTATGGATACTCTCAGAGACATCCTACAGCAGGCCCTTCATACAACCGCAAGGTGAGTTTCCGGTAATGGTCTTGGTGTTAACCCGACCGAGACGGAACTAGACCTTTTCACCAGGGGAAGTAAGGTACCACCAGTTACACCTGACTCCTAGGTGGTATTGAAGTCCCTCTTCTGAAAGCGCAAAATACTTAGGTAACGGGTTTTCCAACAGGAGGTGGTATTTCGGTAGCTGTCACTTTTGAAGCTTTTATTCATTGACATTTGACAAGTAGAAACTACGCCATTACTAAAAATGGAACGATACAAAATGATCAAAAAAAGATTGAACAAAAACGATACGAACGATACAAAATCATCTTGACTGATGAGGCCCATTTCCAACTCGGTGGCTACGTCAACAAGCAAAATTGTCGCATCTGGGACTCGGAAAAGCCAAGAGTTATTGTGGAGAAGCCTCTCCATCCTCAACGTGTGATTGTTTGGTGCGGTTTATGGTCCGGCGGGGTCATTGGACCTTACTTTTTCGAAAATGAGGTTGGATCAACAATTACGGTGAATGAATTGCGCTATCGAGACTCTAGTATAGAGGAAGACCTTTAAGGACGACTGTAGTATATAGGATGACCTTAGAGGTCGACTATGGTATAGAGGAAGGCCTTAGAGGTCAACTCTAGTATAGAGGAAGGCCTTAGAGGTCAACTCTAGTATAGAGGAAGGCCTTAGAGGTCAACTCTAGTATAGAGGAAGGACTTAGAGATCGACTCTAGTATAGAGGAAGGACTTAGAGATCGACTCTAGTATAGAGGGAGACCTTAGAGGTCGACTCTAGTATAGAGGAATACCTTAGAAGTCGACTCTAGTATAGAAGAAGACCTTAGAGGTCGACTCTAGTATAGAGCAGTACCTTAAAAGTCGGTTCTAGTGCAAAGGAGACCTTAGCGGTCGACTCTAGTATAGAGCAGTACCTTAAAAGTCGGTTCTAGTGCAAAGGAGACCTTAGCGGTCGACTCTAGTATAGAGTAAGGCCTTATAGGTCGCCTCTAGTATAGAGGGAGACCTTGGAGGTCGACTCTAGTATAGAGGGAGACCTTAGAGGTCGACTCTAGTATAGAAGAAGACCTTAGAGATCGACTCTAGTATGGAGGAATACCTTAGAAGTCGGTTTTAGTGCAAAGGAGACCTTAGCGGTCGACTCTAGTACAAAGGAAGATCTTAGAGGTCGTCTCTAGTATAGAGGAAGGACTTAGAGATCGACTCTAGTATAGAGGGAGACCTTAGAGGTCGACTCTAGTATAGAGGAATACCTTAGAAGTCGACTCTAGTATAGAAGAAGACCTTAGAGGTCGACTCTAGTATAGAGCAGTACCTTAAAAGTCGGTTCTAGTGCAAAGGACACCTTAGCGGTCGACTCTAGTATAGAGCAGTACCTTAAAAGTCGGTTCTAGTGCAAAGGAGACCTTAGCGGTCGACTCTAGTATAGAGTAAGGCCTTAGAGGTCGCCTCTAGTATAGAGGGAGACCTTGGAGGTCGACTCTAGTATAGAGGGAGACCTTAGAGGTCGACTCTAGTATAGAAGAAGACCTTAGAGATCGACTCTAGTATGGAGGAATACCTTAGAAGTCGGTTTTAGTGCAAAGGAGACCTTAGCGGTCGACTCTAGTACAAAGGAAGATCTTAGAGGTCGTCTCTAGTATAGAGGAATGCCTTAGCGGTTGACTCTAGTATAAAGGAAGACCTTAGAGGGTCGCCTCTAGTATATATGAATGCATTAAAGGACGACTGCAGTATAGAGGAAACCCTTAGAGGTCGACTCTAGTATATATGAACACCTTAGAAGTCGGATGTAGTATAAAGGAAGACCTTAGAGGTCGACTCTAGTATAAAGGAAGACCTTTATTTATTCTCAACATAATTTATTTATTTATTTCTCAACATAATTTCCTTTTAGCTCAATACACATTTTTCAGCGATTTTCAATAGCTTCGAAACCCTGTTTATAGTGAGAACTGTATACTCAAAACTATCATGGAAACGTAATATGGAACACCGGATTCAGAAATCAACTGTTGCCTATTACGCCTGTCGCAAGATGTTTGGCAGCCGTTGGGGCCTCAGATCTAATATGGTACTATGGATGTACAGAGGCATAATCAGACCGATACTCACATATGGGGCACTCGTGTGGTGGCCGGTTACGGAAAATAAAACCGCAAAGAAGCAACTATATAGCATACATAGATCTGCATGCATCGGGGTGACAGGAGCAATGCGTACTTGTCCTGCCGAAGCCCTTAACACGATGATGCACATATTGCCAATAGATCTAGACATTAAAGCTATTGCGGCATGCACGGTCTCAAGCTTACACGCTCTTGGAATTTGGAAAGATGGAACATACGGACATGCTCGTATCCTTCATAAACTACCCCAGAGGAACAGAGCATTCCATCAACCTTCGAACAGCCATTTGAAGTCAAATTCCCTAGCAGAACAGAATGGGATAACGAAATTCCGTTGACGGGACACGACACCAATGTATACACGGACGGCTCCAAAATGAGTTGTGGAGTTGGTTCAGGTGACTTCTCCGAGGTTTTTCAGGCGGAGATACTGGCCATAATGGGCATGTAATGTACTAGAGCAGAATCATACAACAGATCGCATAGGAATATTTGCGGCTCTCTTTGCTTTAAAAAACAACATCGCCACATCAAAACTTGTGACAGACTGTAAGGAAGAACTTGCTAAGCTAGGTCGTGTATCAAAAGTGGTTCTCACCTGGATCCCAGGTCATAGGAGACTTGAGGGGAATGAAAAGGCAGACGAACTAGCTAGATCAGATGGCATCAGTCGCAACGCCTCTGGGAGTCGGTAAAAGTATATCTTCAATTACTACTTAAAACAAGCAGATACCAGGTGGGATAAGACTAAAGCGTGTAGAATATACAAAAGTACCTGGCCACGATACAACACTCAACGAACAAAGTTTCTGATCAGCAAAAATCGACGGAACTTGTCAAGACTAGTCGCCAATACAACGACCATTGTCGCAGTTGCAACAACGATGAGGAAGAGGAGACAGTCGAACACATTATCTGTTCTGCACAGTACTAATACAGCGTATAATTAAAGCTTTAGGTCAACCGTTCCTTCATAACCTCGTCGATGCGTCAGATATAGGTCGGGGAGAACTTGTCAAGTACCTCAACCCATCAGGTTGGATATAAAGCCACAAGAGTATACCAGACACTACGTAATGAGGTGGTTATCAAAACAGTATTTTAATATACTGATTGAGGCTAGGGAACGGTTCGTAGCCACCACGTTAACCAACCAACCAACCAACCAAGAACTGTGTGGCTCCTGAAAATAGGTATCAACCGCAACCTCCACCTTTTCAATGCTGGCAAATTTTATTACGCCGAGACTATTTTTCAAGTTTGAAAACAAAAAAAATCCGGGGGAGCTAAATCTGGCGAAAAAGGTGCGTGCTGAAGCAATTCGAACTTTAATTCATTGATTTGGCCATCGCAATAGTGGATGTGTGAAATGTCTTGCATTGTCTGGATTGTGAGCAAACGCGGCACCCATCGCACAGCTTTCTATTAATATTTTTCCGTCATATTGAATCTTCCGTCAATATACGATGTATAGCCATTTGCGTGGATTTTTTAACCATTTCTGGAAGGGACACCTTAATTGGTCGACCACTACGGTGTTCGTCTAGGCAGCTCCCACGGCCACGTTTAAACTCTGCCATCCAAAATTTTATAGCTTTAAACGAAGGAGCAGACTCCCCCAAAGTAGAATGTAGTTCGGTTTTAATATTGGTTGGACTGAGACCTTTCAAATGAAAGTATTGTATTACAATTTTTCCATGTTTACAAAATCCCCAGAGATCGTTAACTTTTGAATGCCCAAAAAAAACTAAACAACGAGACGTCTTGAAACTTAAAACATGTTTTTGAAGGTTTCCTGTTTTCACGAAAGTAATTTATTTTCAAACTAAGTACTACCGCCATCTATATGTCTTATCGGCTAATTTTCGGACCGCCCGTAGTAGTAATATAGAGGGAGACCATACAGGTAGACTCTTGCATAAAAGAAGGCATTTGATGTCGACTGTAGTATAAAGGAATGCCTTAGAGGTCGACTCTAGTAAAGATCAGTGTTGCCGTTTTGGGCATTTCGGACCAAATTTGGGCAGAAAAAATTAAAAATTTGTAGTTTGGTCAGATTTTGAGGCGATTTTTTCGCCAGAAAATAATAATAAGGACAATTTTGGGTCGGGCAAAATTTCTTTGCAAAATATGGTTGGTTCATCAACAAGTTGGAGGGCTCTTTTAAAAAAACTAGAATTATTTTACATAAAATGTTCGATATCAGCAATGTTATTTCAAGAATTTTTGAGCAATGGCCAATGGCCATGTCCCTCTGGCTGTCCGTCCGTCTGTTGTAATCACGCTACAGTCTATAATAATCGGGCTAGATGAATGGAATTTGGTATAGATACTTCTTATAGCTGCAGGTAATTTGGGATTGAAAATGGGCAATATCGGTCCATTTTTTGGATATAACATCACCCCGATTTGACTTCTTAACGTCATAGAGTCAACAAATGTCAACTGATCGGGCTGAAAATTGGTAACTGGGGTTTATTTATACCCGGAATTCTTCACACGAACAACGATAGACATAGGACCATGTTTTGACATAGCCCCCATACAAATGTCCCTCTAGATTTGACTTCGTGCCGCCACAAAAACTTGAAATTTCAACGAATAGGGCTGAAATATTGTATAATTAGTTTATTTGTACCCGAAACCATTCACATTCGATCCATGGTGGTATATAAGATTCGTCATGGCCGAACTTAATTCGTCTTTACTTGGGTTTTATTTGGGCAGATAAAGTCGATTTTGGGCAGTTTTGGGGAAAAAATTATCCAGCGGCAACACTGGTAAAGAAGGATACCTTAGAGTTTGACCCTAGTATAGAGGAGGGCCTTAGCAGTCCGACTCTAGTACAGGGGAAGACCGTAGAAGTCGACTCTAGTATATAGTAATACCTTAGAGGTAGAGTCTAGTTCAGAGGAGTATCTTAGAGGTCGACTCAAGTACACTGGAAAAAAATTTTCATAAAATTACAGAATGGCGCCAAAGTCGTCCTTGGCCCTCAAAATAAGTAAGTTAAGTTTTTCGTTTAAAATGTAGATATTTTCATTAATATTAAGTCATTTTTCCTAATTTTAAGTACAAAACGAACTTATTTCAATGATTAAGGACATCTTTGGAGCAAATGTTTAATTCTAAGGCAAAATATTTTTCAGTGTAGAAAGAATACCCTAAGCGGTCGACTCCAGTAAAGAAGTAACCTTCGATGTTGACACTAATATAGAGGAAGAAATTTTAAAATTGTTTTGAGAGATTTGTATTTAGAAATATTTAATTTCATAGTCTTTTTAGTCTGGACTGTTTGTCATTCACCATCATAATTATGTATTAATTCAACTCAATTTAATTATTAATCAATTTAATTCAAAGTGATTTTTTCTCAGTGTATTTTATTTTGTCATTCACTATAATTCAATTCAATTTAATTATTAATTAATTCAATTTAAAGCAATTTTTGTCTCAGTGCATTCCAACCAATTATTATCGTTTGTGTATCTTGGCCGAATAGAACGAACTGTGTTTCCCTGAGAAATGTTACAATTCTTTCATTACTTGCAAAAATATACAATTTTAATAGGAAATTTGGAAAACATGACACGCAGATAATTAAGTGCATGTCCTTAGTTTAAGCAATAGTCACAACAAACTCGGTAGGGTGGGCTACCGTTTGATATGGCCGAAATTGTAACTCCGTTCTTCTACACTTCGCCGTAGTTCAAATATTCCACAGACAATCGACTCATTCTAAACTTATTCCTCTATTATGTATGTATTTGAATTTTTTTCAGTCATTTTCATGAAATTAACTTTCAGTTTACCTTCTTCTTTCTTGGTGTATTTATTCTCTCTCTCAGTCGATGGCAATGCAATTTTTAATTTTCTTCCCCAGGTTAACTTCATCACTATATCACGCTGTGTGTGTCTTTCAAAGGCCTCATTGGCAACGTCAGTGAAGAAATTAAACAGAAGCTTCTGTCCGTCCGTCCGTCGCGCAATTCTTTTTTTTTCCTTTTCCATTCATTTTATTTTTCTAGTTTTGTGCCTTTCAGCGTCATATAATTAATTATTAATTAAACATGATTTTATTTAGCAAATAATGAAAATTCTCATTTTCTTAGAGCATCACCGTGATATTATTCTTTTAGCGTGGTGCTTTGTTTCTTCTTTTTTTTTCTTGGTTTGCTGTTGTTTTTTGCATTTGATATTAAAAGGAATACGATTTCTTGCTGGGCAGAGAGGTGGGAATGTGCACCTCTAAACATACATGCGCCAATTGGAATTTATACGGGACGAAAGCAAAAAAATGTATAGAATTACTAGGTCGTCCTGTAGCCGTTGTTCTACCTTTTCAGTGCGTAGAACAATGTCTACCTTGCTGATAGCACAACTGCAGATCATTTGAGCGTTTAAAATGTCTATAAATCTGTAATACAGCGCCACTTATCGGAAGCGTTTTGGCTTTTTCTTCCCTGGTAGTATACAAAGAAGAATGTGGTCAGAACTTGTACCCTTGACTGGCACCTACTGGACTCTAACCTAGCTTAAAACATATGGATCTCAATCGACTAACACACATAATTTATATTTTATATACATATAAATATATAAGGATATCCCATAAAAATTATTGACAACAAATCAACATCTAGTCTTTTTCGGTCTATCGTTCCTAACGAAATTTGTGCATTTTCTTGAAAGATCTCAAGAAGTAGTAATTTTTCTGAATTTTGGCTATACTTCCCATTGGACATAAATTACATTGCTTTGCAGAATTTATTAGTTTCACTACCTCGGTTTTTGCTGGAATTCGTCTCCTTTTCCTCTTCTCGCCACTGACATCACCACAACTAAGTCTTCGAGTCCAAAAGGTAATTAATGCAATATTTTCACTAATAAATTATGTTTAATGCTCGGAAAAAGAGCATTAAACCGACACAATATTAATGGTCGACATTAAAACCGAGAACATGAATTAAACCAATAATACAGTAAATTAATATACACAATTAATACATATAATAAAATGGCCTATGTATGTAAAAACATGTGAAATTTAACAAACAAAATTGACGCGAAACCAAAATTGTTTTCTATGCACGGGGGAAAATCGTCATTTTTGATATATTTGGAAGCGATTTTTTCAAATACTATGTTAACAAATAAATTTTATTTGAAAATCAAGAAATCTTGTTTGGAACGCATATATTAATATATTAGAACATAATATATTTGCTAACTGACTTTCACAAATAAAATATGTGAGTACCCACAAACAAAGTTATTGTTTAAGAAGTTTCCCAAACATATTTTATTTAAAAAAATTTTAAAACTTTGCTTATTTTTTTCGGATTTTAGTTAGTTTTTCCTAGTTTACGTTTTAAACTTTATAGCTAAAAATTTCTTTTAATTTATAAATATTCCAATTCATCACTTTTTGTCAATCCATCAATGCAATTTATATTCCCGAAAGATTATACGATTTAAGTTTAAATTAAGTTTTAAAAACATTTAAAATTTATAAAAAAAATGATCTTTGAGCATCTGAATAACAGAAAACTTGTCTTTAAATTAAGGCATTGATACATTGCCAAAATAATTAAATGCAAATTAATCTTTGTTTCGGAAATACTAGTTCCAAATAAAAAAATATTAGAATGGGAACATATTTTTGTTTAGAACAATATTCCCCAAACATATAATATCTATATGTGTCAAATATTATATATTTGGAGTGTACTCTAGACATATGTATATTTCAAGCCGAATATGTTTGGGACAATATACTACAGAAGCGATTTTTATTCAGCGTGTGCTAAGTGTAAAAATGTATGAGTTTGCAAAAACGCTTGTTTAACAATGTATAAGATCAACGAAAGTCCTCTGCGTAATGAGAAGATTCAATAAGAAAGACATCTCCCCAAAATTTGTAGTCACAACAAATGAAATTTTAACTACAAATGATCTTTTTATGTTTGAAATAAATAGAATAACAAGAAAATTTTAAGATAATCGGTCATCGCTTTATAGAGTTATTGTACACACCAGTCAGATTTCTCCTAGACATTTTTATCGAAGATTCGGGTCTACATAGGGTCCCGGGATCCCGCTTAATGAAAATTACGAAATGTGTATTTTATGTATACATATGAAATTACTTAAAGACATACATATATTCAAAACTAACTTTAAACATAGAAGAAATCTATTTATTTTTTATTTAAAGAGAAATACATTTCAAATTTTAACTTTTAAATTCTAGTGCGCTGAGATGAAAAACGAGAAATGAGATAAAATGCAAAAAAAAAATCATCGTTAAGTTCAAATTAAGTAACATTCTTCAACTTATTCTAATATAATCACGGGGCAAAATCGCCTTTTTTGATATGTTTGAATCGAAAGAAAATATATTTGTAAAACAAATTTTTAAATATTATACATTTCTGAGCAAATAAATTTTATTTGAAAGTCAAAAAAATATATGTGGAACGCATATATTAGTATATTACAACAAAATATATTTGCGAACTAAATTTATCAAATAAAATAGGTGTTCAAATACAAATAAAATTATTCTTTAGGAATTTATCCCAATATATTTTATTTAAAAATTATTTTCAAAACTTTGCTGACTTTTTAGAATTTCAGTTAAAACGTTTCCTTGGTTTCGAATTGTACCTCCCATTTACAATACCATATGCGGCATTAACTTCAGATTAAATCAATCATTTTAAAATTTCTGAGTTAGTATTCTAAGTCATCATTTCTTGTCAATCCTCCAAGTAATTTATTTTGATCCACGATTATACGATTTAAATTATTATTATTTATTATTTTTACGAACTTTAAAAATGTCTTAAAAAATAACTTTGAATTTATAAAAAAAAATTTAACACAATTAACGTATTTTCTGAATTCTTCTGTGCAAATAAATATTTGTTTCGGAAATGATAGTCCCAAATAAAAACATACTGGGATGTAAACAAAGATTTGTTTAGAATAACATTTTCCCAAATATATACTTTTTGTGTGTACCCAATATTATATGTTTAGAGTGTACCCTAAACACATATATGTTTCAAGCCGAATATGTTTGGGACAATATACTACAGAAGCTATTTTTTTTTCAGCGTGATTGTTCAGCTGTTTCGAAGATATTTTGCAAGACATTGCGAAAAAATAGTATTTCTTGATTTTTCAATGTTAAATAAATAAATAATAAACGAAATACTTAAATATATTTATTATTTTATCGTAAATGTGATTCTAACTAGGATATTCTCCCGGCTTCAAGACCATTTTGTTTCTATATTATTATAGAAACAAGTATTTTATACATGGCGGTGTATAAATATGTATTAAAAATTGGCAGCACACATACTGGATCATGATTTCTGAGCCGTGACACTCGTTATCAACAGTTCTGCTGCAATTGTATGGGAGATGCGGAGCTCTATATGGTTGACTTCAACACGCAAGCGAATGAGAAATCTTTGTGAAACCACACTTCTCCAAAATCTTCAAAAAACAATTGTTAACCAAAGTTAATACAAAACACCAGCCATGTCGAATGAGAAGCAAATTTTGCTCCATCTAATGGAAAATTACCACACTATGCAGAAAAGCCTTTATGGTTTGACTGCTCTAAGGGTAGTTTGTGGTGAGTCAAAAGACTCACCTTGTTTTGCCGAGCCATGCATTTGTTATGTTGTTTGCTTGCTTTTATTTGGTCTGCAAATCTTTGTGATTCTAACTAACATATTCTCCCGGCTTCAAGACCATTTTGTTTCTATATTATTATAGAAACAAGTATTTTATACATGGCGGTGTATAAATATGTATTAAAAATTGGCAGCACACATACTGGATCATGATTTCTGAGCCGTGAGTCGTAAAGTCTGACCGGTCATTCCATTCGGACGAAAATCGATGAATAATTTAAAAAGTTATAGAAAATTTAGTAAGATTAAACTCATCGAATATTTGGTTAAGTAGCGTAGAAGTTAAAATACCTTCGGTATTATACACAGTTTGTTGAATTTGCGAAATTATCTACATCTTTTTAAATTATGCATCGATAGCGTGATCCATTTCGAGGTTCCCTACTTGTTTATAGAAAAAAACACAGAAAATTCAAATTGAATGGGGAATGTTTATTATCATTTGAAAGAACATTCTTTGGCATTTATTTTTTGAAGATTATGTCTATCAAATGTTGTTCGCGGCTACGTCTCAGATGGTCCATCCGTTGAGTCCAATATTCTATGACTCGTTCGAGCATTTCAACTGGTAACTGGCGAATGACACGCGTGATGTTTTGCTCCAAGGCCTGAATCGAAGCGAGTTTGTCCGCATAAACTTTAGACTTTACATATCCCCACAGGAAAAAGTCTAACGGTGTGATATCCCACGATCTTGGTGGCCAATCGACCGGCCCAAAACGTGAATTTATCTGCTCACCGAAGTGTTCTCTCAATAAATCCATTGATTGATGCGATGTGTGGGAAGTGGCGACGACTTGTTGAAACCAAATGTCGCCGAGATCGCGAGCTTCAATTTCGGGCATCAAATAGTCGGTTAACATGGCACGATAACGGTTATCACGGCACGATAACGGTCGCCATTGACGGTTACGTTCTCATCGGCATCATTTTTGAAAAAATATGGACCGATGATTACACCGGCCCACAAACCACACCAAACCGTTGTTTTTTCTAGATGAAGTGGCAGCTCTTGAATCTCTTCAGGTTGCTCTTCGTCCCAAATGGGACTTTTCAAGAGCCCATAGAGCGAAGCGATGTCGCTTGGGAAGGTCGGGCGGCTTCAGTTCTTGCACAAGCTGTATTTTGTATGCTTTAAATTTAAGATCTCGACGTAAAATGCGCCAAGTCGTTCCATACGTCAGTCCGAGTTGCTGCGAACGGCGCCGAATCGACTCTCCACGGTCTTCGTGTGCACTCTCAGTTACGGCCGCTACATTTTCTTCACTGCGTGCTGGACGTGGTCTATTCGGTCGAATATTATCCAATAATTAATGCTGGGTCTCAAGATGGGTGATGGTGTTGCGAATAGTACGCTCAGTAGGCCGATTATGTTGACCATAAGTTGTGCGAAGTGCACGAAACACATTCCTCACAGAACGTGAATTTTCGTAATAAAGTTGAACGATTTGTAAACGTTGTTCAGGCGTAAGTCTTTCCATGATGAAATGCCAAACAACACTTAACAAAAATTACATTACAGGTGATCTGTCAAAAAAAGGATATTGAAAAAAGTATCTCTACTTGGATCACCAGTTATTTTCTTCGGATTGGTCTTATTTTATTCATGACCGATCAGACGTTACGATAAAATAATAAAACTATTTGTTCATATTTCGAAGTTTTTATGAAGATTTTATTTTAAACCTATTACAATTTTCTCAAAAAAATTGATTTTTTCGCAATATCTGACTAGATATCGTCGAAACCGCTGAACGGATGAAAAAATGGTAATAGAAGAAGATGAAAGCTACTTAATTTTGATAATTTAACCAATCCTGAAACAATTCGGATAAGTGGATCTCGATTTAGGCTACAATATATTGTTCAAACTAGCTATTTTTGCATATCACGGTTTATCGCGAGAACTACAGCCAATCCAAAGAAACCACCGGAGAAGTGTATCCAAATATATCCCATATATCCAAATCGATAGCAAAACCCTCAAAAAATTTTTTGAGCTTATTACCATTGAACCAAAGTAGAAAATAATTAAAAAATACCTCTTTTCTAAATTTTTCCAAGAAAAATTAAAAATATTGTTAGAAAATTGAACTACACAAAAACATACAGCCGAAAAGTTAGAATAAAAACTACTGTTATGTCAACATAGGAAGTAAAAGTATATTTATGTATAAGCAAAAAATCCCGGGAATTCCCGCATAGATTTCCCGGGATTGCGGGATAGCAAAATGTGGGATTTTCCGGGATCACGTTCATTGAAACTTGCATCAAGTTCATTCCCATTGGATAGTAGTTATGCCACAAAATTTCAAATAGATCGGTTAAGGACCATCCGATTGTCAAACAGTCCTTTTTTCCCATCCATATAAAAGTGTTTTCCTTTGCTTTTTTTTCAATCTTTTTTTTCGTTCGTATTTACATTTAACAACTATCTAATTATATTTATTATTACTAAAACTAGTTCACAAAATCTTACGAAGTATTACTAAAAATGCTACCGCTGACGGCGAAGACTTCTCTAGGAATCAGCTGTTGTTTTCTCCTCCTCTGGTTCGTTACAACCTTGCCAGATTGTTTGTCATTCGAACACGACGGTCTTGGTGCTGCCACAGCCACTCCCTCTCCAGTGACCAAGTCAGGATCCGATACCCGATCCGCTTGGAACGATATTCTCCTAGTTGGTGTGTTCCGCACAATTGGAAGTTCGGTGGACTGTGTACTCTGAGTTGATGTTGATGAGTCTTGAGATAATGTCTGAGGACTCGGTAGAGGTGTTGCTGTTGTTTGAGGACTCGGTAGAGGTGTTTGTGTTGTTTGAGGATGTTCAGGCTCAGTATTATTGATGACGAAAGCTGGCTTGAGTCGATCTACCAATATGTTCACGTCCTTGTTCTTAATTCGTATCGTATATAACCTTGCCAGATTGTTTGTCATTCGAACACGACGGTCTTGGTGCTGCCACAAATATAAAAATTCACGAAAAATATTTTTGAAATTATAACTTGTTTTGACTTTTTTGTAAAAACCCATATTTTTGCTCAAACGAAAGCTTAGATCATTTCTATTAAGAGCTTTATGGTCTATTAGTGGCAAGCTTGGCTGTTCCTTGGGATATCCCTATGTCCCAGGACCGATAAGTGTTATATGTTCAATTGCTCGGCCATCTCGCTAAGAGATCTGCGGCAGCCGATGGCTGTTTGGAAATTTATGAATGTAGCCTCCACAGATCTAATGACAGCCTGGCTTTCCGAATAAATGACTATATTGCTATTATTTATTTCGACTTGATAGACACTGCAAGTCTCTAGTAGTCTGTGAGCTATATTAAGACTGAGTTGTATGCAGTGTAATTTGAAGCCAACCTTCTCATCAAGCTTTGAACCATCTGTATAGACACCATTTATTTCGTGGTATTCTGTCAACCCATACCCGAAGGTATACACCGTTGGCATATAGTCCACTCGGATGATCATCATTGCACTACAACGTGATATTATCGTGCAGCCGTAGTTCTTGTATCTCGACTTTGATCCACGCAATACCAATCGGCAGTAGATGGTGTAGGACTTGTATAGACTCTGTCGCTGTAGTCTTTAAAGCTATGCTTATGCTTAAGCAGTTCTCTGAACCTTCATTCATTGATTGGTGATGGATTGCTTATCAGTTGCCGTCCACCACACCATAATTCCATGCAGTAGTATTGACCGAACTACTGCTGAAAAGCTTTCCCAGAGGAATATAAGCAGAATTTGGTCTTCGTTCCCATACATTAAGTGTGAAGGACAATTTTCTATTTAGGATTATAACTAAACCATTTCCAATTCCATTTGAAAGTCAGAACTCCTCAATTGAAATTCAGATTTTCCATTTCAAATTCAGAAGTTGTCAATTAAAGTTCAGAATTTCCATTTCAAATTCCAAACTTGACATTTGAAATTCAGAATTTTTCATTTGAACTTCAGAAATTAAATTTTCAATGTGAAATTAAGTATGTAGGCTTGAAGTCTTCTGCAAGAAAAGCATGGTCTGGGATTGGGATTGAAGTGGTGCTAATATACCCAGCATCTGGTGTCTTCTGCAAGAAAAGCATTGTCTGGGATTGGGATTGAAGTGGTGCTAATATACCCAGCTTCTGGTGGCCCAGCATAATTTTTATAGAAACAGCGGGCCATTCGGGGCCGACTGTATATTACCCTCCACCATTATTTTCCAAGCAATGCACGGAGGAATATGTAGGGGCTAAATCGAACCGTTATTACTAGGGTTTTTTTCAGGTTGGATGGAGTACATTTTTTAATTCCAGGCACATCGGTTAAACAACGTAAGATTCACCCCGGGCACTTACGAAGACCAATTCGTAAGTGCCCTTTATAGTGGTGTTATACAGAAACTTGGACCAATATACATAATTTCCACTAGGAACGAAATATATTAAAAATGCTTAAATTTCAGCGTGACCGGTTGAAAAATGGGTCCCCTAGAGTGTCAAGAAGTCTAATCGGAAAGTTCCTTTATATGGGGCTATATCAAAACGTGTACCGATGTGCCAGATTTTTGCTAGGGACGTTTAAGTGCAATATAAATTATAAATTTCAGTCAGATCAATTGAAAAATGTGTTCTCTAGTGCGTCTTTAAGTAACAGCGGTGGCGACCTTTATATGTGATATACCAAAACGTGGACCGATGTATCCTACTTTTACTAGGGGCGATTATGAGCAATATCAAAAAAAATGCGTAAATTTCAGCCATATAAAATAAGTACATTTTGCGCTTAAAATATAGATAATTTCATTAATATTAAGAAATTTACTTAATTTTAAGTACATTTTTTTAATTTTAATTGAAAAATTTTTTTATTTTAATTTTATGTCTTCTAACGAATATTCCGACGTCTTCTGTCTCAAATTCCTCCCTTTCTAACATTGGAAAATTCAACTTGGAGTTTACATTATTGAGATAGATCCTTCATTCCAGTGTGTTCAGATATCTTCAAATTTTTACTATACCACTGTCGAATTATTCGCCTAAATATAAAGTTCCTCAAGATGGCGCTTTAAAAAGGAAAAGTTTGAAAAACTTAGTTAACAAGAGACAGGTCTTTCCGTTTTATTTTAAATCCGTCCTAACAATTCGCATGGAAATTCACATTTAAGACGTACATATGTATGTTTTTGTAAATTTGTACAACTAATATCATTTTCCACAAATTACCCATAAACCCACCGAAAATAAATAACAACAACAACAAGAAAAGATAAAACGAAATCAGCTTAATTTGTTACACATGTCTCCTGTGAACAAATTTGTGTTTATTTGTTACGAATCGGTTCGGTACTGTGGCGAACTGATGATAATAAATCCAATTATTTTGATGATGACTGAGACTAGATTGTGATGACAATGTTGACGACGACGACAATGATGATGCAGTCAATGCTGCTGTTGCCCGGTTACCGCTGATGTTGTTACTTTTGATGATGATGATGATGATAACGATAATGATGACTGTAATGACTCTGATGATGATCCCCCTTTACTGTTGTTGTGAAAAACAACAACTACAAGATAATCCCCCTGCCGAATGGACTCTATATATCATTTACTCGTATAACTCAGCCAATCTGTATAAATTTGTCAAAAAGACAACAATAAAAGCAACAGAAACTTGAAATGAACAATTGCTTTTGATTAAATAAAATTGTTTGAAATGGAAATAAATTTGCCCACAATTTGATTAATTCAATGGACCCGAAAGGCGAAATCCGTTCTCGTGTGTGGATATATGGATGGACGGATGGATGGTTGGATGGATGGTTGAAATGAAAGTGTAATTGATATGGAAACTCATACACATATGGGATAGGGGTCGGTCATGGGGTTGAAAAAAAACAAATACCTACAAATAAATAAAAATATTCGCCCATATGTTGATCAGTGGTAATCTTTGCAGTTCATTGTGGATTAGGTCAAGTGGTGTTGAAAGTTTAAGTAGTCTGGAAATTCAATTAAGATCCAAATATAAGAGCATAACCCGCAAGTTGGCTGATATTATAACGAAGAAATACGATATACATGACGATTACGTTTGTACGAGGGTAAAATGACAAGATAAAATGCAATATATTTAGATGTTTTATTTGCTTATTTTCAAAAAACCGAAAATACTCCTTTGAAATAAGATCAAAATTGTAAAAGAAATTAACGAAATACAAAAAAAATGAATTTCAAGTAAAATTTTCAAGTTTTCACTAAAAAGTAGAAATATTCAGAAAAATAACAATACAACTAGACTTGAAAACCGAATGACTTAAAATGTCTTAAAACGGATTTCCGCCAAACATACTTAGCGTCTTAGGTCACTCATTTGATGTGTAATGTTTTTATAGTATTTACATACAGTGGCGTTGTGCCACGCTTCTTTTGGTACATGGCATACAAATGGACCATTTTGCACATTTTTGGTACCTCCCATACAAATGGACAATTTTACATAAAAAGTTAACGGCTTATAACTTGGATTCCTGCGGTACTATTAAAGTGCTCATAGTACATGGTGTTTTTTTTAGAAATAAAACGCATATAATTAAATGTTATGGCCAAGAATTTAGCTTTATTATAAAGATAAGGGTTTGCCATTATGTTTTAAAAATGATTTCGGGCAAGTGGCCGCCACGGCTGGCTCGAATAAATTCCAGCATTATCTGCGACAAGCGACTTCACATAACCCCACAAAAAATAGTCCAGCGGTGTTAAATCGAACGATTTTGAAGGCCACGTCACAGGGCCACGACGAGAGATAATGCGCACACTAAAAGTTTCCTTCAATAAATTGACTGTCTCGTTGGCTGTATGGCATGTAGCGCCGTCTTGTTGGAACCAAAGGTCGTCCACATCAACATCCTCCAATTCAGGCACGAAATGTCATTAATCACGTCTCGGCTTCATTATTGAAGAAATATGGACCAATGTTTACCTCTGCCCAAAGAGCACGCCAAACAGTGACTTTTTGTGGATGTAACTCCAACTCATTACTCCAAATGCGACAATTTTGTTTATTAACGTACTCATTCATCCACAAGTATCTTCATCGCTGAACAAAATTTTCTTGTGATATATTGGACGCAGGGCCCGATGAACTATTATTTTGGTAATAAATTTGCACGATTTGCAAACGTTGTTCCGGAGTAAGTCTATTCATTGTGAAATGGCAAACCAAACTGAGCATTAAACAAGTGACAGCTGTCAAAAAGACCAACTCCGAAAAAGTATTGCCAGATTGAAAACCACACGTCTAATAAAACCACACGTCTAAATTAAACAATGGGCGTTAAAAATGGACGTTATTGCCCCTTTTGGTACCTCCCAAACAAAATTGTCAAAATAAAAAATATGAAAAATAGGAAGGAGTGACCTAAGGCCCTAATCATGATCGGCGGGTATCCGTTTTGGGTCATTTTAAGTCGAATGAGCAAGGTCCGTCTGTCGGTTTGGCTGCAGCGCACGATAACTCTCGAAAGGAGTGGCGGATTGAGTACAAATTTGGTAAGTGATAATATTATTTTCTATCTCAGGCTAAGTTCGAAGATGGGCCATATTGCCTCACAAAGAGTAAACCTCGTCGCTATCACCTTTAGAAAAATGGGCGAAGTGTCGCCACCCCTTTTGGTACCTTCCATACAAAGGGACCATTTTTGTACCAAAAAATAAGAGCTTACGAGTATATATTTAATACCACAAATGCTTGAAATTTTGTGCAGTGTAATTAGTGATGTCAAACGGGAAATCCCAATCCCGGAAAATCCCGATCCCGAATCCCGGGATTTTTAAAATGAATCCGGGAATATTTTAATATTAAGTAAAAGATAGATACACTCTGTCCAAAATGTAAACTAATGAAGCAAATTGTTAAAATCAAAAACAATAATCCTGTGAAAAAATTAGGAATTTGGAGAATAATTATAAAATATATCATAAATTTAATTATAAACAAGTAAACTTAAAACAAGAACACAAATGGATTTTGTGTCCCACAAAACGATAAACATTGTATCAAATTTATGAAAAAATCCTAATATATAATCTGATTTGGATCGACACATCGATGTGGTTCTCATAAAAACAAAATTAGTCAAACTGATTTCTCAAGTTGAAAAAATATTTTTCGTGGTTTAATGACAGAAAATTATAACGTCAATAATAATTCAGATTACGAACTGAACTTGGACGAAAATTATTCCATAGCTAAGATGTTGTGAAATATTTTAATAAAAGTTAGTATTTTTTAACAAAAGTTAATTTGTTCTTCAGCTGTTTTTATCCTTATTTGAATTAATTAAAATTTAATTAAAACTGAACTGAAATGTTTGTATTCTATTTCGAAGTATCACATTATAAAGAATGAAGAAATCCAGATTAATCCCGAAAACACCTAAAATCCCGGGATTTGAAATTTAAAAATCCCGGCATTTCTGAAAACATATTTTCCCCATTTGTTAAGACATCTGCACAGAAATTCCGAAAAAATAATACAGATAAAATAGACATTTAAACATTATCTTCAGTATGTACATATGTAAAGGGTTTTCTAACAAGAGGTGTTATTTTGGTATTCAAAGAAAAATGCCATTTTTTGAGATAAATGATGGGATGTTTATTTCATAATAAAGAGGAAGGTATGCCGTTAATAATGAAAAACAACATCAGCCAAATGGCCACCACGACCACGCTTACAGAACCATATCCTTTTCATGAAATTTCCCATAAGCAAATCGCAAAGTGGCTGCCCTATGTCGTCTTGAATCGACGCTGGGCTGTTGGCGTAAACCTTATCTTTCTCTCTTCGAGAGATAAGACGGTCCGGAAACTTTTCCCGTAACAGAGCAATGGTTTCGTTGCTTGTGTGTGGCACGAATCGCCGTCTTGTTGAAAGTAAACGTTGTCCAGATCAATACCATCCAACTCCGACCATAAAAAAAATCATTAATCATCTCTCGATAGCGCATTCGCCGTAACTGTTGATCCAACCTCATTTTCGAAAAAGTAAGGTCCAATGTCCCCGCCGGACCATAAACCGCACCAAACAGTCACACGTTGAGGATGGAGAGGCTTCTCAACAATAACTCTTGGGTTTTCCGAGCCCCAGATGCGACAAGTTTGCTTGTTGACGTAGCCACCGAGGTGGAAATGGGCCTCATCGGTCTACTTGTCAAATGTCATAGAATATAAGCTTTAAAATAAATAAATGGTTTAAAATAACACCTCTTTTTGAAAACCCTGTATAACTTGTTTGCACACAAAAATATGTTATTTAAATTTTTCTATCAAACATATTTTGTTTAATATTTTTTCTCTCCGGGTCCGATTTTACATAATTTGACAGCGATTTTTTAGCAGTAATGGTTTTTTTAGTAGTTTGAGGTAGAGAGTTTTTAAAGAGAGATATTTGCCAAAGGGTTCTTCCATTTCTATCTCTAATGCAATTGACAAAATAAATTTCGCAGATTTCAGTTTAAAATTGTCGCTGAAATGACATTTATTAAACTCTCACTTTAGTGTGACGAGGGTATATATCATTTGCTACGGAAAAAAGTGTAACACATCGAAGGAGTGATCTAAGACCCTAAGTATGTTCGGAGGAAATCCGTTTTGGGTCATTTAAAGTCGAATGAGCAATGTCCGTCTGTCTGTCTGTCTGTGTGTCTGTCTGTCTGCTGGCTGGTGCGCACGATAACTCTCGAAAGGAGTAACCGATTGACTTCAAATTTGGTACGTGGTAATATTTTTTTGTATCTCCGACTAAGTTCGAAGATGGGCCATATTGGTCCATTCCTTCTAGTACCTCCCCCACAAAGGGTTAAAATGTTGTGAAATATTGATTCTTTAATAACTACTATACTACTTATTCTTAACTTCTGAAATTCCACACATAGTATTAGTTTATTAGTCGCTATCAACTCGAGAAAAATGGGCGAAGTTGCCACGTCCCTTTATGTACCTCCCACACAAATGCACCGTTTTGCACCAAAAATTAACAGCTTATAACATTAAAAACGGTGTATAAAAATACTTGAAATTTTGCACAGTGTTATGCTTTTATATTGCCTACAGTCCAGAGAAAAATGGGCGTTGTTGCCACGCCCCTTTTGGTACCTCCCATACAAAGGTACCATTTTGCACCAAAAGTCAACAGCTTATAACATTAATACAAGTGAATAACAATACTTGAAATTTTGTACAGTGTAATGTTTATATAGTGCCTATAGTCCTGTGAAAAATGGGCGTTATCGCCACGCCCCTTTTTGTACCTCCCTCACAAAATGGCCAAATCATACCACAATTTAATATCTCATAACGTTTATACCAGTGCACATAAACGCTTATAATTCGGCGCAGTGCAATGAATTTAAAGTATCTACTGTTCTGCGAAAAATAGGTGTATTTGTTAAACCCCTTCTGGTAGCTCCCACACAAATTGACAGAATAATTCGTGTAATATTCAATATTACATTACTCACAAAGTGAGGGTATACCTTAGTCGGTTTACCCGACTGAAACTTTCTTACTTGTTTTTAAAATATTTACTATCACAAAAACTTAATGTGTTATAGAAATGCAATTTGAAATTATAAAGGGTGCATTGACTTCATAGATGATACGTTTTCAAATAGATATAAACCAAAAATCTAATTAGAGGTTTTTCCATCTTTTGCGAAAATTAGATTGTGAAATAAAAAAACATCTGGCCACTCTGACTAAATTTGATTTAAGTAAATACGAGCTGTCCTTTGCCTGCCTTCAAAAAATGTGTGGTATATTTTGATACTCTACTAAGTCTTAAATAGTTCATTAGAGTTTCCCCCCACAAAGCCTAATTCGCTCCACAACTAATTCACGTCATACAAAACATAAGTGTTCTAATTTCTAAACATTTTTCAAAAATTATCGCCAACATTTTTCAACGTAAATCCGTTACGGTCATAAATTCCTAAATAGTCCACCTTCATGGTTACAGGGGAGAATGGAAAAGAACATTTTGACACCTCAAGCCCTCATTCCCCCTTCTTTGACACAACAGGGATAACAGAGAATTGTTTTCGTTACCTTCTTGTTTGGGTCTCAAACATCCGTTCATCATTAGTAAACCATACGGAGAGTACAACGACTTTTTATCCAAGTACCCTTACTTGTAGTACTTGTGGCCTTACTTCCTTTCCATATTTCATGGTCTTTTAGAGAGTTTGTAAAAAACCCAGAAAAAAGCAACTTCGAAATGAACGATATGAATTGCTTGATGAGAGTGAGAGCGATGGAGAAGAAAACAAATCCTGTGCATGTTTTGTGGTAATTCGTCATTGCCGGCGGGTTGTCTATTATTTGTTTATGGGTTGTCCCTACTCGTTTTCTTTTAACTCTGCTCATTTATTTATATTTTTTCGAGAATTTTTTGCCATATTTCATTTTTGTGTTTGGCCTTTAGTTGGCGCTCCACCACTCTTCTCGCGGAATACTAGCGGAGAAGAAATATACAATACATATATGTATGTATAAGGCAGAGCAAAACTAGACACATTTTGATAAATTACTTTGGTAATGTTATTTGTATTTGTTACAATCAATTCTCTAAATTATATTCCATTTACCAGAGCTGTCTTAAACGCATAGGAGAACAGAGAATTTGCCAGGTGAAACAATAGGTTGGTTCCAAAAACGGAAATATAAGTTTAATTAACTTCACCGAGTTGCCCCATGTTACCACAGTGATTGGCAATAGGTATGTTGAATTTAAGTCAAATTGGAAAATATTTAGAGGTCACTTCACGCAAAGCAGAAAATATGGTTTATGTTTTTATTATATTGTGGTGATAATTCAACATTATATGGTCATCTAGACCATGTTATGGGCATAGCTCACAATAATATGAGCATCATGTATGCTCCTCAGGTAAATTAATTGTTTTCACAATTAACAATAACAAGGCTCCCATGACAATGTGCGGACATAATTTACCAAAATATGGTCCGCATGAAAATTTTGTTGTCATAATATTTCATAACTTGGTCTTAAGATCATAATATGATAGCTATGTCTATGTTATGGTCATGAACATGTTGTATGGTCATTAGATAATTGAAAGGCAGGTTTCGGAATACATCTTCCACGTCCGAGAATGGAATTAAGGCGACTTACAAGTTTACAAATTCCGGTCAACTTTAATAAGGGTCAATGACCATTAGTCGGGGTCATTGACCTTTAATGGGGGTCAATGACCTTTAATCCATGTCAAAGGCCTTTAATTCATGTCAATGACTTTAATCCGGTGTCATTCACCTTTAATCAATGACTTTTCATCTGGGGTCATTGACCTTAAATCTTGTGGTCTTTGCCTTACATCGGGGTCAGTGACCTTTAATCGGGGTCATTGACCTTTAATCAATGTCAATGACCTTTAATCCGGGGTCATTCACCTTTAATTCATGTCAATGACTTTTAATCTGGGGTCATTGACCCTTAAACTGGGGTCATTGACCTTGCATCGGGGTCATTCACCTTTAATTCATGTCAATGACTTTTAATCTGGGTTCATTGACCCTTAAACTGGGGTCATTGACCTTACATGGGGGTCATTAACCTTTAATCGGGGGTCATTGACCTTTAATCGGGGTCAATGAACTTTAGTCGGGGTCAATAACCTTTAATTGGGTTCAATAACATTTAATCGGGTCACTGACCTTTACTCCACGTCAATGACTCTTAATCTGGGGTCATTGACCTTTATTCTGGCTCAATGACCTTTAATCGGGGTCAATGACCTTTAGAAGGGGTTTATGACCTTTAGTCAGGGTCAATATTCTTTAGTCGGGGTCAATGAACTTTAATAGGGGTCACTGACCTCTAATCAGGGTCAATAATAGGGGTCAAAGACCTTTAATCGGGTCATTAACCTTTAATCGGGGTCAATGACCTTTAATCGGAATCAGTGATATTTAATCGGTGTCAATGACCTATAAGCCGGAGTCAATGTCCTTTAATCCATGTCAGTAACCTTTAATCTTGGTAACTGGCCTTTAATCTGGTGTTACTGACCTTTAATCCGGGGCCAATTACCTTTTATCCGGGGCATTGACCTTTAATCCGTGGTCAATGACCTTTATTCGGGATCAACACCTTTAATCGACTTCTTTGATCATTTATCCGACGTCAATGACCTTTAATAGGGGTCAATGACCTTTAATCGGAGACGGTGACCTATAATCCGAGGACAATGGCTTTCGAGGTAATTAACCTTTAATCGAGTCTATGACATTTAATTGCGACCTTTAATCCTGGGTCAATGTCCATATTTTATTGATTTCCAAATAAAATGTATGTGCTCAGAAATATACAAAATTTTAAATTTTGTGTTACAAATATATTTCCTCTCGATTCAAACATATCAAAAAAAGCTATTTTGCCCCGTGCAGTAGCTATAAGCTAATTTTTTTAATGTAAATCGTATTTATTGTAATTCATATAAATAAATAAATAGATGTAAATTTACAACCTCCAATGAAATAAGTCATGTAGCCGGTTATTTGCATATAAAAGGGAAATCAATGTTTGTCCATAAGGAACACCTCACATATCTGGTATTACTACGGTCCAATTTCACGTAAGGGAAATTTCTATGATCCAGATATTTATCCAAATATTCATATCCTATTAAAGGTCAAAGAAAATCAAATACATATAAACAAATCAACCAAAAAACAAAAACTCATCGAAAGTGCTGAGCTCACCGATAGGAAATCATATCAAAACGACCGCAGGGGTGCCAAACCGAGAAAACCAAACATCGTCGTCGTCATTCTATAAAATCCGGAATAATAAAACAGGAAAAAAGTGTAAAACGCAAAGGCCACAAGGAATGTGGCAAAAGGTGCACACCATCATCATCATCACATTGTCACATCACGTTGAGGGTGATATCTCATAAAAAAGGCAAAACATCGAGTAAACCGAGATGGCTCTGCTGGCGACAAAGGATGACGGCCAGTGATGATGGTCCTGGTGTTCGATGCTACGATGTTGTTGATGCCTGACAAACGATAACGATGCAACCTACAGACAACCGGGAGAGAGAGATCAGGAAATGGGGATGAAGAGCCATCGGGCATTTTGTCACCTTTAACAAACAAGATGTCAAAATTAACACTACACACAGTGTTAATGGTTGACCGATGAGAGAAGAGAAGGAATCAGTGTTGCCAATTAAAAACACAATCAAAATGATTCACAACAAGTAAGAAAGATTCAGTCGGGTAAACCGACTAAGGTATACCCTCACTTTGTGAGTAATGTAATATTGAATATTACACAAATTATTCTGTCAATTTTTGTGGGAGGTACCAGAAGGGGTTTAAGAAATACACCTATATTTCGCTGAACAGTAGATACTTTAAATACATTGCACTGTGCCGAATTGTAACCGTTTATATGGACTGGTATATTAACGTTGATATATTAAATTGTGGTATAATTTGGCCATTTTGTGTGGGGGTACAAAAAGAGGCGTGGTGATAACGCTCATTTTTCACTGGACTATAGGCATTATAAAAGCATTACACTGTACAAAATTTCAAGTAATTGTATACACTGATATTAATGTTATAAACTGTTAACTTTTGGTGCAAAATGGTGCATTTGTGTGGGAGGTACCAAAAGGGGAGCGGCAATAACGCCCATTTTTCACTGGACTGTAGGCACTATAAAAGCATTACACTGTACAAAATTTCAAGTATTTCTAAACACTGGTATTAATGTTATAAGCTTTTAACTTTTAGTGCAAAATGGTGCATTTGTGTGGGAGATACCTAAACGGGCGTGGCAATTTCGCCCATTTTCCTCGAGTTGATAGCGACTAACAAACTAATACTATGTGTGGAATTTCAGAAGATTCGAATACGTATAATAGCAGTTATTAAAGAATCAATATTTCACAACATTTTAACCCTTTGTGGGGGAGGTACCAGAAGGAGTGGACCAATATGGCCCATCTTCGAACTTAGCCGGAGATAGAAAAAAATATTAGCACATACCAAATTTGAGGTCAATCGGTTACTCCTTTCGAGAGTTATCGTGCGCACCAGCCAGCAGACAGACAGACAGACAGACAGACAGACAGACAGACAGACGGACGGACATTGCTCATTCGACTTAAAATGACCCAAAACGGATTTCCGCCGAACATACTTGGGGTCTTAGGTCACTCCTTCGATGTGTTACACTTTTTTCCGTAGCAAATGATATATACCCTCGTCACACTAAAGTGAGGGTATAAAAATGCTTCTCCTGCTAACCGTGCAAATTGCAGACAGAAATTGTCATAGGAGTATATCAAAATTTATAGAAACGGTGTTCAACATGGGTTTGGTCATGCCTCCAACATGGATCGTATTACACAGTATAATAGAGAAAATTTCGAAATAAATAAAATATTCAAATTATGGAAGTTTTTATTATGCGAAATGGTATAGGACACACCTT
Source organism: Eudasyphora cyanicolor (assembly GCA_963930755.1). NCBI lineage: Eukaryota > Metazoa > Arthropoda > Insecta > Diptera > Muscidae > Eudasyphora > Eudasyphora cyanicolor. The sequence continues at coordinate 11,519,330 of OZ005734.1, forward strand.
TGTGTGACAGTTATATCAAAACATGGACCGAATACACTTGGACAGTAGTTATTCGTGTACAGAGTTTCGGGTAGAAACATACTTCTGTAACCAATTTTTAGCTCGACCAGTTGAAATTTGTGTTCTACATGGCGTTAAAAAGTCAAATCGTCTGCTCTTTAACGTAGTCTCCCCCTTGCCTCATCATTCAAGATGATTTTTCAATGAAATTCCGTATAATTTTTATTATTGTCCTACAAGCGCAGCCATTTTACTGGTATCGGTATGCAATGAAATAAATTTTCGATGATTTCCCCTAAAAAGTACACGGGGCAAAATCGCCTTTTTTGATATGTTTGAATCGAAAGAAAATATATTTGGAACATAAATTTTTAAATATTATATATTTTATAGCAAATTAATTTTATTTGGAGCGCCCCAGTAGGTGAGTTGGTAGCGTACTCGCCTATGAGATTGGGGGTCGTGGGTTCGATTCCCACCAGAGGCTCTGGTCTGTCGCTGCAAAATCTAGTCACATGGTCTTTGTAACCCGGCTTTTCCCTGGACCGTAAAATTAGAATATAAATTTACTTTGTATTGTAATTCATATAAATAAATAAATAAATAAATAAATAATTTTATTTGAAAATCAATAAAATACATTTGGAACGCATATATTAATATATTACAACAAATTATATTTGCAAACTAAATTTCTCAAATAGAATATGTGTTTAAATACAAATAAAATTATTATTTAGGAATTTTTCCAAATATATTTTATTTAAAAAATATTTCCAAAACTTTTGCTGAGTTTTTCATATTTCAGTTTAAATTTTTCTTGGGTTTCGAATTGTACCTCCCAGTTATGATACCATATGCAGCATTACCTTCTGTTTTAAATCAATCATTTCAAAATTCTGAGTATTCCAAGCCATCATTAGTTGTCAATCCTCTAAGTACTTTATATTGATCCAAGATTATATGATTTCAATTATTATTGTTTACGAACATTAAAAATTTCTAAAAATTTAACTTTGAATTACTGAAAAATTAGTCACAATTTATGTATTTTATGAATACTTAAATGCAAATAAATATTTGTTTCGGAAATAATGGTCCCAAATAAAAACATATTAGAATGTAAACAAATATTTGTTTAGAACAACATCTTCCCAAATACACAATTTTTGTGTGTACCAAATATTACATGCTCTACCCCAAACATATATATGTTTCAAGCCGAATATGTTTGGGACAATATACTACAGAAGCGATTTTTTTTCAGCGTGTACTGGTTTACGCGCCGGAAATTTGTATTCTTTTTTAGTTTATCTCTGGTAGGTGGCAACACTATCTTCAATATATACTTACATCTACACATACAGATATGACATACAATCACAAGAATGTCACACAAAAAGGAAGATTGAAGAAGCATAACCATATTTTCCCGTAGAGATTGTTGTCTTTGGGTGTTATATGACACACAACACTGGATGGCTATCCATAGCACGTGCTAAAGCGACATAGTTGCCAGGATACTCACCACTCATGCCATATTTTAAATTTATTGAGATCCTTTGACATCAATGTTCATTGCATCTTTCCGATGGCTCATTATGTTAAGTTGAAAAGTTCCCTTCGATAGTTTTCCTTTGGCAATGTACCAAAGGTACAAACAAATGATGACCAAAGGTCGGTCTTTCGATGTTAGAATAAAAAGGGAAACAGTGGGTGGCCCGGCCATGACAGCCATCCAGCAAATGGTGGTGTCCTTTGCTGCTGGGCGCTCAAAAGCAAAATTTCTATAAAATTGTCATATTTACCTTCAAATTAGTGGCTTCTTTCCTTTGCAACGTTGAATGACTGTGGATTTTTTGTTAAATAGTTTCTGGTTTAGTTTTGTGGATTGTTGTCTTACATTTCATTTGATGTAATGATGAAGAGACCGTTTTAACATAGAAATTTTGTGGTTGTGTTGCAGTTGCCAGCGTTGTGGTTGTTCCTGTTAGTCCTGCCAATGAGTATTTTACTTATTCCATTTGCACCTTTTTTCATGTTGGGTACGAGCCAAACATCTGCTAATTAGTATTAGATGTTAGACGATTATGAGGACTATGACGACCATGTAACCATTGACCATAAAGATCCTTTATCAAATAGGAAATCTACCTAAAATAGAGAAGAAGAGGTAGGGGTGCAATTATGTATTTTGTTCCAAATTTTATGTTTTATAAATTGATTGGCTAAATATAGATGTATATGTTGCACAGATCAGATTTAGCGCCTTTTATGACATACATACATCCTGTAATACAATGTTATTGTATATATTGTATCAACTACAATATTTGTAGTCAATGTAGAGGAACACATTACAGGTCAGAGCCCCATGTCATCAATGAAATCCTACATTGCACCAATGAAACCTTTTTTTCACTAAGGACGATTTCGTGCAATATAAAGAATAAGTTCTTAAATTTCAGACTCCAAATTGAAATTGAAAAATGTATAGAAGAAAATTTATCTAGAGCGTCCTGAACTGACATTGGATAGGATCTTTATATGGAAGCTATATTAAAACATTGATATCCTCCATTTCCAATAGGTCCCCAGTCCAGGAAATGCCTCGGTGATATTCGTAAATATCGGTCCATATTTGCGACCGGCGCTTTTATCACAAGAATACAGCGACTACATCGGCTCAAAAACTTATTCTATGCCGAACTTTTGGAAGTTTGTTTGTACAAATGAACAAAGTCATAATGCCCTGTACCACAGTATGGTGTCGGGTATTAAAACACTATGCAACAAATGATCACTTTTTGAAAAATACACGGACTTGACAGCATATGTTCTATTCTACTACGAAAGGGTAGAAAGCGTGATCCATTTCGAGGTTCCCTACTTTTTTAAAGAAAAAACCAGTAAGGAAAGGCACAAAGTCGGGCGGGGCCGACTATATAATACCCTACACCTCCCTAACTATACGATAAGTGTCATTGATAATTTTGAATAAGTGGTAAATAGGTAAGAACATATATATGTTGCTATATCTAAATCCGATTATTGCTAAATTAGCCAATCTTCGTTACTAAACTGAGAAACATTTTTCTGCCAAATTTTGCAATGATCGGAAGTAAAGTACAACTTCTATAGCGCTTTGATACCAAATCAGGAGGAACACATATATGTAGGTTATATCTAAATCTGAATCGATTTTCCCCGAATTTGCCAGTATTCCTTCATGTAATAAGAAACCTCTTACAGTTCCTACAGCGCTTACTTGTCAAATCGGGGGTAACATATATATGGGGGCTGTATCTATATATGAACTGATTTTCTCCAAATTTAAGTGTGTTCATTCATGTAGTAAGAAACCTCTTTCTGCCGAATTTTGTACTGATCGGATATAAAATACAGTTTTTACAGCGCTTACATGTCAATCGGGGGGTAACATATATATAGAGCCTATATCTAAATCTGAACCGATTTTCTCCAAATTTGACGGTGTTTATTCATGTAGTAGGAAACCTCTTTCTGCCAAATTTCGTACTGATCGGATATAAAATACAGTTTCTACAGCGCTTACATGTAAAATCGGGGGTAACATACATATATATGGGGGCTATATCTAAATCTGAACCGATTTTCACCAAATTCAATAGGGATCGTATTTGGGCCAAAAAAAAGGATATATGTAAAGTTTCGTCGAGATCGGACCATAATTGCGACCTGTACTTTGATTACAAGAATACATGCACAGACAGACGGACAGACAGACGGACATAGCTAATACAACTCAGAAAGTGATTCTAAGTCGATCGGTATAATAAACGATGGGTCTATTTCTTCTCCTTTTGGGTGTCACAAACAAATGCACAAAGTTATAATACCCTGTACCACAGTGTGGTGTACATAGGGTATAAACACAGAAAATTCAAATTGAATGGGTAATGTTTATTATCATTTGAAAGAACATTCGTTGGCATTTATTTTTTGAAGATTATGTCTATCACATGTTGACGGCGCCTACGTCTCAGATGGTCGATCCGTTGAGTCCAATTTTCGATGACTCGTTCGAGCATTTCGACTGGTAACTGGCGAATGACACGCGTGATGTTTTGCTCCAATCGAACCGGGTTTGTCCGCATAAACTTTAGACTTTACATATCCACACGGGAAAAAGTCTAACGGTGTGATATCACACGATCTTGGTGGCCAATCGACCGACCCAAAACGTGAAATTATCTGCTCACCGAAGTGTTCTCTCAATAAATTAATTGATTGATGCGATGTGTGGGAAGTGGCGCCGTCTTGTTGAAAGCAAATGTCGACGAGATCACGAGCTTCAATTTCAGGCATCAAATAGTCGGTTATCATGGCACGTCGCCATTGGCGGTTACGTTCTCAACGGCATCATTTTTGAAGAAATATGGACCGATGATTCCGGTACGTCGGATCGGGAATCGGTCAATGGCAAAAAGATAGCTCTTAACGAGAGCTATAATATTGCTCATGGGTGTCAAGGTCGTGGGTCGACTGGAAAGTGTTTTTTTTTTTTGGATTTAAAAAAATGGACTTAGCGCAATTAGCGAACGATTATTTTGATAATAAAACTGAATAATTTGTAAACTTTGTTCAGGCGTAAGTCTTTCCATGATGAAATGCCAAACAATACTTAACAAAAATAATATGACAGCATGACACGACTCACACGTTAGATCTCCCTATACCTAAAAAATTTTATTACTTCACTATTTTGTAACAAAAATATTTTTTGGCGTAGGTAATGTTTAACAAATTTATAGAAAATATCGAGGCCAATATTTTTGTGGAACATATTAACCCTCTAGATAACATATTAACATATTAACCCTCCACATAACTGTAATTGTTGGCCCTTTTTAAACAAATCGTAAAAAACTCCTCTAACAAGTAAGAAAGTTCAGTCGGGTAAACCGACTTGATTCTCAAAAAATATTAGTAAATTTGTTTATTTTTTGGTTTTATTTAAATTATTATCAATTTAAATTGCATTTAATAACTTTGAAGTATGTACTGGTATTAAAGTTAAACGCTGTTAACTTTTGGTACAAAAAAGTCAATTTGTGTGTCAGGTACCAAAAGGGGCGGGAGAATAACGCCCATTTTTCGCTTGACTCTAGGTGCTATAAAAGCATTACACAGCACAACATTTCAAGTATCTGTATGCACTGGTATTAAAGTTATAACCTGGTAAATTTTGGTACAAACTGGTCCATTTGTGTGGGAGGTACCAAACGGAGCGTGGCAATAACGCTCATTTTTTACTGTATTATTGGAACTATTAAACCATTACACTGTTCAAAATTTCAAGTATTTGTATGCACTGGTAATAAAGTTATAAGCTATTAACTTTTGGTTCAAAATTGTTCATTTGTGTGGGAGGTACCAAAAGGGGCATGGCAACTTCGCCTATTTTTCTCGAGGTAATAGTGACTAATAAACTAATGCTATGTGTAGAATTTCAGAGGAATCAAATAAGTTGTATAGAAGTTATTAAATAATCAATATTTCACTAAATGTTAACCCTTTGTGGGGGAGGTACTAAAATGAGTGGCCCATCTTCGATCTTAGCCGGAGATAGAAGAAAATATTACCACATACCAAATTTGAAGTCAATCGGTTACTCCTTTCGAAGTCAATCGCCTAATCCCTTATCGTGCGCACAAGCCAGCAGGCAGACAGACGGACGGATATTGCTCATTCGACTTAAAATGACCCAAAACGGATATACGCCAAACATACTTAGGGTATTAGGTCACACCTTCGATGTGTTACACTTTTGGTTCGTAGCAAATGTAATATACCCTCCTCTCAATGGTGAGGGGATAAAAATGGGGAGGGCGTGGATTAAATGTTATACAAAAATGTTGGCCATGAAATTTTACTACATGTGTCAGAACACACCAGAGCCCAAAACTTAACACAAAACCGTGTTCAAACCACGGTCCAAACCAAATCACATGATTCTAGCTCTAGTCTCTTGTGTTTGACAATGGTATCATATTTACCAAATTTATTAAAAGTACTAATTTAAAAAAAATCCGTGTTATCCGGGGACTAGGTCCAAAGACCTATCGGCTACAGCCATTTGGGCTGTGTGGTAATCACGTAACATTTATAGAACTAACTTTAACCAAGGTATGTACTTTGACACATTCTCATTTTCCAAATCCATACATACACTAAAAAATTTGAAAATATTTAAATGTAATTTTATAACTATGACGGATTTTGTACATAATTAAAATGTTAAAAATTTGGAAAAAGGCACAAATTATTCCTACTAGTCGTACACACAGAATAAAGTTTGGTTGCCTCAACCGAATGTCAAGAATAAAACATTGATTGTCACAACCAAAAATTTATCATATGGAAAGTTTAAAATAATGAAAGTTTAAAATTGGTTACCACAACTAACCGAGTGTCAATGAAAAAAAACAATCTTAATTCGATGGATACAACCATCGATTTAGTTGCAAACATTTTCATTGGATCGTATCCATGTTTCAACTATTTATATAAATACAACACACGGTGTAGGCAATATACTTTTTGTTGCTATAACTATTTTTTTATTGTTACAATCGAATTCCAACCAATTATTTTCCTGGGTTTAGCTCTAAAATGTATATATGTTAGGAAAATCTATCAGTTTATACTAATATTAATTAATAATTATAACCATTGAAATATTTACTTAATATAAAAAAGATGGACAATAGAAAATCGTTTCATAATATACTCATTGAAAGACAAAATTCGTTCAAAATATTTCAAAAGTTACTCTTTTTCATTATATTTTCTCTGTTATTACAGATAAGACTCAATATTTTATTTATAAAATCTCAACATAATGCATATTGCGGTAACAAAACTTAATAACGAATTCTCTGTTTGATGTCAGTGGGGAAAAAATCCTTTATAAAATAAAAGAATAGAAAATACCAACAACTATGCTCGAAAATTGAAAAAGCCGAATTTTTTAATAACGTTATATTAACTCCACAGGACATTCCACTCCACTCCAAAAATCATGTTACGCCTCTTTAACGAAATTTATTAAAATAACTTTTTTTGTAATCGCCTCTCTTGAAATTTCAACATATGTGACATTTGCTGTTCCGACTTTGGCGAAATATTCGCGCTCATATTTTCAAGTCAAAAACTGTCGACAAAACAAAGAATAGTTACGCAGCAAAAAAAAAACAAGAAAATAACGTCTACTCATTTTTGAATCGCAAAATAAAGGAAAACAACAAAAACGCGAACAAAGACAACAACAATGGGAGTCATCCATAATTACGAACATAGAAAAAGTGAACTAATGAAATTTTGTTACCACCACAACGCTGCAGCTACGGCAACATTTACGTTACTCGTATTACAGGGAGGGATTTTGGCGGGCCCTTTACTATGTTGTCATTGAGAAATCTATATATTTAAGCAACCATACAGGAAACCAAGAAAAACAAAGTTATGTGGAAATTTTGGGAAATTCAACAATTCATTCAATCCATCTATCAAATCACAAAACAGATAAATTGATATCAAAACAAGAAACTTTCTGAAATGTCTCTGATAAACAAAATGGCAATTATTAAATATGAAATATGGAGATATAATATCAGTATCATTGTAACGTGTAATGTCCCGATACACAAACATTATTTTGCACGTAAATGTCGTAGCTGGCATCGATTTTCCAGCCATATAGAAAGCCATAACACCTTTGAGTTTGGATTCCATTTCGATACATTTTTAACTGTGATCTAAGACGACTTCCGCTTGTAGGCTTGTTAACGATAGAACAGTCTGATGCTTGTCAACAGAGTTTTCACATTTTTTACCATTTCTGAGCGAATGCCCGGTTTTGGAAAATCAAATTGTATTTATCTTATGTGCTAAATATATCCTACTGGAATTTGGAGATGATAATATGCTGCATTATGACATAGCCAACTACTGGTCTAAAAAAATACCTACAGTACAGTCACATTAAAAACCGATTAAATGTTTACTATTTAATCGTTAAAACAGGTCACAACTAGTCTTATACTAAGGCTTAGATAATCCAACTGGTCGTACTGAGGAATAGAAAACACAACTGTAAATATATTAAGGAGTAGATCGTCATCTATGGCATAGATAACCCAACTGGTCCTATCTAAAGACTAGATAACACCACACGTCCAACTGGTCGTTTACTAAGGAGTAGATAACCCAACTGACCGCCTACTAAGGAGTAGATAACTCAACTGGATGTCTACTAAGGAAAAGATAACCCAAATGGTCCTCTACTAAGGAGTAAATATCCCAAGTGGTCGTACTGAAGAGTTATATATCGTCATCTACGGCGTAGATAGCCGAACTGACACTCGACTAAAGACTAGATAACCCAAATCGTTCTGTCCTAAGCAGTAGATAAACCAACTGGCACTTACTAAGCAGTACATAAACCAACTGACATTTTATTAAGTAGTAGATAACCCAACGTGTCCCCTACTTAGGAGAAGATAACCCAACTGGTCTTCTACTTAGGAGTAGATAACCCAACTGTAAATATATTAAGGAGTATATATCGTCATCTACGGCGTAGAAAGTCGAGCTGACACTCTACTAAGTACTAGATAACCCAAATCGTCCTGTGCTAACTATGCTAAGCATCTGATGACTGATGTGTAGTAATCTGACTAATGTGTAGATAACCCAAATGACCGCCTACTAAGGAGTAGACAACTCAACTGGACGTATACTAAGCAGTAAATACACCGACTGACATCTCACTATGTAGTAGATAACAGAACTTGTTCTCTACTAGGGTTTAGATAACTCAACTTATCGTAAACTAAGAAGTAGATAAGCCAACTGGTCGCTTACTAAGGAGTATATAACCCAACTGGCCGCCTAATAAGGAGTAGCAAACTCAACTGGATGTCTACTAAGCAGTACAGTACGTTTACTGAGCAGTACATAAACCAACTGACATTTTATTAAGTAGTAGATAACCCAACTAGTCGTACTGAGGTGTAGAATATCTAACTGTTAGTATATTAAGGAGTATATAACCCAAGTTTTTCATCTACGGCGTAGATAAACGAAGGGGGCACTATACTAAGGATAACCCAAATCTTCCCGTAGTAAGTAGTAGATAACCCAACTGACCGTCTACTAAGGACTAGATAACCCAAATCTTCCTGTAGTAAGTAGTAGATAACCCAACTGATCGTCTGTTAAGGAGTATATAATCCAGATGGACGCCTACTAAGGATTAGATAACTCAACCCGACGTCTTCTAAGCAGTAGATGAACCACCTGACATCTTACTAAGTAGTAGATAACCCAACTGGTTGCTATTTGGATTTACTAAGGAGTATATCCCAACTGACCGCCTAATGAGGAGAAGATACCACAAATGTATGTATACTAGCAGTAGATAAACCAACTGGGCGTTTACGAAATGTACATAAACCAACTGATATTTTATTAAGTAGTAGATAACCCAGCTGGTCCTCTACTAAGGAGTAGTTAACCTAAATGTTCGAAGTAGATAACGCAATGCGACAAAAAACATTAAGTTGAAAACCCTGGGACGCGATACTATTTTTCTTGTAGGTTTTGCCGAGTAAAAAAGAATCTGTTTTTGAAATTCCCCAGACCCCCCAAAATCTTGACTTACGGGTAAAAAACCGGGTTTTATGACTTTGCGTACTATTTTTGTAATTTTATTCAGTACCAACGGATTTTCAATTGAAGTTTCATTAGAACTAAATCTGCACATAAACACTAGTTTTGACGAGTTGAATGCAAGCAATAGATAAACCAACTGACATCCGATAACCGAACTGGTTCGTTGCTAGGGTTTAGATAAGCCAAGATGCAGCTGTTTGATCATACCCTGCTTGATTTGATCCGTGATAGGCCCTAATTAAACCAGTACTCAGTTGAATATTCTTAGGTAAATTGACACTTCATTTTTCGTACAGCAGATATTTTTGTCCGATTACCTTAAAAAGTACGAATTTCGAATATCTGTTATCAGTAAACTCTAGGAGTAATTACGTACCACATTTCATACTTATACTTTTAAGATGTGATAACTCATTTTCGTGACAATTATAAAATTCTACGCTTTTTAAAGTCAGCTATTAATTCATCTGTGATAGAAGTTGTCAATTTGTAGTACATATCAGGCAGCTAATGCCATATTGGAAGCTTTTTAACTTCCAACTCCCGTTTTTAGGGAAAACTATGGGGATTAGTTATGTATCTATTTTTTCGTCTGATATTTCCTCACTTCAAATACAGAATATGTAAATAGATCAAGGCCCGGCAACACCCTCGTTCCACCACTCTCCAAAATCTCTATAGTAACTACATTTATTGGATAATTCAGAGTGCGTGTATGTTTATAGAGTTGCTACTTACAACAATATGGTCCTTTTCACCATCATCGACGGCGACAAAAACAACAACCACAGCCTCGATATGGTATTCATCAATGCCAAAATGCCCCCCATTGATGTGCGTTTCTGCAGTAGCACCACGACAAGGAAAACGTTTCAATTCTTTCAGCCACAATGTAAAAAACCGTTCACCTGGGGCGTTCAAGTTCAGTTTCCAAAAACAAATTCAAGAGAATAAGTTCCCTTTCATTCTAAGCACTTATGATCGCATATCCTTTCTACTTCCTTCTATAATTTGGTAAAGCTATTCCTATGGAGTCCATCATAAAGTAGGAAGAATGTGGAATACACCCCTTCCTCGACAACATCGTTTCGTTGTTGTTACAACGTGTTGCATTGTTTGTTTTTTGAAACAAAACCAATTCGTTATTAATTTTTTTTAATATTATTTTTCCTTTTAAATTCATTTCAAATTTGTACGATATTTCTTTGTAATTTTGCCTTTTGTAGTCATTGGAGTATTTATTTATTAAATACTTAAACCTTATTAGTTTTTAACAATAAATATATTTCTAAGTATATTTAAATTCGTATACTCGACATACGAGTAAATATGGCATTGTTGCTGAGGCCAAAATCAAAGAAAATTGGTATGTAGATAAGACTGGAAAGGTGGGATTTTTTGAAAATCATACTATACGTGGGTAAATGGGACAAAAAGTCATACATTTGCAACAACAATACCAAAAGATGAAAATGATAGGTCCATTAAGAACAGCGATTGGTCCGCATATTGTCCATTTTATATGAAAACAACCGGTAACTCTAACATGTCTTTGTAATTTGAGGTGGTAAATTGCCATCTTGTAACATATCAAAGTACTGGTCTAAAATAATATCTACAGTACAGTAGCTGTACCTTCAATGGCATAAGTCACATTTAAGACCAATTAAATGTTTACTATTTAATAGTTGAACTTCAAAAAATGGTTTCAACTGATCGTCTGCTAAAGAGTAGAAAATCCAACTAATCGTCTACAGAGTTTATAACCCCTCTGGCTGCTACTATGGAGTGATAACCCAACTGATCGTCTACTAAGGAGTAGATAACCTAGCTGGTCGTTTATAAAGGAGTGGATTACCCAATGTTTCGTCAAACAAGAAGTAGATGACCCAACGAGTCGTCTACTAAGGGATAGATAACCCAACTTAGCGCCTTCTAAGGAGTAGATAAACTAACTCCTCGCCTGTCAGCTAGGAGAAGATAACCCAACAGACCGTCTACTGAGAATTAGATAACCAAACTGGTCGTCTTCTAAGAGGTAGAAACCCGAATTGGTCGTCATCAAAGGATTAGATAAGTCAGTAGATAAGCCAACTTGTCATCAATTAAGGAATAGATAACCCAACTGGACTCGTACTAAAGAATAGATAACCCAACTTGTTGTATACTAAGGAGTATACTCGTATAAACTAATTGACCTCATGTTAAGGAGCAGATAACTCAACTGGACGTCTAAGAAGTTGTAGATACAAAAACTGGAATTTTTCTAAGTATTAGCTAACCCAACTGACCCTCCACTAAGTATTACTCGTATACAACCGAAAGGGCCCTCTACTGGCTAGAACATAACTGGACTCGTCGTATACTAATGAGTATATAACGACAAGTTGGTCGTTTACATAGGAGTAGATTTCTTCAAAAAGACCCGAGAAACACAAAAATACAGTCAACGTTCTGATCTCGAACCCGTGAGACGCTCAAACTAAAAAAAATCGAGCCGTCCTCTAAAGCATGCTACTCATTTGCCGGAAAAGTCTAAAGGATCTCCTAGAAGGGTCCTACATGAGTCCAAAATATTGATTTTGGATACATTTATGGTGCATTCAGTCAAATTAAAGGAAATTTCCAGATGATAAAGAATATACAAATGAAAATATAAGAAAAGCCTCTCAGCATGGACCTTTCATGGGCACGGCAAACTGACCTTACTTTCATATCGATACCTAAATACATTCCAAAGTGTGGTACGGTAGTTTTTTAGGTGAGGCGATGAAATGTTTAAATTTGTATGGAATTCTTTTATAATGCAAATCTTTTTGATTTGCGCTTATCATGGCTTGGATTGGTTCAGCGGATAAACACCAAATTTGTACTGAATATAATTTAGAATATTTAGAGTTTAAAAATGCAATGTCCCTTAAAACATGCTAAGTCGACTTAACGTATTTTGAAGGAGTCGATATATTGTTTGACTGTTTAGATTTTCTGGGGACCCTTTTGAAAGATTATATTGGCATATTTCGAATCTGCAGAACATTTCATTTTTGGGTCCATTTTTACATGGATAGGCTATCGTTTTTGATTCGTCCATTAGGGTGGCTTGTCATAATGTGAATAGTTTCGGGTACAAATAAAATAATTATACCAAAGTTTATATTAAAACAAGGACCTATGACTACCGTTGTTCGTGAGAGGAATTCTAGGTATAAATTAACCTCAATTACTAATATTCAGCCCGATCAGGTGACATTTGTGGCCTCTATGACGTTAAGAAGTCAAATTGGGGAGATGCTGTATATGGGGGCCAAATCAAAAAATGGACCGATATTGCCCATTTTCAATCACAAGTTACCTGCAGCTATAAGAAGTATCTATACCAAATTTCAGTTATCTAGTTCAATTATTGTAGACTGTAGCGTGATTACAACAGACTGACATGGCTAAATTGTCTTAGAATTTTACGACGATTATTTATGGGGTGACAAAATGAATATACCCCTTTCCTATGTCGGAGGTTATACAAATATTTATTTTGATGGCAGATGTCTTAAAATTCTAAAAATGTACTTGAAACCCAGTTTTGTCGATGGAATTTTTTTAAATTATCATGACTTTACGTTCGATTTCCCTTTCTCAAAAGTCACTACAATAATTATTTTCTACAAAAATTTAAAAAATAATTGGCTGTAAGTTAATGGGTTAAAAGAAAATTTTTAAGAAATTTTAGAAAACATTCTTTCGACAATTTAAAAAAAGTATCATTAAACATTTTTCGAGTTCGATATTAAAAATTCTTAAATTTCCAAAATAGAATTTAAAATTTCACATGCCTTCAAATGCAAAAACAAAACATGTCCATAGACCACCACTACCATTTCCAACATCATCGCCATCCCAGTTAAATGTCCGCCCCGAAAATACGAGAATTCTGCCAATAACTTGGCAGTTTTTTGACATTTATATTTATATCGCCCCAAACATGTGTATGTTGAAATCAACCAAATTTTGAGTTATGAGCCATAAACACGCAACATGGACTCGGCGAAATGCAAGTATGTGGATATAAAAAAGGAAAAACAAATATGTACGTAAGGAGCCCCCACTTCTTGTCCGGAGTATTTTCGTCTCTCTGTTTTTTTTTTTTGTTGTTGGCTCATGAAGAAATAATCATAACGGCTTCAGATTATTTTTGGTTTTTATTTTAGTTTTTTTCTCGTATCACAGTGTTTTCCTGCCTGGCGAGACAGAAGTTTTATGAGATTATCATCCATAAATGGAAGAAACACGAAGAGAACAACATTGCGGACAATGTTAAAATAAGAATAAATCCTTAAAATTTGCAAAAAAAATTGGTAAAGAGTTTAGACGAAAATTCAAATTATTCAAAAGAAGCCAAGACAGTCTTGCAAAATGCAAAGCAGTAACTTCTGCGGAGATGCATGGATGGTTAAGGGTTGCCAAGTGTTTTGGGAAATCATAATTAATGGAAGAAGATGTAGACCACTTCATTTAGGATAAAAGGTTCTCGAGTTAAGCTAAAATATGTGGTTCAATCTCTATTTTTTTTTATTATCTTAAAAGATTGAAGAAAGAGCTATAGAAAAAGCTTTGGGCAAAAATTACGTCATATTTAGTTATATGGATGGGAAAAAAGGGCCCTTTGACCAAAATTTAAAAATTCAACACCCTGCAACTCGGACAGTCCTTAACTGATCCCGTTGAATTTTTGTGTCATAACTATTATCCAATAGGACTAAGTTCCGTTCCGATCAGAAGACAACGCTCTTAAAAATTCACTCACTTGACATGAAATTCACCAAATATATGTATGTGAAACTCTAAATCGATATATTGCGACAATATCTAAATCTGAATAAATTTTCTTCTAATTGGTCAGAGTCCGACCTTGAACCAATACTGACTAGATGTAACAGAGAGCTGATATGGGTCTAAGAAGCAAAATGAGAAACAATATATATGTGTTGACTTTATATACTTCTGAACCGATTTTCTTCAAAATTGGCAGTATTTGTTCTTGATCGAAGAAAGTGTTTTCTACCAAATTTTGTGTAGATCTGATGAGAAATACGAAGTCTATAGCAATAAGACTGCATCGGGAAATATATGGGGTATATATGTATGTACATCTGAACCTATTTTCTTTCCATTGGGAAATGATCGTCCTTGGATTAAGAAACTTCGATTTTTCGCATTTCAACATGATTGCAGTTGAAATAGAGCTGATATAGCGCTTAGAGGTCAAATCGAAAGGAACATATATATAGGAGTATGGGGGCTATATCTAATTCTGATTCGATTTTCCTCAAATTTAGCAGTGTTTTCTTTGGATCAAGGAAATCTACTGTGCCATATTCCAGATTTATCGGATTTAAAATGCAGCTTCTACAGCGCTAAGATGTCAAATCGGAGATACATATGGGCTATAACTAAGTCTGAATCGATTTTGACCAATTCCAATAGGTTTCGTCCCAGAAAAAGAGCTTCGTGGCAAATTTCATGAAGATCGGAATAAAATTGAGACCTTTACGTTGCGAACAACTTAAGACGGACGGACAGATATGGTTAAATCGACCTAATTAGTGATTCTGAGTCAATGGGTGTACTTTAAGGTGTGCCTAGCTGTAGTATTTCTAGGCGTTACAAACATCCGCCACAAAACAAACGTATAATACCCTGTATCATACTCCGCTCGGCTCCGCCTAAATTCCAAAATTCTTTCTCTACACTTAAGTAGGTCCATTTTACGAGTATAATAAAGTCAATTACTTCGGTGGCCTTCGTAGAGCAGTGGTTAGTGTGTTAGACATGGATTCCGAAGGAACTGGGTTCAATTCCCAGCAGGAAATCATGTTTTCATCGCAATTTGAGTTTCAGCAGCTACTCACCGGATGTACTACCACTACAACAACATCAGAATTTTTCTGTGTTTTTCCTTTAAACTTGAGTAGGTCCATTATATACTATAGTCAATCAATGAGGACTTTGTTGATACCAAATTCGACCACTGAGTTTTTCTTCGATACTAATGTGGATAACTAAAATCTTCGGTGGCCTTCGTACAGTAGTAGTTAGTGCGTTAGACTTGGATTTCTAAGGTGCTGGGTTCGATTCGCAGCAGGACATCATGTTTTCACTGTAATTTGAGTTTTTGCGGCTACTCACCGGATGCACTACCACTACAACAACATCAGATTTTTTCTGTGTATACTAGAGTCAAAATCTACGTTTTTACTCTACACTTGAGTAGGCTCATTATACTAGAATACTTAAGTCAATCACTGAGAACTATATTCAACGACTGAGTTTTTCTTCGATACCAAAGTGGATAAGTAAGGTCTTCGGTGGCCTTCGTAGAGTAGTGGTTAGTGCGTTAGACTTGGATTTCGAAGGTGCTGGGTTCGATTCCCAGCAGCGCATTGGAAAAATTTAACATCAGCAATTCATGTTTTCATCATAATTCTAGTTTCTGCAGCCGGACGCACTACGACTACAACAACATTTGATTGTCCAAGACAACAGGGAAGCTAAAAATAGACATAACATCATAACTATTAACAGAAATACAGCGTCCCTAATGGAGAATAGGAACGGTAAACTCTAATAACATCCATTTCCTAAGATTAGCAGAAAAATGTTAATTAACATCATAATTAACATTCGGATAATATTGAGTAAGATGAAAACAGCTTAAGGTTCCCTCGATAATCGGATATGTGCCGGAACGAAGTCTGTAACAAAAATAGATTTAGGATTATCACCTCAGCGTCTCCAAGCTGATACAACAACATCTAAGGTCTTCGTCTATCCTAGAGTCATCAACTAAGTTTTTCCTCAATACTTGAGTAGGTCTACTAACTAAAGTCGAACATTAAGGTTTATCTCTTTTCTAGAGTCGCCAACTGAGGTCTTCCTTTATAATTATACATCGGATTTTAGTATTTTTTTTATAAAACAAAGTGTGGTTACAATAGGATGAAAAATAAAAAATATGCCAAAAATTCGAAGTCTATTTATAATAAAGATGCCAACCGAGGACTTCATCTATATAAAAGCAGAGTCACCAACATACATATCTACCAGATGCAACCACTGAGGACTTCTTCTATACTAGAATCGATTATTAATGACTTAATCTATATTATGTATATTGAGGTCTTTCCCTATACTGAAGTCACTAACTGAGGTATTTCTCTATTATTATTACTGCAGTCCCCAACACAGATCTTTCCATATTCCAAAGTTCGTTCATTACACTAGTTGACCACTACACTGTATTGGATCACAGAGCCATTCCTCTTTTCTATAGGCGACCACTGAAATCTTACCAAAATTTGTATTCTAATTTTACGGTCCAGGGAAAAGTCGTTATAAAGACCATGTGGCTATATTTTGCAGCGACAGACTAGAACCTCTGGTGTGAATCGAACCCACGACCCCTTAACTCATAGGCGCTACCTACTCACCTACTGGGGCGCTCAAACCAACCATTTTTTAATTTTAATATTTATATCTTAAATTGCATATCTTCAATGATATTTCTGGAGCTTTATGTTGATTTAATTTCATTAAATATGACAAAAAATCCTAGGGGATTTTGAAAGAATACCAGTAAATCTCTTTCAGTTTTAAAATTTTTATTTGTCAACCCTGCCCATTGAAATTTTAAATATATTCCTCTTAGCATTGGAACTGGACCAACGGAACACACTGCAGCATTGCAATGCGTATTGGTTGGATGTGAATGTAGCACATGAGAAATTACCCAAAGAAATGATAAATAACGCATCATAAGAAGAAACATAAAAGTCCTCCACCATTGGCTCTCCCAACCATTGGCTATGCAAGAGAAGTGACTAATCGTAAACGCAAAGAACTCCTCTTATAACTCCGGCTGCTCGGTGGCCTCAAATGGCAAGAATATCGACGACAACGAAGACGATGATGTCCACGGCAAAGGACTAACTAAGAATGCCAAGCAAGAAAATAATGGGTGGGGGGATTGAATAGGGTCGTCTTCTTGTTTGTTTAACACTTAAGTTTACAAGACTTGCGAAGGCTGAGATATTGAGACTACTACTACTTACTTACTTACTGTTTGATGATGAATGCCCTACATCACGACTGTTCGAGGTGCTGCGGATACTATTCTTTAGGCAGGAATTACATTTTAATCAACCGCCCTTATATTCTCGGCAAATGAATATATATAGAGCATTAGTATCATAATTAGCTCTGCTAATATCGGAGTTACGAAAAGATATTGCGTAAGTTGTCGTTTATTTTGAAGATATTTGAATATTGAAACTCTGCATGATCCCCTGTTTATTTCTACTATAACTTTCTGATGTTGTTTTAGCATTAAGGCTTGGGTTTTTGCTTCGTTGGTTTACAGGGTCAGAAGATGCGGAATAAGCTAAGTTGGATTGGCTGGGCAATAGACCAGGTGCAGCATAAGATGAAGCCGCTGATAGCATACTAGGCTGGAATACGTCACATTGCTATAACCAATCTGGATTGAGACGGTTACACTATCCACGACTTGCTGGAATGAATATCGTTCAAACATACCTGTTCGCTCATTGATCTAGAGGTACCCGTTTGTATCGTCAGCCGTTTTGGCTCTGCGGCTCCCTTTCTGACCTTCCTGAATGTGGCGAGCCTATCCACTAGTTGGAGTGGCATTAGTACAACACACTGCTTCGACAACATGAGGTTGTGCTGCACACGGGCATGATCATCGCCTTCTGTCTATTATTAGAAGAAAATAGTAGACAGACAACCTTGCCGATGTACTTAGAGCGCCATTCTGTCATTTATATATGTTCCTCCACTGACCCTACCTATGGCTCAGTAACAGTACAATCTATGGATCGGTAACAGTTAAGGGTTTCTATACCCTTAAGAATACGAGCGATTTGAGTACATTGTTCCCACTTCTTAATTACATTGGCGAAAATCTAATAAAGGTATAAAAGTGATAACCTGGGTTAATGGTCAGAATTGGTGTGTCCATGCAGTAAATAGTGTGGAAGATGATTTGATGACCAAAATCTGCATATTTCTCCCAGGGAGGAGGTTGTCAAGATATATTCAATGTCAAGATATATTCACAGTATCGATTTTACTACTCACGCAAAATAGGGTTGATGTGACAATATTTTTGAAAAGCATTGCTCATAACGCAATATTTTCTGCAAAAAGACATAATATTATCGAATTATAATAATGTGATCATAACATTGTCGTGATTACTATAATATGGTCTCAATTTAAAAATATTGTGATCACATTTTACCATAATATTGACCGTATGACAATGTTTTGGGCAACATTCGCCATATACCGACTACGGTAGAGCCATGTTTTACCATAATATACTCCACCTAACCATATTTTGATTATAATTCGACATACTAGGGTTTCAGTGTTCTATATATTGAAATCATCAGGACAATGTTGCCATAATTTACCACGAAAAGGTTACTATATCTGTTCCTGAATTCAAGATACGTCTGGCACCCACACATGTAGTTACGAATCCAATGTTTCAAACTTGTCGGAAAGGACGCATTGGTTCCTACTGACCATTTCGACAACACTGCTGTTGATGAACGACAGTCCCAAAGTGATGTTTGTTTCTGACAAGAAGTCCATGTTTCCATGTTTCTGAGGAGAAGTCCTACAAGCGTAGGACTTTTTAGCTCTGATCCTTATTAATTTCGATTTTAAGTCGATTCTACCGATATATTTGTGAAACTGCAGAATTGCGGGATTGTATTCCGGGGTTGATAACAGTATACGTAGGTTCATTTATAACTTTCTGACTAGATTAGGGTCAACTGACCTTCACAGATTTCTCAGCAGGCGAACGCCCAAAGGGGAACAATCCCAACATTCAGCAAAGCTGTGGTAGCGGTATATACCTGTAAAAGCACAATAGGAAAACGTTGAGATCTGAACCCGCGTATAGTTTATTGGTGGTATACGACGGTAGTCAGACCGATAATGCTGGCTCAGCAGAAATCAACTCTTCTGCGCAATACCAAACTAGGTTCAGCGAATGGCTGCTATATGTATCACTGGCAGGCAACGAAGCCGACCTAAAACTATCGCCGGCGGCTTGTGGATTAAATTATTGGTCGGCGGCTTATCGGCTAAGCCGACTCAACGTTGACGTATCGGCGGCTTTACCAGGCAGAAATCGTACCTATTGAAGAGGTAACGGAATGGCTGAAACTTAATGTTATGACCAAAGTCTGCTATGCAGGCTGCTATCAAGTCCCTGGAAACTATATTCAACAATTTAAAAATTGCCCTCGACTGTCACTGATATCTTAAAGAGATGGCTGAACTGTTAAATATTCAACTAATATGGGTGCCAGGGAACTACACCGCACATGAACTTTCAAGACTAGAAACTACCTTACACGCTCCAGGGGAATTGGAATATGTAGGTATGCCTCTAGCGACCTGCAAGCTCTTCTTGGGAGATAGTGCCCTTTCAACAAAAAATGACACGTGATCACTAGTCAGGAATTGCATATATTCCAGGCTGATGTGGCCGTGCCTAAACTCCAAACGCACCAATACACTGCTGTCTTTATAGTGACGGCACGTCTCACTTATCGTGTCTGTCGTGAAGGGTCACTGCCTTATTGGACGCCACGCAGAGAGATTGAAGGTCTTACTTTTGCAGAATCTGTGGAGACGAAAATGAGAAGGAATCTATAGAACAACTTCTGTGTATGTGCCCCATTCTCTCTCTAGAAGGAGGCATGTAACCTTAGGCTCTCATTTCTTTTCGGAGTTAGCTAACTTGTTTGACGTGGAATCAGCCAACTTTTGAGCTCCTTAAAGCAATCGGGAGGGGCTATGGATGACTAGGGAGTCTAAGTTTGCAGGTTGCCACTCTTAACCTAATCATCCCGATTTTCGCATTTTTATTCCTTGCTACAGAAGGGTACAGCAACAAGTAATATTTGCCAAATGCTTGTAGTTGTCGCAACCGATATTTTTTGCTATTGTTACCATTAATTTATTTGTAGAACTGTGAAATAATTTCTACAACCGATCTACTATTCTACCGATCAACTGATAGACACATCAATTGAAATTATGGTTCTGTCAATAACTAAAATTAGGCTGACGAAAATAGCGGTTGTTACAACTAAATTTTTACGGAAGTGACATTCAACTCCATACACTCACACAGAATAGAGTTTGGATGCCTCAACCGAATTATTTGCCAACCTAATTTGGTAGTTCTGTATACTATCATGCGATTCCACCAGGACAACCAACATTTTGGTTGTGGTATAATTCGGCTTCCAGACAACAACAATCATATTTGGTTGCGTCAACTACGAAAATGGTGGCTAAAATTATCTGTTGTATGTTGCCACAAAATGTAAAACATTTTGCACAACATATTCTGCATTCCACACGAGATTATTTTTGACTACATATACCGTTCTTGAACAAAATGTTGAAGATTTCTTTATGTCGGGTAATTTTATTTTTTTATTTGTCATGTATCAACAAAAGAACAGCAACCAATCTTTCGGTTGTATTTCCCAAAATACATTTAATTATTCTAAATTTGGGAAATTATTGGTATAACCAAAAAACTATTATTTATTAATATTTTTCTGTTGAAGTAACCAATTATTCGTTGCAATAATAATCGTTGGTCTATTGATACAATTTCTGTTGTCAAGAATAAAACATTGGTTGTCGTCACAACCAAAAATCGATCATATGGTACAATAATGAAAATTTAAAAGTAGTTACCACATCTAAACGAGTGTCAATGAAAAAAACAATATTAAATTGATTGATACTTAAATTGATTGAACCATCGAATTAGTTGCAAGTATTTTCATTTGATCACACCCATGTTATCATTGTTGTTTCAACTATTTATATATAAATACAACCGACACACGGTCTAGGCAATATACTTTGTGTTGCTAGTACTATTTTTTTATTGTTACAATCGAATTCCAACCAATTATTTTCCTGGGTGCTTATTTTACAGAGACCCGTTTAGCGATACTGAAGTTTGTTGAGCTACGTCCGTCTACCTGCCTGGTTTACTGAAGAGCGTCACAAATTCGAAAGCAGGGTAGGGATATATTTATTAAAAAATCTTCCACTATTGTTCACCTTAGTATACCATCTTGAGAGTAAGAATATAGGTCGACCATTTCCAACAATATTTCCATTTCTCCTTAACTAAATATATGTTCGAAAACCTTTGAATGAAGTACTACCCTTTTGCGCGTTCCGGAGACTGTCTATAAATGTACCATTCGCAGACGCCACAAACTATATTGGCGTTATCGATGGGAACTAATGCAATGGCCGACCGGCCAGCAAGCCAAGTAATGAACAGCAGCAACGAAGGCAGTAGTTACCCAAAGGCCAATGTCTGGCATATGGACAGACAGGCGAATTGATGGCTGGACTTAACATTCTTATCCATTTGGTCATTGCGTAAAGAGAAAAGTTCAGTTTTCTGCATAAAATGTGTTTATGGTTATGGGTTTTCTTCGCTCTCTTCTCGGTTGTAGTTTGTTTGGGATGCGTTTCTTTAGGTTTTTTTATGCATTTGGTTATTTATTGATGAGTTTTAGCCAAAGGGCGCCACTGGAGGCTGGTCACTGATCGCACCATGAAATTATTAAAATGTGACAGTTGAACGATTAAATGCAATCATTTTAAATGTTTACCTCTTCAGATTTATGTTCAGTGATTTATTACTATTTCGTTGGAGTGGGAACAGCCAAACATATGCAGAAGCATATGTCTGGTATTGTGTTCTTCACTGGCATTAGATATGCTGGGCATAAAAAATATTTATTTAAATGATAAAAAGATGGTACGGATGTGGTAAAGGTTTAGAAATAAAATTTCAAATAGGAATGTTATGAAGAAAATGCATATTTTAATGACATAAGTTTAGATTAAAGATGTACTAAACCTTTTAATATTTTTCAGTTGTACGATATCCACTGACAAATATCGTCATCAGAAACGAAAAAGGGCGTAACAACAAGAAAAATGGAAACTCAGTTTTTGACGGATTTCGGTACTCTGCATCAAAATACACATCCTGACAAATCTTTAGCGGCGTAATATTAAAAATGGCAAACATATTATCGAAATTCAAAAGGGCCTAACAACAAATTATTTCTGTTTTCATAGTTAAAAGATACTATTTCACGCAATTTTCACAAACCAGTTATAAATCATGTTTGTGTGATTTTATATATGCATCATTATGTTTAGATATTGTCCTGAAAACTACGTTTTCCTAACGGCAACAGTTTTCATTTTATTTAGTTTTTTGCTTCTCCTGTAAAATGTTCAAACATGATGATAGGCCCTTTTTCGTTTCTGATGACGATATGTATTCGAGTATATAATAGAGTCGAGCCCTTGTTTCCAATCTGACTTTGGCTATTTCAATCAAATTCTAGTTAAGTCTGAAACGAATTATCAGCTCCATAAATATTTTTGATGAATAGAACAAACTGACAGGCAGCAGCACATATTTTGGGATATACCAAAGGTAAGCGGATAACGTTTAACGATTTTTTGGACCAGTTCTCAATATTTGGTTTAATGGGTGAAGTAAATTCTTACATGGAATTTGACCCTGGGTACTACTTTTGCCAATATACTAATACCAGACCACTCCTATACCAATTTGTCATATTAAATATCTGATTTTTCTATTATTAGTCCCTTACGAAATGCATATTACGAAATGCATATACCCGATCATTCTCCATTTTTCACCCCAAATTCGCTGAGCAGCATCGGTATGGTTCGGCCTGATTAGTCAGTTTTCCAATCATAAATTTTAAATGTTCTATCGTATTCTCCTTAAAATACTAATACTGAAGTATACTCGTATGGTCCGAGAAGCTTACCTCTTTAGACATCTATCCAGTTACCAATGGAGAAAGTAGTCCCATAACATCTCCACCATGTTGATAATCTTGTATGTTAGATCTAATCAAGTATACTAGTATGTTCCAACAGAAACTTCGCTCTAAAGTTAGTATCACATAGACTTATGTACGTTTGTGTTACATTTTACGATAAAATCCTTACTTTTTTCAATACAATATTAGACAACAACTCTAAATCCCATTACAGTTGGCTTTCCCAGTGGCTTTCGAAGCAACCTGCAACATCCAACAGAATAACTCAGAGTAGAACTTGTGTATATGCCAGGTCACGCCTAGAACCTTCTACTAGTTAGCTACCATCTCAATGCTTTGAATGATAGATGGCAGGCCTGACATTAAGGATTACCATAACTAATATGGTAATCTCATAGCTCCATTTTGGAACACGTTTTTATCTGGAGGATGGTTTATGATGTTATTTTAACCACCTTCACCTTAGCACTTCATTTATCGCCCAAGAAAAATGTGTTTTGCAACAACAGTTCTGAGAGAATCTGATGTGCGATTTATGTAGCACAATTGAAACTTTTATTGTCCTATACATTACTGAGTTTGTATATCTATTAAAAGGCATTCAATAGGTTTCCCTAATATGCCACCATCTCCTCATTCTCGGAGGCATGCACCAGATTCAGAGATTTAAAGATACTAACCCAGCTTTAGTCGACAAACCGTTTTTATTTCTAAGGAAATAGGGCTCTCCATTGAAAATACAGGGTTTTCCAACAAGAGGTGTTATTTTGAATCACCCGGAATTTCGGTAGCTGTCACTTTTGAAGCTTTTATTCTTTGACATTTGACAAGTAGAAAGTACGCCATTACTAAAAATGGAACGATACACGATTCAATAACGCATTGAAATTATTAAAATTCGAAAAATTCCACCTCGGTGGCTACGTCAACAAGTAAAATTGTCGCATTTGGGGCTCGGAAAACCCAGGAGTTATTGTTGAGAAGCCTCTCCATCCTCAACGTGTGACTGTTTGTTGCGGTTTATGGTCCGGCGGGGTCATTGGACCTTACTTTTTCAAACTGACTCAAGAACTAAAGCAACTTTATCATTTGAAACTTCGAAGCGCCGAAACTTCTCCGATTGGGCTCTGGAAAACGGAAAACCCGATATATTTGTATTAGGGATGTAACGAAAGTGACTTTAGCGAAATCGAATGCAAAAGCGAATATTTAAATATATTTCTTGCGAATGCGAAAACGAATAGTAAAATATGCATTTTTGCGAAAGCGAATGCGAATAATAGTTTGACCCTTTAGTAACAACAATTTTAAGGAACTGAATTGATACTTTTCCAGAATATTCAAGTATTAAGAATGTTTTCCATATGTTTACCTCCTGTTACCACAAGAACAAACATATTTTTTCAACTGTTTTGAAGAGAAATGGCAGAGGTTTTCATTGGTATTAATACTCGTATCTTCAAATTGTATGAAAGGAATAAGGAGTTTTAACACTTTTAACAAATGGAAGCGAATACTGAAATATATTTTTGCGAAAGCGAATAATCCAAAGATGGTTTTTGCGAATGCGAAAGCGAATGTTAAAATGCGAATATTCGTTACATCCCTGATCTGTATTCCGCTCTCTCTAGAAAGCTGCAGGCTACCCTAGACGCACATTTCTTTGGGAAATTAGCAATCATGGCAGATGTTAACAAAACTCTTAGGTTTTTTTAAAACGATGGTTCAACAGAAGTTGCTATGCAAATATTATATTTTATTAGGAAGCTAATAGTCTAAGTAAAACAGACAAATCTAATGACTACTAATTCTTCCAATATATAATATCTGGAGGTATTTATCTGCGCTGGGATCTTCCTAAGTACTACAAGTCTTCCTCTGTACTGGAGGTCTTTGACTTTACTGCAGGTCTTCCTATATACAGGTCTAAGGAAGACTTGCAGTACAGAGGAAGACCTTCATTCTCTGTAATGAAGATCTTCCTCTGTACTGGAGGTCTTTGACTTTACTGCAGGTCTTCCTATATACAGGTCTAAGGAAGACTTGCAGTACAGAGGAAGACCTTCATTCTCTGTAATGAAGATCTTCCTCTGTACTGCAGATCTTCCTCGATACTGGAAGTCTTCTTCTTCATTACAGAGAATGAAGGTCTTCTTCTGTACTGCAGGTCTTCATCTCTACTGCAGGTCTTCCTCTGTACTGAAGGTCTTTCTAAGTGCTGCAGGTCTTCCTATATACAGGTCTAAGGAAGACTTGCAGTTCAGAGGAAGACCTTCATTCTCTGTAATGAAGGTTTTACTCTGTACTGCAGATGTTCCTCGATACTGGAAGTCTTCCTCTGTATTGAGAGTCTGCTATGTACCGGAGGTCTTCCTCTTACTGAATGTAGATGTACCGGAGGTCTTCCTCTTTAGGTTAGGTTAGGTTGGATAGAGGAGACGTTTAAATCGTCTCATGTCCATGGACATACACTTAAGCCAGTGGTTCGGCCTATTGTGCGCTCCTTATTTATGATTTTCATACCCCACGGATTACAGAAAATCGGTACTAGACACGTATTTTCTCAGTATCTTCCAGTCATATCCTCTGAAATGAGTCAAGTCTGGCAATATGTCGGAACCGAAATATCGGGATCTTGCATGTGTGAAAGCTGGGCAGTGACACAGAAAATGTTCCATCGTTTCGATGTTTTCCCTGCATGCCCTGCACTCGTCGTTTTCTGCTAGTCCTATGCGATAAAGATGTGCCTGTAAGCTTGAGTGTCCCGTTAGAACACTTATCATCTTACTAATCTCGATCTTGTTTAGTTTCAGAAAACTACTGGTTTTCTTCTCATTTGGGTCACCCCACAATATCTTTGCAGATGAACCTACAGTTGCTCTATTCCACACAGTTTTGTGAGCCATCACTGCCCAGTGCTACAACTCATCCTTCGTGGCTTCGAAAAGTTTCCAATTTTCCAAGTTTTTTACTCGAAGTTCTCTGCCCTATGAAGCCAAGCTGTTTGCTCGTTCATTTCCAATCACTCCGTTGTGTCCCGGTACCGAGAAAATACGCAGTTGACCATGGACCGAGTAATTATTTATCGTTCTTTTACAGTCTAACACTGTTCTGGATTTGACCTTTACCGATGTTATTGCTTTGATCGCCATTTGGCTATCTGTAAATATGTTGGCATATTTAGGCTTTGTGGTATTACGGAGCCAGTTAACACACTCCGTGATTGTTATGGTCTGGGAGGCGGAAGTAAAGTTCGACTTCTGGTTCATCAATAAAAAGTCCCAGACCCGTCCTTCCTCCCAGACCCGTCCTTCCTCTTTACTGAACGCATTTCTCTGTACTGGAGGTCGTCCTATGTCCTGGAGGCTTTTCCCAACAATGGAGGTCTTTCTCTGCACTGGAGGTCTTCCTCTGTACTGGAGGTCTTCTTTGTGGTGGAGGCTTTTCCCAACAATGGAGGTCTTTCTCTGCACTGGAGGTCTTCCTCTGTACTGGAGGTCTTCTTTGTGGTGGAGGTCTTCCTCTGTACCGGAGGTCTTCCTCTATATTGGGAGTCTTGATATGTTCTGGATGTCTTCCTCTTACTGAACGTATTTCTCTTTACTGGAGGTCTACCTGTGTCCTGGAGGTCTACCTGTGTCCTGGAGGTCTTTCTATGTCCTGGAGGGTTTTCCCGACAATGGAGGTGTTTGGAGGTCTTCCTCTTTACTGAACGTATTTCTCTGGGAGACCCTCCTCCATTTGCTGGAGGGTTTTCTCTGCAGTGGATGTCTTCCTCTGCACTGAAGGTCTTCGTCTATACTGCACGCTGAAAAAAAATCGCTTCTGTAGTATATTGTCCCAAACATATTCGGCTTGAAACATATATATGTTTAGGGTACACTCTAAATATATAATATTTGGTACACACAAATATTAAATATTTGGGAAGGTGTTGGTCTAAACAAATCTTTGTTTCCATCCTAATATTTTTTATTAGGGCATATTTTTTCGTAACAAAGATTTATTTGCATTTAAGTTTTCAGAAAATATATCAATACCTTAAAAACGTTAAGTTTCTAAGGATTCAAAGTTAATTTTTTTAATGTTTATAAAAATATTTTATAATTGAATTCGTATAATATTAAAACAATAATTTACTATAAAACAATTTACTCGAAGGTTTCACTACTAATGATGCATTGGGATATTTAGAAATTTAAAATGAATGCTTTAAAACAGAAGGCATATGCCATTTTTAGTTGGGAGATAGATTTCGAAATCAAGGAAAAATTTAAACTGATGTTAGAAAAGACAGCAAAGTTTTGAAAATCCTTTTTAAATAAAATATATTTGGAGAAATTCCTGAACAATAATTTTATTTGTATTTAAACACATATTTTATTTGAGAATCTTAGTCAGCAAATATATTTTATTGTAATATATTAATATATGCGTTCCAAATAAATTTTATTGATTTTCAAATAAAATTTGTTTGCTCAAAAATATATAATATTTAAAAAATTGTTTTCCAAATATATTTTCTTTCCATTCAAACATATCCAAAAATGCGATTTTGCCCCGTGTGGAGGTCTTCCTCTGTACTGTAGGTGATCCTCCCTACTCCAAATCTTCCTCTGTACTGGAGGGGTTCCTCTGTAATGGTCGGGTTCCTCTGTGGGTTTCTTCTATATAAATCTCCGAGATCTTCTTCTGTAATAAAGTCGAACTTTGATGTTTTTCCCTAGACTAACGTAATTTTCTATACGGAGTACCCATTGAGGTTTTTTCTCTACACCAGAGTTCTCCAATGAGGTCTTCCTCCTTACTAGATTCAACCACAGAATACTACTAGAATCGACCACTGAGGAATTTCTCTATACTAGAGTGGAACACTGAGCAATTCTTCTACGCTAAACTCATTTATGGTCCACATTCATAATAGAGTCGACCATTAACGAATTTCTTTATAGTAGAGTCGACGCTTGAGGTTTTCCGCCCACTGGATAACTCCTCAATGTAATAGAGTCGATCAGGAATTTCGTGGTACTAGAATCTTACCTTGAGGAATGCCTCTGAACTACACGCTGAAAAAATCGCTTCTGTAGTATATTGTCCCAAACATATTCTGCTGGCAGCATACATATGTTTAGTGTACAATCCAAATATATAATATTTGACGCACACAAATATTATATGTTTGGGAGAATGTTGATCAAAAGTATGTTTTCATCCAAATATTTTTTTATTTGAAACTAATATTTCCGAAATAAGAGTTAGTTGGTATTTTATTATTTTGGCAACATATTTAAAGACAAGTTTTCTGTTTTCAGTTAAATTTTTTAGAAATTGTATATGTTTGTAAAATTTAAATTGCATAATCTTGCTTACGAAAAAATCCATAAATTGTTTGACAAAAAGTGATGAATTGGAATATTTATAAATTAAAAGTTAGTGCTGTAAAACAAAAGCTAATGCTGTTTATAAAATTTTTAATGATAAACTAAAACACAAAATCTAAGAAAATTTTAACTAAAAATCGAAAATGTCAACAAAGTTTTATAAATCTTTTTTAAATTAAATATATTTAGAAAACTTCTTAAACAATAACTTTGTTTGTGTATAAGCACTTATTTTTGTTTGTGAAAGTCAGTTCGCAAATATAATTTATTCTAATATACGAGTATAAATATATGCGTTCCAAACAAAATTTCTTCATTTTCAAAAAAAGTTTATTTGCTCACAAATATATTACATTTAAAAATTGTGTTTCTTACAATTCAAATATATCAAAAATTGCGATTTTCCTTCGTGTAGAGTCCGCCATTGAGAAATTCCCCGGTAATAGAGTCACAGTGGATTTTTTATAGACTGGAATCGACGAAGTTCTTCCTATTTACACTATATGGATATTCAACAAGTTTCAGATGAATTCCTTCTTAAATAATGGCTATTAAATAATAATTTGCATACATCCATGCTATACTTATATTATTCGAATGTGTTTCGTGTCTACTATCCAGACTTTATTTTGGAATCAAAGGACTATTTGATACCTAATGATATAGGAGAAAAAAAATTCGGGATCAATAAATATCTGCTGACATACCTCTTAGAGATCTTAAATTATTCAATGGTTCGGAGGGACTTCATATACTTCAAATAACAGATTTGGTACTAATATGTGTCTACTTTTATAAGGAAATATACCTCAATTTACTGCCCATAACTCCTTTACTATTGCAAATTGGACATAGGGAAAAGAAAAGGAAACCTCCCCACGCATTCACAGCATCAAAGGACAATTGTGGAAGTGGAACAATGAAATTGAATAGACTACACAACGCATCTTCCTCCTACAAGGATATATGTACGGTTATTTTGGTACGTGTTTGTCGTACTTCTAATATAGGAGTTGGTCTCTCGATGGCAACAAAGAGCAACAACAAGAACGACATCTACATTACGACGACTACGAGTTCGTGGATTACGGGTTCATCAAAAACACCCGCTACGCTGAAACGCGTGCGTCATCCTTTTGCAAAAGTAAATGAGACAACAACACCACAAAGCAGTCAAATGCCCCCCAAAGGAATGAATGCAAAGAAAGAAGACAGCCTCAGAGTCACATCCAGATGGTGTTGGTGGCTCTTGGTGGCTGGTGCCTGAATTTTGCAAACATCCCACATCATTATCGTGGAGAGAGGAAGAGGAAGGAAGGTTTGGGCCAGAAATGGCTACAAAAAGAAAACACAAACTCGTCCACCAACATTTTGCGTTGTTGTTGCTGGCATTGTTGTTTGTGGGTTCGGTCCCCCGGTCAATGTTGCTACTCGTATACTCGTATTGCTGTTGTTGCTTGTTACAAATGCAGAGGCGTGCTGAAATGTGTATGGTGGCTCGGTTTCTTGGTTGTTTGCTTGGCTATGCGCGTTGCCCGACTGCTGCTGACTGGTTGGTTTGCATGCGTTCTTCTCGTTGGACTTTGGTTGGCCAACATCCCAATGAATGAGTGGTGGCAGACAGATGAATGAATGAATGGCTCGACTCGCCTTGCTTGGATGGGCTTCCTCTTGTACTGTTGTTTGCTTAGCAAGAGTTGTTGGCTGGATGGGTTCGATGGCTGCACGGACTACAACGAAACCATAATTGCGCAGTTTGTGGCATTTGCGAACGATATCCTGTTGGTTAAACAATTGTTACAAGGTGTAAAATTCTCTCTTAACAATATTATGTGTTTGAGTTTTGGTTTTGTTCCATTGTTGTTGTTGTGTTGTTGGGTGTGACTTTATTGGCATCGTTGACTATTTGGGCCAATTTAAAAGGAATTTCGTTGTATTTCCTTTGAAGAACCATAGGAAATCCGGAAACCGGATATCTTCAATAAATGCCAAAAAGTTGGAATTGTTTCACAATTTCCATAGATTTTACGGCCCTTCAGGTTCAATGCATGCAAAGCACACAGCATGACCACTGATTTGAAATTAACAACTGTCTTTATAAATGCATTCATTGGAAGGGTTTTGCAAAATGTAAATCGTTTTTCCATTCATATAACAATAACATTTTGCTTACAATCTACATATCTGATGCAGACATACGTTTGGCCATATGCTCTTCAATACCCCCACCCAAAGCTGCAATTTATCAATGAACTATTTATGCCACATGCCATATTCGGAATTCGCTTGTCATAGAATTATTACTAAAATTTTCAATAAGAATGTAATAGCAGTAAAAAATGATGTGGAAAATGCCAGAACGGTCGAAATATTTTTCTTATTTTAGTCATTGGAAAAATAATCTAAAGTGTAAAATACTTGTGTGAAGATATTAATTACTAAAGCTGAGTATAGACGATTGTCAGCTCGGCAAACGTTATCAACCCTGCTAAAGTGCTGCAAATATACGGACAATGACAGATTGTTAGGCAAAGGTGAATTGACAGTTCAGACGATTGCAAGAAAACATTACAATTTTATATATTTACAATATATGTTGTAAATATTTATATTTATATATGTTGTAAATTCACAGGGTTGCATTTTTCCGCCATTTTTCTGGCAACGTTGTCTGATTTGCAAATCGTGTGTACTTACCTTGAGGAAGTTATGGGCAAATTATTTTCGTATGATTTTGTTTGATTGTTTGGAAGAGTTAGAAGTTATGAATTACTCAGTTGTGGTACAATACGGTCCCTTTGTGAGAAAATAGCCAAAAGTTTATATCGCTGATAAAACTATCACTAAATATGAAATTCAAAAGATTTGACTAACTGGTATAAAAGTTATAACGGCTTCAATATTTCACTAAACGTTGACCTTATGAGACTACCAAATATTACTCGCGGGCCGTATGAGACTACCAAATATTACTCGTGAACCATATGAGAATACCAAATATTAATCGTGGACCTTATGAGGTTACAAAATAAATGAACCAATTGAGCCATTTTTAGCCCATTGACTCTTATGGTTTCGGGGATCATACCAAGCCAGTTTTTGGCTTCCTCACTCTTAGTGATTCCAAGGTGAAGCATACCGAATTTCGAGACTCTGACAGCATTAGTACTTAAAATATTACTTTTTTTAATGTTCATGTTTTGTTGGCTGTGACACGCCCCTTTGTCCAATCATACCAAAGATATTCTCGTTTAAAAATTCTGCAAAATCGGTTACGCTGTGTGCGAGTCCAACGAACACCATTTCATTTTTTTATATAATGATTTCGTCAAAATTATATTCTTGTGAAAAATTCATTTTTCTGGCATATGTATGTCGTCGAAATTTAGCATTTCCAGAAAATTTCGACAGAATTTTTCATGTTTTAGACAATTTTATGAAAACTGAAATTTCAAGAAAATGAATACATGCAACTGTAAATATCAATTTTATAGAAAATTTCGTTGCAATTGCATTTTTAAAGAACTTCAATTTTGCTACAAAGTTGTGTCAGTATTAACATTTTTATAGAAAATTTCGTAAAAAATTAAATTTTATAAAATATATCGTCAAAGTTTCAATTTTATAGAAAATTTCGTAACAAAATTAATTTTATAAAATATATCGTGAAATTTATAGAAAATTGTGTCAAAATTTCAATTGCAGTTGCACTATCTAGAAAAATTCGACAAAATTGCAGTGTACGGAACATTTCAATTGAAAATGTTGTCAAAATTGCAATTGCATGTTTTAAGACAATTCCTCTCAAACTGCAGTATTCTAGAAAATCTCCTAAAAATTGAATTTTTATAGAAAATTTTATTGAAATTAAATTTTTGTATAAAATTCGTCGTAATTCACTTTTGTAGAAAATTTTGTCAAAATTACATTTTATAGAAAATTTTGTAAAATCTTTAATTTTATAAAAAAATTTGCTGTATTTCTGTTTTTAAGGACAATTTTATCAAAAATTTAATTATTCTAGGATATTCATTAACTCCTTCGATGTTGTACACTTTCGAGGTGAAAAATTGTTTTTTTTTCTGAAATACTTTATTAAAATTTCAGTTTTTCTGAAAATTTCTTCGAATTTATATTTTTCTCAAAAATTTTGTACAAAATGCATTTTCTAGAAAATTTCGTTGGAATTTAATTTTTATAGAATATTTCTTCAAAATTATATTTTTCTCAAAAATTTTGTACAAAATGCATTTTCTAGAAAATTTCGTTGGAATTTAATTTTTATAGAATATTTCTTCAAAATTATATTTTTGTGAAAAATTACATTAAATTTCACATTTCTAGAAAATTTGGTCAAAATTTCACTTTTTATAGAAATTTCGTCGAAATTACATTTTTCTAAATTTAAATAGAATATATTAAGTTTTATAGAATATTTCGTCAAAGTTTAAATTTTAACAAAACTTTCAATTTTATAAAATATATCGTCAAAATTGCAATTTTATAGACATAGCAGTTGCACTTTCGAGAAAATTGCAATGTTACGGTACATTCCAATTGAAAATTTCGTGTTTAAAAGCAATACTTTGAAATTGTATTTTTCTAGAAAGTTTATTTGAAATTCCATTTTTATAAAAAATTTCGTTGAAATTTCTTTTTTATAGAAAATTTCTGCGACATTTCTTTTTTTATATAAAATTTCGTTAATTTTTTATGATAATTCCGCCAAAATTTTTTTTATTGAAAATTTCGTCAACATTTTTCTTTTATAAAAATTCTATTTTATAGAAATTTTTCCCAAAATTCTTTTTATAGACAATTTTTTTCAAAGTTCTCTTTTATAGAAAATTTCTTTGAAATTTCTGTTTTATAGAATTTTTTTTCCAAAATTCTTTTTTATAGACAATTTGTTCCAAAGTTCTCTTTTATAGAAAATTTCGTCCAAATTTCTTTTTTATAAAAAATTTCGCCGAAATTTCTTTTTTATAAAAAAATTCGTCGAAATTTCTTTTTTATAGAAAAATTCGTTGAACTTTCTTTTTTATGAAAATTTCTTTTTTATAAAATTTTTTTTCCAAAGTTCTCTTTTATAGAAAATTTCGTCGAAAATTCTTTTTTATAAAAAATTTCGTTGAAATTTCTTTTTTATAAAAAATTTTGTCGAAATTTCTTTTTTATAGAAATTTTCGTCGAAATATCTTTTTTATAGAAAATTACCTCGAAATTTATTTTTTATAGAAAATTTCCTCGAAATTTTTTTTTTATAGAAAATTCCTCGAAATTTCTTTTTTATAGAAAATTCCTCGAAATTTCTTTTTTATAGAAAAATTTGTCGAAATTTCTTTTTTATAGAAAAATTTGTCGAATTTCTTTCATACGGAAAATTTCCCAGAAATTTCTTTTTTATACAAAATTTCCTAGAAATTTCTTTTTTATCGAAAATTTCCTAGAAATTTCTTTTTTATATAACATTTCCTAGAAATTTCTTTTTTATATAAAATTTCCTAGAAATTTCTTTTTTATATAAAATTTCCTAGAAATTTCTTTTTTATATAAAATTTCCTCGAAATTTCTTTTTTATAGAAAATTTCGTCGAAATTTCTTTTTTATAAAAAATTTCGTCGAAATTTCTTTTTTATAAAAGATTTAGTCGAAACTTCTTTTTTATAGAAAATTTCGTCACAATTATTTTTTTATAGAAAATTTAATTTTTGTATAAAAATGCAATGTTTACAAAATTTTAAATTTACTATAAAAATTAAATTTTCTATAAAAATAAAATTTCAACCAAAATTTTTATAAAAATGAAATTTCTATAAAAAAATAATTTTGACGAAATGTTGAATAAAATTAATTTTTAAATTTTTTATAAAATTAATTTTTGACTAAATTTGTATAAAAATGAAATTTCGATGAAATTTTCTAATTTAAGACGCAGTTTGAGCATTATTTTAACATAGTTTATAAAACGATGCAATTTCAATGAATTTTTATTCTTAATATGTTTGTTTGTTTATAATAGCTTCACTCCTAAATGCCTGGACTGAATATGTGGAATGTAAAATAGCTGAGTTGATTTTCGATTTCTGCCAAGTGATTTGCGACGACTCTACAACCAAAGATTTCAAATATTTTTTCTGTATGCGCGCTCTCCATCTCTTCACCGACAATCCCTTTACTCTAATCGGAGTTGGCGTTATTGCAGTGTCATTGTTGTGTGTCGGTGTGTATTTGTGTACGTGTGTTGGTGAGTTCAACCCATGTTTGCGTTGACATATTTATTGCTCAGCATGATCTAATATTCGCAGTTTTGCAAGTTTGCTTCTCTCACTCTTTTTGTGTCATCTTTATTTGTTGTCATTTATTACGTTTTTGTTCATTGTTTTGCCTTCGTATTGTTGTTGTTCTTGTGTTGCTGCCGCCTTTGAGTTATTGTTGCTGTCTCTTGTAATTTGTCGCTGTGGGATGTTTTGTTTTGCTTTGATTCAAATTTTGTTCATTTCCCCTTTTCATTCATTCATCCTTGCATTCGCAAGCAATTCACAAATTCAGAGTTTGATGTTAGTGGGGGGCTGGGGTGGTAGTCCGTTTTTGTGTGTATGTGTGTTTTATCTAGCAGTTGTCTTTGGGTTACACTTTGTGTTAATTTCAATTGTAATTAGTTATCCCACGTAATTGTCATCAAGGACTTCCATTGAAAGGATATTTATCTAGGTTCTAGAATTGAACAATTTTGTAAATGTAGGTATTGTATGAATGTGTGTGCGCATAATTGGTGGATGGTATTAGGGAGTGAGACAAGCAGTTGTATTTTACGAGATCCAAATCGGATCTACAGTCTCAAGCATATCTCACAAAAATCTATTAAAACTCTGGAAATTGAAACAAATAGAGTAAACGACTGATAATTTTGTTTTTAAATTTCCTAGAAAATTATCAAAAATTATCAACATTTATTATTCTTCAAAATATTGTGGAAATTTTTGTTTTGTAAAAATAGAATTATTTTGAAAAATTTCGTCAAAATAGTTTTTTAGAAAAATATAATTTTCCTGGAAAAATCCATTGAAATTAAATTTTTGCTAGAATTTTATATATCTGAAAGAAAATTAATTTTTCTTGAAAATATGATGCAAATTTCTTTTTGTAAAAATATATTTTTCGACAAAATTCATTTTTTTTTAAATTTCGTCGAATTTTGTTATACTACAAAAAAAAATTTTTTCTAAAAAAATAGTCCCAGTTTAATTATTGTTGAAAACATTCTCAAATCGTCATTTTTGTAAGAATATCATACGTCGAAACAATTATCCAAATTGCATTTTTATCGAAAATTTCGTGGAAATTGTATTTTCAACGAAAATTTCTTCAAATTGTATTTTTAATGAAAATTTCGTCGAAATTTCATTTTTATAGAGAATTTCGTCGAAATTTCATTTTTATAGAGAATTTCGTCGAAATTGTATTTTTATAGAAAATTTTGTCAAATTTTATTATTGTAGAAAATTTTGTCGAAATTTTATATCTATAGAAAATTTTGTCGAAATTTTGTTTTTATAGAAAATTTCGTCGAAATTTTATTTTTATAGAAAATTTCGTCGAAATTTTATTTTTATAGAAAATTTCGTCGAAATTTTATTTTTATAGAAAATTTCGTCGAAATTTTATTTTTATAGAAAATTTCGTCGAAATTTTATTTTTATAGAAAATTTCGTCGAAATTTTATTTTTATAGAAAATTTTATTTTATTTTTATAGAAAATTTCGTCGAAATTTTATTTTTATAGAAAATTTCGTCGAAATTTTATTTTTATAGAAAATTTCGTCGAAATTTTATTTTTATAGAAAATTTCGTCGAAATTTTATTTTTATAGAAAATTTTATTTTATTTTTATAGAAAATTTCGTCGAAATTTTATTTTTATAGAAAATTTCGTCGAAATTTTATTTTTATAGAAAATTTCGTCGAAATTTTATTTTGATAGAAAATTTCGTCGAAATTTTATTTTTAGAAAATTTCGTCGAAATTTTATTTTTAAAGAAAATTTCGTCGAAATTTTATTTTTATAGAAAATTTCGTCGAAATTTTATTTTTATAGAAAATTTCGTCGAAATTTTATTTTTATAGAAAATTTCGTCAAAATTTTATTTTTATAGAAAATTTCGTCAAAATTTTATTTTTATAGAAAATTTCGTCGAAATTTTATTTTTATAGAAAATTTCGTCGAAATTTTATATTTATAGAGATTTTCGTCGAAATTTTATATTTATAGAGATTTTCGTCGAAATTTGATATTTATAGAGATTTTCGTCGAAATTTGATATTTATAGAGATTTTCGTCGAAATTTGATATTTATAGAAATTTTCGTGGAAATTTTATATTTATAGAAAATCATTGTTTTTGTTATTCTATCTGTTATGACTTTTCATAGTTTTTGTTTTTAAGTATTGAGTTCGAGATCGTTGTTTTTGTTTTCTGTTAAACAGAAAAACAAACCTTCTTTGAAAAAGAAAAATAAGAAATGTGTGAAATGTATTAAGGGTAGTCACTGGTTGGTGGACGATATCGTTTCGGAAGCTACCAAGCAACCTCATCGGCACCTTGGACAAAATACCCTGTCAATAATTGGCACTATATGAGAGCAGCTCAATATGAAATTATTGAGAACTGATTTCAAAGTCCCATATCTCCAAAAAATTGCAGACAGTATTTCTCAACCTTAATACATCTCCACACTTCTTGTTTGGTTATGTATTTATGTCCCTGCAATTTGCGGGGAAGGCACACGATTTCGTCGAAATTTTATATTTATAGAAAATATCGTTTTTTTATATTTATAGAAAATATCGTCGAAATTTTATATTTATAGAAAATATCGTCCAAATTTTATATTTATAGAAAATATCGTCGAAATTGTATTTTTAGAGAAAAATTTCGTCGAAATTGTATTTTTATAGAAAAATTTCGTCGAAATTTTATTTTTATAGAAAAATTTCGTCAAAATTGTATTTTTATAGAAAAATTTCGTGAAAATTTTTATTTTTATTGCAAAATTTCGTCAAAATGTATTTTTCGT
This sequence comes from Eudasyphora cyanicolor, assembly GCA_963930755.1. Lineage (NCBI taxonomy): Eukaryota > Metazoa > Arthropoda > Insecta > Diptera > Muscidae > Eudasyphora > Eudasyphora cyanicolor. The sequence goes on from OZ005734.1 coordinate 11,557,477, forward strand.
ATAAAATTTTATTTATAGAAAATTTCATGGAAATTTCAATTTTATAAAAAATATTGTCCAAATTACATTTTCTAAAAAATATTTGAATTGAAAATTTTTCGAAATTAATTTTTTTCACTATTTAATTTTTCTTGAAAATGTTCTCGATTTATATTTTTGTAAGAATTTAATTCTTATTACGTCGAAATTGTATTTCTACAGAAAATTTCGTCGAAATTGTATTTCTATAGAAAATTATGTCGAAATTGTATTTTTATAGAAAATTTCGTCGAAATTGTATTTTTATAGAAAATTTCTCGAAATTTAATTTTTACAGCTAATTTCGCATGTTTATAGAAAATGTCGTCGAAATGAATCTTGATTTCATAAAGGAGAAATCTTCAAGCCATTTTAATATATAATTAGAGGGCTGACTCGGAGCATTCTAAAATCCATTTTAGACTTTAGACATTTTATAATGCCTATTGACGATGAGGGCATATCGGTCCCTGTATTGATATAGCGCCCATATAGAGGTTCCCTCTGATGTCACTTTTTACGCTGTAAAGGACATGTTTTTGAATTGATATACCTGCAATTTAATTGTTTACACTAATATTGCCCCAAATCGTCCCTATTGAAAATGGGATATATCGATTCATATAAAGGTCCCTCCGATGTAATTTCTTCACGCTCTAGGGGTCACTTCGGATTAGACCTTTTGATGCTCTAGACAACGCCTTTTTGAACCAATATGCTGACATTTAAGCATTTAGGCCCGTATTCATAAAAATTTAATGAAGGTTTGAGGAACGCTTTAGCAGTGTTAAAGTGTTCTTTAATTTTTTATGAATAAGGCCCTTAAACTTTATATTGCACTTAATCCTGCGTAATGAAAATGGAGTTTATTGGTCTATTTTTTGATATAGCCACCATATAAAGGTTAATTGACGCTCTAGAGAATATATTTTTTATCGATTTGACGGAAATTTAACCATTTATACTTTATATTGCATTAAATCATCAATAGTGAAAAGGGGGATATCGGTTCAGCCTCTCACGCGAAATATCTAAATATAGAGGTGTTCTGCAAACCTCTGTCATGTCTGAATACCTTATGGCTTGGCAAACAAATCACATGTTTCGGAAACCTAGTTATTCGTCAGGTGAAGTGAGGTGAGTACCAGAACTGCGGCGATCATCTGTTCACGTTTTGATAGGTATAAACACTACACACGGAATACAGTTTTGTTGCCTTAACCGAATTATTTGCCAACCGAATTTTGGTAGTTCTATCTACTATCATGCGATTCCATCTGGACAACCAACATTTTGGTTGTGGTATGCTTCTGCTTCCATGTTGACAACAATCATATTTGGTTGCGCCAAATAAGAAAAGGATGCCTAAAATTATCTGTTGTATGTTGCTACAACCGACTGTTTTAAAAAAATTGTTGTTCTGACAATTTGTCAGTCATATACTACCGACAAAGAATTAAAAACTGTTTTCATTAATTTTTATTTTATTTATTGAACAAAAAACCAGATGATTCACAACAAAATTAAAAATCCCATATTACAAACTCATCACTATTATGAGATGTGGAAATATTTGACACAAATTTTAGTACAACTTGTATGCAAATATCGCTTAACCCTGTGCTTTCAATTTCATGATTGTTGCTTTTATTTATGTAAAACATTTTGCAAAACATATTCTGCATTCCACACATTATTATCCACACGAGATTATTTTTGATTACCTATACCGTTCTTGAACAAAATGTTGAAGATTTATATATGTCGAGTAATTTTATTTTTTGGTTGTCATGTATCAGCAAAAAACAGCAACCAATTTTTCGGTTGTATTTCCCAAAATACATTTCATTATTCTAAATTTGGGAAATTATTGGGATAACCAAGAAACGATTATTTATTAATATTTTTTGTGTTGTAGTAACCAATTATTCGTTGCAATAATAATCTTTGGGCCTATTGATACAATTTCTGTTGTCAAGAATAAAACATTGCTTGTCACAACCAAAAATCGATCATATGGTACTATAATGAAAGTTTAAAATTGCTTACCACAACTGACCGAGTGTCAATGAAAAAACAATCTTAATTCGATTTATACAACCATCGATTTAGTTGCAAGCATTTTTATTTGATAGTATCCATGTTATTATTGTTGTTTCAACTACATATTTATATATAAATACAACCGACACACGGTTTAGGCAATATATTTTTTGTTGCTAGTACTATTTTTTTATTGTTACAATCGAATTCCAACCTATTATTTTCCTGGGTGCATAAGAAAGTCCCAGACGATTAGTACTTCTTGGCGGTGTAAGTGTAACTCTTTTTAATGTAATTTAGAAATTTTTTACTCTTTCGCCTGCAACAATTCCAAGTAATTATGTTTGACATAGCTCCTACAATTTTCTCGCACATTTCTTAGAAAATAATGGTGTAGGGTATTATGCAGTCGGTCCTGCCCTACTATAGCCTTTCCTTACTGATTTTTGTTGAAGTAAGGCGAGTTTTTATGGAGGTAACGATGCCTCGTGAATCTCTCGTGGATTATTTTCACTCAAAATACGGCAATTTTGCTTATTACAAGTCCATTGATTAGGGACCTTTGACATTTCGTCCTTACGACAGATATGCCATTATATAACGTATTTCGGCTATGTATTCAAAATGACTGCAGTTATTAAAGAAATACATTGTAACCTTTATTATTTCAAGGGACTGTGAAGCGCCATAGAGCGTTATATGTAGCTGGTATCATATGTATATATATGTATATACTTATACGAGTATATATGTATATTTATATGTATATATGTATGCCTTTGAGTTATTTATATTTTTAATTACAATTTCTAATGAACGTCAGAACATATCGTTTTTATTTTTTCTCTACATAATTTGTGTGCATTTATCATTTTCATTAAATATGCTTCTTTGTGTCCATGATATTGTTTTGTTGTTGCTTTTGGTTGTCTTTGTAGTTATTGTCGTTGTTGTTGCTGTTCGTTTCATTTATTCTTTCATTAATAATTTTTCCATAAAAGAAGAATGCATTTCACAGTGTGAAACTTTGTTACGTTCGTTGTTTAGACTACATTCAATTATTGGGAGGGTTTCATGGAAATCCTCATACTCCCTTCATCCATCCAGCCAAACCTCAACGCTGAACGCGTGGTATTGGTGCTGGTGATGATGATGACGGGCGTCAGTGGCGGAGAAGACGACGACGACAACGACATCGGCCATGAACAACACCAGACCCGTAAAGATAGTCGACAAATATTCTCGCAGTCCCCAGTCCCCACCCCCTCCTTTTCAACACTGCCATAACATATTCCAAGGGTCTTTGGGTCTATTCTCTACTACTAAGTGAATGCTAAGTGGAGTAGAATACGAGGAGTACTAATGAAAAATTATAAGCAGAAAATTGTAATAAATAAAAAAAAACAGAAAATAATAATTAAAAAATGTATTTTACACCGCAGCTATCTGGTTAGGAAAACAACATGGAAAAATTAATTATGAATATTTATTGTGAAAAACAAGAGGAGCAACTTTTCCTTCTAATGCTGGTGCAGAAAAAGGGTTGGCAATACATATCAAAAACAAATTTTAATTATTTAAAAAATAAAACATCCTTTAGGATAAACCGCGTTATTGGTTCATTTGACAAACTCCACCAGAAACAAGGGGTCGACTGTAGCAAAAAGAAAGATCTCTGGGGTCGTCGCTAGTATAGAGAAAGACCCGTGATGGAATAGATAATACCATAGTAGATTACTCTAATAGACGAGTAGATTATTCTAATAAAAATTACTCTATTAGTGTATTACTCTAATGCTCAGATGTCGACTACATTAAGGGGGAACTCATCTATGGTCGATACAAACACGTAAAGAGGAAGACGCCAGTATCGTCTCTGGTAAAGAAGAAGTCCTCATTGGTTGATTCCAGTATGGAAGAAGGTCTCAGTGATCGACCCTAGTGAAACATCAAAGGTGATCGCGACATCTCCCTCAAAACTCAGCGCTGATTCAGCAGGTTGGCAAGTAAATCATTTGTATCTCTTCTTTACTAACCCACTGAAAATGGTGCAGTATGTTTTTGCTGGGTTCGCTTAAGTATAGACTATAGAAGTTATAAGAGATTTAATATTTCACTGCATTGCGGACATTTTGTGGGGGAGGTACCAGAAAGGGTCCAGTCTAAAATTTAAACAAAGTTTGAAAACAATATAAGCGAGCAGTACCTTCGAGAGTTATCGTGCGTTACCTGGCATCTAGAAGAACGGACATAGCCCAAATAGTTAAAAATGTTCTGAAACGGATTTCGCCCCAGGGCCTTCGACCACTGTATGTATGTGTCATAGAAGACTTTGAAGTCGACTTTAGTATAGACGAAGACTTTTGTGGCCGTCTCCAGCATAAATAAGTACTTCACAAGTCGACTCTAGTATGAAGGAAAATATCAGAGCTCAAATCTAGAGGAAGACCTAAATATTGGACTCTACTAGAGAGGAAAATCTCAATGGTCGTTTCAAGTATACAGGGTTTTCCAACAAGTGGTGTTATTTTGAATCACCCGGTATTTCGGTAGCTGTCACTTTTGAAGCTTTTATTTTTTGACGTTTGACAAGTAGAAACTACGCAATTACTAAAAATGGAACGATACACGATTCAACAACGCATTGAAATTATTAAAATTCGAAAATCATCTTGACTGATGAGGCCCATTTCCACACCGGAGGCTTCGTCGACAAGCAAAATTGTCGCATCTGGGGCTCGGAAAACCCAAGAGTTATTGTTGAGAAGTCTTTCCATCCTCAACGTGTGACTGTTTGTTGCGGTTTATGGTCCGGCGGGGTCTTTGGACCTTACTTTTTCGAAAATGAGGTTGAATCAACAGTTACGATGAATGGATTGCGCTATCGAGAGATGATTAATGATTTTTTATGGTCGGAGTTAGATGGTATTGATCTGTACTTTCAACAAGACGGCGCTACGTGCCACACAAGCAACGAAACCATTTCTCTTTTACGAGAAAAGTTTCCGGACCGTGTTATCTCTCGAAGAGGTGATCACAATTGGTCTTGTGTTTTAACAGGTGATCACAATTGGTCACCGAGATCTTGTGATTAAACACCTTGCGACTTTTTCCTTTGGGGCCACGTGAAAGATAAGGTCTACGTTTGTTCGTTCATTGAGTTCACTAGCTCACCAGATCACTTTAGTTCACAAGCTCACTTTAGTTCAACAGCTCAATTTGTTTAGTAGATCATAAGATCAAATCAGCCGGTATTAAAGGAATCTGATTGGAACATGAATGGAATGAGTTGAATAACAAATAGGTAGAATGCTATATTCATTATGTAATTCAAATGGAAACATCAGAAGAGAGAACGAAATGACTTGGTTGAAGAAAAAAAGACATGGTGAACTACTGAACTGAAAATTCTACAATTCTCGTTTACGAGGACTACAATTTATTTTGATCAGAACAAAAAAATGTTTACGCAAAATTATTTTTTTCTCAACAAGCAAAATTTCAGTTCCTGCAAATGAGAATTGTAGTTGTCTAAAGTTTCGTTTCGCAGAAACGAATTCTTTTCTTTGCGTGTGGATCTGGTTTTCCTCTATGAAGTCTCCTCTCAGAAGTAAATAGGAACCAAAAGTGGAAAAAATCTGTGGTTAACTTTAGTACAGAGAAAGACCTCAGTGATCGACTTTATTATTTAATTCGAACTGGTATAGAGAGAGATCTCAGTGGCCGACACTAGTAAAGATGGAGATCTCAGAGATCGACTCTAGAACAGAGCAATATCTCACCGGTCGATTGCAGTATTTCGGGATATTTCAGTTGTCGGCTCTAGTATAGTCCTTATAGATCGACTCCAGTATAGAGACATCTTAAGGTGGTCAGCTCTAGTAAATTGGAAAACATCAGTGGTAGGGTCTAGTAAAGAGGAATATCTCAGTCGTTGATTCTATTATAGGGGAAGACCTCAGTGGTGGACTTTTACATGGAGGAAGACACTACACTCTAAACTAGAGCCGATCATTGATGTCTTCCACTATACTAGAATCGCTGAATCTGGTTTCCTCTATGCTACATCAGCTCATTAAGATCTTAATCTCTATTAGAGTTCCTCTCTCAAGTCTTGCTTTATACTGACATCTTCCTTTATATTAGTATCGATTACTTTGGTCTGTATCTATACATGAGTTGGCGAATGATACAGGTCCTCTCTTATAACGGGTGTTTTTTAGAGTTAAAGAACTTTAAGTTAAAATAAATTATTTTAACTTATTGGTACAACACAGTAGAACACATGATTTTGGGACTCAATACTGAGAATTGGACGTGAAAGTAGCGCCAAACATTAGAACTTCTGCATCATTCGTTTAGTGAAGTTGGCTCACTTAATAATTGAATGGTCATACGGATTTTTTTCTCGGTATACCGTACGGAATATCTCTTTTGTGTCTGAAGCAAAGTTGTAGATATTGAATAGGAGAAAAACATGCGGAAAAACCAATCGGAAAAAAGTGCATCCAGGTCCTTAAAAATCGCAAAAATGCCCAAAAAGTCATAAAATATCTGTCAATAAAATATTGAAAAATACGTTAATTAGCCACCTAATGGTCCGCTAATTGACCAGCAAGATCGTGTGATTTAACCCCATTGGATTATTTTCTTTGGGGTTATGTAGAGTCACTCGGTTATGTCAATAAACCAGAGACAATTGAACACCTGGGAATTAACAATCGAGTTAGAGTTAATGGCGAAATACAGGCGCAAATGTTACGAAAAGTGTGTGAATATTGGAATTACAGATTTCGCAATTACAGATTTCGCCAGCCGATGTGGCCTCATGACCTAAAATATATCCAATTATTTGCTATATTTTAATTCAAAGTTCTGTAACTCTTAAAAACACCCTTTTCAACAGACGCGCACTAAGATCTTCCTCCATGCTAGACTCGCTTCATTCAAGAGTTGCTTACTTAGAAAGTCCTTTGTATAGGGTTTTCCAATAAGAGTGATATGATTTCTTTGAAAAAATAACACTTATTGTTAAGGAAATTCAAAAATTTTGTATTTAATGTGAAGTACAATTGATACAATTAAGTTCTAAATAAAACATCATTCGAATGGCCTCCACGACTTCTTTTGCAGGACCTAATTCGATGAACCCAATTTTCGAGCACTTTTTCCACTAAATCAAGTCGTATGTCATGAATGGCACGCCACGTTCAATATTGACTTGTAAAGCTTGAAAAGAGTCTGGTTTATTTCGAAAGTCCAATGACTTCAAATAACTCCACAAGAAATAGTCTAATGGTGTTAAATCACCACTTCTAGGAGGCCATTCAATATTACAATTTCTTGAAAAAATCGAATCTCCAAACGTTTCTTGCAACAATTCAATTGTTTCATACGCTGTGTGGCACGTAACCACAATCGGTCAATGGCAAAAATATAGCTCTTAACGAGAGCTAAAATATTGCTCATGGGTGTCAAGATCTAGGTCGATTGGAAAGTGTTTTTTTTTTTATTTAAAAAAAAATGGACTTAGCGCACTACTGAATACAATGAAAAACAAATGATAGATCAAGACATATTACAAATGGACGAAACGTCACTTCAAAATCATATCATCACTATTGGAAAACCCGTTACTAGAGTAGGCTATTGATATCGTCTTATTTACTAGAGTTGCTCAATGAGGTTTTCCTCTACACAAAATTCAATAACTGAGGCTTTCCTCAATACTATAGTGGATCATTTTAGCCTTCCTCTACACTAGGGTCGACCACTGAGGCCTTGTAGTTTATTGGAGGTATTTTTCTATACTAAAGTAGCTGAATCTGTTGTTCGCTAAGGTCTTCATCTCTATTAGAGTCGTTCACTCAGGACTTCTTCCCTACAAGTGTGGCTATTTGAGGTTAAAGATGAAGACATCAATGGTCGAGACTAGTACTGGGAAAGACCTCAGTGGTCGTCACTAGTATGGGGCCTTCTAGTTTACTGGAAAAGAACACACCTATTTTTCTAAGGAGAATTTACGACAAGAAGAAAGAAGTCAAAAATGAGATATTGGAGGACAATAATGTAAGCGAATGTAACCTTGAAAATATTTTCATTTTCGTTTCCAAAACAAACGAAACCGAAATCATTTCATAAATAAATGCAAGCGGAAATCCAAATCAAACCAATCAAATAAATCAACTCTGGGTTATTTATGCGATTGGTGTTGTTGTGGCTGTTGCATATTGTTTATGTGTCATGAATGGAGAAGGAATTGGAAGGAAGTCTGAATGGGCGCAGAGTACTGCAGAGTAAGTGAGTGACTGACTGACTGATTGCTCACCACAATTTAGTGTATTTCATTACCATGGATGGATGGATGGATTGGAATTTGCATGCAGATTCAATCACATATTGTTCGCTTAATTTTGTTCACTTTGACAGTCCAACGAAACGACAACACACTATTGTGGCTGTCATTTTGACAGTTCTTTGATTTCTTTTGTTTTCCATATTGTTTGGCTTCTCGCGCTCACTTTAACTGAATACATACAGACACACACACACACTCATGTGCATATATATGTACTAACTAAACTGAATTAAATATGAATGTTTAAGTGAGAGCCCAATTTGTGCAAAAACTAAGAAAAAAGTGTGCATACGATCATAATTCGCGTCTCTAACTGCGCTTTTGTTTGTTTTCACATTTGGTGATTGTCCTCCTCCCGTCGTTTAATGGGCTATGGAAAAAGCATTACCATTTACATGCATCACATCATGAAAGTATTTAGTAGAGACATAACCCAAAACAATAGTCGTCGCATATCGTATTCCAAATGTTAGCGATTGATCCGCAGTTACTGTGCAAACGATGCAGAGGAAGTGCCGAAGGCAAAAACACACACATACACAAAACGAAAAAGACTTGCCGGACCCCTAGTGTTGCATTAGGTTCACACGATTCGTTTAGGCAAAATGACATTTGGTGCTATTATTTCGGGCTATTATTGTGACAGCTTTACCTACATACAGTTAGTCACATTATTTATAAGGTCAGCTCATGTTACACTTATAAATTTGTATAAGTTCTCATATACATACGTACGTATGTAGTTATATCAACGATCTATTAACACACTATCAGTTGCAAACCTATATAGTGAGATTTTAATCGGCAAAAAGTGCTGCTAATATTTTTTTTTTTTGGAAATGAAAATAAGACATTTTGCAATAATAAACTTATAAAAAACAATTTAATCTGTTACTCTTTTGGAGAGTAACAGATTAGTAGGAGAGTAAGTCCCTATTTACATTGGCTGAATGTTCAGCAGATTATCGGCGTTTTGTAGGAGAGAGAGGCAGTCGGCAACAGGGGGGAAAAAACTCTCCCGTACTCAGGCGTATCGGTCTGAACGTTTTGTGTTTTTAACTCGGCCTTTGAAACAACGACAATTCACACAGAAATATCCGAAACAAAATTATGTGTCTAAACGCAGAGGCAAGTTTAAAAGAGAATTAGCGGATAAGCTGCTGAAAAAATATCCTAGTGTAAATCTGGACTAACAGGAGTAGATGACTCCTTCGATGTGTTAGACTTTTGGCCGGTAGCAAATGATATATACCAGGGATGTAACGAATATTCGCCTTCACATATGGGCATTTCCGCCGAATGGTCAACCAGGGCCGAAAAATAAATTGTTGGTAATCATCGTATTTTATTGTGAATAATTATAAAAAAATTAATACAAAATGTCTAAATTTTTAAAATATAATGGTTTCATAGCATATCTCAGTTGTTTTCATGAGAAAATTTTACTAAAAACTGAAAAATTGTATTTTTTCTATTTTAAGCTACTTTTACAGACATTTTTATATTTAATTATTTTACATATAAAAACATATGTTATGCTTGGACTCTTTCTACAAAATTTCTCTATTACAATCAATTGAGAAGAGAAAAATGCAAGGAGACCAAACTAAAGTTCGATTAACGATTAATTTAACGATTAAAACAGATGGAAAAATTGAACGTTCGCGACCGGCACCTAAGCCAATTAGAAAAAAAACCAATAGAGATAATTTATTGTGTAAATACTTGATAGAAAGCTACATTAATCCTCTTTTAAAATAAATTAATAGCTTTAGAATATTCCATTCCTTTTCTCAGATTTTTGCATGTTACTAGAGTCAGCCAAAGTTGACTTCTATTTCGCGTACGTTCGTGACCACATGTTTATTGCTATCATTATGAAAACTGAAACTCGATGAAACCCATCTTTTGCACCTAACATAGAGCTACCAATATGCTATCAAATGACCAAAAAAAATGCGGGGAAAATTTTTGTTTTCTATATTTTTTGTGCATCAGAAGCGTACGAACGTACGTTCGCGACCCGCGGAAATGCCCATATGCGAATTATTCGCATTCGCAAAAACTGATTTTGAAATATTCGTTTTCGCAAAAATATATTTCATTATTCGCTACCTCAATCAAAAGTAGAGCAGAGATAAACATAACTCTGCTCTACTTTACTTTAGCCATTTCATTCAAAAATATTTGCTTTAGTTATAGGATTAAATAAATATTTTACATTTATTAACTCAACTGCAATACATATGAGTCATTCCATGCCAAACGGTACGATGTTTGACATCGCTAGCTTTGATTGCTTCGAAAGTTTGTGTATGTATACTTCTCTTAAAAATATTTTATACGTGTGTCAAGAAAAAAATTTTGTTCAAAAGTTATGAGCAATTTAAAAATGGCGTAATTATGATTTGTTCAAAAAGGTTTGTTCATTCAATCGCTTGGAACTCCCGAAATACTTGACCGATTTATATGTACTACACATTGTTTTGAAGGTACTGTTAATTACTTTCACAAAATAAAAGGTGGCTTGTAACACCCCATAATAGTTTTTAAAGTTTTTACCATTTTAATTTTTTAAAATTGATTTCAAAAATGGCTTTTTTTCTTAGATGGCTTTTTTAGCGACTGTGTGAGTTTGGAAGTGGTGAAATAGTGTGATCTATTTTTTAAAGATTTTTTATCAAAACAACTTCTGAAAAAGCAATCAAAAAAATCCATATTGGTCTACCCATTCTAGTTACTCCCCCACAAGGGGTTAACATTTAGTGAAATATTTATTCTTTAATAACTTCTATACTACTTACTTGAATCCTCTGAAATTCCAAACATAGTACATGTTTTTCCAATAAGAGTGATATGATTTCTTTGAAAAAAAACACACTTATTGTTAAGGTAATCCAAAATTTTTTATTAAATGTGAAGCACAATCGATACAACTAAGTTCTAAATAAAACGTCATTTAAATGGCCTCCACGACTTCTCCAGCAGGAACGAATTCGATGAACCCAATTTTCGAGCACTTTTTCCACTAAATCAAGTCGTATGTCAGAATTGCACGTTCAATATTGACTTTTAAAGCTTGACGAGAGTCTGGTTTATTTCGAAAGACCAATGACCTCAAATAACCCCATAAGAAATAGTCTAATGGAAATATTCTTGAAATAATCGAATCTCTAAACTTTTCTCGCAACAACTCAATTGTTTCATTTGCTGTGTGGCACAATCGGCCAATGGCAAAAAGATACCTCTTAACGAGAGTTAAAATATTGCTCATGGGTGTCAAGGTCGTAGGTCGACTGGAAAGTGTTTTTTTTTTTGGATTTAAAAAAATGGGCTTAGCGCACGAAAAGTTGCAATTGGAGAACGATTAATCTATATATATAAAAATGAAACGGTCCATCTGTGTAATGGCATCACGTCAGAACGGCTGGAGCGATTTGGATGATTTTTTTTTTATTCGATTCTAAATTTTCACGAGATGGTTTATATAGAAAAAAAAAATTAATTGGACAAAGGGGCGTGGTACCTCCCATACAAATCGAAGGTTAAAAATCCGATATTTCTGCTCCTATTATAGGTATAGTGCTGAAATTTTGTTTGTATGCATTTAATGGCAGATTATGTGAATTTTCCAAAAATGGGCGGAATCGGACCAATGGGCGTGGCCCCGCCCATATAAGCCAAATTTTGAAATTGAGATATTTTGCACAATTTGTTAGCGAGAGTGCTGGAATTTTGTGTATATGTAAACGGTGGCAGTCTACGTGATTGGTCCAAAAATGGGCGGGATCGGACCAATGGGCGTGGCCCCGCCCACATAGACAAAATTTTGATATCTTGCACAATTTGCTAGCGGGAGTGCTGCAATGTTGCGTATATGTATCTGGTGGCATTCTACGTAATTGGTGAAAAAATGGGCGGGACCGGACCAATGGGCGTGGCCCCGCCCATATAAGCCAAATTTTGAAATTGAGATATTTTGCACAATTTGTTAGCGAGAGTGCTGGAATTTTGTGTATATGTAAACGGTGGCAGTCTACGTGATTGATCCAAAAACGGGCGGGATCGAACCAATGGGCGTGGCACCGCCCATATAAGCCAAATTTAAAAAATGTGATATCTTGCACAATTTGTTAGCGAGAGACCTGGAATTTTGTGTATATATATCCGTTGGCGATCTACGTGATTGGTCCAAAAATGGGCGGGTTCGGACCAATAGGCGTGGCCCCGCCCACAAAGACCAAATTTTGAAATTTTTATATCTTGCACAATTTGCTATCGGGAGTGCTGCAATGTTGTGTATATGTATCTGGTGGCATTCTACGTAATTGGTCAGAAAATGGGCGGGATCGGACCAATGGGCGTGGCCCCGCCCTTATAAGCCAAATTTTGAAATTGATATAACTTGCACAATTTTTTATCTAGAGTGTTGTCAAGTTGTAGATATGTATCTAGTGACAATCCACGTGATTGGTCCAAAAATTGGCGGGATCTGACCAATGGGCGGGCCACCGCCCATATAAGCCAAATTTTGAAATTGAATTATCTTGCTCATTTTGTTAGCGAGAGTGTTGAAATTTTGCGTATATGTATCTGGTAGCAGTCTACGTGATTGGCTTTCAAATGGGCGGAATAGGACCAGTGGGCGTGGCCCAGCCCATATTTTGATATATCTTGCAAGTATTATATAGGAAATACATGAACAAAAATGCTCGGTATGCGATAATTACAGCTGCTCACTCCAATACAATCGCAATATGATAATGTGATGCAATATCAATGAAACAAGAATTTGGAAATTTTATAAGTATACATTTCTATTTTCTGGACTTTCCACTGAATTCGGTATTTTTTCATTCAGTGAATTTATTACTAATACCAGTAAGGAAAGGAAGAAAGTCGGGCGGGGCCGACTATATAATACCCTACACCTCCCTAACAATGCGATAAGGGTCATTGCGATAATAATTTGGAATAATTGGTAAATGTATTTTGAACCGATAATCGCAAAATTAAGCAATATTCGTTCCTAAATTGAGAAAAATCTTTCTGGAGAACTTTGTAATGATCGGAAGTAAAGTACAACTTCTATAGCGCTTTGTAACCAAATCTGGAGGAACATATATATGGAGGTTATATATAAATCTGAATCGATTTTCCTAGAATACTCATTCATGTAAAATAGAAACCTGTTTCTGTCGAATTTCGTACTGATCGGATATAAAACACAGTCTCTACAGCGCTTACATGTCAAATTGGGGGTAACATATATATATGGGGGCTATATCTAAATCTGAACTGATTTTCTCCGAATTTTGCGGCATTCCTTCATGTAATAAGAAACCTCTTTCTGCCGAATTTCTTACTGATAGGATATAAAATACAGTTTCTACAGCGCTTGAATTTCAAATCGGGGGTAACATATATATGGGGACTATATCTAAATCTGAACCGATTTTCTCCGAATTTGGCAGTATTCCTTCATGTAATAACAAACCTCTTTCTGCCGAATTTCGTACTGATCGGATATAAAATACAGTTTCTACAGCGCGAATTTTGACATGGGCAGCGAAGCGCACCGGGCTCAGCTAGTTTGATAATAAAACTGAATAATTAGTAAACGTTGTATCTCTCCATGATGAAATTGTAAACACTTCTGAATACAATGAAAAACAAATGACAGATCATGACATATTACAAATGGCCGAAACGTCACTTCAAAACATTTCCATGTCGACTTTTTTCATGTACAAGTCTTACCAAATGTATATTACATTTGACTAAAATAAATAAAAGCGATTTGTGGGTTAGAACGAAAACCTTTATTTAGTTGTATCAACGGCAACATCGGACCAATTTAATATGATGAGAATGATATTCCAATACATTCCCTGTTGTTGGAAGGTAAACCCAATGTATATATTGGAGTAGGAGTTACTTTACATATGTGGATATGTGGAGGGCACTGAAAAGGGAGTTCCTCTTCATATCTTATCGTCACACAAATTCTGTGCCAAATCCCTCTAAACATTTTAAAAAAGCTTATATTTTAAAGGCCAATTGATGTGTACATGTTCGTGTATAAGTATGACATATTAAATGCAATTGAATTTAACGAAACCATTTTTTAGTATTTTAGTTTTTACTGTTTAAAATGTTTTTCATTTTTTATATGGAACGACTTCTGTGAATTTCTGATTACCTGATCATTATAAGTTTTTTTTATCTTTTCCTGCAATTTACTACAAAATCAATGAAGAAACCTTGAAATATTAGAAAAGCCGACTTTAATCGACTTTTTTACACTGAAAAGTTTAAAATTCGAATTCTCGCTTTTTTCAAAAAGTCGATTTTTGCCGAAACTATATAACCCTAAGCTAGACCCATCTTAATGTATACCGATCGACTCCGAATCACTAGCTGATTTAACCATGTCTGTCCGTCCGTCTGTCCATCTTATGTTGTTCGTTGAGTACATGTTGCACTTTCACTCCGATCGAGCTGAAATTTTGAGGTTAGGAGACTTTCGCACCTGGAAAGAACCCTATTGAAATTGGTTGAAATCGGTTCCGATTTAGATATAGCTTTAAGACTATAGAAACTGTATTTTAGAGTTTATTGATCTATGTACAAATATTGCTGAAATTGAAGAAAATCAGTTCAGATTTAGATATAGCTGCCATATAAGGATTTCGTCCGATTTGGCCCTTTAGCCTCTTATATTCAGATGTTTACATCCAATTATTTTGAAATTTAGCATGATACAGTTTCTTGATCCATGGGCCGATCGGTTTAGATATAGCTCCCATATATATGTTTCGTCCGATTTCGCCCTTTATCCCTATAGAAGCTGCAGTTTACATCTAATCGTTTTGAAATTTATCATTGTAGAGTTCCTTGATACAAGGACCAACATTCCCGAATTTGAAAAAAATCGGTTCAGATTTAGTTATGGTCCCATACGTACTAAATGTAAATTGTGTAAACAAATTTTAGTTGAAGTATACATTGGATATTTCATTGTTATCCAATCTTACTACATAGAGTGGTTTAGGGTATCATATAGTGGGCACCGCCCGACTTTAGTCTTTCCCTACTGTTTTTTCATATTCTTTGTTTTAGACTGAACAAAATGTATCCACCTTTCTCGCTACCACACAAAGTACCCTATTCCATATTACATTACTCACAAGTGAGGTTTACTCGACCGAAATCTTCTTACATGTTCTATAATATAGTCGATCGGTGAGGTCTTCCTCTATAATAGAGTCGACTGCTTAGAGTAAGGCAAAAACTTAGTACACTTTTAAGGTGTTTTGGGCAGTTCGTCATAAGGTATTTGTACTAATATTCAAGGGTTAAAGGATAAGAGCACCATCATCCGAACCATCTACAGTACAATCCCAAAAACTCGTTGGCCTACGGGATCTTCAATTAATTGAAAATAATCTGCAATACCAAGAATTCACCAAACAATTGTACTCCTGCCGTATGCAGCACATGCGCCATTAAAACTTCAACAATGATCGAAAGTCATGCCAAAGAACAAAATGAGAAGAATTTACTTGCGTACTCGCCATTCAATTGTCTTTAAGTTAAAAAAAAAAACGGAAAAATCACAATATTAACATGCCAACGGGGAAATAAGGATAACAGCGGTTAGGTTCTTAATCTATTGATTTCTACAAGTACGAATGAGCACACAGACTTCGTAGGAAGCACGCCACAGGTGGGGATTTTTGAAGACCGCAGACGGTGTAAAACGTTTTGCAGAAGCACTTCGAAAAGCATGTCAAGCGGCACGTTACGATGTTATGATGTTGTTGAAGAAACAAAGGCGAAACAACCGGAAAGGATGCTTTGTGGCATTGTTCTCCCTGTGCTCGCTACTTGGGATTTGCGAGACGCCAAGTGTTTAAGAACTCAGCGCCGATGCTGATGGCGACGGCTCTAACAATGAATAAGGATATAATTCAACTGCAAGGTTGACTGTTTAGTACAACTTTGAAGACTTAGCGAGGTTGGTATGTTACGGACACATTAATTATTTTTTCCTCAGTACCAGGAAATTTCCACTAACGAAAGTTCTTCGCATTGGTAATAGTAACTTGTCATTCTAATATAAAAATCTGAAACTTCTATGAGATATCAACGACGGTGCACTCTCTACCGATAGAACTGAAAGCATACGAATTTCATATGCCAATATTTTATTATCCTTAACAAACCAACCTCGTTTTGAATTCTCTGTTCTGCCAAAATAAAATTAGGTTTTACATAGATTTTAGTCAAACGCGAATATTGAAAAGAAAAAAAAAACTCTAGTTTCCCTAAGTATTTATTAAGAGCAGCCGTGTAATTATTGGACATTGGTGAAAACAAGCGAACGGTTGGTCGATCTGCAGTCAACAGGAGCCCAACGCGGTTGGACATCATATCGTCAAACTGGAGTGTGGTTTTCGCATTTTGTACATGATTTTGTACTTGTTGGCCCTCCCATAGCGGCGGCACCGCAGCACGCGCCTTAACCCAAAAACCCAGCCACGATGAACTGAACCAATCGAAAATAACAACGATGACAGTGAAAACAACAAAAAGGATAAAACATGCAGAATATTCGAAATTCATTGCGACCGGTGGACAAAATACTCCAAATCTTTAAAGTATGTAGTCAGTACTTAGTGAAAATAGTGTTGCCACTTTTAGTTTTTTATTCAAACAAATAGGATTGGTAAATTGATGCTATCAGCGACTTTTTTAAAGGTTTATAAAAGGTGAGATTGTGAATGTTGACATTATTTTTTGGTCCAGTTTAGATTCACCTTTCTTAAAAGCCAATATGAGAACATAAAAATAAGTTTACAAATTTGTCAACAAGAAATGATAATTAAATTTAAAAAGTATGGTCTCAAATAGCCCGGAAACACTTTAATCCTTTTCAATGATACTAACTCTGGATGTAAGGTCCTCCTCCATGTGTGTAATGATATTGGTAAAATATCATTGATTATGGCTCAAACCTCGGATTAAAGGTAATTTGTCACGGACTAAAGTCCTCTAACCCTTGCAACGGCCATTGAACCCTGCTAAATGTATTAAAAGGTCTTTGATCTAAGATTAAAGGTCATTGAACTTGATTGGACACTGATCTCGTATTAAAAGTCACTGACACTTACTTAAGATCACGGATTACGTATTAAGGATACCTAAAATCGGATTAAAGTACATTTGTCCTGGATTAAGTAATTTATCCCAGCAACGATTATTGATTCCTGCCAAAATGCATTTAAAAGCCATTGACCTCAGGTTACAGTCATTGATCCAAGATTAGTTATTTGGCATTAAATTAAATGACACTGAGTTCGTTTTAAAGGGTACTGATCTCAGATAAAAGTCTCTGGCAACTGCTAAAGATCTTTGATAACGAATAAAATATTTTAAAACTTGGATTAAAAGTCACTTTCCCAAATTAAAAGTCACTGTCCTCTGTCAAAAGTCGTTAACCTTCAACAATGGTTAATAATTATTTCCAAAGGTCACTGATCCCAGATTAAAGGTCATTGATAACGTTTATCAAATATTTTCAAAGGTCTCGGAACCCGGATTACAGGTCATCGATTGATCCGGGAATAAAGGTGATTGATCCGGATAAAAATCATCATCCCCGTATTGAAGGTCATTGATCTTAGTTTGACAGATTACAGAACATTGACCCCTGTCAAATGTCAATCACCTTGGATTAAAGGTAATTTGTCACGAATTAAAGTCCTCTAACTCTGGCAACCGCCATTGAACCCTGCTAAATGCAGTAAAAGGTCATTGATCTCAGATTTTAAGTCATTGGACCTAAGGTCGTTGACCCCTGTCGAATGCCAATCACCTTGGGCTAAAGGTTATTGACTATAGATTCCTGTTCTTTGACCTTGAATTAAATGTCATTGACCCTGTTTTAATGGGTAACGGACTTTGACCCTAGATTTAAGACCTTTGTCCTTTAATTAAGTGTCATTGACCCCGTTTCAATGGGTAAATGTCATTGACCTAAAAATGTTAGAAGTCATTGATTGCGGATTAAGACTCTGAAACCTCGCATTAATGGTTACTGATCCCGAACTCTGCCAGGGGTCGTCGACCACAAACAATAATTTGTATTAATTATTGTCATAGGACTCGGATTAATGGATCGATTGATCCGGGAATAAAACCCATTGATCCTCGATTAAAGGTGATTGATCCCTAATGAAAAATCCTCCCCGTACTGAAGGCAATTGATCTTAGATTATCAGATTACATATCATTGGCCCCTGCTAAATGCCAATCACCGTGGTTTAATAATCATTGACAAGATTAAATTTGTATGATCTTGAATTAAATGTCATTGATTCCGTTTTAATCTGCACTGATGTCGGACTAAAAGTCACTGACAACTGCTAAACATTATTGATTAAGGTCTTAAATCTAGGATTAATTTTCGGTGTCCCCGAAATAAAAATCATTGGCCCAGATTAAAAGTCACTGACCTCTGGCAACTGTCATTGTCCTTGGTATTTAACCTTCTACAATATTTATAAGTTATTTTCAAAGGTCTTTGGCCATGGATTAAAGCTGAATGATTCCTGAGAAGTTATGGATCCCATTGGTCTTATTGACTGTTAGTGGCCTTCGATAGCTTAGTGGTTAGTGTGTTAGACTTGGATTCCGAAGGTACTGGGTTCGATTCCCAGCCAGGGCTCTGGTATATAATTAACGACAAGATATTCATGTTTTTATCGTAATTCGAGTTTATGCAGCTAAAATAACTCACCGGACACACTACCACTGCAACAACATCTGATCGCCGATGTCAACAGGGAAGCTAAAATAGACACGACTATCAACAGAAATGCAGCGCTTCTAGTGGAGAATAGAAACGGTAACACTCAAATAACATCCATTCCCTGAAATTATAACTGACGAATGTTAATTTACAACCGGACAACATTGAGTAGATGAAAAAAACATAAGGTTGGGCTTCTACCTTGGTAAGACCAAGGCCATGGGTACGGTCATGGCCCATGGGTCATGTTCATGTTTAGTGTTAGTGACCTTGGATTAAAAGTGTTTGATTCCTGATAAGTCATAGTCCCCATTGTAAATGCTATTGTTCTTGGATTTAAAGCCATTGATTTTTGGTTTTAAGGCCATTTACCTCAAATTACAGGCCATTGACCCGGCAAACTGTTAGTGATCTTGGATTAAAGGGCGTTCTACCTTGGTACGATTATATACCCTTGGTATAGTAATTGACTGTGAAGATCACTTATCACAGATTAAAGGATAAGAGATGTTGATATATCCAAACGGGCAGGACGACGTCTGCTGGTTCAACTAGTATTTTTTTGATCATTTTAATATACGAGGGTTGCTATATATATTTCTGGCCTAGGCAACGCTGTTGCCTGGCGCAATCTGACATTTTCATTGGAAAGTTTGACATTTTTTAGCATAACTTCACTCAGACCGTTTTGTCATTTGAGCGCGAATTGTTTTGGTTACAGTGTGTGAGAAATTTCACCTCAAAACATGGTTTTTGAAAGCTTCAACAGCTGCTTCAGGCGTCGAAAAACGATAACCAAGCAGTTTTTTCTTGATGTGAGTGAATAAGAAGAAGTCATTGGGTGTCAAATCAGGGCTGTACGGCGTATGACCCATCAATTCGACGTTTTGGCCGGTCAAAAAGGCGCTGGTTTGAGCCGATGTTTGAGAGCTCGCATTGTCATGGTGCACAATGATTCGTCTTCTCTTGTTCGTTTTTCGAATTTCTCCGAATTGTGGTGTACCACTCAGAATTGACCGTCCTACGTTGCTCAAGCGGAACAGTCGCCACATGACCAGTTTTGCCGAAGAAATAGGCGACTATTTGCTTCGAAGTGCTTCTTCCACGAACAACTTTCGTTGGATTTGGCTCGTCTTCGAAGATCCATACGTTCGATTGCTGTTTTGTTTCGGGCTCATACGCATAGGTCCAAGATTCGTCACCTGTGACGATCTTATAAACGTCTTTTGAAGCACCGCGATCGTATTTTTTTGAGCGATTGTTAAATTGTGCGGGATCCAACGAGAACAAATCTTTTTTACCATGTGTTCATGCAATATCGAATGTATGCTGGTGGAAGAAATGCCCAAGGATGCCTCTATCTCACGGTTTGTCACATGACGATCTTGCTTTATCAGTTCACGCACGGCATCAATGTTCTCTGGCACAACGGCCGTTTTTGGACGACCTTCGTCTCTGAGCGAGAGTCGGCCACGATTGAATTCATTAAACCAGTTTTTCACAGTGCTATAGGATGGTGCTTCATCGCCATACAAAGATTTAAGTTCATCGATGCAGTCTTGTCGTGATAGTCCACGTCGAAAGTTGTGAAAAATGATCGCACGAAAATGTTCACGAGTTACTTCCAATTTATTGCCAAATTGATTTTTTCAAGTCACTGTAAACAACACAAATGATGGTCGTGCGTCAAAACGTTCTGAGTACGTTTATGCTAAAAAATGTCAAACTTTCCAATGGAAATGTCAGATGGCGCCAGGCAACTCTTAGTGTTGCCTAGGCCAGACATATATATAGCAACCCTCGTAATTTCCCGATTTAATAGTTTTATAACTATTATAGAATACATTTGACCTATGCTGATGGCAACTCTGCCCTAGTGTGACAAAAAAAGTACTCGTACGTGGCTTTTCGATGAATTTGGAGAGCATATTTGTATTCCATTGTTTTATTACGAACTCGGCTTTTTTCACTTTAGTCATTGCAGTTGTTTTGTTGTTGTTATTTTCAACTGAGGTTTCTTGCTGACATTTTGTGGTGTCAACTGTCACTCGTGCTCCATTCGTTCGTGGTCTCATGGGGAGAGCGCGCTCATTAACGCAGCTCTTGCAAGTACATGCTCACTCTTGCCGGGCATACATTCACGCACACATATGTGCGTATGCCAACGCCAGTGCCTGTATTAGTGTAATGTTTTAAATTTTACCACCTTTTGGTTTCCTTCCGGTTTGCTTTCCATTCATTCGATCCGTCATTTGTTTGTTCACTCGCTCGCTCGTTCGTTCGCCCGTTTAAAAGATCTCTTTCGGGATTGCATTTACATTTTTTGCCCGTTTCATTTGACATTGTGATGGAGTGGCAAACTTAAGCAAATTATTTGGCTTAAATTGAATTTTCACTCAAGCTGTGCTAATCACACGGCTTGACTTCATTTAAATAATTATTACTATTGGCGAACACCATTCATTTGTCGAGGACGACGACGTGCTTTCGCCCAATTAATAATTTCCGTAATCCTTTATTTCATATGCAAAATCAGAGTAATTAATTTGGTCCCGATTAGTTTAACAAAGCCGCGGAAAAAAACTTACAACACCAATTCATTTAACTTTTCTATCGCATTAATTATCATAAATAAAAAGTGTTATGAATATGTTCCCTCCTAAGTAACTGAATTTCCAATGATTGGAAATAAATTAGAAAAAGTTGTATCCGAGTATTGGAACATACATTTTTATCTAAAAAACATGGAAGTTTTTAAATTTTAATTAAAATTTGTATACCCTCACTTTAGTGGAGTAGGGCATACACATATCATTTTCTACGGGCCTGAAGTGTAACACGCGAAGGAGTGACCTAAGACCCTAAGTATATTCGGCGGTTAATCCGTTTTAGGACATTTTAAGTCATTTGGGTATTGTCTCTCCATCCGCCCGTCTGTCTGTCTGGTGGACTTAATAACTCTCGTAAAAAGTTACAGATTCACTTCAGATTAGATATGTAATAATATTTTCTTCTATTTCATGCTAAGTTCGAAGACGGGATATATTGGACCATTGCTTCTAGTACAATGAAATGAGTAAAATGAACAGCGTTCAGGCCGAATCTTATATCTTATAAACGGTTTCAGGCCGATTCCACAGTATAATAATGAAAATTGGAAAATATATAAAATATTCAAATGAAAAATCTTTGTAAGAGAGTCCAATCAAAATGTGAACCAATGGGACCGCTTTCATTGCTGAACGAATTTAAGCAGAATAAGCGGGAACTTTAAATGGGGAATATACATATAAAAACATGGACCTATAACCGTTGTTCGTGTGATTGGATCCGGGTATAAATAAACTCATATTACAAAATTTCAGACCGATCAGTTAAATTTTTTGGTTTCTATTACAGTGTGATACAAAATCGAACTTTCCGAATGGGAATGGGATGAGACCAATTGGAAATGAAAGTTGACATTATCCATAACAAAACCTTCAAGGGTTTTTTTTAGTTCAGTGCTAGATTTTTTTTACACGCATTTGAAATTGGTCATTTTGATTTTTTGATGCTTATTTTTTATTATTACGGAAAGTTGTGGTATATTACTGTTTTTGGGGTCGAGGAATTCATTTTTGATATTTATTTTTACCTACGATTTACGCTAGATGGCGCTGCCATACAAATGGTGATATTTCTTGTCGATTTTCATAGAATATACGGTGTATTTATTTACTTTATGGGGTCCTTGATAAATTTTCAGTGTGTTATAAAGGGAATGGCAAAATGAGTATACGCCACATCCTATGTTGGGGGATATACTGTAATTTCAAGACAAAAAACAGACACATTTTCATATTATTTCTTTAATACCAGTTTTTTTAAATTTAGTGGAGGAGGTTGTATTAAATATCATTTGCTTCGAAAACAAGTTAGAACATGTTAATCGGCTAAACCGACTCCAAGCAAGCTGGGAGGAGCCAGAACCTTGAAAAACTTTTTACTCTTGGTCAGTCTTTGGCCATTGGAAACGTTGTCTAAAATAAAAAAAAGTTAATAATCTGGCAATTTTGTGTGAGGGATACCAGAAGTGGTTTGACGAATACGCCTATTTTGCGCTGAACAGTAGATTCTTCAAAGACATTGCAAGCGTTTATTTTTACTGGTATTGACGGTATGAGCCATTTAATTTTGGCACGATTCAAATGGGGCGTGGCGATAATACTTATTTTTTACCGGATTGTAGGTACTACAGGGTGGCGCAGAATGAGCTACATGGTTTAAATGGTTTATAACTTTTTTATTTATGCGATTATTATAATTTTTTTAAAAAATACTAAAATATAGTATATTGTTGAGGTATTTTTTGCAATTAGCTTTGACAAATTATATGCTGTAAGTGAGGTCCATTTTCTGCTTCGCACATACGTGCTCTTTTTAGCATATTTTCCATAACTTTTCGCAAAATTTCAGAAAAATTCAATTATTTTTTTTTATACTTATAAAGAATTCAAACCATATAGTTCATTCTGCGCCACCCTGTATAAAAGTATTACACTGCACCAAATTTCAAATATTTATTTGGACTGGTATTAAAGTTATATCGGAAATGCAGTTAACTTAATGAGGCACAGTATCAAAGCGGGTACTCAATGCTCTCCACTTCTTCCTCATCACCAGAGCTCCTACAGAAGTCATTAGACTCAACACCTAACCTTCAGGCTTGTTCGCCGATCAGGCAGTGTCCCGTCAGAACTTACACTAAAGTCGACAGTTGTTGTTGTAGCAGCTTGGAGACGCTTAGGCCATCATGCTTCGAACCACTTTCGTAGAAGTGGAGATGTTTTATATTTCTTGGAGTTCTGCCAACCCAATCCTCTCTGGCAGGTACCTTAGTGGTGAAGTTCCTCCCAAAGGTGTACGCCGTTGGTATATAGTCCACTGGGTCGGTTAACAAAGCACTACATTGTGATATCCTCATGTGGCCGTAGTTCTTATAAGAACGTCCACATTGATAGACAGTTCACTCGTAATGTTGCTCTGGTGGCAGCTTCTCTCACCACAATATCAAATTTCGCACATAGTACAACACAGTATCTTTATCGCTATCAACTCGAGAAAAATTGGCGAAGCTGTCAAACCCATTTTGGTACCTCCCTCACAAAGGGC
Source organism: Eudasyphora cyanicolor (assembly GCA_963930755.1). Lineage (NCBI taxonomy): Eukaryota > Metazoa > Arthropoda > Insecta > Diptera > Muscidae > Eudasyphora > Eudasyphora cyanicolor. The sequence continues at coordinate 11,581,866 of OZ005734.1, forward strand.
TCATTTTGTACCAAAATTCAGTAAGGAGGGGCTGAAGTCGGCGGGCGACTATGTGATACCCTACACCACACTGTCAGAGCAGAATAAGAATAAAAGGATATTTGTATGGACCGGAATAAAGTTATAAGCAGTTAACTTTTTGTGCAAAATGATCCATTTGTATAAGAGGCGTGGCAACTTTGCCCATTTTTCTCAAGATGATAGCGACGAAGAAACTAATAGCGGGTTCTCCATTAAGAACACAACAATTTTAAATATTAATGAAACACAGAATATATAAGATATAGAGTTTAAATTTTTTGCTGGTGTAGTGCAAATGTTACATTTTAAGAATGAAATTCGATTTCGGTCATATGACTACCACGAGCCCGTTTACAGTGATCTATTCTTTGGGCCCAATTACACCTCCGGCATGAAAACCACACCGCACAGTAATTTTTTGCGGATGCGATTGTGTCTCTTGAAGCACTTGTTGGTTTATTGCTGTCCAATAACGCATATTTTGTTTATTGACAAAACCACTCAGCCAGAAATAAGCTTCACCGCTGAAGATGATTGGAAATGGAGTAAGCGCTCTTAAAGTTGCGACCACCGACTCAGAATTTAATTTTTCAAAAAAATCGGCAAGAAAAAAACATAAAAAATAGAAAAAATCGCCAAAAAAAACGTTTCTTCCATATTTTGAAAGTCCTAACGAAGACAGCAATGTCTATTTGAAGAAAATCTATGGACAAATGTAGAAATTATAGCACTTTTGGTAGAAATCAGAGAATTGCAATATAATCCTGTTTTTATACCCCCACTATTGTGAACAAGGGTATATGCTGGGGTCAATAGAGACCCCATGAATATTTAGCTGAAATCCGTTTTGGTGCATTTCAAGCCATTTGAGCAATTTCCGTCTGTCTGACTAGTTGGTGCACACGATAACTTTCGACAGGATTAACCGATTGATTTGATTAACCCAAATTTGGTATGTGTCAATGTTTTTTCTACCTCAGACTAAGGTAAAAGATGTATGTTGGTCCACACTATTGATTAGCTCATAACATCTATTCTACTACTCCGAATCTTTCACAATGAAACATATTTATGTCAACGCAACCTCAAACATTTTTAATGATCTTTCACCAGAAAATGGTGCTACACAGCCCTTCATGTTGCATAGTGTAAATAGTCATATGGATGGGCAAAAAGGGCCGTTTGAGAAAAATTTCAAAATTCAACAATAGTCCTTAACCGATTTCGTAGAAATTTTGTGTCATAGTATGTGTCATGAGACTAAACATAGCGCAAGTTTCATAGCGATCAGAAGACATCGCTTTTAAAAATCGAATCACTTGACATGAAATCTCCCATATACAATATAAAGGGTCCGACATCTAACGTTTTTTTTCAGCTAGTGCTTATTTCGTGAATGGTAACACTTAGCTCATGTCTGATTTGGCAGATAATTAGTTTTATCCTTCCGCTGAACGAATATGGTTGTGTATACGCTTGAACAACGCTGGGAAATATGAGCCTGCGATCGACTTACAGAAGATGCCGATTTTGCCAAAAAATCATCTTTTCAGATGAAGCTCATTTTGATCTTGGCGGGTATGTAAACAAGCAAAATTGTCGCATTTGGGGCACAGAAAATCCGCACGCATACATTGAAAAGCCGATACACCCAAAACGAGTCACTGTTTGGTGCGGATTTTGGAGGCATAATTGGGCCATTTTTCTTCGAAAATGAGCAAGGAGTGGCCGTTAAGGTGGGTACTATGTATTTTCGGCACGAACAAATTTCGCAAAATGTTATTTCGAGTTGAAAAGTGGAACGCTTTTTTACTAAAGTTGCATTGCAGCAACAAACAACAAACAAAAGATAAACAAACAAAAGATAAAATTCGAATCAATAAACAATTAATTGGAATAATGCCGACTTAGAAAATAGTTAATATAAATGTCAGAAAGGAAATATTGTTGGAGATCATTGTGCTAATGTTATACATAAATTATTTATTTTGTGTTGTTGCGCTGGCGATGTTTGTGAGACATGAAAAGCCAGGATAGTACAATGTTATAAATAACGAAATAATTTCCTACTGTTGTACGAATATAAATAAATAAAATGATGTTTTGATTAATCGAAAAATATGTTTTATTATTATATTTAAGGATTTACATTATGTTTGTTGACATATATATTATACTTCCATCCATAAACGGAATATCTTCTTCCAACTTCTATGGCTGGCAAGAACTAACTATGTATGTTCTTTACTACCATTTCCAAATCGAGATCACAGACACTGTCCAATTCCATTGTCCTACTGCTTTAGTATAGCGTTAGCCGTCCATAATGTATCTCCTGGCCTTTGCACACAATTGTTCTAAACGTACAAACATAAATGTACATATCTAATTACAAGACAAATTCCACATTATTACATTTAGTTACACGTCCTTCCAGTGTTTTACACATTTTGTTTGCTTTTGTACTGCAATCCAATTGGTTTATTCCATACACATAGTTATTTTTCCTATCACATCTTTGTATTCTTTTTCTTTATTGCGGAAGATAATTTAATTTATTATTCTTTATTAGGAAATTTTATTTCTAATATTTACAACAGTTGAGTTTCTTGCGGACAAAAATAAATATAAACAAATGTGACCGTGGCGGCATTAAATTTGTTGCGGCGTTCAATTTGTAACGGCGTTAAATTGGTGGTGGCGCAAAATTTTACTTTTTCGCGTTGAAATAAACATAGTACCACAAACGAAAAAATTTCGCTGTTTTTTTCGCGACTTTGTTTTTATATGGGATTTCAACGCGAAAAATGAACATAGTACCACGCTTTACATGTAAAATCGAAAGTACATATCTAAATCTGAACCGACTGAAAAATTTCATCCAAATCGGAGTGAAATTGCGAGACAATGTCTACAGTCTAGCAAAGAACAAGTAAGAGTTGTCCACATTTCTGGAATTCTCCACATAAAGTACCAAATTCCACATTATACTTCTCACAAAGTAAGGGTATACTTCGCCCGTTTACTCCTCTGAAATTTTCTTGTTTCAAAAGACCTCAACAACAATAAAGCTAAGTACAATAAAGCTTTGCAGATCGGACAATATTGCCAGAAAAATGGCGGAAAAATGCAACCCTGTGAATTTACAACCGTGTGAACATACAATTTTTGTCTGGCAACGTTAGCAGAAAAGTCATTGCGAGAACATTTGCAGATTTTTAGATGTGCGAAGTTTATGCATGTGACAACGGCGCCATTGACAGAAAAACATTTTATTGGTAACCCTGTCTATAAAATAATTTTATTGTCAATCCTGCACATAAATACTTACAAAATATATTGTAAATATGTGAAATTCTAAGGATTTCTTGCAACCGTCTGAACTGCCAATTCACCTTTGCCTAACAGGGTTGATAACGTTGTCCGATCTGGCAATCGTGTATACTTAGCTTAAGTGTGACTGATTGATGCTATCATTTTCTTACTAGTGGCATTTTCAATTAAACAATTTATGTATTTCGTGATTGAATATTTCATTCTTTTCAATAATTTGTTTAATCAAGTTCATTATAAATATAATTGAAAATTTTTGTGATTTCAATCAAAAAAACAGAAAACCAAAATAAAAAATTTTAGTCAAAATTTTAGTTATTTTCTAAAAAAAATTCCATTAAACATAATTATTCTCTAATCCTAATCATTTGTCTAACGCTCTTCATGAGAATATTGATTATATAGAAACTATTCTGTTTTTTCTTCTTCGAAATCGAAAAAAATAGAGTTCAATTAATAAATTCTATTGTAGATGTTATTTGTTGGACGAAAATGTTCATTTCTTGTACATAATTGAATTTACAGGTGTGAAAAATTGGGTGTATGTGTGGTTTTTTGTATTTTCAATAAATTTAATGAATTTAAATGAATAATCATAAATCATTTTCAAGAGATGCCCACCGCAAATGGAGAGGAATATTTGTGTGTTGTTGTAATTATTGAAAAATTACAACAACAGCGGTGGCCGCAAACACTTCACCAAAAAAAAACATTACAAATTTCTATTAAGAAAAATTTCCAATTTGTTCGTTTTCTTTTAAAAATTGCTGTTGTTGTTGGAATTTTATCATAAAGTGTAACATTGATTAAGTATTATTTAAGATTTTTAATGAACCTAAAACTCAATTTGTTTCGTTTTGTTTTTCCCCATTCACCGCCTTTTTTTATATTTCGATTTTCAATACAATTCATATTGAAAATAAAAGAATGAATGTACGAACGAACGCATGTCAGCGGCTTACGATAGAGAGAGAGGGAGGGAGGAATAGAGACAGAACCGTGAGGAGAACCATCCGAAATCATTTGTAGATTAATAACTCCTCTCAATGAATTTCGAAGGTATTATTCGATAATACTGTAGGCGCGGCACAGTGGGACACTTTAGCACTTACATTCCACGCCGGCCGACCATTTCAAAATAGAATTGAACTTACGACTCTCATATGGTCGGATGGTTCGAAGAAAGGCACATACTCGTACATCTGTGAGAGGAGAAGACAGATAAACAAATGAATAATAAATGATAGTTTTATTCAAACATATGTATGGATTTGTGTATTTGAACGAGGGTGTAGAAAAAAGTTTTGAGATAGTGACCAACAAATCCCCTATAGAACAAGTAGGAAAATCTCAGTCAAGTAAACCTATACCAAGGCGACCTGACATATTGATGGCGGTACTACAGGGTTTTCCAATAACAGTGATATGATTTCTTTGAAAAAAAAAAACACACTTATTGTCAAGGAAATTCAAAAGTTTTTTATTTAACTAGCTGACCCCAGCAGACGTTGTCCTGCCCGTCCTGCCCGTCCTGTTTGGAATTGTTATTTATTGATATTTCATTCAAAAATGCATACATCCCGAGTTTCAGGGACAAATCATCAAAAAAATTTATATTGACCATATGTCCACTACAGCGCCATCTACCGGTTAGAATCTTATATACACACTTTTATCAAGACAAACCACACATACATTTTAAATTTCATTCAAATAGATCTGGAAATGCTAATTTTGCAAATAACTTGACCATTCCGCAATTTATCGCGGTATAATTAATTCTAAAACACAAATGACCCCAAACTGAATATATTGTTCAATTTTCAGCCCATTCTCTTTATGGTTTCGGAGATCATGCGTTACTAACAAACGTACAAAGGATTTTATATATAAAGATGTGAAGTACAATCGATACAATTAAGTTCTAAACAAAACGTCATTCAAATGGCCTCCATGACTTCTTCTGCAGGAACGAATTCGATGAACTCAATTTTCCAGGACTTTTTCCACTAAATCAAGTCGTATGTCATGAATGGCACGTTCAATATTGACTTGAAGCTTGAAGAGAGTCTGGTTTATTTCGAAAGACCAATGACTTCAAATAACCCCACAAGAAATAGTCTAATGGTGTTAAATCACAACTTCTTGGAGGCCATTCAATATCACAATTTCTTGAAATAATCGGATCTCCAAATTTTTCTCGAAACAATTCAATTGTTTCATTTGCTGTGTTGCACGTAGCCACAATCGGTCAATGGCAAAAAGATAGCTCTTAATGAGAACTAAAATATTGCTCGTGGCTGCCAAGGTCGACTGGAAAGTGTTTTTTTTTTATTTAAAAAAATGGACTTAGCATCATTTTCAAATGTGAACGGAAAGTTTATTTTTGCTCTAGCTCCTTAACGGTACATCGGATCGGGAATCGGTCAATGGCAAAAAGGTAGCTCTCAACGAGAGCTAAAATATTGCTCATGGGTGTCAAGGTCGTAGGTCGACTGGATTTAAAAAAAATTGACTTAGCGCACGAAAAGTTGCAATTGGAGAACGATTATTTTGATAATAAAACTGAATAATTTGTAAACGTTGTTCTTGCGTATATCTCTCCATGATGAAATTGTAAACACTACTGAATACGATGAAAAACAAATGACTGATCATGACATATTACAAATGGCCGAAACGTCACTTCAAAATCATATCATCACTATTGGAAAACCCGTTACAATACTTTCATGTGAAAAGTCTCAGTCCAACCAATATTAAAAACGAGCTAGATTCCACTTTCGAGGAGTCTGCTCCTTCGTTTCCAACTATAAAATATTGGGTGGCATAGTTTAAACGGGCCGTACGAGCTGCCAAGACGAACACCGTAGTGGTCGACCAATTAAGGTGTCCACGCCCGAAATGGTTAAAAAATCCACAGCATTGGTATTTGATGACGGGTTAAAGGTAAGTGTGCTAGCTGAAGTCATAGGCAATTCAAAAAGTGTTATACATCGCATATTGTCGGAAAATTTTATGATGAGAATGCTGTGCGCAAGATGGGTGCCGCGTTTGCTCACAATCAAGACAATGCACCAGTTCACACATCGATTATTGCGATGGATAAAATCAATGAAATAAAGTTCGAATTGCTTCAGTACGCAACTTATTCGCCAGATTAAGCTCGCTCGGATTATTGTTAGTTTCCAAACTTGAAAAAATGGTTCGGCGGAAAAGGATTTGCCAGTAATGAAGAGGTGGCGGTTGCAGTTGATGGTTATTTTCATGAGCTAGACAGTTCTTACTATAAAAAGGGTATCGAAGCTATTGAAATCGCTTATACAAAGTGTATCGAGCTAAAAGAAGATTATGTTTAGAAATAAAGAAACATTTTCCCAAATTTGTTGTGTTTGATTTCTTTGTTAGATCGGCTAATATTGGCACAGCCCTCGTATGTACATATAAATTCACTTTCTGAAGAATAAATGGGAAATTTCTGAAGAATACATGGGGATATGACATAACTGCTGGAGAATGTTGTTCAATCTTTTTTAGGGTATAGTCATTGCAAAAGTAATCTAAAATACAGAATTTGTAGACATTCAGATGACTTTTATTAACTTTCTTTAACTTTTCAACCTACCCACGTATATACGAGTATGTTTTCATTAAAGTACTCGTACTTCTTATATTTGTTGTATTGAAATGTTATTGTTTTTCAAATTTTCTACGATACACACCCATACACAATTGTTGCAATACACACACACACATATACATACAAATTTGTTGATTTGATTTCAACAATAGTTTTCGATCGAGTATTGAACATGAGTTTGTTTATTATGTACATATATGTTTTTTTTTTGTTATTAAAACATATTTTTTGTTTGTTTTTTATTTGTAGAAATATCATTTGTTTGTGGCATCAAATCATTGTTATTTTTTGTTTTTGTTACTATTACAAATTTGTTACATATTTTTTCGTAATGATTTTTTTCTTCTTTACTTTGAATGGGAGCAGACAGATATTTTTTTGGTGTTGAAGCTTCATTATAGTTATGCCTATCTCATCATCATTAAATTTTGGTAATGAGATTTTTTAATGAACTTTTCGATTGAACACATTTATAAACCATTAATTATTTTAAAAATACGTACATATGGGTGAAAATAAATAATGTGATCATATTGAACCCAATATTTGCTAAAATTGCACACATTTTTTTTATTTCAGCGGTTTTCGGAAAAAACCACCTATCTCAAAAGTCACAATGTTTAGGAGAAACATTTGATACTGGGCCAGAATTTGTAATAATATTACAAATCCTAGGAACTTTATTTTTGCCTAAAAAGCTTCTACATGGCAAGATTAGATACATATTTATTTTTTGGAAATACAATTTTACAAAAATTGTATGGGGATTTTAAAAATTGAGAAAAATGCTTTTTTGTTTTTTACGAAATATTTAATTGCTCTTAAACGACTGAACCGGTTTTTACAAAGTATTTCGTTTGAAAGAGAACATAACAGGCCATTATGTATAGATTTTTTAAATTTCTAAGTTTTTCTCGGTGCTTTTTAAGCTTTATTTTAAAAAATTGTTCGATTTTTTCTAAGCTTCACATAATATACCCCAGACTCTCACAAATCCAAAACTGTAATTGGATTTTTGGGGACTCAATATTTGTAAATGTTATGGATAGCTCTGGCAATTTTTAACATTTTTCTTCTGTTCTGGATCATTCCAATTGTTATTCAGCGATAAGGAATATTTTCGTATTTGGAGGAAGATAATCCATAGGCTTTTGTCCAAACACCTTTATATCCACAGAAAATTTAAGTTTTTGTCATTTTCCAAAAGATTTCGTCAAAATTAAATGATTCTAAAAAAACTTCATCAACTAAAGCTACAAAGTACAATAAACAGAAAGGAGGACAAAGATGACACCAATGCAATCTACACCATAGCAACAGTTTAGTTCATAGCAATTTCTTTTTTGCACTTTTATGTAAAATGTTGTTTAATTTTTTTTTTTTTGATGTTTTGACGACATTGCATGTTTTAAAATCCAGTCATAGAAATTTAGTTTACTAGACAATTTCGAGGTATGTAATTTTTCCAGAAAATTTCGCCGAACTAGTATTTTTTTTAGAAAATTTCGTCGAAATAATATTTTTCTAGAAAATGTCAAAAATAATTAGTTCTATAAACTTCGCCAAAATCTTATTTTTTTTTAGAAAATGCGATTCTATAAAAATAAAAATTATGCGAAGATTATTAATTATTGACAAAATGCCAGAACAAGTAAGAAAGTTTCAGTCGGGTAAACCGACTAAGGTATACCCTCACCTTGTGAGTAATGTAATATTGAATATTACTCGAATTATTCTGTCAATTTGTGTGGGAGGTACCAGAAGGGGTTTATCAAATACACCTATTTTTCGCTGAACATTAGATACTTTAAATTCATTGCACTGTGCCGAATTATAAGCATTTATGTGCACTGGTAAAAACGTTATGAGATATTAAATTGTGGTATGATTTGGGCATTTTGTGTGGGAGGTACAAAAAGGGGCGTGGCGATAACGCCCATTTTTCACAGGGCTATAGACACTATAAAAACATTACACTGTACAAAATTTCACGTATTTTTATACACTGTTATTAACGTTATAAGCTGTTAACTTTTGGTGCAAAACGGTGCATTTGTGTGGGAGGTACCAAAAGGGACGTGGCAACTTCGCCCAATTTTCTCGAGTTGATAGCGACTAATAAGCTAATACTATGTGTGGAATTTCAGAAGATTCGAATAAGTAGTATAGCAGTTATTAAAGAATCAATTTTTCACAACATTTTAACCCTTTGTGGGGGAGGTACTAGAAGTAGTGGACCAATATGGCCCATCTTCGAACTTAGCCGGAGATAGAAAAAAATATTACCACATACCAAATTTGAAGTCAATCGGTTACTCCTTTCGAGAGTTATCGTGCGCACCAGCCAGCAGACACACAGACAGACAGACAGACGGACGGACATTGCTCATTCGACTTAAAATGACCCAAAACGGTTTTCCTCCGAACATACTTGGGGTCTTAGGTCACTCCTTCGATGTGTTACACTTTTTTCCGTAGCAAATGATATATACCCTCGTCACACTAAAGTGAGGGTATAAAAATACTATTTCATAGAAATTTTCTGGAAAAATCGTGGAATATAATTTCTATTAAATAGTATTTTTATCTCCTCACCTTAGAGAGGAGGGTATATATCATTTGCTACGAGACAAAAGTGTAATACATCGAAGGAGTGACCTAAGACCCTAAGCATGTTCGGCGGATATCCGTTTTGGGTCATTTTTAGTCGAATGAGCAATGTCCGTCCGTCTGTCTGCTGGCTGGTGCGCACGATAACTCTCGAAAGGAGTAACCGATTGACTTCAAATTTGGTATGTGGTAATATTTTCTTCTGTCTCCGGCTAAGTTCGAAGATGGGCCATATTGGTCCACTCCTTCTAGTACCTCCCCCACAAAGCGTTAACATTTAGTGAAATATTCATTATTTAATAACTTCTATACTAAAGGGTTTGGCAAATAGAGCGCTACAAAAGTTTCTTTAAATAAAACAAAAACGGTTTTGGATATCAATGAAATTCTTTATTCCTGTGAAAGTACGTTCGATGCCATTATGTATGGAACTCGATTTCTTTTGCATGGCCACCACGGGCACGCTTGCAGAAGTCCAGACGCTGAACCCAATTTTCGACGGTTTTCAAGCATAAATCGGCCGATACTGCTGCAATTTCACGTTCGATATTCGTACGAAGTTCATCAATCGTCGCTGGCTTGTTGGCATAGACCATAGACTTGACGTAGCCCCACAGGAAATAGTCTAAGGGCGTCAAATCGCACGACCGAGGCGGGCAATCAACTGGACCATTTCGTGAGATAACACGTTCTCCAAACTTGGTTTCTAATAAATTGATTGTGGCATTCGCTGTGTGGCTTGTGGCGCCGTCCTGTTGGAACCACATGTCCTCCAAGTCCATATCATCCAATTGGGGCCAAAAATATTCGGTTATCATTGAACGGTAGCGATTCCCATTCACAGTAACGTGCCGGTCTTGATCATCACGGAAGAAGTACGGCCCAATGACGACGCCGGCCCACCGCACCACCGTCAAAAATTAAAAATCGTATAGCAAAAACGTAGTCTACATTAAATTCTAAGAAAATTCTCCGAAGAAACCCTGGGTCTAAAATCAAAACCTAATCCGCGCCTCTCGACTTGAAAATTTGTTTCGTCTTCTTTGGCTTAAATTATTTTCTTTTTATACCCTACACCACACTGTGGTACAGGGTATTATAAGTTTGTTTCACGGCAGTTGTTTGTAACACCTGAAAATAACACAGCTAGACCCACCTTAAAGTATACCGATCGACTCAGAATCACTAGCTGAGTCGATTTAACGATGTCCGTCCGTCCGTCCGTCCGTCCGTCTGTCCATGTAAAGTTGTTCGTCGACTACAGGTCGCAATTTCACTCCGATCGTTCTGAAATTTTGCAGTTTAGAGTATTTCGCGGCTGTTAAGATCGCTATTGAATTTGGTTGAAATCGGTTCAGATTTAAATATAGCTCCCATATATATCTTTCGTCCGATTTGGCCCTTTAGTCCTATAGAAGCTGTATTTTTTTTTTTTTTTTTTTTTTTTTCATTTATTTTCAGTTTTGTATATTTCCATTTTTATGAATGCCCCAGCGCCACTTAGACATTATTGGGGCGAGTTGGCAAGTTTATAAAAGAAGCTAATAAAAATTATAACTACCTATAATACTTATTAATACTTAATATGTATCTACATTTTTTTATACCAAACATTATTAATCTACAAAAGAAGCATTTCCAAATTTTGAAGTAAATATGATTTTAGATTCAATTTAAATAATGAGATTCTCAAAAAATTCTTAATAGATTGTGGTAAGTGGTTGTATTCAGAGCAACCAATGTATTCAATGCGTTGTTTTGTTGTTTCCAATCGGCATCTTTTCACACATAGATTTGAATTGTTTCTGGTATTGAATGTTGATTGATTTCTGGAGAATGTAATAGCATGATGTCCAATATTTTGTATCGATTTATACATGAACAACAATAGCTGCATTTTGTAAAGTCCATATAACGGCAAAATGTTCTTACAAATATTCGCATACAAAGAAAAAGACGAGTATGTTAAAGGCAAGTTGTAAACAATTTTGAGAGCTCTGTTTTGGCATCTTTGAAGGCTACGAAATTCTGTGGTTTTCTTGTGTCCATATACTATTGACAAGTAATTAAAGTGGCTGTGTATAAGACCTTGGTAAATTAGGAGTTTAGTTTTTTCATCAAATTTGTATTTGAATTTGTATAATATGCCAATTGCAGGGGCAATTTTCTTTTTTATGTTCTGAATATGCATGTTCCACGATAAGTTGGATTGCAAGTAAATTCCTAGGTATCGCAAAGAATTACTCTCATATACACGGTTTTCTCCAATTAAGACATTGAACGAATTTCCACTTGCAGAGGCGTACGGACGGAATCTGACTAATTGAGTCTTTTTCGTGTTTAATATAAGTTTATTAACCCTTACATATTCAAGGATTGCTTGAGCATCATGTTCTATTTGAGCTTTCAACACGACATCATGGTTATATGGATAAAATAGACTTATGTCATCCGCATACATTATAAGTTTACCATGAAGTTTAAGGTTCGAAATATCATTTACGTAAATTGAAAATAACAGTGGACCGAGCACGCTTCCCTGCGGAACACCGTATTTTACCAGACCAAGACTACTTCGACAGGCTCCAATTTCCACGTATTGTTTTCTTCCTTGCAAATAACTCTTAATTAAACATTGACTATTTTGATCAATCCCATAAAACGGAAGCTTTTGTAACAATATTTCATGATCGACAAGATCAAACGCTTTTGAAAAATCATAGAATATTCCTGCCACACCACCGTATCCATTGTCCAAACCATCGCACACCAAATTAACAACATTTACCACAGCCTCCTGAGTTCCACATCCTTTTCTAAATCCAAACTGTAACTTATAGAACTGGTTTGTTTGCTCCAAAAATGATGTTAGCTGTCTATGCAAGTTTTGTTCGATTATTTTATCTGTTATCGGCAATAAAGCAATTGGTCTGAATTTATCAACTGTGTCAGCATCTGTTTCCTTAGGGATGGGTATTATTTTAGATACTTTAAGGACATCAGGATATATAGAATGATCAACAATACTGTTAAACAACAATGTTAGCCTGGTACTGATCACATCACCGCATTTTTTCATAGCTTTACTCGAAATGTTGTCATAACCAGGAGTTTTTTTAACTTGCAAATTCGAAATATCTTCCAATGTCATTTCGTTAGTAATGTTACTAAAAGAAAAATGTACCGGATTTTGTCTCATAGTTCTTAGCATATTAAAGGAGTCATTAGGTAACGGTATAATATTAGCTTTCATGTGTGATGCGATTTGCAGAAAATAGTCATTAAATATAATACATTTCCGTCCTTTATCGACTATAAGTTCTCCATCTTCATCCCTCAACTGTGCCTCAGATCTTTTAGATCTCCCCAAGTGATCATTTATGAATTCCGATCGACTCAGAATCACTAGCTGAGTCGATTTAACGATGTCCGTCCGTCCGTCCGTCCGTCCGTCTGTCCATGTAAAGTTGTTCGTCGACTACAGGTCGCAATTTCACTCCGATCGTTCTGAAATTTTGCAGTTTAGAGTATTTCGCGGCTGTTAAGATCGCTATTGAATTTGGTTGAAATCGGTTCAGATTTAAATATAGCTCCCATATATATCTTTCGTCCGATTTGGCCCTTTAGTCCTATAGAAGCTGTATTTTTTTTTTTTTTTTTTTTTTTTTCATTTATTTTCAGTTTTGTATATTTCCATTTTTATGAATGCCCCAGCGCCACTTAGACATTATTGGGGCGAGTTGGCAAGTTTATAAAAGAAGCTAATAAAAATTATAACTACCTATAATACTTATTAATACTTAATATGTATCTACATTTTTTTATACCAAACATTATTAATCTACAAAAGAAGCATTTCCAAATTTTGAAGTAAATATGATTTTAGATTCAATTTAAATAATGAGATTCTCAAAAAATTCTTAATAGATTGTGGTAAGTGGTTGTATTCAGAGCAACCAATGTATTCAATGCGTTGTTTTGTTGTTTCCAATCGGCATCTTTTCACACATAGATTTGAATTGTTTCTGGTATTGAATGTTGATTGATTTCTGGAGAATGTAATAGCATGATGTCCAATATTTTGTATCGATTTATACATGAACAACAATAGCTGCATTTTGTAAAGTCCATATAACGGCAAAATGTTCTTACAAATATTCGCATACAAAGAAAAAGACGAGTATGTTAAAGGCAAGTTGTAAACAATTTTGAGAGCTCTGTTTTGGCATCTTTGAAGGCTACGAAATTCTGTGGTTTTCTTGTGTCCATATACTATTGACAAGTAATTAAAGTGGCTGTGTATAAGACCTTGGTAAATTAGGAGTTTAGTTTTTTCATCAAATTTGTATTTGAATTTGTATAATATGCCAATTGCAGGGGCAATTTTCTTTTTTATGTTCTGAATATGCATGTTCCACGATAAGTTGGATTGCAAGTAAATTCCTAGGTATCGCAAAGAATTACTCTCATATACACGGTTTTCTCCAATTAAGACATTGAACGAATTTCCACTTGCAGAGGCGTACGGACGGAATCTGACTAATTGAGTCTTTTTCGTGTTTAATATAAGTTTATTAACCCTTACATATTCAAGGATTGCTTGAGCATCATGTTCTATTTGAGCTTTCAACACGACATCATGGTTATATGGATAAAATAGACTTATGTCATCCGCATACATTATAAGTTTACCATGAAGTTTAAGGTTCGAAATATCATTTACGTAAATTGAAAATAACAGTGGACCGAGCACGCTTCCCTGCGGAACACCGTATTTTACCAGACCAAGACTACTTCGACAGGCTCCAATTTCCACGTATTGTTTTCTTCCTTGCAAATAACTCTTAATTAAACATTGACTATTTTGATCAATCCCATAAAACGGAAGCTTTTGTAACAATATTTCATGATCGACAAGATCAAACGCTTTTGAAAAATCATAGAATATTCCTGCCACACCACCGTATCCATTGTCCAAACCATCGCACACCAAATTAACAACATTTACCACAGCCTCCTGAGTTCCACATCCTTTTCTAAATCCAAACTGTAACTTATAGAACTGGTTTGTTTGCTCCAAAAATGATGTTAGCTGTCTATGCAAGTTTTGTTCGATTATTTTATCTGTTATCGGCAATAAAGCAATTGGTCTGAATTTATCAACTGTGTCAGCATCTGTTTCCTTAGGGATGGGTATTATTTTAGATACTTTAAGGACATCAGGATATATAGAATGATCAACAATACTGTTAAACAACAATGTTAGCCTGGTACTGATCACATCACCGCATTTTTTCATAGCTTTACTCGAAATGTTGTCATAACCAGGAGTTTTTTTAACTTGCAAATTCGAAATATCTTCCAATGTCATTTCGTTAGTAATGTTACTAAAAGAAAAATGTACCGGATTTTGTCTCATAGTTCTTAGCATATTAAAGGAGTCATTAGGTAACGGTATAATATTAGCTTTCATGTGTGATGCGATTTGCAGAAAATAGTCATTAAATATAATACATTTCCGTCCTTTATCGACTATAAGTTCTCCATCTTCATCCCTCAACTTTGCCTCAGATCTTTTAGATCTCCCCAAGTGATCATTTATGAATTCCCAGCATTTCTTTGGATTATGTTGCAGAGCTTCAAGCTGATTTTGATAAAATGAATTCATGCAAATTTTATTCGCTTTCTTTATAATCTGGCTTATTAGTTTCAACCTTCTTTCCAATCCACTATCACCACGCTTCTTTCTACGTTTCTTTAATAATGAGTTCTTTAATGAGATAAGAGATTGTAATTTCTCATTTACCCAGGGTGTGATTAAATTTCTGGCAGATATAGTACTTTCCTTTTGAACCGTTGAGTCCCGAATACATAATGAAAATGCATTTATAAAGTTGTGCATGTCCACAACAGGATTGCCACATATTTGGGTACTGTTCAAATTGTCGCAAATTTTTTCTTTTAAAACGGTATAATCGCACTGATGATAAAGCTTTGTTGTGCACAGTCTTGTTTCAAAATTTAATAGTAATTTGCAGGATATGATATTGTGGTCTGTTATTTTACATTTAATTGAGTCAATAGCAAGTTTGTCTGTGATATTGCTGTATGTGTTATCTATGCACGTACCACTCATTGGTCTTGTTATCATACAGTGACAATTTTTGTAATCAAATTGATATAAGAGATTTAAAATTTCACTTGCTAAACCAGGATTTCGAAAATCGACATTTGAATCTCCGAGTAAAATATTTGGTTGGCGAAAATTATGATGTAGTTCGTTCTCAATAAAATTACAAAAAGTATTCATATCACACTTTTGTGAACGATAAAATGACATAATTTTTACAGGTTTGCCTCTGATTCTAATATTATCGAGCGAAATTTGTATTCTGTCAATAAACTGCTTGCTTTCACACTCCTCAATAACGTACTGCATCGTTTCCTTTATAAATAGCGAAGTTCCACCAAAACCATCCTTTCTACAGCAGTGTACTGAACTGTAGCCTGGGATATTGTAGATCTGCTTAACATTCGATTTAAACCACGTCTCCTGTACAGCTATTATATCTGGCAAAACCTTGAACTCATTAATCAGTGATTTGAACTTATTAAATTTGTGTATTGAAGAAATGCTTCTCATGTTTACAGATAGAATATGTAATGACTGAAGTTTTAAATTTTCGAAATGTTCATTGAATGAATCTATATTTGAAAAGTAATTACTGTTTATATTCATAAAGTATATATAAATGTATATGAATTGTACAAAATAGAAAATTAAATCAATAAAAATGTAAAAAGATTAAGGGGATATGAAAACATTTTCGGTACCACCATCAGATTCGTCAGAATCTTCTACAGTTATCAGCTTTCTGCTCTGCATGCGGTTGTGATTTGTTGTAGCTTCCAAAAGAATTTGGTTAACATCATCTTCACTCTTTATTACTCTAGGCCTAGTAATTGCACTCCTTTTTGCAAATATTTTGCCACCATAAAAATAAACAGCGTGATAACCAACGGATTTTAGCGATCTGGCATAGTTTAGTAGCTCTAGTGACTCTTTGCTTAGAAAATCATTTACATAAATCGATTTGGTGTTATCATCATTTTTAAATTTGGGTTTAGCACTCATAAGTTTTTCTTTGGCAGATTTAGAATTGAACTTTACTATTAAACTTTGACTAGCTTTGTTTGAATCTTTCCTCTTTAAGAAATACGCCTCGTCAATATTCTGCTCAAGAATTTCAACTCCCACTTTCTTTGATATGTCAATGACTGTTTCTGTAGCACTTAAATCATTAGATATCTGTACACCACTTATAATGCAATCATTTTTAACTCGTTGGTCGTTCAAGATTTTTACTGAGTCTTTCAGATTTATAATTTAATTTTTCAGTTTACGATTTTCTTTTTCTATGTTTTTAATTTTTTCCTTGTTTTCTAACATTGTTTTTTAAAATTTCATCAAACTTCGACGACATGAAACTCATTGACTCTTGCAACTCTGCGAGCTGATCGAGTTTATTTAGTTTGGTAAGTTTAGTTTTAATTTCCAGCAGTTCTTCTCTAACTGTGTTATCAACGCCAACACACTTATGACACACGTACTCTTCTTCTTCGTTTTCACACAGCTGTTGATATTGGCGTTTGTTCAACTTCGTACAAACAACATGAAATATCTTGGCGCACTTGTCACATTGTATGGTATCTTCTTTCTCTTCTTTAACTTCTAATTCGCACTCTCCACAAAATGTTTTTGCAGCCTTAATGCTTCTACGACTTGCATTCGGCATTCTTGATGTTGTTGTAATAGAGCGTATTTGTATTATTCGTGTTTTAACGTTTGTATGTTTCTTTGTTTTGATCGATCGTTTTGAAATTTAGAATGGTAGAGTTTCTTGATCCATGAACCAACATTGCTGAATTTGAAGAAAATCGGTTAAGATTTAGCTATAGCTCCCATATATATGTTTCGTCCGATTTGGCCCTTTAGTTCTATAGAAGCTGTATTTTACATCCGATCGTTTTGAAATTTAGAATGGTAGAGTTTCTTGATCCATGAACCAACATTGCCGAATTTGAAGAAAATCGGTTAAGATTTAGCTATAGCTCCCATATATATGTTTCGTCCGATTTGGCCCTTTAGTCCTATAGAAGCTGTATTTTACATCCGATCGTTTTGAAATTTAGAATGGTAGAGTTTCTTGATCCATGAACCAACATTGCCGAATTTGAAGAAAATTGGTTAAGATTTAGCTATAGCTCCCATATATATGTTTCGTCCGATTTGGCCCTTTAGTCCTATAGAAGCTGTATTTTACATCCGATCGTTTTGAAATTTAGAATGGTAGAGTTTCTTTATCCATGAACCAACATTGCCGAATTTGAAGAAAATCGGTTCAGATTTAGATATAGCTCCCATATATATCTTTTGTCCGATTTGGTCCTTTAGTCCTATAGAAGCTGTATTTTACATCCGATCGTTTTGAAATTTAGAATGGTAGAGTTTCTTGATCCATGAACCAACATTGCCGAATTTGAAGAAAATCGGTTAAGATTTAGCTATAGCTCCCATATATATGTTTCGTCCGATTTTGCTCTTTAGTCCTGAAGAAGCTGTATTTTACATCCAATCATTTTGAAATTTGGAATGGTAAAGTTTCTTGATCCATAAACCAACACTACCGAATTTGAAGAAAATCGGTTAAGATTTAGCTATAGCTCCCATATATATGTTTCATCCGATTTAGATCCAATCGTTTTTATACCCTACACCACACTGTGGTACAGGTATTATTTAAGTATAAAATGACCCAAAAGTAAATTTATGTAAACAATTTATACATTAATTACAAAATGTATATATCAGAGTTATTAAATATAACGAGAGTGGTGTAGGATATTATATAGTCGGCACCGCCCGACTTTAGCCTTTCCTTACTGGTTTTGAAATATATTATGTTTTATTATACACTCACTTCAGTGATACGAGGGTATATATCATTTGCTACGGGCCAAAAATGTAACACATCGACATACGATTTTAAGTATGTTTGGTGGATATCCGTTTTAGGGTTTTAAGTCAAATGAGCAGTGTCCGTCCGTCTGTCTGCTAGCTGGTGCGCACGATAACTCTCGAAAGGAGTAACCGATTGACTTCAAATTTGGTATGCGGTAATATTTTTTTCTATCTCCGGCTAAGTTTGAAGATGGGTCATATTGGCCCACCCCTTCTAGTACCTCCCCCACAAAGTGTTAATATTAAGTGAATTATTGATTATTTAATAACTTCTATACTACTTATTTGGATCCTCTGAAATTCTACACATAATATTATTTTATTAGTCACTATCACCTCAAGAAAAATGGGCGAAGTTACCACGCCCCTTTTGGTACCTTCCACACAAATGGACCATTTTGCTCCAAAAGTTAACAGCTTATAACTTGAATACCTGTGCACCAAAAGACTTGAAATTTTGTACTGTGTAATGGTTTCATAGTACCTACAATCCAGTGAAAAATGGGCGAAGTTGCCTCCACACAAAATGGACAAATCATTTAATCATTTTTTACTTGGGTGAATATGTTTTTTAATGAAAAAAATTTTGAGTGCAGAAAAGATATAAAGTGCAAAAGAACTACCTTACTAAATAATTTTATTCAGAAAATTCGATTTCTTTTTGGAAAAGGCTATTTTTTCTAACATTTTTTTTTGGCCAAGGCGGGCATGTACATTTTCAAGTCGAGAGGCGCGGATTAGGATTTTATTTTAGATACATGGTTTCTTCGGAGAATTTTCTTAGAATTTTATGTAGTTTAAGTTTTTGCTATACGATTTAAAAAAAAATCAACCCGCCCTAATATGTATATTGCTACTGATTTTAAGGAATAAGAGCAATGGACACAAAAAATAATTTTGCCACAAACAAAATTTGAATTTGTTTCCTTCATATTAAATTATCAATGATACTTACTTCCATATGTCCATGAAAGTATGTACATATGTAAGCATGCATGTTGCACTATACCCGTTCAAACGTACATACTCGTATGTATGTATGTATCTATTACATTTGCCATTATTAAAATTATCAATTAAACAGAAAACTGACATTGGCAAACATGTTCGGGTCTGCCATATTGACCACAAAGTCATTTTGCAACATTCGAATTAAAAATTAATGAGAAAACCACTGTTTTAAATGGGCCTCCCATTCCACAAAACTATCGACCAGACCACATCGACGTTATTGGCAACAATTGTAATTAGTTGTGTCCGAATGCATTTAGACTGTCTCTGCCACTGCCACTGCTGCCAAATGCCGGAATCAAATACAAAACTAAACATTCACAGCAGCATTTCACTGTGAAAGAAATGCAACCACAAATATCGATTTGATTGTGGTTTTGAGACGGCCTAACAACAGTCCTCGTCTGCTCTGCTTGGCAATCTGATAATGTCATGATTTATAATGGCAAATAAACAATATTTAAAACTCTGTGGAACAGTAATTAATAATAAATTGTTCACCAACAACAACAACACAGGGGCTACCTTTTCTTCTTTTGTCCCAGGTTGGAGTAAATTAAAAATTACCACTTAATGGAAGGACGGGTTGAAGAGAAGGATGGGAGAGCTGCCGCAAATCTTACTTACTTTCGTACCAAAAGTCTGAAAGAAAAATAGCCATCGTACAGCAAAACATTGTCTACCGAATTGAACATTTTTCACCACACACAAATAAAAAAGCATAACATTTTGCTGCTGCTCCCTTTTAACACAAGTGTACTTTATAACCACTTGTCTGTCGCCTCTTCATCCTCCCCATTGAGTAGTCGATGGCATACCGCCGCTTGCTCGCTCCCACACTCCATTATCCCATGGCTATTGTGCCATGTGATGTTTAAACAAATCAAAGGATACCTTGATGGTCTACCACCCGACGAGGATGGGTAAATAATTTGATCATTTAATCGTATATAGAACGTATTGGAAATTTTTGAGGTGGTCACACAAAGATGCTGCCAAAGGTGTCTTCAATATTTACAGACACTACTGTTGTTTTATATGGGACATTTAAATCGATCAAAATCAAAAAAATCAAATCAAAATCAAAAAATGTGCAACATTTTCGTTGCCCTTTTCCCGAAAACTGGTCTTTCATACCACATTTTGGAATTTTGAAATAGGAACTAAGTTTAATTCGAGGGACTATATCAGTTCCACCCAAAAAGGGCAAATATTTTTCAGAATTTCGTGATTATGGGACAACGTTTTTTTTTCAGAATCGAAATCACCATTAGATGAATGTTTCGATTTTGAGATGTGACACTTTTAAATGGGTAAAATTAAGTACAAAAAAGTGCAACATTTTCGTTGCCCTTTTCCCGAAAACCGGTCTTTCATACCACATTTTGGAATTTTGAAATAGGAACTAAGTTTAATTCGAGGGACTATATCAGTTCCACCCAAAAAGGGCAAATATTATTCAGAATTTCGCGACTATGTGCAACGTTTTTTTTCAGAATCGAAATCACCATTAAATGAATGTTTCGATTTTGAGATGTGACACTTTTACATGGGTTAAATACAGTTTTTAGGTAGGATTCAGGAGATTCGAAAATGTGTTCCAAATTTGCGCAAGGACTCATGGAGATTTCAATACCTTCAAAATGGAAACGGTCCCTACATGGTTGAGGAATTAGGAATTTTTAAGAAGAATCCGAATATGTGAAAAATGTATTTAAAATATCAGTCCCATGTAAAGCATCTCTCCGATTTGACTTCTGAACGCCATAAAGACCACCGATTTCAACTGATCGGACTATAAATTGGTAATTTGAGTTCATTCATGCCCGGGACCATCCACATCAACAGCGGCAATCCTTGTAACCCAGAGAGACAACAAATTTCAACTGATCGGGCTCGAATTTTTTAATTTAAGTTTATTTATACCCAGAAGAGACAACAAATTTCAACTGATCGGGCTGAAATGTTGTAATTTTAGTTTATTTATACCCGGAAGCATTCACAAGAACAAAGGTCGCCATATGTCCATGTTTTCATGGACTATACAAAGGTCCTTTCATTCACCAATTAAAGCGCTTCTATTGGCTCAACTCGGATAAAAAGTTATTTTCTTATTTGAATATTTTAAAGGGTTTTCCAACAAGAGGTGTTATTTTGGTATTCAAAGAAAAATTCAATTTTTTGAGATAAATGATCGGATGTTTATTTCATAGTAAAGTTTATTTATACTTTTTTTAGTTGTTCGTTCAGCTTGAGGCCATAAATAAAACAATGTTATTTTTAATATTATTGTTTCATTACAAATTTTTATTCCCGATATTTCGAACGACTTCGTCGATCATCTTCAGGGGGTTACACTAAACAAATATACATTAAAATTAGTAACAATATACACGAATTTTAACAAAAGGGGGGCATAATTACATTTATAAAATCGAAACAAAAATAAGGTATCCTTTCTTTTTCACTTTACAATGACAACTAAGTTAAGTTTTGATTTACTTGCTATTCTTGTGTATTAAATGTCTATAAATGTGTGCGCATTTATCTGTATCTGTTTTAAAATTCAGTCTCTTCTCAGTAGGTACGGCAGTGATGTGTATGACTTGTCCCCGTTACATTTAATTTTGTATACTACGTCATGTTTCTCTTCCTTTTTAAGTTTTGATTTTGTCCTACTAAATAAACTATTTACTGTACTATAGGATTTTTGTGCCAATTCGAATTTGTCCCTGTCATAAAGGTCTGAGTTCTTAAGTCGTTCAGTGAATCCTGGAATATATGTTACAGTTTTATATAATTTAGTTTGTTTTTCTTCTTGTTTCTTAGGTTTCTTAGCTTTTTTTACATCTCTTATTAGATTGTTAATAGTTTTCTGTGGAAACTCGTTCAAGGTTAATATTTCTTTAATTTTTCCAATATTTTGTTGGTGAAAATCTTCATCGCTGATGTCCAATACTCGTCTGATAAAATTAGTCGCCGTGTTGACTATAGTTCTCCTTGGATGTTTCGAATAAAAATTAATGATTCGTCCGGATGATGTAGGTTTTTGGTACCAGTCCAATTTTAGTAAGTTTCCTTGTCTGTGTACTATAGAATCTAAATACGGTAGTTTTCCCTCTCTCTCCTCTTCCATGGTGAATTGGATTTGTCGATTATATGAGTTGAGAATTCGTAGTGTTTCATTTATATCTGTTTTCCTTAAAACGGCAAAAAGGTCGTCAACATATTTAGTCAGGTACTTTGGTTTTGATGCTATTTTGGTTAACGATGAGTCAAGAAGATGTTCTATTATAATATCTGCTATTACTGGTGAAGCTGGAGATCCCATGGGCATCCCTTTTCTCTGTTCGTAAAGTTTATCGTCATATTTAAAATATCTTGTTTCCTTAATACAAAAAGTTAATATTTCGTTGTGTATGCTTCTAATATGCTCCATTTTTCATCTATGGTTTTAATCGCTAAATTCAGTGGAATACTGGGAAATAAAGAATTTATACCGTTAATAATGAAAACCAAGATCAACCAAATGGCCACCACGGTCACGCTTACAGGACCATATCCTTTTCATGAAATTTTCCATAAAAAAAATCGCAAAAGGGCTGCCCTATGTCCTCGATTACCTCACGAATTATATCTTTGACGTCTTACTTGAATCGACGCTGGGCTGTTGGCGTAGACCTTATCTTTCACGTGGCCCCAAAGGAAGAAGTCGCAATGTGTTAAATCACAAGATCTCGGTGGCCAATTGTGATCACCTCTTCGAGAGATAACACGGTCCGGAAACTTTTCCCGTAACAGAGCAATGGTTTCGTTGCTTGTGTGGCACGTAGCGCCGTCTTGTTGAAAGTAAACGTTGTCCAGATCAATATCATCCAACTCCGACCATAAAAAATCATTAATTATCTCTCGATAGCGCAATCCATTCACCGCAATTCTTGATCCAACCTCATTTTCGAAAAAGTACGGTCCAATGACCCCGCCGGATCATAAACCGCACCAAACAGTCACACGTTGAAGATGGAGAGCCCAGATGTCGCACCTGGGCTTGGGGTTTTCCGAGCCACCGAGGTGGAAATGGGCCTCATCAGTCAAGATGATTTTTCGATGATTTTAGATTTTTCGAATTTTAATAATTTCAATGCGTTGATGAATCGTGTATCGTTCCATTTTTAGTAATGGCGTAGTTTCTACTTGTCAAATGTCAAAGAAAAAAAGCTTCAAAAGTGACAGCTACCGAAATACCGGGTGATTAAAAATAACACCTCTTGTTGGAAAACCCGTTATAACAACCAATGTTCTTTATTACACTGTGCAATCTATGGTGGAGGGTATATAATGGCGATTTCGTTTCTTCCTACTGCTTCCATAAAGTATTTCAATTTTGGAACGCATGAGCCTTTAAGCATATTTTGAACATTATTTTCGTTTCTTTCCGGTCTAAAATACATGGAAGGACTTCTATTTTGGGAGTTCGTCTTTTCCAGATAATTTTTTGGGTGTTTTCAATGTGGCTAAGCGGACTCACAATTAATTCTGGTTTCAAAGTCTCCCGGGGCCATTAATGTTGGTGTTTCTAACATTTTTATGCATATTTTCTAAACACCGGAAACTTATGTATATTAATTTTAATAAATTTGAATACGATAATGAAAACTGAAAATTTTCCTCTCGACGTCTTAGATAGGGATTACCGACCAGTGTGTGTCCAAAATCGTACCTATTTGCTGCTCCAAAGTCACCCGGGGCTCTTAATCATAGTGCTCGATATAATTTGTATCTGTTGCATACTTCTTTTCATTTTAATGGCTTTATAACAATAACACATGCCCATTATTACCGACCGGGTTTTGAGACCGAAATTTCAATTAAGTGGAAAGTGCACTTCGTCGCGATAATAAAACCAAATTAACGTTCTACTCAATTTAGTCTTCCTTTAACTGTTCATACCTTCCTTAATTTAAAATTTCTTCAGGAGTAGTATCAGCAACAAAACAACACTTTGTACGAACGAGTACTGAATAGCCACAACAACCACACAGTTATTGAAAACCTCAGTAACTCGTCATTCTGAATGGATGGGATACAAATACACGTACCTTGTTGTTGTTGGCCAAAAAGGAGCTGTGGAACATTGGAGAAGCGAGGAGCAGTATCAACTACAGCTTTACAAAAAGATGGCGCCTGCTGTGTAGAAAATTGATCGAAGTATTCCCTGCCGTTTGAACTATGATGCGATATGTCATCATATATCGTATATATGTATGTTGCCCGATAATGCCATTTGTTTGCTGCATTTATTTGCCTCAGATTGCCGCCCCAGCTCCGGTGTTTTACTGGAGGGATGGTGGTTTTGATTTTGCTGGTGAAGAGAACCGCCAAAGCGTTTGTATATTTTTTATTGTGTCCATACAAGTACGCATGTTTCCAGCGTGTTTTTTTTAAGACGCTACACTTGCTTGTAGACATAATATTTTTCAGTTGTTGTTGTACAGTAGCGGGGTCGTCCAGGCTAAAAATCTTCTCATGTTATGACACGGCAAACTAATTTCGTCCGCAATTCCTTTTATTGGAACAAAAAAGCATATCAAAAATTGTTTTTCGTTTTTTAATCTATCTATCTATCTTCTTCTTCTATATATATATATATATATATATAAAAAATGGAAAAATGTTTGTATGTATGTATGTGTTTTATAGACGCTTAGACCACTGGACCGATTTAAAATTTTTTTCTTTTGTTTGAAAGCTATTTTGTCTGAGACGGTTTTGGAAAATAAAAAATTTGCAAAAAGTGGGCGGCGCAAATGTGGGCGTGACAAATCGTTTGTTTTCAAAAATGGACGAGATCGGAAATCTAAATCTGGGGCAACGAAGTGGACCGGGTCCAGCTAGTTTTAAATAAAACTTGGAATTAAAATGGACTTAAAAACATTTGGGTTCTTCAGCTTCACCGACTCCTCAGAATGAGTGTTGAACGTGTGAGTATATCTAATATCGCATATTTTTTATCCTAAAGCCTTTTGAAAGATATTTCCATCATTTTACTTTTAATATATTAAAAATATTCTAATTTAAAACTGAAGATATTGGTCCTAAATCGCTCCATTGAATTCATCATTGTAGTTGTTGTTCCAAGATGACTTTCAGGGATCTACTGTCTTCTGAGGGGTCTTCTAATCCTCGGCTGCAGTTTCAGCTAAATCAAATGATACCAGTCGGTCGGGCGCCTAAAATTGATGTTTAAAATAATTGATATGGAGTATAAACGAGATGCCTGAGTATGATTAAACACAAGCATGATTCTGCATGGCCAACAAAGTATGACATACATACACGCTGGACGCTTAGTGGGATTCTCGATTCGACCGTATAATACCCTCCACCATTGTTGGCAAAGAAATGCACGGAGAAATATTATTACTATGAACAGTTGCAGGTCAAGTAGATAACATTTGTAAATTTTAGACACATAGGTCAAAAAAACATGACCTTCAAAACATGGACCAATATATTCCAATTTCACTACAGACGATTTAATGCAATGAAGTATAAATGCTTAAATTTCATCATGATGACTTTAAAAATGCGCCCCTGAATATGAAAGACTAATCGGAAGGGACCTTTATTAACAGGGGCTATATCAAAACAGAGACCGATGTCCGCCATTTTCGCTAGGGACAATTAAATATATAAAGTTTAAATTATAAAATTTCAGCCAGATCAATTGAAAATGTTGTTCTTCAGAGCGTAAAGAAATTACATCTGTGTAAAGCTTTATATGGAGCCTATATTAAAACATGGACCTTTGTACCCCATTTTTACTAGGGTCGATAAGGTCCAATATAATGTGTAAATTCTAAAATTTCAGGCAGATCAATAAAAAAGTGTGTTCTTTAGAGTGTCCAGAAGTGACATCGGTGGGGACCTTTAAATTGAGGTTATATCAAAACATGGACCGATATGCCCCATTCAATAGAGACCGTCCCTAGTCTATGAAATGGATCTGTACCAATTTTCGTAAAGATCACTTCATATTTGCGATCTGCACTTTGATCACAAGGATACATGGACGGACAGACATGGCTAAATCGAATCAAAAAGTAATTCTTTGCCTATCGGTATAACATGACCCCTAATCTCTTTGTTTTTTATGCGTTACAAACAAATGCACAAATCATAATACCCTGAACCTCAGTGTGGTGTCGAGTATAATGAAAAGTTGGGATGACAGACGTTTGAAATTGTCGCTGTGAAAAGGACAATTCATTGAGAAACATAAAAACAAAAGAACGTCGATGGTAAAGCTATTCTGTTGCTACAGAAAATGTAGGTGTCTGCGCATAACATATAATTTAAGGAAAACAAATTTTTAGTGTAAGAGCATTTGTAGATTTTTTTTCAAAAATTTTCAACGTTTTTTTCATGCATCATTTTGCCAAAATAGTCTACGTTTTTGCTTATGCATTCCAGACACAACTTGAGGCAACGAGAACACTCTAATTAAAACGAGGAGTCGCTCAGTGGTGACGATATGGAATTTTTCGACAGTAGCAGCATAAACATGTCGGAAATGGAAAATTTAATTCAGCAAATAGAGGCGCTACAACGTGAAGTACACTCTCTTCGACAGTCATCAGTGAACGCATATTAAGGACAGCGATCGAACCTGCATAAAGTGCACATTCCAAATTTCAACAGACAAAATCCGGAATTATTTTTTGCTCAGGTTGAACGATCATTTTCTCTCTGTGGTGTTTCAACGGATGAGGGCAAATTTTATATTGTTTCCGTGCGCCTTGAAGACGACATACTCTTGTCTGTTGAAGACCTCATAACAAATCCGCCGAAAGACGACAAATATTCTACATTGAAGGAGAGACTAATTTCGAAATTTGCTGAGTCTTCCGAGTTTAAATTGCGACGTTTATTGCAAGGTGGTGAGACAACAGGTATGAAGCCGTCGGAAATGCTATCCCATATGAGACGTTTGGCACCTGGTAAAGGAAATTAAACAATTATTCGGGCACTATTTCTCTGGCAAATGCCAGATTCGATTCGCCCTCTATTAACTGTGTGGGAAGAGGAAGATTTAGACGAACTATCTAAAAACGCAGAAAAAATATTGGATGCTATAGGAAATACTGTGTGTGCTGTATCCGAGGCACCACCTCATTCTGATACCAACATTTCGATTGACGCAATTAATTCGCCGGTGTCTTTAGCTGATATTTGCAAGTCTTTAACGGATCTTTCTGCTACAGTGGACACCTTTCAAGCGAGCAATAAAAGCAGATACGTTCATGATCGAGCCAGATCTTACAGTCATTCACGTTCGAATGATAGACCTCCTAACAACAAATTGCTTTGCTGGTATCATCAACAGTTTGGAGATTCTGCAAAACATTGTAAACGGAATTGTCCCCGCTACAACACTATTTCGAGAAAATTAATAGGGCTGTCGTCAGTTAACACGACTGGCGATAGCGGCAATGACAACCCAGTAAAGGAGAATCGTCTACATATCTACGACACATGTACAAAGTCTCGATTTTTAATTGATTCCTGATCGGTGGTGTCAGTTGTACCCCCATCCTTAATCAGAACAACTCTAAAGCCGTCCGGCATGAGACTTCTTGCTGCAAACAGCAGTGAAATACAAACTTATGGCAATTGTGTTCTTAAATTAGACCTAGGTGCACGTCGTGAACTCGAGTGGTTGTTTACCATTGCCGATGTCCAGTCGCCCATTTTGGGGGCAGAAAGTCTGAATTCATTACAATTTGATGATTGATTTAAAACGGAAATGCCTCATCGATAATACAACAAATTTAACAAGTCGTGGTGAAATTCGTAAGACCAAAGATTTTAGTATTTCAACATTATCGCCATCGACAGGACCATTCCACGAATTACTGAAAGAGTTTATTGACATCACAACTACTACTTTGACGCGTAAATCGACAAGTGATGCAATTATTGTTCACAACATCGAAACAATCGGAATCCCTGTTGCAGACCGCCCAAGAAGACTTTCTGGAGAGAAACTTGCAGCCGCTAAAGCGGAAATTGACTTCCTATTGGACAATTTGCACAACATATTCTGCATTCCACACGAGATTATTTTTGATTACCTATACCGTTCTTGAACAAAATGTTGAAGATTCTTTTTATGTCGAGAAATTTTATTTTTTGTTTGTCATGTATCGGCAAAAGAACAGCAACCAATCTTTCGGTTGTATTTCCCAAAATACATTTAATTATTCTAAATTTGGGAAATAAACGATTATTTATTAATATTTTTCTGTTGTAGTAACCAATTATTCGATGCAATAATAATAATTCTGTTGTCAAGAATAAAACATTGGTTGTCACAATAAAAATTGATCATATGGTACTATAATGAAAATTTAAAATTGGTTACCACAACTAACCGAGTGTCAATGAAAAAAACAATCTTAATTCGATTGATACAACCATCGATTTAGTTGCAAGCATTTTCATTTGATCGTATCCATGTTATTTTTGTTGCTTCAACTAATTATATATAAATACAACCGACAGACGGTGTAGGCAATATACTTTTTGTTGCTAGTACTATTTTGTTATTGTTACAATCGAATTCCAACCAATTATTGTCCTGGGTGTATGATTGTTATGTCTGTGTCTATTGCAGAACACCAAATACATTTACGCCAGATTTTTGACCGCCTTCGACAATACGGTCTAACAATCAACGTCAATAAATGTAAATCTGGACAATCTGAAGTAGAGTTTATTGGTTACATCATCAACGGCAATGGTTGTACACCACCAACAGATCGGGTTGCCGCTATTGAAAATTACACCAAACCTGAAACTATTTGCGAGTTTCGCAGATTCCTCGGTGTCGTAAATTTTTACCGTCTTTGCATTCCACATGCCGCTCAGCTACAGGCACCCCTCAATGAATTCTTTAAGGACTCCAAGAAAAATGATAAGAGGAAGGTTCCTTGGACACTTGAAGCTGAAAATGCTTTTGCATCTTGTAAACGCAGCCTTCGTGGAGCAACTATGCTAGCTCATCCAACGCCCAATTCAGATCTGGACTTTACAACCGACGCATCAGACATCGCCATTGGAGCTGTGTTGGAACAAAACGCAAATGGAATTTGGCAACCGATTTTTCTCCCGAAAATTATCTGCGGCAGAGACAAATTATAGCACATGTGACAGAGAGCTGCTTGCTATCTACGAGGCCATAAGATATTTTCGCCATTTGCTGGAGGCAAGACATTTCATAATTCGGGCCGATCACAAACCGCTCGTCTATGCATTTTCGCAAAAACCGGAAAAAGCCTCGCCTCGACAATTGAGGCAACTTGATTTCATTGCGCAATTCACGACAGAAATTTTGTACTTGTCGGGTTCTGAAAACGCAGTGGCGGATGCACTGTCCCGCCTTAACGCAATTTCAATGCCAACATCAGTCACTCTAATGGAACTCCAATCAGCTCAAGAGATGGACGAAGAGTTGAAAAGTATTTTGGATGGCGCAAATTCTTTAAAACTACAAATACTACATTTTGATACGACATCAGTACACTGTGACGTATCCACAGGATATGTTCGCATGTATGTTTTCTGAGTCACTACGTCAACAAATCTTCAATTCAATTAATAATCTTTTACATCCTGGCGGCCGTGCTAGTCTTCAATAGATACGTGAGAAATACGTATGGCCTGGAATGAAGAAACAAATCCTAAATTGGTCTCGGAATTGCATATCGTGCCAAAGAGCAAAGATCACCAGACACAAGAGT
The DNA here is from genome assembly GCA_963930755.1 of Eudasyphora cyanicolor. Classification (NCBI taxonomy): domain Eukaryota; kingdom Metazoa; phylum Arthropoda; class Insecta; order Diptera; family Muscidae; genus Eudasyphora; species Eudasyphora cyanicolor. Next base: position 11,612,305 of record OZ005734.1, read on the forward strand.
AAGTATAATGCCGTTAGTACAGGGTTATATATATTGTCTCACCATGATCGATCGAGTTTTACGATGGCCTGAAGCTGTTCCTCTGAGGGACATGTCGGCCCAGACGGTCGCGACTGCATTTTGGTCCAACTGGATTTCACGCTTTGGTTGTCCTAAGACAATTACGACAGACCAGGGCACACAATTCGAGTCCGCGTTATTCAAGACCCTAGCGAATTTAATAGGTTCGAAACGTACTCGAACAACGGCTTATCATCCCCAATCGAATGGAATGATTGAGAGATGGCACAGATCTTTCAAAGCAGCTTTAATGTGTCATTCACAAGAATCGTGGGTTGATATACTTCCAACTGTTTTGTTAGGATTAAGGACAGCTGTCAAAGAGGATCTTCAAGCTTCGCCTTCGGATCTTCTTTATGGTGGGCACTTACGGTTACCTCAAGAGTTCTTCACCGAATCAGAAACTCCTGCCGATTCATCTGAATTTTTAAGGAAACTTCGTGAATACTTCAACTTCCTGCGACCAATTCCTGTGTCTCACCAGAACAAAAACAAAATGTTTATTTTCAAGAACCTCGATGATTGCACTCACGTTTTTCTTCGCACGGACGCAGTACGAGGACCACTTGAACCACTTTACACTGGACCGTTTGAGATAGTGCGACGAATTTCAGATCGGTTATATACGATACGAATGAAGAACAAGGACGTAAACATATCGGTATATCGACTCAAGCCAGCTTTCGTCATCAATAATACTGAGCCTGAACATCCTCAAACAACACAAACACCTCTACCGAGTCCTCAGACATTCTCTCAAGACTCATCAACACCATCACAGAGTAAGCAGTCCACCGAACTTCCAGTTGTGCGGAACTCACAAACTAGGAGAATATCGTTCCAAGCGGATCAGGTGTCGGATCCTGACTTGGTCACTGGAGAGGGAGTGGCTGTGGCAGCACCAAGACCGCCGTGTTCGAATGACAAACAATCTGGCAACGTTGTAACGAACCAGAGGAGGAGAAAACAACAGCTGATTCCTAGAGAAGTCTTCGCCGTCAACGGTAGCATTTTTAGTAATACTTCGTAAGATTTTGTGAACTAGTTTTAGTAATAATAAATAGAATTAGATAGTTGTTAAATGTAAGTACGAACGTCTTATTACTACATCGGCAACTATATGTCTATCTCTTTGTTTTTTAGGCGTTACAAACAAATGCACAAAGTCATAATACCCTGTACCGCATTGTGTTTTCGGGTATAATGAAAAAGTCGCCGCGGAAAATCCAAGCTGCAAGTTGGGATGACAGAAGTTTTAAATTGTCGCTATGAAAACGACAATACATTGAGAAATAATACAAAAGAACGTCGATGGTAAAGCTTTCTGTTGCTACAGAAAATTTAGCTATCTGCGCATAACTTATAATTTAAACAAAACTACCTTTTAATGTAAGAGCATTTGCAGCATTTTTTCAATATTTCATTCTTGCATATTCTGATAGAAAATGCCCACGTTTTATCCGAATATTTGAAAAAAGAATTAGGTAAAGAAACAATGAGCAAAGAAAGATAATTTAAAGCGACATTTATTTGGGAACTATATCAAACCAAGGGCCATTTCTCAACCCCATGCGAGCTCCATCTATAAGGGTTCCATTTTGATTTTACCGTGATTTAAACAGACAGACGAAAGGCTACATCTAATTAGAGTTGCAAGAAAGGTAGAAGCAAGTGTGCTAGATGTAATTGTTGGAAAGTGATTCTAATTCGATCCAAATAAATAATAAGTAATGTGCTAGGGGGTTAGTGGAATGTGGTGTTTTCCATTGTCCATTCCTTTCACATGCACACAGTAAAAGGATCGTCACAAATGACGCGGTAGTTTCATTAGAACTAAAGCTGAGTATAGACGATTGCCAGATCGGCAAACGTTATCAACCCTGTTAAAGTGCTGCAAATATAAGGACAATGACAGATTGTTAGGCAAAGGTGAATTGACAGTTCAGACGATTGCAAGAAAACATTACAATTTCATATATTTACAACATATTTTGTAAATATTTATATGCAGGATTGCCAATGAAAATACATTACAGACAGTGTTGCAAATAAAATGTTTTTCTGGCAATGGCGCCGTTGTCACATGCATAAACTTCGCACATATAACCATCTGCAAATTATCTCGCAATGACTTTCCTGCTAACGTTGCAAGACAAAAATTGTATGTTCACACGGTTGTAAATTCACAGGGTTGCATTTTTCCGCCATTTTGCCATTTCTGGCAATGTTGTCCGATCTGCAAATCGTTTGTACTTACCTTAAGGAAGGGGATAAGAATTTATGTCCCTTCTCCATCAAATCACAAAAATTTAAAACAACAAAATAAACATATGCACCTTTGCTTGCTGCTGATTTGCCATGATGTTCCTTGACGGAATTTGCAAGTAATCTCTTTATTATTGCTGGAATTCGGCAATTTCGAATATTTCTCTTTAATTATTATTATTTTTCACACCAATATTTTTTGCCGCCAATAATTATATTTTGTGAAACGTCAAATATTTTGCCACACACATACACACAACATTTTGCCGGTAGCGTATCAGCTAATCACAATTGATTGAAATGCTGTTTAGGCAAACGTAACCGTGACGCCTCGTAGCGTAACGAATCTGCTGAATCAATTTGTCATATGGAAATCAGTGTAAACGATTAGTTCATATTCACACTTGTAATTTCCCCCGCAGAACTGCAGTGTTTGTGGGAGAGGGACGCAGTCGGTAAGGGCGGAGAAAAAAGTCTTTCACTGTAAAGTGGTGATTTTTTTCTAACTTTCCACATTCCTTTTCATTTGATATTCGTAGTTTTGTGCTCGGTTCACATATGTAAATTTGTGCGACATACATTTTAACGAAACTTAATGAATTTTAATGAACGATAAAAATAAATAATTGTCGAAACAGAATACGTTGTCTGAACGCAAATGCAACTTCAAAAGAGAATTGCATAAAAAAATTGCAAGTGTGAATATGGACTTAAGGTAAGTACAGACGATTTGCAGATCGGACAACATTGCCAGAAAAATGGCGGAAAAATGCAAACCTGTGAATTTACAACCGTGTGAACATACAATTTTTGTTTTGCAACGTTAGCAGAAAAGTCATTGCGAGATAATTTGCTGATTGTTATATGTATGTTCGAAGTTTATGCATGTGACAACGGCGCCATTGCCAGAAAAACATTTTATTTGCAACACTGTCTATAATGTATTTTCATTGGCAATCCTGCATATAAATATTTACAAAATATGTTGTAAATATATGAAATTGTAATGTTTTCTTGCAATCGTCTGAACTGTCAATTCACCTTTGCCTAACAATCTGTCATTGTCCTTATATTTGCAGCACTTTAACAGGGTTGATAACGTTTGCCGATCTGGCAATCGTCTAAACTCAGCTTTAGACTTAAAATCGATTTGGACAGTGAAATTTTTGAAATGGAATGATGAGCAAATATATGTATAAAAAGTAAAGTTAAGTTGTTGCTACTTTTGTTGTGGATGCAACGACAATTTAGTAACTAGATACCCCAAAGGCCTCTGCAGAAGTACATTCGCATCTGCAAACTATAGATGGCTACCTAAAAATCTTCTCACTTGCATACAAACGTACGCGAAATTGACTTTTCCCCCATTTTGTGGGAAAAAATATGCGAATGCACTGTGGTGTCTATAACCTAAATCGTCATTGGTAGCGCTACACACGAGCGGTCCAAGCAAGTGTCAAAGTTTGTAGTTCTCTCCAACTTGTTTGTTGAGATTCACACAAGGCAATTGTTTTCAAGCAAGTGTCAAAGTTTGTAGGAGAGAGAGGCAGGCGGAAAGAGCTTTCTGCCTCTCTCTCCTACAAACTTTGACACTTGCTTGGAAAAAATGCCTCGTGTGTAGCACGACTTTGAAAAAAATTGACTCATGTGGATCAGCTCATACCGTTTCGATTAGTACTGCTTCACACTCGGCAATTTTTTCCAATCAAGTGTCAAAGTTTGCGTGAGAGAAAGTTTGTGGCAGAGAGTTCATTCCGCTTGCTTTGATTGGCAATTATTGATTGATTGACAATTATTTTCGCACTGTTGCAACTACGAGTTTTTACAAGGTCCAACCTAATACAGAGATCGGCGAATTTATCAAAAAAAAATGATTTCTTCAATTAAAAACGACAAAGGGTGCCTAAAGAAAAAATATCGTAATATAAATTCAAACATTTTTTGTAGTATACTTCTAGGCTGTATCAGAATATGACGGTTCGTATATTAGAGATGACCGCATTCATACTGTTATATGAGTGGCTCAAATGCCAAATCGATTAACTCCATTAATCAAATATAGGGTTTTTTAATAGGGACATAACAATTTCGTATCTTTATGTCAACGCACCCTCAAAAAATTTTAAAGATCTTTCAGTGTCAAAACGTTAGTCGAAGTCAACATTTTTATCATGGTAAAGTTCACTTATGTGCAACGTTTGGAAATCATTAAAAATTAAATTCTGAGTCGGTGGTCGCAACTTTAAGACTCAAGAACTATAGCCACTTGATCATTTGAAACGCCGAAACTTCTCCGATTGGGCTCTGACAAAGTTAATGTTATGTCCTTAATGGAAAACCCGGTAGTTGAGAAAAATTAGAACAATTTTTTATGAATAGAAAAACATTTGGCATCTGTCAAGTGTTTTGACTTTGAAATTTCGAAAAAAAAAATTTAATCGATTTGGCATTTGAGCCACTCATATATTGAACAGATTGTTATATATAATAGTTGGACGATTTGTCTTGTCCAGATTCACATTCGGCAACTTTTTCCAAGCAAGTGTCAAAGTTTGTTGGAGAGAGAGGCAGGCGGAAAGAGCTCTCTGCCTCTCTCACCTACAAACTTTGACACTTGCTTCTAAAAAGTTGCCGAGTGCGAAACTGGACTTTTATGCAAATCAGTAAACAATTGTTACTAAAAATAAGCCGGGGTTCACACGAGACAGTTTTGCAAAGGCCATAGCAATACATTTACACTTTTTACTAATACACTTACACTGCGTTTACACACGACAGTTGACATTTGAGAATATGTATTGGTTGTCAAATAAGGGTAAAATTGTACATGTGACGTAGGCGTCCAGACAATAATGAAGAAAATACACTTGAAGCACCCCTGCTAGTGTCGTTTCGCGCTCTGAATGGCTGCTCAGGGTATCTCTTAAATACCGGTGAATTTCGTCCGGCGTCTGTCAAAGTGTTGTTGTTTGCACAGAAAACAATAGGATGAAATTTGAGTTTGACAGACACCCGACGCATTCACTGGTATTTAAGAGATACCCTTACATCAAAAAGTCTGCTTCCGTCAAGACAATTGCCGAATTTACTGTCATCAAAAAATCAAAGACAGTACGAAGATAACCACCGTCTTATTCTAAAATAGCTAAACAACATTTCCGAGGCAATATATGCTATGCCATGATTGATAGCAGTAGCGCATCTGGCAGAATCGCCGAAGACCAAAAGACTAACATCGAAGATTTGGTCTATACGAGGGTAGCGGAGTACGTACTCGAAACTAAGGATGAACCACCAATCGAAGTACTGAGCTGCAAGTTTGAGAGGGTGTTTTGATGCTAAGGCTGGCATCACAACGCTGCGCTATTGTTCTCGTAAAACTAGTGGATAGCTTCCCCTCGCGACCTGAACTTATAAAAAGAAGTGGGATGACACTGGACCCTAGGGGCCTACTGGATCCGCTTTTTACATCTTCTTTCATATTTAGGCTCTACATTGCATTACCCTTCGTTTAAGTATAATGTTTACACAAATTTCGACCCATTTTGGTATTCCTAGGGTCATATAAAAGGGGGGTCAACAAAAAAAAAAAATTTTGCCGATGAGCCTGCACGAGCAATAAGGCCGGAAAATAGTCACCAACGAAGAAACAAAATTTGGCAAAAATATTAAAATACTCACCATTTTAATTGAATTTCAATTTAAATAAATCTATCAACAGAACAAAAAACAATGCTTCGGGAAACTATTTCTTGATCTTAAATAGATCAGAAGTCTATATTCACACTTGCAATTTTGTTCTGCAATTCTCCTTTGAAGTTGCATTTGCGTTCAGACAACGTATTCTTTTTTCATTCTTCAATAAAATTCATTAAATTTCATTAAAATGTATGTCGCACAAATTAACATATGTTGAACCGAGCACAAAAATATGAATATTAAATAAAAAGAAATGTGGAAATGTCAAAAAATCTCCACTTTACAGCGAAAGAAAACGCATTGCAAAAAAATGCAAATACGGAAGACTTTTCTCCCCCTTACAGACTGCGTCCCTCTCATACAATCACTGGGTCTCTGCGGGGGGAAAGTGTGAATATGGACGTGCTTATTTCACTTGACATTTGGGGGGTTTATAAAATTGCAAAAACAACAATTGGGAAATGGAAAATTAGAAAATAGAGAAAGAAGAACAAACATTTTCGCAAAAAACACAATATGGAATATACTCACCATTTCAATTTAATTTAAATTCAAATGTTTCACAAAAGAAACTAAAGCACTTGTTAAATTATTGAATTTTATTTGAAATTTTTCAAAATACGCCACACTGCACGACTTTTTGATTTGGTCTCATTCGATAATTTTGCCTAGATTGTCAATAATACACACGATAATTGCTATCGGCCAAACAAATGATGACAAGTAATCGATATTCCTGCAATCGATAATCAGATTTGTCATTTTCTTGTGCAGTAATTTACGAATTTTACGTGAATTATTTATACTTTCTACTTAAATTTAAAACAAAAGACTAATATTAATTCATTTAATCTGCTAAACTTAGATGTGTGAAAAATATTATAACTGAAAACATAAATCCCCGTGAAAATCTAAGGAAATAAATACGAACTACGTGACAAGCAACGATTGGTCATTTCTTCCCGTTTACATTTCCCCAATATTGAATATTGTTGTTGTTGTAAAACAAGGAACGAGAAGCGCTAACAAAACAAGAAAAGCTACAAAAACAATTTAACAAATTAAGGGAGTTATTTTACATTGCGAAAGAGAGACAATAACAAAAAGAGCATAAAACATAATTTTGGGGCATTCACCGTCATATTTATATACCGGTGTTGTTTTTTTCTTTCTTGTATTGATTAAACCCCCCCACCCATATTTTTCATTTTTCTTATCAGTCACAGATTTTTGTGTGTGACTTGAAAATACAAAAAGTCAGTTAACAATTTTACTTGCCAAGAAAAGTCTGACGTGTCATCATCAAAAACAAAAAAAATATTGCATTTGAAAATATCACTCAACACCATCGCCATTCTCCAGAGTTCTGAAATTTTCCATCCCGAGATAAAACCATGTGTGGCTCTTCACCTCAAGTTGCAAAAGGCACTCGAGCCTTGATTTTGGTCGGAGGCTATGGAACACGGTTACGCCCCTTAACTTTAAGTACCCCCAAACCATTGGTGGAATTTGCCAATAAACCCATATTATTGCATCAATTGGAGGCCTTGGTCAGTGCGGGATGTACACAGGTGAGTGAGATTTTGACTGAAAGCGAAAGCGCATCCAAGATTATGCAATGAATGAATGTAGTTTTGAATAAAACTAAAGGTGAGGTCTTGTGATCCAAACTGTAAACACTTGTGCATGCTACTCAATATGCGGCTAAAGCTGAATGTAGTAGTGCAGTTAGTTTTCAAAGAGGTTAAAGTGCAGTTTTTGGATGAAATTTCAATTTGCATTAATCGTCTTTTGGGTAGTAATGAATGTAGTTTTGAATAAAATTAAAGGTAAGGTCTTGTGATGCAGATTGTAAACACTAAACATTTGTACATGCTACTCAATATGCGGCTAAAGCTGCATGTAGTAGTGTAGTTTGTTTTCAAATAGGTTAAAGTGCAGATTTTGGCCGAAATTTCAATTTGCATTCGTCAGCTTTTGGGTGGGAAGAAATATTCGGTTGACATTTCCCTTTTAGGCTATTATTTTTTCTTTTGACCATTGTTTGGCCGGCTTACTGTTATCAAAGAACGTGATGTGTTGTCATTGCACTTCCAGCCAGACGGACAAAGGGTTGTGTGTTGTAGGCTGTGAGCAACCGCAGCTCATCAGTTAACTCGTCCAAAGAGAGAGAGAGAGATAGAGAGCTCCTCAACAGGTTTTTATTTAGCTAACAAATTTCGTTTTCGCCCATTTTCCTTGTATTAAAGTTGGGCATAATCAAATACCTAATTAAAATACGAAATATATTTCTGTTACGTAGATCTTTTAGAGCAAAAATAGTTTCGTAATTTTAGGATAGGAACGTCCGATCATGCATAAACTATTGTCATATTCAATCTAAGACCATAAAACAGGATTTCCATAAAATTTTTAAATCGCACCAGATAAGTTAACCAGCAGCAGGAAATAGATGCGAGAACAAATATTTTACAAAAGTAATAGAAACCTAAAAATTAAGAAAGTTTCAATCGAGGGAAGTAACTGAGGTATACTTTAAGCTTCAATGCCAAACTAGACATTTTAAACTATTGCGCTGCGCCAATTTTGCAGGTTTTGAGTGCTCACATTCTAATCTAACTATAGTAAGTATAGTAAAATTATTACGTTGTACCAAATTACAAAGTTATCTGTGTAGTGGTATTAAATTTACGAGGCATAAATTTTTGGAGGATTTGCTTCATTTGTGTTGGCTGTAACAAACGCAATAGATAAACTGATCATATGGATCACGGGTAATAGAGGCTATACATTTATTATCACATACCAAGTTGCAAACCATTCCGTATATTTTATTATTTTCAAAAATCTGTTATTAAACAAAATGCTTTCCAGGTAATTTTGGCTGTTTCTTATCGGGCCGAACAAATGGAAAAAGAGCTAAAACTGGAGGCGGAAAAACTCGGAGTCGAATTAATATTTTCTCATGAAACAGAACCCTTGGGTACAGCTGGACCATTGGCTTTGGCCAAACACATACTCAGTGCCAGTAGTGAGCCATTTTATGTTCTTAACTCTGATGTCATTTGTGATTTCCCCTTCAAACAATTGGAACAGTTTCATCGTAATCACGGCAAAGAAGGTACAATAGTTGTCACAAAAGTAGAGGAGCCCTCTAAATATGGTGTTGTACTGTACGACGAACAGGGCTGCATTAAGAGCTTCATCGAAAAGCCTCAGGAGTTTATTAGTAATAAAATCAATGCCGGCATTTATATTTTCAATCCCTCTGTGTTGGATCGCATCGAAGTGAAACCCACCTCGATAGAAAAAGAAGTTTTTCCTGTGATGGCTGAACAGCATGAATTATATGCAATGGAACTGCCTGGATTCTGGATGGATATTGGTCAACCTAAGGATTTTCTCACAGGTAATTTATGTGGAAAATTGATAAATTCCTCTTATTTGTATTTATAAAGCACAATTTTAACTAGAAATTAATTAAGAGGGCATTTTATAATAGTTTCCGAGAACCTAAAACATTACTTCTTAAAACAACTATTACGAAACAAACAAACAATTTTTAACGGAATTATTTTCCAAAAAGGTCGAACCGCAAACATATTTTTCAAAAGTATGTCTGTGGTAAAATCTTCACAGTTTTATCAATAATATTTTTATATAGATGTTTTCCCAAAATGAAGATGAAAAAACAAACAAATAAAAACAGACTAGGTTTCTTACATAGTTATACAAATCAAAAGTAGAAACAACTTTAGATAATATTTGTTGATGGCTTCGAGTGCTATCTATATGATGAGAGCATATTTGCAATTTGCTCAAGTCTAATTTATTTTCATAGAATAAATTTTCGAGGTTTTCAAAGTCATATGTTATCGGAATGGGTTTATGTTATCATTATAGTATAGTGGAATGTAGAAATAACTAATCAAAATGTTTGATTTCCTAGAATTGGAAATATCAATCTAAAGATAGTACATAATTATATACAATTATATAATAATTGATGGTAGGTTTTTAAGAATATTACAGATTTATCAATACCATTCACCATTCTGATTAGATGCGTATGAGTCACAATCAGGTCGTGGGGTATTTTTCGCAATATGTATTCCTTATTGTTCCAATTTTTCCTTTGCTTGCTTATCTTTCCATTTGTTGAACAAACTTCCGTGACAAAGCGTATTTATTTAAGACTAAAAATGTTGAGAGTTAAGGCAAATTGAAATCAACGATTATACATATTAACATTTATTAAAATAAAACATCACTTAACTGTTCTGGATATTTTGGCGTACATATATTTCATTCATATATAAGAACTATTAAACCAATTAGCCCCATTTTAGAGAAAATTAAAAAATTTATTATTAATTAAGTCGACGATAGTAGGAATAGTATTTTTTTCGTTATCAACAAATGTAGAAACGTTTCATAATAAAATTGGGGGATTTTTTTTTCAAATTTGCGGAAGCTAAAGAACATACATACTATGTATGTACGTAGAAAATTGATTTTGATGTGTTGCCAATTAGAATTTCTTGAATAAAATCTATATTATCATTTGAGACTGCTTATAGTGAGTTTCACCTGCTAATAAAAATAATATGAAATTTGGTATTTTGCATGCAAAGTGCCACAACGGATATTACAGAAATGGATTTCTATTCATCACCTATCGATCCAAAGATGACATTGCTCTCTATGAATATATTTTTGTTATATTTTCTAAAACACAATTACGCTCGTCTAGAGTGAAATAAATGGTCTGAGAACTAGATATGCGGTTATTCCATAAAACCACTGATGAAGGCCTTTTCTCATTCGATATGATTCACTTCTTTTCGTAGAAAGTGATTTATTCCTTTATCTCTTTAGGGTGAGAATATAAAACTTAATTCGCATATTTACGCAGGAATTTTGTTTTTATAAAAGGGATATTTTCTGTTAACTAGCTTTGATTCGATTCAAGACTTTGTCATTTTTGTGTAACCTTCATACTCGTATGCATGCCATACAATTCGATTTACTTCTAAAAGATATTAACAAAATGCTCGATGTTAATTGTCCCATGACACATAGTATATTCGTTTCTACAACATTTCTTATCGAAACCCAGAAAAGATATTTACTTTGTTTTTAGGTTCTGTTTCAACTCTCTTAATTTTATCGTTAATTCAGAGAATCTTCGTGTTCAGTATTCACTCTTTTTTTCAATTTAATAAAAAATTGTTCTCTTATCAAATTACAAAACAATTAAATATCTATGTATTCTTTATATCTTATCATAATTAGGATCTTACTCGAATGTTATCTCAAACAAGGTGTGAAGAAAAAAGAACCGGAACTTTTAAATGAAAATGTATTAGCAATTTTTTCCATCATTTTTAAAGTGTAGATATGTAAGACAATTCAGTAGGTAGAATTACTAGCGAGAAATACTTGGCAACAAAGGAAGATATGTATGTATAATATACATATAGCCATGTTCTTTCGAGTGTCTGCCCTGTTGAAATCGTGCTACATTCCGCAATAATAAGCCTAGGTGACTCAAAATTTGGCAAAAAAAACATTGATGTGAGTTGTTTAAGATTGACAACTGATCATACATAGTTATATATTACATTGTTTACACAAAATTTCCAAACTGATATTATTCCTTTACCTCAAGTAAAGCCACAAATTTAAACGATTGGATATTGGAAAAGTGGCTTTAATTTTACCTAGAATCATTCATATCAACAAGGGCCATCGTAGGTCCATAATTTGACAAATTCCCAACCAATTGTACTTTATAATAACCGATAAGTCACGCAAACCTAATATATTAACTTTTTTAATTGTTCAAGAAAGTCTGCCATCTCCAGTGGTGGTAGACTTTTTTCTAGCTTAGCCCTTATTTGTCCAGAGAGTGTATTCCCCATTCTTCCATTAAAAAAATTAACTCCGAGGGATAGGGAGAGCTGCCTGATTTCCAAGCGAACTTTACGGTTGAACATCTAGAAAACAAGAGCTAACCTAGAAAAACGTTTTCCATCTCTAGATTCAGTGTGGTCGAAATAGGTATATTCTTAGGGTGTACAGTCTATATCTGTAACGTTTTTAAATAATCAATTTCGAGCACAGTCTAATTTATGATTATTAATATAATATTTTAGCTTGGATTTTTATATACTAGGACATATTCACAAATAAACTAGTTACGCATTTGTTTGTAACGTATGAATTTAAGCTTCTTCTGTTTTCTATAAACTGATAAAAATTCAGCCTCCTCTTTCTAAATTTTTATTAAAAATGAGAAATATTTGGTGACATCTTCATAATTTTTTTAATATCATGTATTTTAAAAAAGAAAAATAGCAGTATGGTATATATAAATAAATATTTTTCATATTTTTAATTTTGGCCATATTATTTAAGAGGTACCAAAAGAGGTATGGCAATAACGCCAATTTTTCAATAGACTATGGTTACTATAAACGCATTACACTGAACAAAATTGCAAGTGTTTGTATTTTAATTTATAGCGAATTTAAATTTACATTATAACCTTTTTTTTTGCATAAGTTGGCGTGTTATTTTGCTAATTAATGCGTGTAATTTTGCTAATTTTTCGGAAAAATTTTCGTAGAATATTTTAACCCTTAAATATATTTTATGAAATTACTTTTTAGATTTTGGAAAAAGGACCAAATTGGCCCATTAAGAGGGGAGCTAGAGGGTTATCTTCCACAAAAATTATCCTCATAAATTCCACTATACTAACTCTGACAATAAGAAATCTCTCAGACATAAACTTACAACATTTTTTCATTTAGTATAATGCTCTTTCCACCAGAAATTTAAAACTTTGACCCACTGTTAGAAAATGCACAGACCAGCTGGACCATAAGTTTATTCTACAAAAATGATCTACTCAATATGCCCTTTCAGAATTATAGGGTCGCTATTATGTTACAATCAAAAAGTCGTAATTTGTGTAATTAATAATGTTTTTACATTTCTTTTTCTTATTTCAATTCTGCTTTCAGGAATGTGTCTTTATCTCACTTCGTTGCGACAGAAACAACCAGCAAAGCTTTACACTGGCCCCGGAGTTGTTGGTAATGTCCTCGTAGATCCCACGGCAAAAATCGGCCAGGGTTGCCGCATCGGTCCGAATGTGACCGTCGGACCAGGTGTAGTCATTGAAGATGGCGTCTGCATAAAACGATCGACAATTCTAAAGGGTGCCATCGTTAAATCACACTCTTGGCTGGATTCCTGCATTGTGGGCTGGAGTTCGATAGTGGGGCGTTGGGTGCGACTTGAGGGTACGACGGTGTTGGGTGAAGATGTCATTGTTAAAGATGAGATTTACATAAATGGTGGACAGGTATTACCACACAAGAGCATAGCTGCCAGTGTCCCAGAACCTCAGATTATTATGTAAATAAATAATAGACAATAATTACATTAATGATATACCTACATACATACATAAATATGTACATGCATACACAAGCATAGTTACAAATTGTTTCGGCTTTGAAACTTTTCGAGTGGTGATATTAAAGAAAATGTTTATTAGGCATATTTTTTATGTATCAACTTGAAGTTACTTATTTCTCAAGTAATCTATGTTGTATTGTTTATTACTTAGGAAATCATCGTTTATACATATGCAATATTTTACCCATTTATTTGTGTGCTTTCTTTTTTTACTTTATATTCTATAAGATGTTTATTTTATACATAATTATTTAAAGGCATATTTGTTTTTTCCAAAATTCTCAACAAAATAAATTAATATACATATATGTATACACTACATAGTTTTGAGGTTTCAATAACATTTCCATTGTAGCTTTACTAAAACATTTACACATACATACGTATTCAAAGAATCAATTAAATTATTAGACGCGAATTTGTTTTAGTTAAGCTTATGTTCTTCTCTTTGTTTCCTTTTTTAATTAAACATGTATTTAAGTGCCGAGCATTTTTTCCATTACCTTGAAGCATAATGATTATTTTCATGAAAATAATGCTAAAAATTTATTAATAATATTATATAAAGAAATCTGTTTTTTTACATTAAAAGTCATTTTATAAGAATATAAATACAGAAATGAAAAAAGAATTATTAAAAAATCGTTTTTCTAATCAACTAAGCAAAAACTATAGTCTTAGAAGATATCCCCATCAGCCTGGGTAGTCGGAACGTTTTCCGTAACATTCTAGAACATTTTTTTGACTTACGGATTGATACTCGTATTTGGGAAAATCGGTCAGAAAATACTTGATATTCATTTGATGATTTTTTGAGGCCCAAAGTAGAAAATGATGAAGTTTCCTTCGAGTGATATACTTAACATTTCCATTATTTTCTTGGGGATGAACATTATAAATTTATATATCAATATAAAAAAAGACCTAGTAAAAAAATATCTAAAAACATCACACCCTGCCAGGCTCATCTGCTGCAGTCCCTTGTGTGTGAAAGTCCCGCCCGCGACCGGAAATATTGCGGATGTCGTCTGTCCACAGTCACGTGCGTTATGAGGGAAGGGGGCATTCAAGTATTTCTAATGGAGTGAAAAGTTTGGCCTTGTGGGTTGGTAGGATTAGAATCTGTTCACAGTGTAGGATGAAGGGCGATGTGTACCAACGATGGCTTCTTGGAGCGCTTTCTGCCCTTGCCTAAGCAATTATATTTCAAAATATATAATAGGGATGGCCACAATCCCCCGGCCACAGCTATTTTCATGCAAAATTACGCCTTCAAATCGTGAATAACATCGGTTCTAGCGAGTTCTGGCTGTACGAACGAAAAATGTGGCTCTTTAGCCCAAGATTACGGATATTTGCAAGAAAAACATACATTTTAGAAGTTATGTAATATCTCTAACTCACTGGCAGCTCAAGATATAGCCGAAATATATTGAGGATATTCACTCACAGGGTTTCATTAAAATAGAACGTTGCCACGAGCCCGGGCATCGTTACATACAGCTTTGTTGCTGTATTACTCTACATTTAACTTTAAAATCTACCACTAAAACAGTAGAATAGAAAGAAAGCAAGTTGTTTGTGTGGATTAAACTTCTACCAACAACAAAAAACAAATTGAATAGTCAATGGGAAAAAACTACGGCGCCAGGCGGGTGCCTTGAGCTAGTTCTTACTTGAAAGTAATTCTTATAAGTAATTTTAAATTGTCTTCCATATAAATAGAAATTATAACAAGTGGACCACAGGCCAAAAACAACAAAACAACAAAACGTAATTTATCTTCAGCTGATCCTCACAGTCAGAAAAGTGAAAAAAACAAGCTTTCATTTGAGAAGTGGTCAACTGCTATAGTTTTCTTTTGACCCGCCCTAATCTTCATGTATGCTATTCTATACATATCGACTAGGGATGTAACGAATATTCGCATTCGCATATGCGAACGCGAATTATTCGCATCATTTTAAAATTCGCTTTCGCATTCGCAAAAACCATCTTTGGATTATTCGCTTTCGCATCCGCTTTCGCAAAAATATATTTCAGTATTCGCTTCCATTTATTAAAGTGTTAAATCTCCGTATTCCCTTCACACAATTTGAAGATATGTGTGTGCTTGTGGTAACAGGAGGTAAAACTATGGAAAACAGTCTTAATACTTGAATATCCTGGAAAAGTATCAATTCAGTTGCTTAAATTTGTTGGTACTGAAGGCTCAAACTATTATTCGCTTTCGCAAAAATGCATATTTCACTATTCGCTTTCGCATTCGCATTCGCAAGAAATATATTTCAATATTCGCTTTCGCATTCGCTTTCGCTAAAGCCACTTTCGTTACATCCCTAATATCGACTTCCTCTCCTATTTTTAGTGCAAATATTTGAGCCTTTCCGAAATACTATATTATGACTTATCTTCTTTATATAAAGGGGTTTCCAACAAGAGGTGTTATTTTGGTATTCAAAGAAATTGCCATTTTTTGAGATAAATGATCGGATGTTTATTTCATAATAAAGAGGAAGGTATGCCGTTAATAATGAAAAACAACATCAGCCAAATGGCCACCACGACCTCGCTTACAGGACCATATCCTTTTCATGAAATTTTCCTTAACCAAATCGCAAAGTGGCTGCCCTATTTCCTCGATAGCCTCACGAATTCTATCTTTGAGGTCTTGAATCGACGCTGGGCTGTTGGTGTCGACCTTATCTTTCACGTGGCCCCAAAGGAAGAAGTCGCAAGGTGTTAAATCACAAGATCTCGGTGGCCAATTGTGATCACCTCTTCGAGAGATAACACGGTCCGGAAACTTTTCCCGTAACAGAGCAATGGTTTCGTTGCTTGTATGGCACGTAGCGCCGTCTTGTTGAAAGTAAACGTTGTCCAGATCAATACCATCCAACTCCGACCATAAAAAATCATTAATCATCTCTCGATAGCGCAATCCATTCACAGTAGATGTTGATCCAACCTCATTTTCGAAAAAGTAAGGTTCAATGACCCCGTCGGACCATAAACCGCTCCAAACAGTCACACGTTGAGGATGGAGAGGCTCCTCAACAATAACTCTTGGGTTTTCCGAGCCCCAGATGCGACAATTTTGCTTGTTGACGTAGCCACCGAGGTGGAAATGGGCCTCATCAGTCAAGATGATTTTTCGATAATTTTCGAATTTTAATAATTTCAATGCGGTGTTGAATTGTGTATCGTTCCATTTTTAGTAATGGTGTAGTTTCTATTTGCCATATGTCAAAGAATAAAAGCTTCAAAAGGGACAGCTACCGGAATACCGGGTGATTCAAAATAACACCTCTTGTTGGAAAACCCTGCATAAAATCCTTTGAACGTTTGTTTGTAACGCATAATCTCCGAAAGCATGAAAGCGAATGGTTTAAAAATTACACATTAGGTTGAGTTCGGGGTCATCTATGTTTTAGAGTAATTTTAATCGCAATAAATGGAGTAGTCAGGTTATTAGCAAAATTCATATTTCCAGAGAGATTTGACGACGGATCTGAAGTGGTGTTATGTCCAATATAAATATTTAACCTGATTTGTTTCTGAAATTCGGAATGTATGCATTTTTTAATGAAATGTCAATAAATATTAAACCGATACATCACTAGGAGGACGGACAGGACAACGTCTGCTGGGATCAGCTAGTAGGCTTATGTTACCTGTACCATTTTTTTCTTTGATTTACGGCTCTCTTGATAAGTCGTTTAGAAACGTAATTGTTCTGTAAGCTAGTTCTATTTTTCATAAACTGTCCTTATGGAATTGAATGTCACTTATATCTAAGTCTTGTTATATAAAACTATTGCCCTTTTTGACCATCATTCGTCTAAGAGTTTTTGGTAGGGTATTTTTTTATTCATCTAGATGCGGTATACTTGCTACCGAATTCTAATATAATTGTTGCCCCAACATTAATGTTCATGAGTAGACCTCGGATTTTTGCATATCTTTCAATTATCATTCGATATGAACCAAAATTTGTATTTAGACGTTTCATCACTCAAATTTTAATAATTTGAGAGCATATCAAAAATATGCAACATATATGCACAAAATATGCAAAATGAAAAATGGGTGATTTCAAAAATCATCCAAAAAAAATTGCCTAAATATATGAAAAGTATTGGGGTCATTCCAAATGAAACCGACCCACTCTTAATATTTACATATGTAGATTTAGATGCAATTTTGCACGCGTATATAAAAAGACAATGTGGAATTAAAGCCTTTTACCGTTTGACCAATTCCATAGTGGTTTAGACTTTATAGGGAGCCAAAGTTGGTTATCTACAATTTTTTTTTACAAATGTAGCTATTTTGAATTCGGCATAACTTTTGAACGGAATATCAGATTATATATCAAGTTACACATTTTTGTGTATTAAGGACTCAAAAGGACGAAAATATCCATAAACCTTGATTATCCTGAAAAGCGTATCTTAAATTTTTTTGTTATATTTTTCAAAGTTACCCACATATTTTCCCAAAAAATGTAAACATTTCAGCATTGGTCTCCATGGGTAAAAAAAAGTATGAATTTATTAATGTCCGTTCGTCTGTCAGTTCGACTGAATGGTGCTAAAGATAACTCTGGAAAGGAGTGACAGAATGACGTAAAATTTCGTACGTATATGGGTAAAATTTGCAGTACATAAACCTGTTCAATATTCCGTTTATTGTATAGAGGGGTCCAACCATGTTACCAGAAAAGGATCCGCAGACCATGACATTGCCGCCTTCATGATTTACAGACCGTTTATAGTATAAAGGGATAAATAAATAATAAATAAATGCATAAATATTCAGAGTGGGTCGGTTACTTTCCATATATGTAGGCACTTTTTGGGATGATTTTTTAAATACTCCACTTTTGTGTCATGATTTTTTAAAAAGTATTGACATATCCTTCTAAAATTTCGCAATTTTGAATCATATATCGCAATTTTTTGCATATTTCAAATATGCAAAAAAAATTATAAATATGCACCTGTTTTTCGATTCCTTTTTCTTTGAAACGAATTTTGGTCAAATCGGAATTTTGCTATCAATCTGCAAAAAAAACAAGTAAGAAAGTTTCAGTCGGGTAAACCGACTAAGGTATACCCTCACTTTGTGAGTAATGTAATATTGAATAGTACTCGAATTATTCTGTCAATTTGTGTGGGAGGTACCAGAAGGGGTTTATCAAATACACCTATTTTTCGCTGAACATTAGATACTTTAAATTCATTGCACTGTGCCGAATTATAAGCATTTATGTGCACTGGTAAAAACGTTATGAGATATTAAATTGTGGTATGATTTGGACATTTTGTGTGGGAGGTACAAAAAGGGGCGTGGCGATAACGCCCATTTTTCACAAGGCTATAGACACTATAAAAACATTACACTGTACAAAATTTACACTGTGCTGTTAACTTTTGGTGCAAAAAGGTACCTTTGTGTGGGAGGTACCAAAAAGGGCGTGGCAACAACGCCAATTTTTCCCTCGACTGTAGGCAATATAAAAGCATAATACTATACAAAATTTCAAGTTTTTTTATACACTGTTATTAACGTTATAAGCTGTTAACTTTTGGTGCAAAACGGTGCATTTGTGTGGGAGGTACCAAAAGGAACGTGGCAACTTCGCCCAATTTTCTCGAGTTGATAGCGACTAATAAGCTAATACTATGTGTGGAATTTCAAAAGATTCGAATAAGTAGTATAGCAGTTATTAAAGAATCAATTTTTCACATCATTTTAACCCTTTGTGGGTGAGGTACTAGAAGGAGTGGACCAATATGGCCCATCTTCGAACTTAGCCGGAGATAGAAAAAAATATTACCACATACCAAATTTGAAGTCAATCGGTTACTCCTTTCGAGAGTTATCGTGCGCACCAGCCAGCAGACAGACAGACAGACAGAGAGACAGACAGACAGACGGACGGACATTGCTCATTCGACTTAAAATGACCCAAAACGGTTTTCCGTTTTACATGGGGTCTTAGGTCACTCCTTCGATGTGTTACACTTTTTTCCGTAGCAAATGATATATACCCTCGTCACACTAAAGTGAGGGTATAAATATGCAATTGCATATAATCCGAAGTCTATTCATGAGTTAATTGAATCTATTTATTAAGCTAACTTAACATTGACATTGATTTTTTTTACTTCACTTTTCTTAATATTTAAGCGAAAAATCAACGCGGACACGTAACAACGCGGCTCTATGATCAAAAAAGAGAAAATTTGTTTAAATGTAATTCCTAAAAAGTTTACCATGCAGCTGCTTTTTATTTTAATTTAAAACTGTAAAGTTTTCACTTGCATATCAGTAAAGTTTGACACTATTTATATTATATATATATGTACATACATATAAGCTACAAAATATATGACAGCAATTCCAATCAGGAAATCTTCATGTATACACAAGAGAATGAATATTGGTTTCCAAGCAACGATTTGCTCAACGAAAAGAAATACTCTTAACTCTTAGTGATTTCCGAATAGCACAAACTAATATAATAAAATAAGTTAAACATTTATCCTTTAAACTGTTTCTATATTCTACATACCTTCAAACAATACCAATGGAATCATTGGAACCATTTAATTTATTATGGGAGGATAAAGAAATCAAATTTGATACCGCCAATGTGTAGGAAACAAATACAATTTTTCTTCAATTTACCATTTTTTTTTTAATATGTTTGTCTCATCGTTTAGTCAGAAACATTTACGCAATGGTGAACAGGTAATATCGACGATTTACTATATAGAGGATACCAAAGGAAATCCAGGAGATTCGGGACGTTTGCTAGCCACAAATCTTAGACTGATATGGTATTCTCTGGTGCATAAGAAATTTAATTTGTGTAAGTACACGTCGTGAGACAACAGTAAGGCTTAATTGTTGATATATTAATTCAAATATTGATTGAAAGAGTTATTAAAAATAATAATCGTAACTAATTTCTTTTACATACTTTAGCAATTGGATATGGTCGAATTGCAAACATGAATACCAAAATGACAAGCAATAAGATACGAGGAAACTGTTTGGCATTATATATACTAGCAATTGGTGGAAATACACGTTTTGAATTTCTTTTCACCGACGTTTCAGGGGAAACGGAACGTAAAAATACACCCATCTTTCAAAGTGTATTTGATATTTATCAGTAAGTAAATAAGATGTCCGCTCCATTATGCATGGTGGGTGTATGTTGGAGTATGTATACATGATAGATAAACTTTTTCATTTGCTACGGGTCAAAAATTTTAGGACATTTTATATCATTTGAGCAAAGTCTGGCTGAAGCGCAAGAAAACTCTGGAAAGGAGTAATGGATTGACTTCATATTTGGTATATGATAATATTTTTCTACCTCTGGCCAAGTGCGAAGATTGGTCATACGAGTATCGGCCTACTCCTTCGAGTAACTGCCTCACAAAAGGGTTACAAGTTAGTAAAATATAGATTCTCCAGTAACTTCTATACTACCTATCCGAAACCTCTGTAATTTCACACATAGTAATAGTTTACCTGTCGATATCACCTTGAGAACAAGTAAGAAAGTTTCAGTCGGGTAAACCGACTAAGGTATACCCTCACTTTGTGAGTAATGTAATATTGAATATTACACAAATTATTCTGTCAATTTTTGTGGGAGGTACCAGAGGGGGTTTAAGAAATACACCTTTATTTTGCTGAACAGTAGATACTTTAAATACATTGCACTGTGCCGAATTGTAACCGTTTATATGGACTGGTATATCAACGTTGAGATATTAAATTGTGGTATAATTTGGCCATTTTGTGTGGGAGGTACAAAAAGGGGCGTGGTGATAACGCTCATTTTTCACTGGACTATAGACATTATTAAAGCATTACACTGTACAAAATTTCAAGTAATTGTATACACTGATATTAATTTTATAAACTGTTAACTTTTGGTGCAAAATGGTGCATTTGTGTGGGAGGTACCAAAATGGGCGCGGCAATAACGCCAATTTTTCACTGGACTGTAGGCACTATAAAAGCATTACACTGTACAAAAGTTCAAGTATTTCTAAACACTGGTATTAATGTCATAAGCTTTTAACTTTTAGTGCAAAATGGTGCATTTGTGTGGGAGGTACCAAAAGGGGCGTGGCAATTTCGCCCATTTTTCTCGAGTTGATAGCGACTAACAAACTAATACTATGTGTGGAATTTCAGAAGATTCGAATACGTATAATAGCAGTTATTAAAGAATCAATATTTCACAACATTTTAACCCTTTGTGGGGGAGGTACCAGAAGGAGTGGACCAATATGGCCCATCTTCGAACTTAGCCGGAGATAGAAAAAAATATTACCACATACGAAATTTGAAGTCAATCGGTTACTCCTTTCGAGAGTTATCGTGCGCACCAGCCAGCAGACACACAGACAGACAGACAGGCAGACAGACAGACAGACAGACAGACAGACAGACAGACAGACAGACAGACGGACGGACATTGCTCATTCGACTTAAAATGACCCAAAACGGATTTCCGCCGAACATACTTGGGGTCTTAGGTCACTCCTTCGATGTGTTACACTTTTTTCCGTAGCAAATGATATATACCCTCGTCACACTAAAGTGAGGGTATAAAAATGGACGAAGTGGTCCCGCCCCGTTAGGTACCTCCCACACAAAGGGGGCATTTTGTACAAAAAGATAACTGCTTATATTTTAAAAAAATACATTTTTAACTTGAAAATGTTTGTGTAGTGTAGCGCACATACAGTCCGGTTTGTATATACAGTCCTGTAAAAAATTGGCACTATTGCCACGCCCCTTTTGGTACATCCCACACAAAATGGCCAAACCATACCAAAATTGAATGGCTCATAACATAAACACTTACAATTATTTACTGCAGCTTCAATCGAACACAGCATTCCCATAACTTCTGCATTAATTATCTAAATATTCTCATATTTTGTATTTTAGACAACATTTTCATTTGTGAAAATTTTGTGCAAATTTGAGATGAATCGGAGCAAAACTAACGAAGACACAGCAGTCTAAGCAACCGCGCCTCATATCTGACTCAGTACATTAGATAAACTTTAAAGCGTTTTTCCCACAACCCACGTTTTCAAAGACGTTGTCCATCATAACTTCAAAACTACTGCTCCAATTGTTTTGAAATTTTCACTATATCTGTACATAATCTACGAGGTAACGCTGCCGAGTTTTTTAAATTTTGTTAATATGTTTTGTGTTACAATAACATTTTTTTTCTGTTACTGTTTTAATTTACAATAATAAATTAGCCGATTTTTTCTGTAAAAATAGCGTTTTTCCCTTCATAGTGTTCCCAAAAAATAAAAAGTATAAATTTCGAAAAAAAAACCCAGCGTTACCTGTGGAAAACGATCATCTAATGAAATAATTTTTGGCCTTTTTAATTTTAGTTGATCCATCACCGAGTTATGATGAACACCGCAAATCTACTCTTTTCCGAGACGGTTCCGAATAATTGCTGTCATTGCCAAATTTTTAATATTTCTTCAGGACATTTTTACACAATATACTTCGAAAGTTATACTACATATACTATAATATAGCATTGGTTTTAATAAAAATATTTTAACTGTGTCGTCACAAAAAAATCACAAAAATGTGAAAGAATTAACCTTAAAATCGATGATTACCAAAACCGAATAAGAATCAACCCATCAATTTGATGACGACCTTTAGCTTTTAACAATGGACACGATTCGGAACTTGGAATATAAGAATTAAGTTTCATTGGGCATTGGTAAGGTCCTGTGTTCCTTATAGGAACAAAAGAACTAACGGTCAATTCCACAATCTCGGGTTATCCTACAGTTAGAGCTAACCTACAGTTATGGCTGTGAAATTGCATGAAATTTTTTAACTGTGGGTTAGCTCTACCCGGAGGTTGTTAAATTGGGGTATTATATATATATAGACTGACAAGGAATGAACAATTTGTTTTCAACGTTCTAAATAAAAATCTGACTCACCTCTATTTAAAGATGTCTGCGCTGCAGTAAGTTCGTGTCCCTTAAATTTGCACTCCTCTATCAGAGCTCGTACAGTGTTTGTTTGCGGTCTAGATCATACGGTATGCACTCCATGAAAATTTTTCCTGTTTCGGCATCGCTGTAACCAAAAACAAGTATCACATTTATATATTTTCTGACAATGCTACGTATGTTACCTTCTTACCCACAAGCGATGTTTCCTAGGATCCACTGTTCTTGTACTAAGGCGACATCACTGTTCTTCTCCAATGCCTCCTGGGAGTGTTGCAAATTAATCGTAATCAACACCAATAGGATTTATAGCACGATGTATCGGCGGGAGATAATTATTACTATCCAAACACACGCCTTCTCATAGAAGGAACCCTTTGATATTCAGCTCAACTCCACAGTGAGAAAAACACAAAAAAAACATTAATTTTAGATCAACCCCTCGTAGGGAATCATCAAATTAATAACTATTTTAGTGTGATGAATGACTCTTTCCAAGAGGCAAATAGATTCTGGTTCTTTTATCTAATCGTCTGCTTTTGTTTTATCGTTATATCGTTTCCTGACGAGGAATATGTAATATTACTGCTAGTACCATGGCTTCCTCTACCAACGAAGTAGATGCCAATATTTGTTTTCATGTCTTACTTTAGTTTTTTTTTTCTTTATAGGACTAGCACAATTGACCTTTCGGTTTCCGAGTGGAGTAGTGCATGCCAAATTGGTAGTGCACTACGTGTCCTTTAACCTAACCTACGTTAGTTTTTGTATGTGTGTTTATTTACAGAACGTTGTAGAAACAATGTGTTCGACCCTGAAGATAAAGCGGCTCTGCTGATAAGCCTCCGTTAACTGTTCGGGTGTATTTTCAAGCACAGCTTGGTGGTTAATATTAATATATGCCTTCCAACACTATAAAATAAAATAAAATTAAAAACATTGAAACTATGCGAATAACTTCCCTGTATCGATTAAAATTATTTACCTAGCTGATCCGCCGAACTTCGTTCCACGCACGACCCTTTGACCAATCATAAATGTTCCTTCGGCTAACGATCCGTTCTCGAGTGATGTGGCACTAACTGACGGCATTCTCTTATATATGTATACTAGCTGGCCCGGCGAACTTCGTTTCGCCCAGATTCGTTAATGTAATGAAAATAATAATACGAACATGCTGTTATTGAATGTGTTGAACTTTATGTTTTAAAAAATGTTTTAATGTACATATTTTAAACCCTTCATATTTTATTAATAAGGCCCACTATATGTGTACATTTATTGCAGATTATATCAACGCACCTATCTATATCGTGATCTGAAATTGCGAGGAGCCATTTTAAAATCGGGCCAATTGATTATTCTACCACAGGAACAGGTAATCAACAAAGTGAACGGTGTATGGAATCTAAGCAGTGACCAAGGGAATTTGGGTTGTTTTGTTGTGACCAATATACGTATAGTTTGGTATGCCGATGCGAATGAGACCTTTAATATAAGTCTACCCTATATGCAAATAGCCAATGTAAGATGCCCCACACATTTCCATAAGATATTCAAACGAAAGTCTAAAGTCCTATATACCTATTACAGATACGTATACGTGAATCCAAATATGGACCGGCCTTGGTTATACAAACGGCCGAAACGGGCGGCGGTTATGTTTTAGGTTTCCGCATAGATCCGTCGGAACGTTTAACCGAAATCTTTAAAGAATTAATTTCCCTACACACGGTATACACGGAAAATCCCAACTTTGGCATAGTTTATGATTCACCGGATTTGCGCAAACGCTCCATGTCCGATTTAAATCGTCGCAAGGATTTCAAGGTGGAAGAATATCAGGAAATTGATGAACGTCAAGAAAGAGAAATCAATTCAAAACTAAATACATACTTGGCTGAGGGCAGCTTGATGGTGGGCGAAGAGAAGCCTCCCCGTGAGCCGGTGTACTGTAAAGAATTGGGCTTTGCCATGGAACGTATTCGTGATGGTTATAAATTGAAAGATTTGTGGGATGTTCTGCCGCAACAAATGATTGTGGTAGAAGATGAATAAAATATTTTTGTCAGAATTATTTGGATTTTTGCATGCTATCCTAAAATTTAAAATTGTGCACTTAAATATATTTTATATATTGTTTTATGAATGCCTGAATAAAATAAATCACTTGAAGCTAGTTTTATTTATTGCAATTATGCTCTGTTATTTATAGATAACGGTACATTGCTTCCAAATACAAATCCCTTTAGCGCCCTACTATTAAAACTGCCGACAGTGCTTGCACGAATTCTGAAAGACGCAATCACTAATTTACCAAATTTTTCAGTTCATTTTTCTTTAATTCCCAGATCAAGATCCTATAGGGCCTTCATGTGTGGTACTTGAGATTTCTACTTATTTATACAGGGGTCGCACGATATATGAACCTAAAATCAATTTTTCAAAAACCCTAGAGGGTGTGTTTCACAAATTTGGAAGCTTTTCGCTACTCCGGTGAATTTTCACCCATTTCGTTAATAGATCTGCGAAAATCGAGCGAAATTCTTGAATTCAGACATTCTGCTATCTCTTTAATAGATCTGATACACACTACAATGATCGATCAGTATTTTCGCAATGAATAATAGCCCTATATCCTAGATGTCTACGAATCTCCTGAGTCCATCATCATTCCATTCTGTTCTATCTGGATTAAGAGTGAAATACTTCTTGTCGAAACGTGGTGCAGTCATAATGTATGCAATCAATCATACCTGAAAGATAAGCCATCTCTTTAAAATTTCTAAGGCGGAGTTTTCGTACCAATTCGACTAGACAATAAACAGTTCAAAGAAACTATTGACTATTTAAACTTTTCTTTAATTTTTATTTTATTAATTATTAGTGGCTTATTAGTTTATACATATTTATGTATATATTTATTTATATATATATAGTTCGAATTGTAATTAATTGTGTGTATTCTGTCTTCTTGAGTTTATTTCTTATTAAGTTTGTCTTGACTTTTACAATATACCTTGTTGATATAAACTGTTAATGTATACTATATACGGTTTAGTTTCCAAGTGTGAATACGTACTAAAAATTTTCTTTTACGTTTAATTTACTTTTAATTCTGCAAGTGTTTTTCCTTTCCCATTTTCACGCATATATTCAAATAAATATGCAAACAAAAGTAAAATTTACAAACCAATGTAGAACAGCGATAAGTTATTTCTGACAAAAGAGTATGCAAAACAAAGACAATCAAATTATCTTTGATAGTTTAGTTTTTGTACAAAAAAAGAGGAAGCTAACTAAAATATAATTTTATATATTTGTATACATTCCTTAATTTTATATGCAAAATTAGATTTTAACATAACTTATAATGATTGCATTTGTTTGTAATAAGGATAAATTAAATAAGACTAAAACAAAAGAAACATTTCTCATCATTGAATATCACAACACACAGTTTTTGTTTGTTTTGTTTTCTTGTAATTTGTTTGCATACAAATTATTTTGCTTAAATAACTTAAAATATATTTAGGTGTAAGAAAAAGACTTAACTTATTAATAAATTATAGGAAAGTAAAATCTTTATAAATATTTATTATTTATATCTCAAATTGTTGTGTTTAGAATTACTACATTATATATGTATGTATGCATTTGTTTTGTTTTTTCTTCTGTTTTTCCTATTGTTGAGTTAAGAAAAAAATTATTGAATTTGTGTATCTTTAATCTTTAATGTTTTTTTCTTTCTTCAGAAATTCACATTTATAAACGTTGTTTTGCTCACTACGGTTTATCTGTTATTCTTTTTAATTTCTTATTTAATTGTGATTTTATTTAATTTATCATTCATAAATCATTATTCCTTATATATAATTGAGTTTCAATTTTGTTCTTTTTATTTTAAATATTTCACTTAATACTTTCTTTTCGTACTGATCTTGAGTGCGTTTTAAAAGTAAAATAGTTGTGATCAATTTGTTTAAATATATATATTAAATTATTGTTGTAAACTGAGAATATCTGTAATTTTGAATTAATTTGAGATCTTAGAATTTTGACGAATTTTTTTTCCATTTGATGAACAATATTTAAAAATTTCTTATCCGAAAATAAATAGGTATGAAATAAAATGGAATTGCACCCTCTAAAGATTATGTAGATTTTCTTGTTTACAAATTTCCAATTTCTATAAGTGTTTTAAACCGCCATTTCTTTTGCAGAACATCATATTTAGGAAATATTTCTTCACCCAATATTTCTCTGACCGAATAGGATTTGATATTTTTGAACTATTTAATACAAAAATTATAGAAAATAAGCGCAGAATGTACAAATGAAAATCATGTAAACAAAAATACAACGGAAACGTTGAGGCATCGAAAAGATTGGTCCATATTTTGAGTTATCTGAGAAAAATCGAAAATGTCCACACAGTTGTTCATGCCGGTCCAGAAAATCTATACATACTTTATTTTGAGAACGTTTTGAATAACAAAATATATTGTTAGGTTTAAATTGCTGCAAACCAAAAATGGTTTGGTATTTATAGCAAAGAATTCCATGGACATTGGACTTAAGAAGTTTTGTAGCTATATTTTAAAAAAATACATACAGAAAAATGTGTAGCATTCAGAATCCATTAAATGGTACGATCCCCAAACTTGAGATTACGAACGTCAGAGCTAACGAAAGTTAAATTAAATGGAATTTTTTGATGACATTTCATAAATTATCACGGTTTTTACTTTAGAAAAAATGTAAAAATTAATATCTGACAAACTCCGACTCATTTTTTTCCAGAAAAATTAAGCAGAATTTTTTAATGCAATAAAATGGGTAAACAATTGTTATTCAAAGATCTTGTCTCTTTTAGCTAAAAGTATTCTTTAATTTTTGAGAAAATTTGTTTTCAAGGAATATGTCTACGTTATAAATATATTGTTTTGTAGATACTTTCTGTGCAAGTTGTCAGAAAATGGGTGGCAATCCTCAGAGATTGGATCAAGAATATGAATATGTTCTGAAGGAAATGAATCGATTAGTTTATAAATTTAATTAAATAAAAACATAAGTATAGTAAAAGTTTTCACAGTTTAATAAAAAAAATCAGTTTTGTTTACATTTTCGTACTCCCGTTACTACCACCAGAATGTGGAGAGTAGTGTAACACAAGTTTTGTGGAAAAATAAGATCACTCCTATCATGCCTTAACTTTCCAGCGGCCTTTCGTGATAGATATTACAGATTTTCTTGCATTGTTTTCTAAAACTGAAAATGGGCAGAGATATAAAATGGCGATACTCTAATAAATACTCTTAAAGGAAGAGCTCTTTTAACCTTTACGTTTCTTAACATCGACGATGGGTGTGGCCGCTAATCCTTTCGGCATATGCTGCTGACCAAGTAACAGCTTCCGTCGTGCCCGTGTTAAAGGAGGCGAGAAGGAGCCAGTACGGTGGCTTGCTCTACTAACATTAATCTCAGGGTATTTGAAAATTGTGCTGCTACTTGCAGACGCCGCCGTATCAATGGATAGGCGAGCACTTTTGCTAGTTCTTGTGGATGACCTCAAGGTTGGAGTGGCCGGTACATTTGTATTTGCTGTCATGGACCTACTTGTGATGATGTCAGGTGTTATTTTACGCTTGCGAGTAGTACGTCGACCGCTTGCTATTTCATTCTCTGCACCAACACCTGAATGTCCAGCATCAACTGTTGGTGATAGCTGAGATTTTGATTTGACCAACTCAACTAAATTGGTGATGTTTGATTTGGCAACTGTTAGTTTTCGGCGAGATTTAGCTTTTGTCACTTTTCCTGACAATTCGTTGATTTTTGAAATTTTCTTTGACACTTCAGGGGATTCCAGAGTTTTGACAGTGGAACGCTTACCACTGACGAGATCTGATTTCCTGTTAGCAGGTGGTGGTGGT
The DNA here is from genome assembly GCA_963930755.1 of Eudasyphora cyanicolor. Classification (NCBI taxonomy): domain Eukaryota; kingdom Metazoa; phylum Arthropoda; class Insecta; order Diptera; family Muscidae; genus Eudasyphora; species Eudasyphora cyanicolor. The sequence continues at coordinate 11,641,799 of OZ005734.1, forward strand.
GCTGGGGATTTAAACTTTTTCGGACGCACAAAAATTTCCGTCATTGGTACATTAATGTTTTTCCTCTGAGTTGAAGAAAGTGCTGTCGTTGGATTGGCGTTTGAAGCAACTTTTATGCGGGATGTTCTGGTACTCTTGGTCTTTTGTAATTCCAATCCTTCGCTGACACCAACTTTAGCGGAAGCTAACATTTTTGTTGACTGAATGTTTATTAAATTCTTCATGTGGGCCACCAAACAGACAAAGGCAGATTGATGATTTGGAGTCTCAAAGTCGGCAAATAAATGTAGTGTGCTAAAATGAAAAAAATGAAAATATTATACTCACATGTACCTACAAATCAAAGTATTGCACAAAACAACAAACAAAAAAACGTGTGAAAATCCTTACAAATAACTCTAGAAAAACCGTGAATTTTTCATTGAAAAATATAGGAATGTATTTAAAATAATATTTCAAAATTTGAAAAATGTGTATAATAAAGTCATAGCAAACTTTTCAATAGATTTTTTTTATTTTGAAAATAGTGCGCCATATAGTATCTTCACTCACCTTGGCTTTGGTTTAAATCTTTCGTAATAGGCTTTATTTTCTTGTTCATCGTTGTTGTCGTCGCCTTCACCCTGACCAGCCTCTGCTTCATTTTGGGCTAGTTTTGATGCTGGCTTCTTCTTCATTCTATTGTTAACATCACAGTTTGATTTTAAAATAAATTCAGTTTTTGTTGTGGCAAGATTTGCCTTGGGAAAACGTAGTGAACTGCCACGAGATTTGCTACCACTATAGAAGAATAGAATATAAAAAATTTTATAACATTTATTTAAGTTATTAAACAGAGGAATTTAATGTCATATGTAAATGAAATTCGCAATAATTTCTATACATTCATGTACATAATATGATTACAAAGAAAGTGAAAAAGGTCACCATATAAGCTTAATATTTTCAGATTATTTACATATGTACGTAAATACCCCAAACATATGTACGTACATACCCCTAACAGGGTTGTACATTGTCGTTAGACTTTGAAAGCAAAAATTCAAACTGCTTTTTCGAGAGTTTGAGACCACTAAATTTAAATTTCAAATGTCTTCCCTCAAATATCTTCGACGAATGCTAGTCAAACTAAAATAAAGCGCTATTTATTATTTGGTTCGTGTTCCAATGTTTAATATACATCTTTCAGAGGACTATTAAATTTCAAATGTCTTCCCTCAAATATCTTCGACGAATGCTAATCAAACTAAAATAAAGCTATTTATTATTTGGTTCGTGTTCCAATGTACATAGTATTAATCTTACAATACATGCATAATTTGCCTCTTGGGCATTCTATGTATTGACGTTAAATAAATAAATTGTCTAATTGATTAGACTTAAATAATTGAAAAAGTACACTATTTGGATGAAGAGTTTATTGTTAGGTACTAGGGATGTAACGAAAGTGACTTTAGCGAAAGCGAATATTGAAATATATTTCTTGCGAATGCGAAAGCGAATAGTAAAAAATGCATTTTTGCGAAAGCGAATGCGAATAATAGTTTCAGCCTTTAGTACCAACAAATTGAAGGAACTGAATTTATACTTTTCCAGGAAATTCAAGTATTAAGAATGTTTTCCATATTTTTACCTCCTGTTACCACAACGACAAACATATTTTTTCAATTGTTTTGAAGAGAAGTGGCAGAGGTTTTCATTGGTATTAATTTCTTCAAATTGTGTGAAGGGGTACTGTCAGCCAGAAATTTACGACGGTACCACGAAAAAAGCGTTGTGAAAGCACTGTTTTGGGACGCTTTTACAACGCTTGTGAAAGCACTGTTTGACTTAAAAATGCTGTTTCATAATGAATTAAACGATTTTCTATGGAATTCATGTGGAACATCTTTTAATATTAGGCTTAATTGATTTGAATTGAATTAAAAATTAATTGGATTTTTCAAAAGTTACGATTTTGTTATCAGAATTTAGAAGTTCCTATAAGTAAATATTCTTTTTGTTAAAGTGGGTATTGTCTTTTTTTAAATACTGCAAGATTAGCTTTTACAGTGCATCTCTGACATGCGAAAAAACCAGTGCTACCTTTACAGTATCTAAAGATTGATCAAGCTGGCATGTTGCAGGAAATATTTAATATTATGAAATGTTGTTGTAGCAGCTTGGAGACACTGATTATTAATTCAAAATCTTTGCCATTTAAATGAATACTTTAAAAATAATATATTTCATTTGATTCATAGATTTATAAATACGAATTTTTTTCGGAATTATTTCCTTCAAACCATCGGAAAACGTCATGAATTTTGTGTTTACAGCGTTGTAAAATACCGCCGTCACACCGTATATCGGTGTTATCATTTTGACGATTTTACAACGCTTTATCCCACCGTGTGATGATGCTTCACAGGGCTTTCGTAACGCTTTGAGGATGGTATTTTTCTGGCTGGGCACTTTTAACAAATGGAAGCGAGTATTGAAATATATTTCTGCGAAAGCGAATAATCCAAAGATAGATTTTTCAAATGCGAAAGCGAATGTTAAAATGATGCGAGTAATTCGCGTTCGCATATGCGAATATTCGTTACATCCCTATTAGGTACACCGCTGAGAGCAAGTGAAAATTTAAGGTAGAACAGAATAACGTAAAACACGAAATGTTATAAAAAAAAAGAATTGATTTGAAAAAATATAAAATAATATTATAACACTAAAGTGGAGAATCTACACGCCAGAAACTTTTCTTTAATGACAGATTCACTCTTGATACAACCGTATTAATGTGTTGTTCAAAACACAGCTTGTCATCTAATTGAACTCCCAGACGTTCTATGTGACCAAAGAATTCAATACGTGTTTCATATCATCTGTATATTATTATTTTAGCACTGAAAGAAAAAAGTAATGCCTTAGTTTTGGATGGATTTACATAGAGCTTATTCTGTAGCACCCAAGCGTGTAATGTTTCCCAATTTTGAATAGCATCTGAATATAATCTGGAAAAGCATATGTAAGACATCAGTTTTGTAAACGGGGGAGAAGGGCGTTTATATAAATTATATGTATCAACGGCCCCAACATCCATCGGAACACCACTTTTAACAGGAAGAATATTACTGCTCCTACCGTCAACACATATCAATTGACGCCTATTAGTAAGAAAAGAGCAGAACATGGTGCACGTACTACTCTAAAACCCATATGTTGTATACAGCTTACACAACAAAGGGGAATAAATCACTCTGTTAAAAGCTTTTTTCAAGTCCAATGACACATACAACACGTTTGTCTTGTGGTGTGTCTCAAGGGTCAGTACTCGGACCACTTTTCTTCATAATGTTTATGGATGACTGCGTTGGTTGTCTAGATCACAGGTTTATTCTACCGTAACTATATGCAGATGATGTCCAGCTTATTTTTTCTAACATCAAAAATGTACCTGTTGTTTTTGAGGAGGGATAAATAGCGCACTTGCCAGTCTTTCTGATTGGATGGTAAACAACTATTTTCGGGTTAATGCAAGCAAGACAAAGGCAGTAATGTTTCGTACTGGATATCGTAGTATTACCTACACCATTATTAGAATGTCTGGTGTTGTTATTGAATTTCTTATATCGACTAAATGCTTGGGTATTGTAATTGACTTTGGTGAACATATTGGTTGCATTTCCTCTAAAGTTACGTTGGGATTACGAAAACTCTACAATTGTGGTTTACATTTACCCTTTCATGTTAAACGTATGATTGCATATGCCTTTTTAATGTCACATTTAAACTATTGCATTGAGCTGGTATCGTTTACTCTGTCATGCAATAAACGTAAGATTGAACTCATTGTAAATATGATTTTTCGATTTGTTTTTGGGTTGAGAATTTATGATCGCATTTCAGAAAAAGTGCGTGATTTTCTAGGAAGCACTTTTTCGCAGCATACTGTTCTGCGAAGTTTAGTCTTTTTTTATAAAATTATTAGGAATGGTTTTCCTGATGAACTTCATTCCAAATTCTTATTTTCGCATTCTACGAGAAATGCGCAAATCATAATACCTGTCATTTATTCTTCTGTTTTTGAAAGATCTTTTGTCGTCACAACGGCGAGAACTTGGAATTGTCTACCCTTTGAGCTTAAAAATTTTGATCAAAGTGAAAACAATTTTAGAAACCTCCTCCTTTCTAACTTTGGTGAACGATGATTTACTGTTTTCTATATTTTTCTTTTCACCAATAGTAGAAGCACCTTTTCCTACAATTTATATTTCGAACCTTTAGCCATATTACTAACTTTTATTTTTATATTTAGATATTAAGAAAATTGTTAATGTTTTGGTATTCAAGAATTGCAATACGCTATCATTGGCCTTGAAGGCTTATTGTATTGCTTAATAATACAAATAAATAAATAAAGGATACAAAATTTGTCATTACCAAAATTACTGCGGATGGAATCTTGTAGGCCTAACAACAATGAGGTTTTACTTCTACTGTTTCTAAACCCACACTGGACATCGTGGAGAAATCTATTACTTTCCAAGTATCATTTGCGTTTTCATTACTTGTTCTACTACTTTGGAACAAATCGGCAAATTTGAGATTGACTCCCAACTAACTGGGAACACAGATGAAAGGTAATAAATGAGTACGCAATTAATAAAAAAATCGAAGTGAAACCATCTAAGCCTGCTGCATTAGACTTTATAGCGAGAACCGTTTTATCCAGCTCTTCAATACTCACACACTGATGCTGTATATAATCAATAATGGAAGGTAAATTCAACCGATACTTGATTCAAGTTGTCTACATTCAAATTACAATTATAGGATTTAGATTATTGTCAGCTTTCAGAAATACCTACCACTAGAGCCATTATTAAACGGAAGAATTTGAATTTATCTTAAATTTTCTACTAATTGAGCTAGATTTGTTTCTAGTCCTAAACGAACCGAAAGCGAATTCAATCTTCACAAAGATTGCTTTTCAGAACTTCGTTTTTAACGTACTTAATAACGTCCAACATTCGAAGCTTTTTTAAACACTCTAAATGCTTAAACATGGGTATAAACAGTATATATCGTCACCTGGAATCCAAAATCACGTAACCCACATGTTCATGATTTTTCAGGAGAAGCAAAAAACAAAGTAAAGTAATTTGAAGCTTTTTACTAAATTTAGGGATTTCAGACTATTAAGGCGAAATCAAATAACAACTTCAAAATGTTGTAGGACTGTGTAGTTCAGCCTAATAGACTATAACAATCATAAAATTAATTTTGATTTTACGTGTTTTTGGATTTCAGATGACGATATGTATGTAAACGTCCTGAAAATGTGATGGCAAGATTTTATTTAGATCTGTCGAAAATATGTTTTTGTTTCAGGACATTTAAAGTTATCCTTAGATTCGGATTATCTTTCAATTTCAAATTAAAAAGAGGTTTTTCGTACTCACCTTTTCCATGGCGTTGTGGGAACCGTACGAATTGGTTTAAAATGGCACATTTCCTTTTGAAGACTATCAGTACTACTGGTCTGTTGCCTCTCCTCGGGATAACGATGCAATATGGTGGGTGGTATAGTGTGCAGCTTGGGCTGTACACCTAGTGACTGGGTACATTTCTTTCGAGCCACAGATAAAGGTAAAATTGTAGATGATGTCGATGCCGATGTCAACAATGATGAAGTGCTTGCAATAGCTATTGATGAAAACTTGTTTGTGACCACTGAAGACGACGATGATGATGATGAGGTTACATTGTGAGAGGTGGAGGCTATGATCTTGGAGGTATTATTGTAGTTGCTGCTGCTAGAATTGGTAGTTTTAATCGCAGACGTGGTGTTGATGGTTGTTTGATTGCAGTTTCGTGACAATGATGCCGCAGTGGTTACAAGAGCTTTCTGCACAGTGTCCTTAAGGTTATTTATGAACGAGAGTGGTTTTGAGTTATCGGAATTTTTCAAGGAATGCTGCTGGTTAGAGGCGGTATCATTGGAAGAGTTTACATTTTTATGGGTTGGCGGTGTGTGGAAACTGAAATTGTTGTGGTTTTTTATATTCCCAGTTCCAGTTGTGGAGACCGATGATGGCGTGTTGGATGATGAATTGTGTTTGTTGTTGGTAGTTATAGATTTCGGTGTTCCCGATGATGACGATGAAGAGATATTCACAGACGTTTGCTGCTTCTTTGTTGCAGCAGCAGCTGCTGTATTTGATGGTGCATTACCATTGTTATTGTTGTGAAGGGTATAGGCTGTGGTTTGTCCTGGTGTAGCCACCAACATGATGCTACAAAAAGTATATATCGTCGTTCACAACGGAAGGGCAATTTCATTTAAACTTTTTGGGCCATTTTGTTTGCAGTGTTATCTTTAGCGATTCCTGTAATGCTTAAGAAGAAAGATGGACATTAGTATATGTTGGTTGTTGTAGCGAAAGTCCTTTCACCTCAAGAAAAATTTGTGGGATCTAGGGTCTTCAAGAATAAAAAAAAACTAACAACACCCCCAAAAATGCAAGACTCCCCTGACCCTCCCTGTTCATTCGCACTTCAGACAATGCTCACACACATACACAAACGGAGACACCAATTGGAAGCCGGTTTTCAGTTTTTCATAGAATTATTATGAAAAATTCTATTATTTTCGTCCGGCCAATTTTTAAATAGCTTATTTTTAATTTTTCACATTTCCTCTTGCATTTCATTCATAATTGTTGTATCCCTTCATTTCTTTTAGAGTAAATTTACTATATTACACACAAACACATGCACATACTCAGTCATAAAACCACTATTACGTTCATTCTCATTCGTTTTTCAATGATGTTGTTGTTGCTGCTGCTGCTGCTACTCTCTCACTACTACTACTACACTACGCTTTTTACTCCTTTTGTTTCTTTGGCAAAAAGTTGATTTTATGTTGGTATTTACCTTTATTTTTCAATTCTAAATATATAAAAAAAAATTAATTTACTGTTGGTATATTACAAAATAGTTTTAATTTATTTTAGAGGGTTTGAATTTGCGAAATATGGTGAAAACAACTACTAAACTTCTGTTTCGGTATAGCAAACAGCTGATCAGAGTGTGAAGCCGTCTCGCAACGCCGTCGATTTTTTTCGATTTGACGCCGCCATTAGACAACACGCAGATTTGCATTTACTGCTTCTACTCCGCTTTGTGTTCGTTGGTCGCTTTGTTCTCTCTATGAACAGAGGGTTGTCAGATCTTACAATTTTATCAGTAAATTGTCAAAAAAAATTCTTACAACCGTGTGAACTTAACATTTTTGTCTTGCAACGTTGTCAGAAATAGCAATGTCACATTAAAAGATCTGTCACTATGTGTACCTATCGCTTTAGGTTTATATCTAGTTTACACAAGAGAAAATTAGAAACCAATATAAAATAAATTTTGTGGTGACGACCAATATTTTTCGAGCTTAGGAACCGAAATTTCGGATACATATTCTTTGATATCTTCCATTATTTTAATCGGATTGGTTCAATATGGGTATCATTACAAAGCTTATATATAGCGATATACATATGTATGTATGTATGATTACTCAGAAACACTTTGGGCCGCGTAGCAGTAATTAACCCCAGCAGAAGGCTGTCCCCACAAAAAAACTTTGTCGGGCTACTCACGAGGCAATTTTTTCCAAACAAGTGTCTCCTACAAACTTTGAAACTGCTTGGAAAAAATTTTCTTGTGTGAATCTCGACTAAGCATTACATTAAACATTGTAGGCGAGGTTAATCAATCAGCTAATTCAATTGAGGGCGAAATCATGAGATTTAGTCGCGCGATCTGTCAAAAATACATCCCTGGGCGACTAGTCTTTTAGGTGTAAGGGCATCTCTTTAATACCGGTGAATGCGTCTGGCGTCTGTCAAAGTGTTGTTGTATGTACAGAAAACTATAGGATTAAATTTGAGTTTGACAGACGCCGGACGCATTCACTGGTATTTAAGAGATACCCTAAAGGAGGATGATTTGAGGAGGATCGCACGACCCCGAAAGAGGATCGCACGACAAAATTGGCACCCAATTACAGGGATGGGAAATTAATTATTTGGAAACTACTAAAAATATTAATAAAAATCTTATCGTTCATATTCTCTTCATATAAGTCCATATTCACACTTGAAATTGTCCCCCGCAGAATTGCAGTGTTTGGTGGAGGGACGCAGTCGGTAAGGGGGAGAAAAAAGTCTTCCGTACTTGTAATTTTTTTCCAATGCGTTTTTCGTTTTCTTTCGCTATTAAGTGGTGATTTTTTTGACATTTCCACATTCCTTTTTAATTAATATTAGTAGTTTTGTGCTCGGTTAAACATATGTATTTCGTGCGACATACATTTTAATGAAATTTAATGAACGATGAAAAAAAAAAATTTACGAAACAGAATACGTTGTCTGAACGCAAATTCAATTTCAAAAGAGAATTGCAGAAAAAATTGCAAGTGTAAATATGGACTTAATAAAAATGTAAAATATACACATTTTTAAAAAATGTTGTCTCTCGTACCTAGTTTCCATCGACATAAATTGAAATCAAAGTTATTAAATTAATTGTGATAGAAAACGTACGCGGTGAGTGTGTGAATTAGGAATTAGATAGATCAAATCAGTGTTACCGTTGGAAAATTTCAGAAAGGGGCACAAAAAGGGGATTTTTCCGAAAAACGGGGAACACGTTCATAAAATAAAGTGGCATGCTTTTTAAGGTTCTTATATAAGGCAAAATACAATAAAATCAAAATTTGTACACATTTTCTACAAATTAGTAAAGAAATTTATAAAAAAAAACTATATGTGTGCATGACATTACATATTATGGGCCTTGTCACAGAGCTTATTATAATGAAATCCAAAGCGCTAAATTATTTTTATTGCTGAATTGCTGCAATTTTCATGTGGACCTTATATATATAATTTTATAAATTGAAAAATAAATTATTCGCACAGTTTCTGCTTTTAACTACGAATTTCCGAACGGCATCTGTGATATGTCCCTATATCGGAATGGACGTGATCGGGTTATGCAATATATTCCGATAATAGTACCTGTGTTTTACTCTACAACAAATTTAAAAAAGCTACACAAAACATTTTGTGATGTATACTATCTAAGTAAATATATGAAAAGTCATATATTTTACATTTATTTTTTTATTTATTATTACTTTTTGGCAATTTATTGCCTTCATACGTTATTTACGTACATTAGTACGTAAAATGCTGTTTAAATAGTGCAAAAATATATTTTTTTACAAAAGTGGCAGAAGTGTATAAAAGTGGCACCAAAATTGTGAAAAGTAGCACATTTAGTATCCCAAAAGAAAAGGGGCGCAAAAGTATCACGGCTGAAAAAAAGGGGCAAAACTGCCCCTTTAGTCGCACAACGGTAACACTGGATCAAATAAAATAGTCTGCATTTACATGATACTTTTTTTTTAAGTATTAAGCATACTTATCGGCGTTTTGTGGGCGAGAGAGGCAGTCGGAAACGGGGGGAAAAAAGTATGCCGTACTCGTACTTATCATACTCATCGTTTTGTGTTTTTCGTTCGCACTTGGAAACAACAACAATTCACACAGGAAAAGCCGAAACAAAACAAATGAAAATAAGATAAGTATTGAAAAAAAAGTACGCGTGTGAACGTAAATACTTTTTGACTTCCACTAACTGGCGCATAAGCAGTAAGTAGCGGATTTGCACTATCTGGTAACAATGGAGTCATGAGTTGCGAAGAAAGAACAGTGCGAAACAGACAAAAAATTCGTAAAATGTATTCATAAAACATAAATTTACTATTCTGTGTTCAATTATTTACACTCTTTTTGCAAATATTAAAATAATTTTCCATTTTTGTTCTTCTTCTTCCCATTCATTCACAATAATTGACAACAATCTCTCCAAAAATGAGATGCCATACTGCGAAATATAGGATGCCCAATCTGGCAATACCATACTCGATTAAGACAGGAACACAAGCACCAAACTTTATTGGGAACTATTAATGCTTAAAAGTGCTTAGCTCCCCATACAAATTAAGCACCTACGGTGTAACGAAAACACGCCTCATATGTTGTGAATGTCTGAAGGCCGGGTTAGGCAAACTTAACCGTAATTTAACTTTAGCGCCGCCGTAACGTTGCCCGCTGGATCAATTACCAAAAACTTAAAAAACGTGCAGTATAACTCAGACATTCACAACAAAAATAGCAACAAATTAATTTTATTTTTTTGCTACTAATTTTTCAATAGTTTCGCATACATTTATTCTTTTTTCATTATTTTACTAATTTTGTTTGCAAATGAACGTAAACATACCGCGCAAATCAAATTTCAGCAGTTGGATAATAGTTTACACCTATGGTGGACACTTACGGTTACCTCAAGAATTCTTCACCGAATCAGAAATTCCTGCCAATTCATCAGAATTTTTAAGTAAACTTCGTGAATACTTCAACTTCCTGCGACCAAATCCAGTGTCTCACCACAACAAAAACAAAATGTTTATTTTCAAGAACCTCGATGATTGCACTCACGTTTTTCTTCGGACGGACGCAGTACGAGGACCACTTGAACCACCTTACACTGGACCATTTGAGATAGTCCAACGAATTTCAGATCGGTTATATACGATACGAATTAAGAACAAGGACGTGAACATATCGGTAGATCGACTCAAGCCAGCTTTCGTCATCAATAATACTGAGCCTGAACATCCTCAAACAACACAAACACCTCTACCGAGTCCTCAAACAACAGCATCACCTCTACCGAGTCCTCAGACATTCTCTCAAGACTCATCAACATCAACTCAGAGTACACAGTCCACCGAACTTCAAATTGTGCGGAACACACCAACTAGGAGAATATCGTTCCAAGCGGATCGGGTATCGGATCCTGACTTGGTCACTGGAGAGGGAGTGGCTGTGGCAGCACCAAGACCGTCGTGTTCGAATGACAAACAATCTGGCAAGGTTGTAACGAACCAGAGGAGGAGGAAACAACAGCTGATTCCTAGAGAAGTCTTCGCCGTCAGCGGTAGTTCTTTTAGTAATACTTCGAAAGATTTTGTGAACTATAGTTTTAGTATTAATAAATAGTTGTTAAGTATAAATACAAACGTCTCATTACTACAACGACAACTATACACCGATTTCCATATGTCAGATTGAATCAACTGATTCGTTACGCTAGGGGGCGTTACGGTTACATTTGCCTAACCCAGCCTTGAGTCAGGGCATCTCTTAAATACCGGTGAACTGCGTCCGGCGTCTGTCTAAAGGTAAGTACAGACGATTTGCAGATCGGACAACATTGCCAGAAAAATGGCGGAAAAATGCAACCCTGTAAATTAAAACCGTGTGAAAATACAATTTTTGTTTTGCAACGTTAGCAGAAAAGTCATTGCGAGATAATTTGCAGATTGTTATATGTGCGAATTGTATGCATGTGACAACGGCGCCATTGCCAGAAAAACATTTATAATGTATTTTTATTGGCAATCCTGCATATAAATATTTACAAAATATATTGTAAATATATGAAATTGTAATGTTTTCTTGCAATCGTCTGAACTGTAAATTCACCTTTGCCTAACAGTCTGTCATTGTCCGTATATTTGCAGCACTTTAACAGGGTTGATAACGTTTGCCGATCTGGCAATCGTCTAGACTCAGCTAAAGCGTTGTTGTATGCACAGAAAACAATAGGATGAAATTTGAGATTGACAGACGCCGGACGCATTCACCGGTATATAAGAGATACCCTCATATGGCACATTTTTCAAGTTTTGGGTAATTACTCCAGCCGGCAACGTTACGGCTGCGCTAAAGTTAAGTTACGGTTTCATTTGCCTAACCCGGCATTGTATCAGCTGATTCCGTACGTTATGGTTACGTTTGTCTAACCCAGCCATCATACGAAATGAATATCGACTGCTGATGGAAATTGTCGGCGTCAGTTCAATTCGGCGGCTACAAGTCTGCTGCTAGCTGCTAAAAAGTTGAAGAGTTGTTAATTTCACAAAAAATTCAATAAAAAATTGTATAAATATTTTAAACATATTAAAATACAGGTAAGCTTTTATCATGTAATGTAATTGAGTATGTGAGTTCTTGGAAAAGATATACATATATTGTGTGAGGCACGGATTTGGCAAAATCCATGTTGGCGTGGTTTGTTGTTGTTTTTGGCATTAAAATAAACTTTCAGGAAGGGAAATGTATGAAAATTAAATGAATTGACAAATTAGATTCCAGTCAACCAACACCATGCGAGAAAATTATTTCGAGGTTGTACAAAGTAATCATATTTTGCCCTTAGGAACATGATTACTCGCCCTCATCCCTGGCTCTGTTTAATAATCATTTTGTTTTTTGTTGGTATACAAATTTTTATTGGGTCTGGTTTTTTTTTTAATGGAAAGGTGCCTTCCTTTCCATCGCTTACAAGGAATTTTAATATTTCCTGACATGACGAAATTTTGACGTTTTATTTACATACAAAATGTTGCTAGTCTTATTTTGGTGGATTATTTATGTATTTGCAAAATGAAAATTATATGTAGAAACAAAAAACAATATGACACTCGCAATGAACGGTCATGAAAATATTCGCACAGTGTTTTGCGCCTGAATATAAATCAATGAATTCTACTGAACAGTTCGTAGGTGTACATTTACCAGCTATTTCGTATATATACTACCCAGTGTGTACATCACTGAGTTATTTTAAAAATTTTTAGGTCCACACAAATAAAACGTTTTTAGAAATTTTTTCGTTAGTAACATACGTATTTCATAAAATTGCAAATGCATCACTATACGTTTCTATTATAAATCTGACGAGTTCTAAAAACATTAAAAATGATATAAAGGGATTTTCCAATTAGGACGGGTCAATGTTGACAGTCTGTGCCAAATCAGTTTCTTATTCAGTCATTTATGTTAAATCATTTCAGGTTACATGTAAGTTGAGAAATATATCAAATCACATGCTGGGCAGGTATTCGCAAATTACTTACCGTCAATTCGAGTCTAGTATAAATTGAGGCGGCTACACCATCCAGACCTCCTTTCATAATGACACGCATTGATCTTTCGCCTATTTCAGTTCGAAGATTTTGTCGTATTGGTCTCATCCCGAGAAATATATGTCAAATATATATATGTATATGTACATACATATATATTTGCCAATGAGCTTACTATTATAAGTTTGACAGATTTTATTTTTACGGCCAATTGCACAATCTCCGGTTATACTACAGTTAGAGCTAACCTACAGTTATAGCTGTCAAATTTATTTTATTTTTACTTTTATTTTTTATTGTATGAAATTTTTATTTTTTAAATGTGAGTTAGGTCTAACCGGAGGTTGTGAAATTGGGGGTTAATGTTTTAGATCATTTTCTGTGTCCTGTATTTTTTTATATGTGTGCATACATGTATCAATTTACATACATGTCTGATTTGTAGGAAATTCGAAAAGAATCCTAAATTTGTCTTTGCTCCTGAGTTTACCCTGTGGAATGACTGACTGATTCTGTAAATTTTTTATATAAAGACCTTGATTTCTGATGTGAAACCCATAGGATTTAGTTATAATTACTCAGATAGCCGGTATTACATACCAGATCATTGTATGATTCGTGATAATTTCGCCAATTATACTGTCTAACACTCAATCGTTTGCAATGAATCTAGGCACTCTTATTGGAGAGATATTGGAGAGATTAGGCTGAATCGAGAATGCAATTAAGTAATAACATCGGATAGATCTAATTATGATCATTATAGGATCAACAGGAAATAATATATATATATATATATAAAATCCTTGGTACGTCTGTTAGTAATGAGGTCATTTGTATTTTAGAATTATTTTCACCGCGATAAATTTGCGGAAAGTAAACTTGTAAACCAGAATGGCAAGGAAGCGGCAAATATAATAAACACTTTTTCTATATTCCCACGGACAATCTTCAAAATTCCATAATATTAAATGATCAGATTAACCGATCAAACTTTCTTTCTTGTTGTTTCTATGTTCTTATAAAATCATTTTAAACCCTATTTGAACAGAGTTTCCTACATCCCGTTGATATTTGGGAAAAATAAAGTTTGTGCATGTCGTCGTAAGTAAAGTTTTCGAAAAAATCTGGTCTATACGGCTTTGAACAATAAAAACCTAGCATTATTGCAGTATAGCTTTTATATTTTTTGTTTTTTTTTTTCGTTTCCTCCCTTTAACCAATTCGGTTTTTGATTTCCATTTCCATATTGTGACCATGTTGGTATTGTGGTGGTGTTTGCCTTGTGTGCAAAACAGGAATTATTGACCCCAAAGACGAACAATAAATAAATACAACATGAAATTCAGGGCAGTGATGGATGACGCAGAATATATGCGGGAATTTCTAAATATTATCGTTACGCTCTCCAAACTGACGAAAGAATGTGTCATTAACATTGAGAAGGATAAAGTGCATTTCATTGCAAATGAAGAGTCGGGGACGACGGCCCCTTTGGTCTGGGTGGACATAGATGCCAAGCTGTACTTTCCTGAATACCACTTGGAATTGGTTGACAAAAATCATCCTCAAATAATGCTTTCCATTTCTCCAGCCAACCTCAGTCGAGCACTTTCCTCGTTGCGTTCCAATGCTCGTCATTGTAAGTTGAAATTGCTGAACTTGCAGTTCCCCTGTTTGCGAGTGGAAGTCGATGTCTTAACACAGAATTCGAATCAGATACGTCAAACCTCACATGATGTACCGGTGACTATTATTCCACGTAGTGATTGGGACTTTTATGAATTGCCCCAGAAGCCGAATTCGAAGTTGGTGTTAAATGTTCCCTCGAATCGTTTGATGCGTGGCCTCATCGATAAAATTAAAAATCTCTCGCCCACAATAATCTTCTATGCCACTTCGGGAGGGGAAATGAATCTAGTGGCCGAAACTGAAATGGCCACCATAACAACCAGATACAAAAATTTAGATCTAAAAGAGTTGAATCCTAGGGCGGATGAAAGGGACAAAGAGCAAATCGAGGCTTCATGTTCTGTGGATTGTAAGAAGACATCAATATTTTTCTCAGCACTACAGGTGCCCACTGGTGAATTGGCCTGCGGCATTGATGATGATCGTCTTATACATATGGAAGTGAATGTGCGACATGGCATTGCCATTCACTCCATATTGCCAGCTGTTTGTATGTAATAAAACCGGCGTAAATCAATGAAGATACGATGTCCATCAATCCATCGCATCCCTCATTCTTTCTCTTTGTTTCCTGCTGTGAAGACAATGCGAAATTTTCCAAGTACTCTGTTTATCATTATCACACATTCAATAAAGTGGAAAATATATATGTATTAATATTTGCAAAAATTGTTTACATTTCGTAGTTTTTGTTGTCTCTGTTGTTGTGTATCTGTTTACGGGACAAATACGGGTTTTCCAATAGGAATGATATGATTTTGAAGTGACGTTTCGGCCATTTGTAATATGTCATGATCTGTCATTTGTTTTTCATTGTATTCATTTCATATATTTCGCACAAACTTGTAATTCAAAGCCGTCTGGCCAATTAAACATTAATTACAATATGCATTTAACTAAGCTTTTTAACCAAGGGTAAAGGTAAACAACTACTCAGTGGTATATAATGATTTGTTTAAACCTAAGTAAAATAATAAGGAATAAATAATATGAGTACAGATTGGGTCAAAAATAATAAATAATAAGATATGCCATCCCGGAGCGAGTAAGTTGTCAGTTACGAACGAATAGAAATTTCAACGAGTAAGACTTCAAAGAGTTAGGTTTGCCGCGGATTTCGGACCGATTTTTTTTGTAATTGTCACTATTAAAAAATTAATATTAATCGATTAGTGCAAAAAAAGTTCAAACTATGTTCGCGGAAACCTGTTTTTTCGCGTGTGACATTTCATTCCTATTCGTTCGTAACTGATAGATTTTGACGTTTCGTCCGGACGGAACATCTGTATAATTTAAGCAAAGACCTTAAATTAGACAGATGTGCTAATGCACTAATTGATTAATATTAATTTTTTAATTGTGACAATTACAAAAAATTCGGGAAAATCGGTTTGAAATCCTCGAAACCTCGCTCTTTGAAGTCCTACTCGTTGAAATTTCTATTCGTTCGTAACTGACAACTTACTCGCTCCGGGATGACATATCTTATTATTTATTATTTTTGAATTTAAGGTCTGTGGATTGGGTACACGGAAAAGTATTTAGGATAATTAAATAACTACTCATATATGGAAATAATCAAAATAGAAACAAAATGTATAAGAAATTTATTGAAGATGTTGAAGAAGCCGATTAGAGTAAGATGTAATTGATAAACTAACGTTCTTTAATTGAGCAGGTAAAGCTTTGTATAATCGTGCTACTCTTACAAGAAATGCATAATTTTTTTGTTTTATCTTTGGTATTTTTTTATTAAACGGCTGGGGAGCCAAATTAGATTTTGTAACAGTTATCATTTAGTTAATTTAGTTTTATTTTATTGCTCAGGTTTTTTAACTATGTAATATATGTAATTCATTGGCCTTATAGGCTTTGTATTGCTGGAATGGATTCAATAAATAAATAAATAAAAAAAGGTGAAATATCCTAGGTATTAATAACTGATTTCTTCTAGTTGAGTGACAAAACTCAAATGATCTCACCAGGAAACTCGGACACAGATTCAAAAAAGTGGAGAAACTGCACCCAAGAAATTTTTCAACATATGGTGTTATATGAACTCGTCGATTTAATCGGTACACAAAACGCACAGCTCTGTTTATGGCCAGATGTATCAGACTTATGTTTCTCTGTGTAGTCCCAGAGTATACCTCCAAACAATACAAAACAGTTGGCATAACCAGGGCATGCACAAGCCGCTCCCTAACAAAAAGTGGCAGAGATAAATCGGTACCATACAGGTTTTTTAAGGTCAGATTCACCCTCGAAACTACCATATTAATGTGATGTTCAAAACAAAGCTTATCATCTAACTGAACTCCGAGGCATTGCATGCGACGGACAAATTCAATTCGAGTGTTATTATATATTAACTGAATATTATTGTAGCAAACGGAAGAAAAATATAGTGCCTTGGTTTTTAACGGATTTATGCAAAGCTTATTATGCAACATCCAAACACTTAATGTTTCGAAAACAAGATCAATTTTAGACTGAAGAATCTCCGCAAAACAGCAACTGAATGTCATCTGCAAAAGCATAAGGAACACACCAGTTTTGTAAACGGGGGAAAAGGTTGTTTATGTATATTATAAATAGCAACGGCCCCAACACTGATCCCTGCGGAACACCACTTTTAACAGGAAGAATATTACTGTACCTACTATCAACATATACCAATTGACGCCTTTTAGCAAAGAAAAGAGCACAGCATGGTACATGCACTACTCGAAAAACATATGTATCATATAACTTATACAACGAAGTGGAATAATCCACTCTGTCGAAAGCTTTTTCCAAGTCCAATGACACAAGAATACAAAATTTCTCATTGCCATAATTACCGCGAATGGAATCATTTAGACCTAACAATAAAGAAGTTGTACTCCTGCTGTTTCTAAACCCACACTGGGCATCATGGATGAATCTATTATTTCCCATATAGGTCAAAATTTGCGATTTCATTACATGTTCCACAACTTTGGAACAAATTGGTAAAATTGAAATAGGAAATCATTCATTGAGTGTGAGGCTCCCTTCTTCTCATCGGGCACAATTTTAGACGTCTTCCAGCCAGATGGGAATACAGATGACAGTAAAATCGTGTTTACAAAATGCAAAAATGGAAAGAAATAAATGGGTATACGATTTTTAAAAAATTTAGGGTAAACCCATCTAAGCCAGCAGCATTAGATTTTATAGCGAAAAACGCCTTATCCAAATCTTCAATGTCCACACACTGAAAAGAAAAACCATAATCTCTAGGTGAATTTAACTGACAGTAGTGTTTACAATTTCATCATGGAGAGATATACGCGAGAACAACGTTTACAAATTATTCAGTTTTATTACAAAATAATCGTTCTCCAATTGCAACTTTTCTTGCGCTAAGTCCATTTTCTTTTAAACTCCAAAAAAACACTTTCCAGTCGACCCCATGAGCAATATTTTATCTCTCATTAAGAGCTATCTTTTTGTCATTGGCCCATTGGGACCACACAGCAAATGAAACAAATGAATTGTTGCGAGAAAAGTTTGGAGATTCGATTATTTCAAGAAATTGGAATATTGAATGGCCTCGAGAAAGTTGTGATTTAACACCATTAGACTATTTCTTGTAGGTTTATTTGAAGTCATTAATCTCTCGAAATAAACCAGACTCTCTTCAAGCATTACAAGTCAATATTGTATGCCATTCATGACATACGACTTGATTTAGTGGAAAAAGTGCTCGAAAATTGGGTTCACCGAATTCGTTCCTGCAGAAAAAGTCGTGGAGGCCATTTGAATGGCGTTTTTTTTAGAACTTAATTGTATCGATTGTACTTCACATTAAATAAAAAAACTTTTGAATTTCCTTAACAATAAGTGTGCTTTTTTCAAAGAAATCATATCACTCGTATTGGAAAACCCTTTACAAAATGTACTGGCTAGTCTTGGATCTTTGCAATTTTTGTTAATTGCGTTATTCCGACACGAAAAGTGGTTGTACTATTATAACACTGTGTGTACTGTAATTGGGGCATTTCAGCACATTATCCCTATATCTCTCTGTTTTGTTATAGTAGTTGTTTTCCTGATATCCAAATGGTTTAGACGGATAAATTCCTAGGGAGCTCAAATTCTCACTCCGCTCATCATTGTCTCCATAGTTACAAATTTCCTAATCCGAGAGATCTCCAAAGCAGATCCATAGCTTAATAACTGCTCGAAATATTGATCGTAGAGCATAGTACGTACATCAACAAGAAGACGTTCGGCACAACTTAAAGCATCACGAAGATTGCTGCAGAAAATAAATTTGCCATCAAAAATTCAACCTGTACTAGAATTGACACAGACAGACTGTCAAAATCGGTTTGAATGTGCATTTTGTTTTATTGTCAAAGCTAAAGAAAGCCCCCAGATTTTTCCCCATTTTTTTTAATCGATGAAGCTCAATCTGACTGGATATAATATACGGCAAATGTCATGAATATGTCATTTGTTGCCTTAAAAAACAGAAGAACAAGCAAAACTGCAAGATTTTGGCTGCGAATTAGTACCTTATTACAATTAAAATTGTACATAAATAAATTGTAAATAGATAAATTTTTCTTAATTATCCAAAAGACTGACAAAGCCAGTGTTGTTGCAAGGTTGCTACGTCCATTCTTTGAATTTATGCAAAAAAAATTAATTCAAACTATTTTTTAGAAGAATCATAATTTTTTTACCTTGATATACTAACATACATACATACATACTTCCATTGTTAAATGATGACGAGTTTATTTACAATTGCCAGGTTCTTTCTATTCATTTAGAGCAAAATTATATGTGTTACTATAAATGCCGTAACGTTTCAGATCGGCTTCAAAACCGCAGGACGACCTCTACTTTCGTTCGACAAAAACTCAAGTCATTCATCAGACTCAATTGTATTGTACGTGTGTGTACGAGAGTGAGGGTATCTCTTGAGTAAATGCAAAACTATAACCTCAATTTAAATGTTCTTTAACACAACAACGATGACAACTACAACAAAAGAAACAACATCAAGAGCAAGTGACAGCAACAGCAGCAGTATGAAATGACTTGTAGTGTGGGGCTAACAGGAAAGGGGGTGAATGGTTAAGCGGGGATATTATGGGTGGGGGCACACACAGTAATATTTGTGTCCTAATTTATGCCTGCTATAATCTACTTCTACTGCTGCTTGTTAGCTTTTGTATGTATTACAATGTTTTGTGATGTCCTCTTTTTTTGTTGGTTCGTTCGTCCTCCATCACAAACGTTTACTTTCAGCCAAAGAACACTGTTCTGTTATTGCATTTTAATGACGGCATATGGACGGATTGTTTTGCGTTTTGTTGTTAGTAGAGGAAATGATGCGCTTTGAGCCATTTTCATGAAATGCACTCATTTGTCACGGCACTGATGACACATGAGCTCAGCTAGAGAACTGCTGCATAGGCGAGCGAGAGAGCTGGAGGCAGAGACAGTGGTGCGGCCAGTGGTGGCCCAGCTGCCGCAAAGTGTACCAATTATCGAGAAGGCGGCCAAAAATATTTTTTTATGGTTACCGATTTTAAAGTTCAATACTTATTACTCAGATCAATACTCATCGGCTTTTAGTTATTTTATTTGTCCCTGATAATGCCTTTCGATTAAAGTCGAAATATCGAATAAAAAATAAATAAATCTATAAAACCTAGACCTTCATCTCGATGTTCATTCAAACAATTTGGCTAAATCCCAATACAGGTCGAATAAACGAATATTATTCAAACTTTTAACTTTTTGTTTTAGGAGATTTTTAAGCAAGATACATTTTGTATAATTATGCTTACTATAAGCTATTGGTGCAAGCAAAAGGAAGTTTTTGTCAATCTTAGAAATTTAAAAAAAAATTAAAAAGGTCCAAATTGCACTAAAATCTCGTACTTAACAGAACATAACTCCTTCCCGTCAAAACACGTCAAGAATTGTTTTCACCCTAGGTTAGCTATTTTGTGAAAAATGTATGAATACAAAAGTTTTCCAAAAAAAAAATTGTTAACATTTTTTTGATGTATTTTGGCCTTCCTACCATATTGCAGTTAGGTCCCCTAGTTTGCCCCACCCTACCCCTAAAGTATTGATTACACAAGAGAACAAGATATTTGTTGATTAAGAACTGAATGTTGTTTTTAGGGTTATTTGGGATGCTGAATCCAAATCAGCAATTGTTTTTTTTTCTATCAGCTCGACTTCTCGCGATATACCGTTATGTCAAAAATGAAGAAACTTCCACTACATATATTAGAATATCTTGAAAACTATTCATCGTATTCGGTTAAAAATAAAATCCAAAATACGTCAATAAAATTCTCTTTAAGATATGCTCACATTGTTTTAAATTTGCCCAGCAGTATCAGGGATAACGTTGACGTTTTGTAAAAAAATCCATAAAAAAGCGACAAATATCACGGTTGTCTGAAAGCATTTAATTCGATATATTTCGAATGATGTGAGCTTTATTTCATTGAAATCGGTGCCCAACTTTTGATTTTATTCACAACTATTTTTAAAAGATATAAAAATGTTTGTTCTTTAAAAATCCTAAAAAAATAAAAAAAAACGGTTGTCTGAAAGCATTTAATTCGATATATTTCGAATGATATGAGCTTTATTTCATTGAAATCGGTGCGCAACTTTTGATTTTATTCACAACTATTTTTAAAAAATATAAAAATGTTTGTTCTTTAAAAATCCTAAAAAAATAAAAAAAAAAATCACAGTTGTCTGAAAGCATTTAATTCAGTATATATAATATGATGTGTGCTTTATTTCTTTGAAGTCTGTGCACAACTTTTGATTTTATTCACAACAAGCTGGGTCCACTCGTTGCCCACGATTTTGATTTCCGATTCCGTGAATTTTTGCACCAATCACGAATCGTCGTTAAATTTATAAATTTTAATCAATTATGTACATGTGCGAAAATTTTAATTGTTTAATAAAATTTTTGCCATCTTAACGCCATTCGAGAGTTTGAACCTGATATGTTATTGAATGCTATTCATGACATACGATTCGGCCCGGACAAACTTAACACCGTTTTCTGTTGCTTAGTATTACCTTTCTGAGTTTTAGTATAAAATAGGCAATCAGGGTTGTTGTGGAATCCGATTGTTGTTGGAAAAAAAAAATAACTTTGGTGTCACAGAAGGTTATTTTTTCGATTTCAATTCTGATTCGGACAACAGTCGAATTCCACAACGTGAAAAAAATTTAATTTGGGGTCACAGTTATTTTTTTTCTCGATTTCAATTTCGATTCCGACAGCAATCGGATTCCACAACAACCCTGAATATATTCTTTTCTATAGCATTTTATAAAATGGAGTTGTCTGAAAGTATTTCCTAAATATTTTGTGAGACGCAGTGAGGGAGATTTTGCATTCAAAAATAAAAGTTTTCCAGGACATGCATCAAATAGCCTCAATCACTCGACTGATTTTTCTTCTCATACTTATAAATTTTAAAGATGAACCATAGAATAAAAATTCTCATTTTGATATTCCACGGATGGGAAACCACGTTCCCAATTCGAACAAAGGATGAACTAAAAACGAAGAACGGGTATTTCATCTATATAAACCGTATGCTCAGATTTTTTCCCCACACTCCTTTCACTTCATCTCACGTATATTCTCTGGCACTTGCTTTTTTCTTCTCCTCCAACGGAAGTGCAAAAGTTTCTCTTTTATTAACAACAAACATCTTTTGGCATTTGCTTTATGTAGGAACGATGTACCACCACATACGACGTCTTTGTTTAGTACGATGATGACAACAGACATTGAATCTGCCCTGCGTTGGTTGCCTTCGGGCATTCTGTGTGTTCACCCCTAGAATATTGATGTATGATTTTGTATCCACTGTGTTTTGCTTTGAATTTGGTATTTTTTGCTCATTCTCTTGGTGTTTTTCTCCTTTTTCGGAATTACTACTTTGTTGTAGTCTCGAATACACATGTCTGTCTGTCTGACTCTAAATGGTGGAGTTGCAGACGATATGCCAGGTCGTTCTTCTGCATAATTTGGGTACATTTTTTTAAATCAGAGATGTGAACTGTTTAGGCTTTGGAATGAAATTATGAATTTGCTATTGTATTAAAGTCACCAAAATTGTTCGCAGCTGTGGATTAGTTTCCATTTTCAGTGTAGTCATATATTATTATACAGTGTAATCATGTATTATTATACAGTGTAATCATATATTTATATACTTTAGCTAAGGAGGGAGGGTATATATCATTACCTGCGGGCCAAAATCCAACACATCGAAGCAGTGAACTAATTGGCTATATATGCTTGGCGGAATTTCGTTTTGGACATTTCATTAATTTGGGTGTGTGCACGATAACGCTTGCGAGGAGTGACCGATTGCCTTACAATTTTGTATGTGATAATATTTTCTCATGTCTTAGGCTAAATTTAAAGGTAGGCTATAGTTAGCTTCGTAGAACTAAATGACCCGTGTTTGCCAAAATCGACAGAAATGTATTTCGAAAGTTATACGTTAATTTCGAAAGTTCACAAAATTAGTTTTACCTCATATTTACTTATAGCCTCGATACAAATGTATTACACGACATGACTTCTTGGTGGCAAGGAAAACACAAATTGCTACTAACTGAACTATTAATTTGATAATTTTTGATTACTTTTATATAGACATCATAGATCCACATTTATATCGCCACTTTTAATTGTTTCAATCATCATCCATAATACTTGAAGATTTTTCTAACATTTCTAATTTTTATCCTCAAAAGATAAATAAAACAAGTAAGAAAGTTCAGTCGGGTAAACCGACTTATGAATAAATAGTAAATTTATTTTTTTGTTTTAATTAAATTATTATCAATTTAAATTGCATTTTATAACTTTAAAGTTTGTTCTGGTATTATAGTTAAAAGCTGTTTATTTTTGGTACAAAATGGTCTATTTGTGTGGAACGTACCAAAAGGGGCGTGCCAATAACGGTCACTTTTCTCTGGACTCTATAACTATAAAGGCATTACACCGTACGCAATTAATTTCAAGTATTTATATTAACTGGTGTAAAAGCTTTTACCTTTTTGTACAAAAAGGTCAATTTGTGTGGGAGGTACCAAAAGGGGCGTGCCAATAACGCCCATTTTTCTCTGGACTCTAGGTACTATAAAAGCATTATACTGTACAACATTTCAAGTATTTGTATGCACTGGTATTAAAGTTATAAGGGTAACTTTAGGTACAAAATGGTCCATTTGTGTGGGAGGTACCAAAAGGTGCGTGCCAATAACGCCCACTTTTCTCTGGACTCTAGGCACTATAAAAGCATAACACTACAAAATTTCAAGTATTTGTATCAACTAATATTAAAACCATAAGCAGTAACTTTTGGTGCAAAATGGTCCATTTGTGTGGGAGGTACCAAAAAGGGAAAGGCCACATCGCCCATTTTTCTTTACGTGTTAGCGACTAACAAACTAATACTATGTGTGAAATTTTAGAAGATTCGAGTAAGTAGTATATAAGGTATTAAAGAATCAATATTTCACTAACATTTTAGAAGGAATGGACCAATATGGCCCATCTTCGAACTTAGCCGGAGATAGAGAAAATTATTACCGCATACCAAATTTGAAGTCAATCTGTTAATCCTTTCGAGAGTTATCTTGCGCACCAGCCAGCAGACAGACAGACGGACGGACGGACACTTAAATGACTTAAAATGACCCAAAACGGATTTCCGCCGAACATACTTAGGGTCTTCGGTCACTCCTTCGATGTGTTGCACTTTTGGCTCGTAGCAAATGCTATATAACCTCCTCTCTAAGGTGAGGGGATAAATATAATGCAAATCGCAAAGGGATTTTTAAAAATTCAATACATATACATATATAACAATTAAACATTTTTTGTTTCTAAAAAATAGTCAACATTGCAATAAGTCGTCTTTTAGAAGGAAGTTTAAGATGTGTATCATCAAAAAAAGTTGGCCACTTCGGGCAACTTCTGCAGTTATACTCACTAAAAACCTGTGACTGGTATCTCGGCAAAATTCAAAACATAGAATTGTTTCCAAGAATACGTTTTGGAACCACTGTGTTTCCACTGAAGGATACCAAACCTATAAAATGTGATTCCTTTGAGTAATATTTAAGTGAATTTTGACAATACTTTTCAGACGAACGAAAACGCTTTACACAAAACCAAGGGCTAAGATTTGTGCGGTTAATTCAGTCGGTTAATGCATTTTCTTGCTTGTTTTCTGCTGTTTTAAATTTTATTTAATTCATTTGCAGATAGCATTTGTAAGCAGTAGCATTTAAATGTGGTTAAAATTCCGCAAAATGAAACAGAAAGCATCGTGTGGCGACCTTCCTCTGGATGGCCGTGCAATGTACACTGATGATTAATAAATGGTTGTAGGCACGGGAGCAGGCATCAACGGTGAATCTCTTGGTATAAGTAGGTCTTGTGCAGTATTTTTCAGGCGGAAATCTTTGCTGTACTGGAAACCCTACGCTTATTAAACCAAACAAAATCTCGTGCATAACGAACACATAACAGTATATGTTGACAGTCAAGCTGCTCTGAAGACACTGAAATCAATGTTATTAAGTCCAAGGTAGTAAATAAATGTCGACTGGAATTTCAACATTTGACAGACAGGAATAGACTATGCTGGTTCCTGGTCACTGTGACATCGCAGGAAATGAGAAAGCTGATGAACACAAGTGCCGAACCATCGCTATATCCCCCTTTATGCAAGATAGAGTGTTTCGTAAGATAGAGTGTTTTTACAAAAATCTAGTAAACCAGAAATGGTCAAGCAGATCCGACTGTAAAATCACTAGATCTAAGTCCTGAAATCTTTTGAATCATACCAGGAGGGTATATTCGCTTAATATTAGGCACGCCGACTCACTGCAATGTTAGATAACTAACATCAAAATGGCTGCGTGATTTGGCTGACTACTGACTAGACGATCGAACACCTTTGCCAATGTCCTTCCATATCCGGGCGAAAGCACCGCTACCTAGGTGATTACACGATTCAAAATCTGGAAGCTCTGTCCCACTATATCGACAGGAATCTGGGCTTCATAAGATGCCTGGGATGGCTAGGTACAAATATCTCTCTACTTTTCATATTATTATCCACTTGACAGGACGAACACAATGGACCAAATTGTCCCGAGTGAAGTAATGGTAGTGCGCCGCGCGTCCTTAACCTAACCTTAATATAAAGCATTCAATTCGAAACATGACTATATTGAATTGAATCTACAATGAAAACAAACTATCAGAAATGCAATTATATAGGGTGATCCATTTCGACGTTCCCTACTTTTTTAAAGAAACAAAAACACAGAAAATGCAAATTGAATGGGGAATGTTTATAATCATTTGAAAGAACATTCTTTGGCATTTATTTTTTGAAGATTATGTCTATCAAATGTTGGCCGCGACTACGTCTCAGATGGTCCATCCGTTGAGTCCAATTTTCGATGACTCGTTCGAGCATTTCGACTGGTAACTGGCGAATGACACGCGTGATGTTTTGCTCCAATGCCTGAATCGAAGCGGGTTTGTCCGCATAAACGGTGTGATATCACACGATCTTGGTGGCCAATCGACCGGCCCAAAACGTGAAATTATCTGCTCACCGAAGTGTTCTCTCAATAAATCCATTGATTGATGCGATGTGTGGGAAGTGGCACCGTCTTGTTGAAACCAAATGTCGCCGAGATCACGAGCTTCAGTTTCAGGCATCAAATAGCCTGCTACCCGTTGGTATGGCCTGGTCTATATTCTACTATATGGCTTCAAAATATTTGATCTATGTTATAACTGAAACAATTTTTTATGTTTCATTATACGGGGTTGCCATGTTATTGATGTTATTTTATGGTTTTCCCACTGTGGAATTGAGCTGAAGATCAAACAGTTCCTTCTAAGTGAAGAAAGTTATTTTTAATAGTCAAGTGAAAAAGAAAACGATCTTGAAATCCAACACCAACCAATGCATGAAGCGTTTTGGTTTGCTTTTAGTTCCTAGTTGTTTTGTACAGCGACATTAATGATGTATTTCGAAGAAAAAATTGTAATGTTTCAAACTACCTCGGAATAAAATGAAACATTAATGAAGTTCCATCCCTGTGCTACTGTTTCGAGTCTGTGTACTCACTCGCTTTTACAGTGCTGCTGTTATTCCTTTTCATTCTTTGTAGCATTTCCTTGCCGGTTCTTTAATTGGGTGTTGTTTGTTATTAACTTCTTTGTCCATGCCGTTTTCCCCCACTAACTTTATAGTAGGGACACATTTCTCTCGTGTTCATCCATATTGTTTCAAGAATTCGCCTGGCTCAATATTTTTGGAGTTTTTATTTTCGGATTTGTTTTTTTTATTTCATTGCCAGAGATTTGTTGCATTTCCTTTTGTATTCATTATCCGTCCAAGCTCTTTTGTCACTCCGTCCGTCCGTCCATCTGTCTGTATGACTGTATGACTCTGACTGGTTTTCAGTGTGTTTTTGTTTATTTTCGGTTTTGTAATGTTTATGGTATGATTGTTTGTTTTTATTCATTTTTTTCTGTATTTTTGATATTTTCCTTTTTCTGCTCTGTACTTTGCCGTCTTCTTCCTCAACAACATTAAAATAGCGCAACAAAGGCAACCAACAACCAGTTGGTTGGTTGCCCATGGAAGGTATTGCCTGTTTGCCATAGGCGACGACGGTCGTCGTTGTCTCTCTTTTTGTCCACTTCCCATCTAAACATACGGAGTATTTATTTTCGTTTTTGCCTTTTTGCTCTGCTCAACATCATCGGAACTAGTTTCTCTTGTTTTTCGTTTCGCATGGAGTTTCGATGGATTCGAATGTTGGGGATGGCGGTTCGGCGCGGCGGACAAAGTAAACTTCCATGTTTTGAGTGCTTTTTTGTTGCCCCCTTCTTTCATTGGTCAAACGTAAACAAAGCGAAGCGAGAAACGAACATTTTTATTTTGTTTGTTTTCGGGAAAATTCATTAAAGCTGAACTCTTATTATTTAAATGTCTTCCTTTTTTTGACTGTTGTTACTTCAACAATTCACAAAATATGCTGCACTCATAAGTCAAAGCCGTTAGCGCCCATCATCAGTCAGACGGAATGTCTGACGCTGCCTCATCATCAACAATGTTGTGTGAAAGTTTTCAATTTTCTCAATTTCAGTTTCAGTTTTGGTCTAAGTTTCAGCTATCTGCCCGGAAAATTTCCTGTGTTCAAGGAAATGTACACAACTGATAACAGGAATTTATTTTTTTTCTGTTCGTTCCATCGGGAGCAAGAAAGGAAGGCAGCCATAGTACGTCATACTCTAATTGAGGTTTCCATTTCAAAATATGTATGTATGTATGTACTATGTAGTTGAAGTAAAATACAATAATGCCATCTACGAAAGAGTCCTTAATGGAGGGCGTAGATGAAAATATTTTAAAGGCAGACAGACAGTCATATGCATACCTATAAAGGACATAAAAGTAAAATTGATGTGTTTATCAGCCCGATTCTGAATACTCCCGGGGAATAAATACCCGGGGAATTGTTTTTTCCCGAGAATAAAATTCTCATATTCTGAATTATTGGGAGAAGGCAAATGAGGGAGAGGGAAATTAGCTATTGTGTTGTTGATATTTCATTCCATGATAACATAATTGTAAGGTAATGCCGCTTACCCAACAACGGGAAAAAATTCCCGGTGAATTTTATTTAGAATCGGGCTGTATAATTTAGACCAGTGTCGCCGTTTTGGGAATTTCGGACCAAATTTGGGCAGAAAAAATTAAAAAATTTTAGTTTGGGCCGATTTTTTTCCGCCAGGAAAATAAAGGAATATTTCGGGACGTGCAAAATTCTTTTGCAAAATGTGGTTTGTTTAGCAAAAATCTAGAATTATTGTACATAAAATGTTCGATATAAGCAATACACCGTGGCTTTCGCTCAAGGGTGCTATTTCAAGAATTTTTAAGCAATGGGATTGTTTAAAATTGTATTTCATTTCGTGTTACCATAAAGAACAAGGTATTCCAACGAGAGGTGTTATTTTGAATCTCCCGGTATTTCGGTAGCAGTCACTTTTGAAGCTTTTATTCTTTGACATTTGACAAGTAGAAACTACGCCATTACTAAAAATGGAACGATACACGAACGATTCAACAACGCATTGAAATGCATGAAAATGATCCGGAATTCCATCGAAAAATCATCTTGACTGATGACGCCCATTTCCACCTCTGGGGCTCAAGAGTTGTTGTTGAGAAGCCTCTCTATACTCAACGTGTGACTGTTTGGTGCGGTTTGTGGTCCGGCGGGGTCATTGGACATTACTTTTTCGAAAATGAGGTTGGATCAACAGTTACGGTGAATGGATTGCGCTATCGAGAGATGATTAATGATTTTTTATGGTCGGAGTTGGATGGTATTGATCTGGACAACGTTTACTTTCAACAAGACGGCGCTACGTGCCACTGTTACGGGAAAAGTTTCCGAACCGTGTTATCTCTCGAAGAGGTGATCACAATTGGCCACCGAGATCTTGTGATTTAACACCTTGCGACTTCTTCCTTTGGTGCCACGTGAAAGATAAGGTCTACGCCAACAGCCCAGCGTCGATTCAAGACCTCAAAGATAGAATTCGTGAGGCTATCGAGGACATAGGGCAGCCACTTTGCGATTTGGTTATGGAAAATTTCATGAAAAGGATATGGTCCTGTAAGCGTGGTCGAGGTGGCCATTTGGCTGATGTTGTTTTTCATTATTAACGGCATACTCTTTATAATGAAATAAACATCCGATCATTTATCTCAAAAAATTGAATTTTTTTTTATACCAAAATAACACCTCTTGTTGGAAAACGCTTTACAAGGAATTTCTGTTTGTGCCATTGAAGAAGAAATGACTAACAGGGTTAAATGCTATTTTTTCCTTCTAGATTTGACTTCGTAACGCCACAAAAACCTGAAATCTCAACGAATTGGGCTGAAATTTGGTAATTAGTTTATTTGTACAAGAAACCATTCACATGCGATCCATGCTGAAGGGTATATAAGATTCGGCACGGCCGAACTTAATCCGTCTTACTTGTTTTTTATTTTGGCGGACGCTGCTATAGACTGCATTTACATACATACGTATCCATATCACTCAGATCTTTTTTCTGGTGAGAATTAGCATAACTCCAATTGGATTTATAATACGTATTTATATACATACATTCCCAATTAGAAGTGGGTATCTAATGACACTCATTTTTTAATAGAGGTTGAAAAAGGTCGAAATAAGATTGCATTTTGCTTTATTTAAATGAACATAAAAATCCTCTTGGAATATTTTGCCCTTGAGTAACATTTCCAATTTGAAGGAATGTGTATGACATTTCCTTATATATGTACATAGTTTTATGTAACTATAACTAAGCGGATATATACTATTTAGAGGAAATTTTTTAATTTCGTTTGTAGTAGTATATTTATTGACCTTGAAAACTTCAGCATTATTAAATAAATGAATGAAATTAAAAAGAGAAGTTACCAAATATTTGATATTTAGAAGAAATTTTTTAATTTTAGTTGTAGTAGTAGATTTATTGACATTGAAGACTTCAGTATTACTAAATACATGAATGAAATTGAAAAAGAAAAATAAAAAAACTCAGCTCTTATCCCAAAATTTGCCATTAATTAATAAATCTGTTTTTTTCTTCGCTTCTATAAAGTAGGGATGTGTTATCTGTAGTTTTAAGGTTTTACGAATTTACGATATTTTTCCTCGCACGGGAATTTCCGGTAGGTTAACGATCTTAGCAAAATGTGTGCATTGATAACAAAACATTTCCGTTTTCTGTCCATTCTTTGTTGTCGAAGAACTTGTTGTTACGAACTCATTTTGAATGGCACACTTAAAAAGAAGTCTAGAGGCACCGCCATTTATAAATCATTACAAAAAAAATCGATTTTTTTATTAGAACTAAGCCTTAATGCCTGGTACACGCTTCTTATGGTGGCGTCCGTTCGTATGACATTAGCAGAGTTCGTCGTCGTCTCCTCAAGGCACACGAAACGAGTTCTTATTGCGTTCGTTTTTTCTTTGTTTATTTCTGAAATGTTCCTCCACTTTTTTCATGGGTATATTTATGGTTGGTGATGTTGGTTGACTGACTGCATGGATGGATGGAGGGCGACAGTATTCAGTGTTGGCGTTTTTGTGCCTGTATGAACTTTAGCTTTAGAAAATATTCAATCGAATATAGGGTTGGTACGATTTTGTATGGAAGATTTGTTATGTACATACATACATATGTATGTATGTATATGCATATAGAAATTACATGATTTCAGATTGATTTTACATGGCGGCCGGAAGTTGGACCCCAAGAAAATGCACCCCAAATTGAAAATGAAAGTGCACCCCGAATTTGGGGCCTATTTTCGTTACAAAAAAAGCTGATTTAGGAAATTACGCCCCAATCAAGAAAGCAGCATGAAATGAAAAAAAACTAAGAAATGTTCTCCGTAAATCTGTATACTAACCTATTTTCTAATTATAAATCTTTTCCTGTGCGGTCGGACTACGGCCAGCGGCCTTCGGCCTCTGTTTAAGAATTTCTTCTATGGACAGCATCCAAAGATGGCAACGTGGAGCAAATCTTTTATGCGTAGTGAAAATAAATAGATGAAAATAGGCCCCAAAAAGCAGACACGAAATGAAAGTAAACCCCAAAAAGCAGAAATGAAATTAAGCCCCAAATAAAATTGTTGTTGTTTGATATGTTATTTTTTGAGGCCCATATTCATAAAAATATTGGGGTGTATTTTCCTGGGGCTCAATTTCATTCCGCCATTTTACATGATTATTTCAATCTATTTATATTCAAAAACAAATTTACATTACTTACAATGCAAAGTAAACTTAAAATCACTTAAAAATTCTTAGATAAATTACAATCCGACGTAGATTAACATCTAGACATTTAAATTTGCGTTTTTGGATAAAAAAATAAATAATAATGGGAAAAAGGTAATGATTAGCCGTCATTTTTTATCAAAAATTAGTAAGGGCATACAAAATAGTGGCGCTTAGTGACTTTTAGTGCACATAAAAGAGAGATGGGTACTTAGAAAGTCCGAATTTACACTAGGCAAGTTTTTTCAGCAGCTTATCGTCAAATTCTCTTTTGAACTTGCACGAATAACTCAAAACGTTCAGGGAGAGTTTTTCCCCCCTCTTGCAGACTGCCTCTCTCTCCTACAAAACGCCGATAATCTGCTGAACATTCAGCAAATGTAAATAGGGACAAACACAAAATTTTTCAGTATATTTAATGGATGAGTGCAGATTTCAGAGTACGTATACGCATTAAATGCTTATATCCACGCGGTAAATTACTGTATAACTGAGAAAAATAATTGGGGCGAGAACAGGGGACAACTTTTTGTAAGAAATAATTCTACAAGGTTCATGTTTCTTTCATTCTTTGAACTGAAACTCCGAGATAAGTAATCATATGTATTTTTTTTGAATATCTCGAGAACAAGAGCTACACAAGAACAACTGCTACCACCACTGGGTTCTGCATGTTCGAAATAGGTTAACCAATCATCCTATCATCAGTGTTGGAAAAAAGTCACTAAAAATTTGCTATATTTAGAAGAGTCATATATGTATGTATAGAAAGATGATTATTAGCATAAAACATCTGTGCGAAAATCTCGAAATCGAAAATTTCTGACTTCTTTTGCTGTTATTCCAGAAAAACATATACATATTTTTTTATCTCCCATCCTGAGTAGATAAATATTGTTTCAGATAACATTTGAAATTAGCTTAGCTCACTCAGATAGATTTATCACCGACTTCTGAAATTTTCAATTATAAATTTAATTCGAAAATGTGATATGAGTACATATTTAACAAATAAAAAATAATACAAAAACTATTGAAGAACATATCGTCACCTGAAATCCAAAATAACGTAACCCACATGTTCATGCTTTTTCAGGAGAAGCCAAAAACAAATTAAAGTAATTCTAATCTTTTGACCAGATTTATGGATTTTCTGGCTATTAAGGCGAAATCAAATAACAAATGCAGTGCAACTGGTTGTGGCATACATTTTGAACAAAAAAAATAAAATTTTATGAATCTTTCCGCCTTTTTAATGAACTTGTTTGCTGTGACGTCTTTTTGAATTTCACCCATAAAATGGTCAATTTTAGATATTGAGCTCTAAAATTTTGTAGGAATGTATAGTTTAGTTCAACCATAAAATCAATTTCGATTTTTTTGATGTTACGTTATTTTGGATTTCAGATGACGATATGTACATATACATACATATGTATGTATAATTGTATAGCTTACCTCCAAACCAGGGCTATCACTATAGGAGCCGTGGCTCTCTAGGCCGCTACGGTGGAAGCCGTTTAAAGTTGAAAAATGGAATCTTGAATTAAATTTAGGACATTTCTATTTAAAAACCAGTAAGGAACGATAGAAAGTCGGTCGCGTCCCACTATATAATACTCTACAACTCCCTAACAATTCGTTTCAATTAACAAAGTACTTAGCTCCACCTCCTCATCAAGTCTTATTGCAAGGAGGAGTTGAAGAAGTTGATCATAATAAACTAGATCTGAAACTATAGTCATAAAATGCGCAGTATTCTTTCATAGACCAAGAATCGGAAGGAACAAATAGATGGGACAATACATAATACAAACAGATTTTCATCAACTTTCTGCCATATATATGACATATCGCGACCTAAGAGTGTAAAGGCGCTAAGTCCAATATTTAAAATTTTACAGGAGATGCAAAATACTTACTGTATATGAATGTTTTTATAAAGGGTATATGGACTTAGCGCTTTTACGATTCAGCTTTTAAAGATGGCAAAGTATGATTATTTTGGCTTTTTGTTTTCAAATAGATGTATATGGGCATTTCCGCCGAATGGTCAACCAGGGCCGAAAAATAAAATGCTGGTAATCATCGTATTTTGTTGTGAATATGTAATTATAAAAAAATAATACAAAATGTCTAAATTTGTAAAATATAATGGTTTCATAGCATATCTCAGTTGTTTTCATTAGAAAATTTGCCTAAAAACTGAAAGATTGCGCCTTTTCACTCTTAGGTCGCGATATGTGGGCTATACCTAAACATGAACTGATTTTACCTAAATTTTGCAGTATTCATTCATGTAATAAGAATCCTCTTTCTGTCGAATTTCGTACTGATCGGATATAAAATACAGTTTCTACAGTGCGTACATGTCAAATTTGCGGTAACATATACTATATACGGACTAAATCTCTATCTCTCTAAGTGTAACAAAAGACGAATTCTATCTTTGAGGTCTTGATTCGACGCTGGGCTGTTGGCATAGACCTTATCTTTTACGTGGCAGCATAAAAAAATGCTGCTTATGCAGTGCTCTTATATGCCAAATCGGAGGTATGTACATATACATATATGGGAGCTATATGTAAATCTAAACCGATTTTAATCATACTCAGTAGGGATCGTCTTTGGGCCAAAATAAATATGTTCAAAGTTTCGTTGGAATGGCACTATAACTACGACCTGTACTTTGATCAAAATCTAATTAAAAAAGTTATTCTATGTCAATCGGTATAATAAACCATGGGTCTGTCTGTCTCTTCTCTTTTTGGGCGTTACAAACAAATGCACAAAGTCATAATACCCTGTACCACAGTGTGGTGTAGGGTATAAATATTTGCTTAACCAGTTCGCAAGGCTTCAGGCGAGTAGCAGTGCGAGCTAAAACAGCTGAGAAGCCCTGCTCTAAACATATGTACATGGGTTATAGTATGTACTCGTTATTTGTTTATGTGTATGTCTATGTATATAACAGCCCACATGCTACGATGGAAGCTCTATGTACAATATTAACACATAAGAGGCAAAATATAATAACAATTAGAATTATTGTTGTCGTTGCGGCTGTTGTCTTTGACGTGGGGCCGTGGTTTGTATTATTATTATCTTTTTCACAGTCACTCAAACGTCGTCATATGGCAATTTGATTACAACAATACCGTTTGGTGTGCCTCCTCTCTGTATATGGACGTTGTTTGTGTATTTACACCGCTGCTTCGCATTATCATAGTCCATAACAACTTTGAAACACTCTCCTCTATTCAGTGTATCTATGTATGTATTTTGTGTATGTATGTATGTATTCTGTGAAAAAAAGAAAAACAGCTGAAAATGTATGTAAATGTAAACTAAAGACAACAACAAACACCCCATCCACACATCACCGAAGCAGCACAGGCATACACGATCAGCTGATCGCTCTGTTGTTAGCTCGTCCGTATACACAACAATTAATAGAATAGTTTTGTTTTATATTTTTCATTCTACCCATTTCATTTATATCTATGTACCTATATTTTTCTCTCGTTTTCTTTGCAGGTAAGTTGCGGCGATGAATGAGATATAATGATAAACATTCACTCATAGAAAAACAGAAACGAAAGAATAAGAAATAAAAAATACACTTGGAAATATTGTTCGTTCATCTGCTCGTTTTGCCTGCGCCCACCACCATAAGGGATTCAAAGAACGCGACGGAGGCAAGTCAAATCAAATATGTATCTATGTACATAGTAAACGGAGTAGTGTCACCCTAAATCGTTAACGCACACTTGGAAGAGTGTTGGAGGCCTGATTTATACCCTATAGCGCATGCCATTGTTATTGTTTTGAGTTTAAGGGATACATTAAGGTGTAATGACATGTTAGTTATACGTATGGGTGCCTTGATCATGAAAAATCCAATTAGGTTTGTCAGAGGACGACTGCCCTGCAACCAGTTATGTTAAGAAAGATACATACATAGTTTTTTCTTAAGGTCGACTTGGATCACTTGCAGTTTACTGATTACAATTATTGTCCGATCTTAACAAAATGTTATTAGTATCTGTACCCTTTAAAATCCTATATAAGTCCTGGTCTAAAGAAGAATATAAAACTGCTGATAATCTAAATATTACTACATCCATTCAGATTTACTTCTTATAGTTGTAAAAATCTAATGTGAATTCCAATCGCGAATAAATTTGGCAGAAAACACTTTTTTAATTTTAAACCAAATAAGTTCAGTTTTGGAAGGGCCCCTACATACACATAATTCGGACATTAGCATTCACAGAGTCACAAGAATTTTAATTATGCCACTACAATATTTAAAACCTGTTAATATTGTTAGAGAAAATGTTAACCAATCGTTGTCAAACTCGAGTTGTGCGAAAATGTCACCTTTTTAACCTAATATTAACCACAAAGGCTATGTATATGCCGCCCCTATTTAGGATTCCGATTCCTTCTCACCCGAAGGCTATTAAAATTAGTGTGCATCGGTTCATATTGCTTCCATAAGCTTCCATATCGAAGAGCTATACGTCTTCTGCGTTAGGTTAGCTGAATCTCTCTCTCTTTTACATATTCTAATAGAAAAGGCAGAAAAAAATTCTTTCGTTTCCGCAAAAAATGTTGCACCGTAGACTTGAAATAATAGAAAATATTTGCACCTTTAAAGTCTAAATAATGTATTTCCACGAATTTAAATTAATTCCAATTTTCAATCTTCAAAAAAGTGTTAAAAAGTGCAGTTTTCAGGGAAAGGGTAAAGAAATTGCTTCACGTTTTTCAGAAACGAAATTGCCGAAAACGAAAATAAGTCCAGATTCACACTCGGAAACTTTTTTCAAGCAAGTGTCAACGTTTGTTGGAGAGAGAGAGAGGCAGGCGGAAAGAGCTCTCTGCCTCTCTCTCCTACAAACTTTGACTTTGACACTTGCTTGGAAAAAGTTGCCGAGTATGAATCTGGACTAAGAGAATGTGTAAAAAACGTTTTCGGACAAATTCGCATTAACACCCTTTCGGAATTAGGGAGAAGATATATGTATGTATACTGATTTTGCACCTATGGTCATTAGGAAATCTACTGACTGAATTTTTTGAAGCGGGAACAAAGGTTGCTTGACTTGGGCAAAATAATTGAAGTTTGCCTCGACACCCATAAGCTCATATTTAGATATCCTTATCTTGTACGCGTTATAAAATCAGCATTTCTGTAATGACCCTTATAGTTACAATTATACAGATTGAAACGAATTTTGAATAAAAATCGTTCAGACTTCTGATTTTGCATCTATGCGCTACAGAATCAGCACTCTTCATTCGAAATTTACACAGATTGACATGTTTCTATAGAACATCTGTATACAAGTCTCCGATTTAATAATAGTAATTTCATATTGAAAATTAACTTCCTTTGGGCATAATTTCCTTTTTTATTACGGGGATTTCGACCGGGGACGAAAGAAACGGGGACTTTATCCCCAATGAGGGATATTTCTCAATCCAGGTATATATAGAAACTTTTCCATGCATTAAAGGGCTTCGGTCGGACTTGACGATATTAAAAATACCCTCAAATAATTTGTGCGCCAATAATTCGAAAACCGATACTTTTTTGATTTTTGGAAATAGTCGTTGTTTTCTCAGAGCAAAATTAATTAATTAATTAAAATTAATTTGAATATTTTATTATTCCTGCATTTGTACTACTATGTAGTATATAAGTATGTACACATATGTAAATGTGCTTAGAGAAAAAGTCAGTTCCGTGCTGAATAGAACCGCACCAGACGGAATTTGAAGGGTTACGAAAAGAGGGATATTAGAGTGTGCTTGTTGGTTGGGCTGTGGTTTCAGCTACTACTACACATATGTAGATATGTATGTTTGTGACGATAAAATAACAAACAATGCAGAATACAGAGGCACACGTTTCACTCGGAAAGTTCATGTAATTGAGTGAAATAGTTTCACATGTTCGCCTTTAAATTGATGTTCTGGCTACGTTTTTGTAATACATAATATAATACGTAATTGCATTATTTGAATTGTCTTCAAAATAGCTTAAATATGTTATTCTAAAAAACAGACGAACTCGCGTTGAATACGGGTGTGTGAGATTTCTCTGGAAGTTAGAAGAAAAATCTAGAATTCCATTATCAAAAATAAATGTTAATTTCTTTACCAAAATCCAGTTATTTCTTCATAAATCCCTAACTAGAATTTGGGCTTATACGAAAACGCAATGGAGGGACCTGCTAAAATGTACTTATAACGCGCGTGACATATGTATGTATGCAAACAGCTGATTATAAAATGAGGTTGTAGGTAATGGCAATAGAATCAGAAAAACAATGGAAATAAAGTAAATGTACTATATATATATGTATATACTATAATAATATTATAACATTTTGCTGCTGCAAAATGTCTAATTTTTGCGGAACCTAAAATAGTTGTTAATATATTCGTGTCCACGTCCTTTATTACTGTATTATATTGCAGAATTTATCTTGTCACCTTTATTCAAGTTGAGGAACTAAATTTAAGTAAAGAGAGTGAAACAAAAATGCGTATAAACCTAACAATTTTTTAGTATACTGTTTGTTATTTAATACATGGCAGGTAAGCGAGGAATTTTGAGACATTAAGGATCACAAAAAATAATAGCAAAACTCGTAATTAGCTCGCTGTCTCCAACGAATTATTTATTTTCTTTTGATAATTAGCGAATTTTGTCCGCTATATTTGTTCTACTCTTGATTCAAGTGACTGCGCATACTCGAGTGTGATTTCTCTTAAATAACACTCAATTTCTCATATGCCTTGAGTTAAAAGAGCATGCCGGGGCGGATGCACCTTTATGGTACTTGTTGAACGACAAAAGTACCACGTTTTATGCGATAACACTATTGTTATTTTTTGCCCCAATTCGGGGACCAGTATTATTTATTGTATTTTGTTTAAATTTTGGAAAATAAAATCGAATAAATTTATTAAAATGAGGATTTACTCTTGAATCTTTGCGAATAGAAATAATTCCCCATTTATTTTGTTATCTGGCCTGAAACAGGTATTACGCAGACATCCTACTCCAATTAATCCCCGAAATGACTTATGGTGATTTCGATTCTAAAAAATGTTACCCCGTCGACGTGAAATTCTGAAAAATATTTGCAGTTTTAGGTGGAACTAATGCAGTCCCTTGAATTAAACTAAGCTTCTATTTCAAAATTCCAAAATGTGGCGTAGAAGTCCAGTTATCTGGAAAAGGGCAACGAAAATGTTGCACTTTTTTGCAGAAAAGATATCGCCATTAATGATTTGCCGACAAATTTTGTAATCAACACCTCGAAAACAAAAGTTAAATAAAAAAGTTTATATATATAGCGTGATCCATTTCGAGGTTCCCTACTTTTTTAAAGGAAAAAACAGAAAATTCATATTGAATGGGGAATGT
This sequence comes from Eudasyphora cyanicolor, assembly GCA_963930755.1. Classification (NCBI taxonomy): domain Eukaryota; kingdom Metazoa; phylum Arthropoda; class Insecta; order Diptera; family Muscidae; genus Eudasyphora; species Eudasyphora cyanicolor. The sequence goes on from OZ005734.1 coordinate 11,680,951, forward strand.
TTATTATCATTTGAAAGAACATTCTTTGGCATTTATTTCTTGAGGATTATGTCGTATCAAATGTTGGCCGCCGCTACGTCTCAGATAATCCATCCGTTGAGTCCAATTTTCGATGACTCGTACGAGCATTTCGACTGGTAACCGTCGAATGACACGCGTGATGTTTTGCTCAAGACCTGAATCGAAGCGGGTTTGTCCGCATAAACTTCAGACTTTACATATCCCCACAGGAAAAAGTCTAACGGTGTGATATCACACGATCTTGGTGGCCAATCGACCGGTCCAAAACGTGAAATTATCTGCTCACCGAAGTGTTCTCCCAATAAATCCATTGATTGATGCGATGTGTGGGAAGTGGCGCCGTCTTGCTGAAACCAAATGTCGCCGAGATCATGAGCTTCAATTTCAGGCATCAAATAGTCGGTTATCATGGCACGATAACGGTCGCCATTCTGGAATCGGTCAATGGCAAAAAGATAGCTCTTAGCGAGAGCTAAAATATTGCTCATGGGTGTCAAGGTCGTGGGTCGACTGGAAAGTGTTTTTTTTTATTTAAAAAAATGGACTTAGTCCAATTGGCGAACGATTATTTTGAAAATAAAACTGAATAATTTGTAAACTTGTTCAGGCGTAAGTCTTTCCATGATGAAATGTCAAACAATACTTAACAAAAATAACATGACACCGTGACAGGACTCACACGTGATCTGTCAAAAAATTCTATTGAAAAAAGTATCTCTACTTAGATCACCCTTTTTTACCTCTGTATTCAGCATGCTCGAAATAGAATGAACAATATGGTATCCATTCCATTTAATTTCTGGGGTAGCACAGTGTTATTATAATTCTTCTTTTACCTTTTTTTACTTGGAAAGTAAGTTCCACCAAATTTTTTTTTATTTTTGGCAAAAACGCACATTAAAGGGGGTATCGCAAAAAATAAATATGTTCACCCCCTCTAAATTACCCCAGGAATACGAAAATTGGGTCAACATTTGGGACTCGGACCCATGGGACCTCAGGGCCCATGTAATAATATTGATAACGTAGACCCGGTTCTCTACGTTATCAATGTTATGTAAATGTGAAACGTGGATCCAGTAGGGGACTTCGGTCCCCAAATCAATATTATATTAAAAACTAAAGAAAATGTCTAATATAGCCTAAATATTAAAAAAAAACTATAAAAAGTGGATCCAGTATTCCCCTGAGGCCCAATGAAATTGGGGCACAGGTGTAGGAAATTTTATACTCAAAAGAAAGGAAATATTGAAAAAAAAAAAACAAGTATCCAGTAGAGCACAAGGGTCCAATAATGTTGGGTCCTACGGCTCAGTTATTGCTATCGTTAGCGTTACCCGGAGTGGAGGTTAAAGCAAAATTTAAATCCCGTTATAAACGAGAGTACGACCCTACTCACGTTATTGGGCGTATTTTTTAACGTGAGCTCCCATCCTCTCACGGACTCGGATGAGAAGGAAGATCAATAAATTATTGAAGGCTCCTTCAACCTCCAAATCCACGTCCTCGTCGGCCTCTTCACTCTCCTATTCGGTAATTTCCTCCTCTACTTCAGGTTTTGGTCATAGCAAAAACAATATAATATAAGAAGACATTCCTTCCCGTAGCGAGTATCAGTTACGAACGAATAGGAATTTGATTTCAACGAGTAAGGTTTTTCACGTATTTTCCGACCAAATTTCCTGATTTTTTTAAATTATTACGATTAACAAATTAATATCGATCAATATGTGCAAAAAAAGTTTAAGAAAAGACACCAGAAAACTATTTTTTCGCGGTTGAAAAATTATTTCTATTCGTTCGTAACTCGAGAAAATGTAAACAAACTTGCGATGGCACATCTTCTATATTCATTGACTTTGGGTCATAGCGCATTATATAATATGCCGACCACTTAAAAAAATTCAATGAAAGGGTCCAAACGAAGAGCTTTACATCTTTGAATGAACATGAATTTTGGCAAGTAGCCGGCAAAAATTTTTTCCCGGTGACCAACCATTGGGAGTGATCGCTTGGCGCCCAAGATCCTTCTATGGATTTGGTGTGCGCACCAGTGTCTGGGTCCTTAAATGTAACCGAATGGTTAGCAGAAAGGTACTCATGCCCCTTGGTATCGAGAAAAATTTATGCCCTCCACTTGTCACTAATTATCGCGAGATTTTTTTGAAAATTTGTTCATTTATTTTTGTAAATACAATACTTTTCTTTGGAAGTCACTGGGGCTTTACAAAAGTTGTTTTTGCTTAAGAATGATATCAAGTATAATATAGGTTCTGTATGTCTGAGGCCCCATTTTAACTGGACCATATGGGCCTAACGGCAATTTTGTTTTTAGGAGCCCCAGATTTTTTATTAAGAAAAATAAAATTTTTTATTAAGAAAAATAAAAAAATTATGGCTAATAAATCGAAAAGCGAGTACTGTCGCCAATCTTATTACTTACTTCATATTTATTTTATTTTTTAGCATATGTATTTTAAAAATGAAGTAAATCGCCGAACATGTTCAAGTTCTCTCACCGTTAGTGCTAACCGTACATTTTTCGTACTTCTTTAGTACAATGTGTCAATCTGATTTATCATCCCTGCTTCAACACGAGCGCTCAACTAGCGTCAATTTAGTTTCTATGAACATTCACGTTGGCAGTCTTGATTTGGCATTGCGTGAGTGAACGTCGAAAAGTGTTCGGAGCTGATATTTTGAAAATGAAAAGAAAAACTTAATAAAATAAGAAACCAAAAATATACAAACAGCAAAAGAAAAAATGAGCAGAGAGCGTATTACAATTGTGAAAAGAGAGAACTACAACCAAACGGTAGTGTTAAAAAATACCAGATATCTCTGTGGAAATAGAAAAGTAATTGAAAAAATCTATATTTTGTGATTTCGTCTAAATGAATAAAAATCGATAAAAAAAAATAATGAAATTAAAAAAACTGCAAAGTACATTTGTTCAAAATTCACGGCGAGTGAGGCTGAATAGAGAAAATATAAGGTAGATACACAACACAACTTTCACAAGGATACCAAGTTAGTTATGTAAAAATAAAGAGCAGCAGCAGCCAACTAACTTTCAACTTGGTTAAGTTGAAAGGCAGGCTTTAAAAGTATTTCCTCTATAAGGCGTCGACTTTTTCATACACCATTTTCAAAATTTTTCTCATTTGTGGCCCCACCATATCCATCCATCACTTATTTATGGTCAATTTTTAGCAATTTTTCAACTTCGCAGTCCATTTTTCTCTTCGTTTGTCGTTTCTTTGCCACTTTAAGCTACATTCATATACACATACTTACATACACACGGACATTTCATTGCTTTGTCGACATGTTTTGTCTTTCAATTTTGGCTTTTGCTATATACCTACCACATATTGAAAAATGCTGAATTTCATTACATTTGTTCAGAGAAAAAGATGAAAATGTTGATGATATAATCGAAACAATCGTGGCGGTGGCATTTTTCGGGAACAAATTTAACATTTTGTTTATAGAAATTGGGTGAAAAATCATTAGTTTAAAAATATTCTGCTGTTTTTTCGCTCTCTCTCTTAGCTTTGGGTTTTTGTACATGGTCTCAGTACTTTTCTGAGGTAGAGAAAATTTTGTTGCTTTTTTAAGTTGTCTCATTTCTGTGAGGGTATATGTACATATGTGCGTGCACAGAGAGACCAGAGTAGAGGAACAACAACGTGAAAAGGGTCAACGCAGCAGCTCAGTGAATAAGCAGCTTCACACGATGTTTGATATTTTCCTCCTAGTTTTGGAAGGGTCCCGTCTGCCTTCACAATTTGAGATTCATCTGTCCCTCAATATGCCCCCCCCCTTTCCCCGTCCTACATTCAATTTATCTTGATTTGTTATTTTGGTCCGACCATCTGACTTCGCGGTGGTGTTGGTGGCTTTGGTCGTCGTTGTCATCGTCATCATCACCACCTTTTTCTTTCTATTTATTTTCTTTTGAGTTAAATTGCGATAGTTGTTCTTTTTTATCTGTCCCTTTAGTTTCTCTGTGTATTTGTTTAAAAAAATAATAGAAAAAGGAATAAAAATATTTTCTATTTCATTGTGTAACCTACATACATACATATGTATGTATGTACATGTGTTTGAATTTATGTTTTTTTGCGAATATTAAATGCCAGTTTAGAAACAAAATCTCAACGGGATGTGTCTATAAGTAGCCTTTTTCAAAGAAAGTAGATTTATAAAGATGTTCCGTCGTGACTTTGTTTACATTTGCGTGAGTTACGAACGAATAGGAATGATTTTGAAACGCGAAATAGTTTTCTGGAGTCTTTTTTTGAACTTTTTTGGTACTTAACGAACGATATTAATTTTCTAAATATGATAATTACAAAAAAATCTCGAAAATCGGTCTTAAAATATTAAAAAAAAAATCACTCGCCGAAATCAAATTTTTATTCGTTCGTCACTGATAGAATACTCGCTACGGGACGGAACTTCTTTATAAATCTACTTTCTTTGGCCTTTTTCACTGAATTTCCTCGCATGATTGCAAGAAAAATAACTAGCAATGTACATACCATACGTACATATGTAAGTATGTATGTATGTATTTATGTACGTATTTACATATGTGAATTAATCATCATGAGTGTGACTGCACTGTTCAAACAAAATATAGTTTTGTCGATATATCTCGTAGACTTGTAGAAATTTGCTATGAAGTATTATATGACAGAAGTTTATTTAAATTGTATAGGACCTTGTGCCAAATGATCGAGCCTTTTCGCAACAATTGTGACAGTCAAATTGTTTACTAGTCTTTATAGGAAATAATGTGAAATTGTCAACCATTTGGCACACATTTAAATAAAAATCTCTCACTCGAAATATACATACATACCTATGTATGTGTCGTCCTCTCAATTATTACATTATGGTACAGATATGAACAACGTGAAAAGAAATTGAAATTAAAAAAACATCGGTGTGAAATATCAAATTGTTGACTCGAACCAATATGTGGGGATTTTTTCCTTCAATAGCATGTCGAGCTCGTCCATTTAACGAAGCCCCAGAGATAATAATCGAGAGGTGTCAAATCGAAAGATCGCGGTTCCAACCTCAATTTTTCCTTCACACCTTGGAGCGCTGTGTCGCTTTTATGGGTTGTAGTGATGTCTTGTTCGAACCACAGCTCGGATATATCGATGTTCTCAAGCTCTATCTTCTTTATATGTATATAAAATCCTTTGTACGTTTGTTAGTAACGCATGATCTCCGAAACCATAAGAGCGAATGGACTAAAAATAACACAATAGCTACAGTTTGGGCTCATCTGTGTTTTTGAATTTTTTTCTCGGTGATAAATGGTGGAGTGGTCAAGATCAAAAACAATATAATTTAAGAAGACATTCCTTCCTGTAGCGAGTAACTGTCAGTTACGAACGAATAGGAATTTGATTCCAACGAGTGAGGTTTTTCGCGGATTTTCATACCGTTTTTCCCGAATTTTTTGTAATTGTCACAATTAAAAAATTAATATTAATCGATAAGTGCAAAAAAAGTTCAATCAATGTTCGCGGAATACTGTTTTTTCGCGTGTTACAATTTATTCCTATTCGTTCGTAACTGATAGATTTTGACGTTTCGGCCTGAAGGAATGTCTTCTTATATTCTATTTGTCTTTGGTCAAGATATTTGCAAAATTCTTATTTCCAGAGCTATTTAATTGAAATTTAAAATGTGTGTGTGGTTTGTCCCGATAATAGTTTGTATGTATGATTCCAACCGCTAGATGGCGCTGTAGTGGACTTATGGTCAATATATATTTTTTTTTATTTTTTCCTGAAACTCGGTATGTAGGTATGCATTTTTGAATGAAATATCGATCAATAACAAACCAATACAGCCCGAACAGAACGGGCAGGACAACGTCTGCTGGGGTCAGCTAGTATTCTATATCGATCGACATGTTGGGGCATTCTTGCATTTCGTGTTGATCTTATAAGGATCATAGAGACATTACAAATTCTCTCCACTTAGATCTATTCGATGCTAGTAATTTAATTTAATTCATTTCAGCTCTTGTTTTGAGTGTCGGCTTCCTTCTCAACATGGCGTCGCCATGTGTGGGAGGATCTGCCTTGAGTACGGCTTGCGTATTTACGACTGAGCCGGAATATCGACAATAATTTTTAAATATTTCCATACTTTCGCCTGTATTAAAAGAATGCATGATGAAATAGCAAACCTTAGATCCTGTATTTTTGGACAGCTGGATGGTAATTGTCACTTTTGAAAAATAACAATTGGGAAATTTATCGTTACTAATTGGTCACCCAATATTATTGCTCGATAAAAAGTTGTTGATGGTTTTTTACTGAGAATTGTGATTTTTAAAACAATTCCTGATATCTAATGATATTCTTCTACAAGCAGATGATTATTTCATATGATATCAAATGAAAATTCCAATTGGAATGTACCTGCGTATTTGCGAAGTTTGTTTACACAAGTCTCTTAAATGAAGAGCAATGAAAAGAAGAAAACTTATCAGTGTCACGATACGCATTTCATTAATCCGTTGGTAAAATCATCTGATCGTTGATATCCAAATACCAAAAATCATGAATATAATAGTCCACATTTACATGCTACTTTTTTTTTAAAGTATTAAGTATACTTATCGGCGTTTTGTGGGCGAGAGAGGCAGTCGGAAAGGGCGAAAAAAAGTATGCCGTACTCGTACTTCTCGTACTCAACGTTTTGTGTTTTTTATTCGCAGTCAATTTCTTTTTGATATTTTGACATTATGTACGTTTTATTTAATATTCGTTGTTTTGTGTTCGGTTCGTTGTCATCAGAATCTATATCAACAGCTTCACCGATGCACTCAACAATGTGATATATTAACTCAATTTTTTACTCTTTCAACTTTATTTTTAAATAATTTATAATTTTACAATAATAATTTCACATCTTATTTCTTCCAAAAATAATAAATAATAAGATATGTCATCCCAGAGCGAGTAAGTTGTCAGTTACGAAGGAATAGAAATTTCGACGAGTATAACTTCAAAGAGTTATGTTTTCCACGGATTTCGGACCGATTTTCCCAATTTTTTTGTAATTGTCACAATTAAAAAATTAATATTAATTGATTAGTGCAAACAAAGTTCTAACTATGTTCGCGGAAAAGTGTTTTTTCGACATTTCATTCCTATTCGTTCGTAACTGATAGATATTGACGTTTCTGGCTGACGGCACATCTGTATAATTTAAGGTCTGTGACATGATTCAATTATACAAGGTTGTGTTACTAGCAGGTGGTCTATATATTTTTTTCATGTTGATAGTAGTTGAAGTGTCATTTTAATCAAAAATAATGAATAATAAGATATGTCATCCCGGAGCGAGTAAGTTATCAGGTACGAACGAATAGAAATTTCAACGAGTAGGTGTTCAAAGAGTGAGTTTTTCCGCGGATTTCGGACCGATTTTCCCGATTTTTTTGTAATTGTCACAATTAAAAAATTAATATCAATCGATTAGTGCCAAAAAAGTTGAAATTACCTTCGCGGAAAACTGTTTTTTCCCATGTGACATTTCATTCCTATTCGTCCGTAACTGATAGATTTTAACGTTTCTGGCTGATGGCACATCTGTATAATTTAAGGTCTGTGATTTTAATGTTTGAAATTCAAATTTTGTTTACCTTTTGTTTGTCAAAAATGTTGGAATGTATTTTCTAAATTTATTGAAAAAAGTCGATAAAGAGAAAATTCGAAGATGTGGGGTTTGCACGGAAAAGGAAAACATAATAAAGGACCATTCTTTAATATCCCGAAGGATGAACGGCGAGGGAGAAAGTGGAATAACAATTGCCGTGCCGATTCTTTGCCGAAAATTTGTTTATGTGGAGATAATTTTTTGACTAGATACGTGAAAAAGTGTTTAAAAACTACATATTAATGCCAAATTTGCACTCTAAAGTTATAGTATTTAATGTATGTGCAGAATTTCATGATATAATAAAACGGTAAATATCAAAAGAATCCTTTCGTGATGAAATTTAGTTTGTATTTATCAATCTTTGCCTTTTTCCAATTAGGTATCGTATAAGGCTAAATACCATTTAAATAATTTTACAACAGTGGACATATTTTGGTTATTTGTTGACAATATACTGTCATTGGAAAAGTAAGATTGGTACAAAAGTTATGTGGGAATGATTTGCGACTTGATGAACTCTGTCATTCTTTACCGAATTTTAACTGTTTTTTTGCATTGGTATTAATGTTATGAGCTATTGAATTTTAGTAAGATTTTGTCCCTTTGTGACCTTTCGAGAGTTATCGTACTCAGCAGCCATGCAGACGGACATACATAGCTTAAACGTCTTAAAATGTCCTGAAGTGGATATACCCTAAATACACATATGTATATACTAATTTAGATCATTCTTTCTATGTGTTCAAAATGATATATCCACTGCTCCAATAAAGTGATTGTACAATAATGTAAGATTCTCACGATTTGTTTGAAAATATGGCATATTTTCATCGAAGATATACGAGCTTCTCTGAAAACAGAATTTATTTCAAAATGTTTTGTTTATTTGTAAACAAATGTTAGACATTTCAACATTTTGTTTATATTTCAAAATTCAACTGGCATTGACATTTCAACTACGAATCCAACAGCAAAACTCCTTGTGGTTGTTGTTGAATTGTTGTTGTTGTGCTAGTAACACAACCTTGTATAATTGAATCATGGTCTGTGATTTCTACCTTTCAAAAGGGCAGAATGTTAGAATATCAGACGAAGCAGCAATGAAAATCTGTATAAGTTTTGAAAAAAGTACGTGTGTGGACGTAAACACAAGTTGAAAAGAGAATACGTCGAGAAGTTACTTAAAAAAGTATCGTGTAAATAGCGACTTAAGATCTGCGTTTATAGTATCTATAAAATTATAGTTACGAAACATTAATTTTTTGACAAAACTTTTGTGTTATTTTTATTTCAATTTAAAAACCGCCTTAAAACGGCACTATGGATGGCATTCCACAATATAATAATGACAATTGGAAATTAAATAAAATATTTGTTTTTTAAAAAAAGGAAAGATTGGAAGTTACGGACGTTTGTTCGTGTGAATGGTGGTGTCGGGTATTAAAATTTGTGGTTTTAAGATGACAAATCGGAGTGGTGTAACATGACGACCGTGGTTCGCGTGAGCGATTCTGGACCTAATATACACACGTTACCAATTTAGCGTGATATCAAGAGGCGGACGGACAGAAATAAATTGCGAAATTGTCTTAGAATTTTAGGACGATTCTTTGATCAATATTCGATTCAGTAACAAAATGATTATACACCTTCACTTGATTTTTTTATTTCCTTTTATAAATAAATTTTTTTCGCTTTAGATTCGTCCTTTTCCTCATAATTTTATGCATGACGTTCCTACATTTAAACTACTAATTTACTGAAAATTGTCCATTATAGCTGCCGGTTAAAGTTAACTTCTTTGAAATCCTTTTTGTATCCTTCTCGTGTGAACATTTTTCCAACCGAAATTGTTCCCCCAAAATACATCAACTTGATTAACAGTAATCTCACTAGAACTGCGAGAGATTGAACCTTCCTGTGTTATTGCATTTTACATATATATGTGTATCTAATCCATACATACTCCATACTCGTATCTATGTAGCAGTAATCAAGTCTCCAACTATTTTCGAATTTTAAAATGTGTTGTCAACACTCCCTTATACCTTGCAGGAGCGTCACATTTCAACTGTTTGAGGTGGTCATACAATAGGATGCAGCGCTGCAATATGTGAAAGTTAATCATATTTGATCAACCCTCGCTTTCAGAGGCTAATAAAGAAATAATTGACATGACCGTCCAGTATTATTCTGATTTCAATTAAAAAAATATATCCAATAAAATTGTAACTTCAGTTTGAAACAGAGCAGCGAAATAATTCAACCTTCAATAATTACTTGCTTCAATTACTTCCATGTATAATTGGCACAGTTATTTCCTTAATCGATCAAATTAATTTTTTTGCTTAAACGTTTATATAGTACAGAACTCATAACTATCAATAAACCGATTTAGCAAATATGTATTTATAAATAATTCCTTTGATAGTTTTTTTTTAATTTTCCTGGTGAAATATTTTCATCGACTATTTTTTGGATTAAGTGATGAGGGTGGATATAGATATATATTTGTATAAAGGTACATACATACACATTGTATATGTATGCATACGGAACGTGGGAGGGAGTTTTTTCAATGTTGTGTTAGAATATTAAACGTTCGGACCGATACGATAGACATGCCACAGATGGCTGCTACGTTGAAACGATTGCCAAATAACGAATGTTGAAGCCATTGGGTAGGAAAAAAATTATCGTTGACACACACCCAGCCAACTGGCCCCGCTCTCGTCGCCGTATCCATGAACAACACACCAGTGTTCACAAAATGCACCACAGTCTGTGATGATATTGCAGAACCAACTACAGGTTGAGTGGTTTATTATTAATTCGATGGAGGAGTATTATATGCCAGTATAGTGAAGTGCAAATCTTAGCACTGCTTGAACCTAGAATTGTTCTGCTCCCACCGCCACATTCTCCTCTACTGTATACATTTGTATGCAATGCAGAGAGTGTGCAGGCATTCGCTGCTAGCCTTTCGTTCATTCGTTGGTCGGCTGGCTGCATGCGTTGCAATCGTTGATTTTACTGTATTGTGTGGTCGGCGAGATGTTCTTGATTACTTTTTTGTTCGCTTATACATTTATTATTACGTTCTGTTATACAATATTCTTCCTTTCTTCTTTTGTGACCATTTGTTCATTTCTCACGGAAAATCAAGACAAAGTGGTCGTCGGGAAGGACGAACTCTGTTGCAAGAGAGGTGCAAGGAACTAATTTAGTCCTAAAGAAATAAAATGCCAAACACTTGACATTTTGAGGACATATATATAAGCAGCGACTTTAATTCTCTTGGAAATTGAAACGGATGGGTGGAGGGGGAGGTGAAGTTCATGGGAACTTAGATAATTTCGATTATTATTAAAGAGTGTAATAATGAGAACGCCATGTACACTAATCTGATTCCACAGGCATTCCTTAACCTAGCAGTAATTAGAGTCATTTCTATTTACTTCAGGCATTCAAGTTAAATAGAGTACATTTCGAAATTCCATAGGTAAAAAAGTGACCCTAATAAGGGGATTATACTTATCAAAACGAATTGCTACATTTTCACTACAGACGATTTAATGGAATTAAGAGCAATATAAAGAATAAATTCTTAAAATTGAACCAGATCAACTGAAAAATGTCATCTCTAGAGCGTCAAGAAGCGACATCGATCGGGACCTTTATGTGGGCGCTTAATCATAACATAGACCGATGTTTCCAATTTTCAATAAGGATTGTCCATTTTCAATAGGGATTGGACCGATGCGCCCCATTTTTACTAGGCACGATTAGATCCAATATAACGTATAAATTCTTAAATTTCAGCCAGATGAATTGAAAAATGTATTCTCTAGAGCGTCAAGAAGTGATATGGGCGATTTATCAAATGGGCGATTTATCAAAACATAGACCCATATTCCCCATTTTAAATAGAGATTTCCCATAGTCTAAGAAATGCCTCTTTGAACGCAAAAATAAATGGACACACAGACGGACATAGCTAAATCTTCTTAAAAAGTAAATCTATGCCGATCCATATTTTAAAGTATAAATAATGGAAAAGTGGACAAGTTTCTGTATTTGGAGAGCCATGCGCCTTCAAGTCCATCACAATTAAGTGAACATTCATGCAGGATAATGGCCCCAAACTCACCTCCAAACCAAATTTGTTTTGTGTGGAGATTTTGGATTGATCAGACCAGAGGTCTGACTTAACCTTTGGGTTGAAATCAAGAATGAAATCGCATACAAAACAAGTAAAGACGGATTAAGTTTGGCCACGCCGAATCATATATACACTTCACCATGAATCGGATGTGAATGGTTTCGGATATAAATAAATTCATACCAAATGTAAGCCAAATTCGTTGAAATTTGAGGTTTTTGTGGCGTTACGAAGTCAAATCTAGGGGGACCTTTGTATGGGGGCTATATCAAAACACGCATCTTTGACTACGGTTGTTCTGCAAAAGGATTCCGGGTATAAATAAACCCCTGTTACCAATTTTCAACCCGATCAGTTGAAATTTGTGGTCTCTGTGGCGCGAAGAAGTCAAATTTGATAGACGATATATATGGGGCTATATCAAAAAATGGACCGATATTGTTGGTTTTGGTTTTCTCGGAAACAACAGGGCAGACAGATATGCAGATTTTTTTAAATTGGCTTTTGAAAGCTTTGAAGTTATGGGCTGTTCAATAAGCCATAAAATTCGTATGCTACATGCATATCTGGACAAACTTAAGGATAATAAAAGCGCCAGAAGAACGTTTTCATCAAGATGTGATGAACTTTGAACGACGTTACCAAGGCTAATGGCAAAACGAAAATATAATGGGACTACTTTTGGGGCCGTCGACTTGGACGCCCAAGCTCCAGAAGAAAAAATTATATATAAGACTCTTGTAGAAGCCCTTTGTTCCCATGTGGAATAGAAATAAAGGAAAAAACATTTAAGGTTTATTACTAGAAAAATTACAAAAATATAAATTTTTGCTGATGATTTCTTATTATTATAATTCTTGAAATAAAAAGACGCCGGTAAATATAGAGATGCATTGTGGCGCATTTCACTACCAGTTGCCATTTGTGTTGCTATATCGAATTTACATAAATTCTTGAAAATTATGCTTTTCATAACTTTACGAAATAACAAAAAAAAACCGCCCCGAGAATTTCACCACTTTAAACATATTTTTATTCTCTTCCTCCCTCTTTCCCAGTGTTTATTCGTTGTCGCATTTACGATGGAGACTTCTGGATGTGAGAATGTACGCGGGGTCTAGATTAATATACATACACAGTATATACATACATACTTACGCTGCCAAGGGGCGTTTTATTTGTGGGGGGAGGGATACGAACGTACCTAGAATGAGAACTCATAATTTATGATTTATTCCGAATCTGTTTATTTCTCGCTCGTATACTATTAGTTTTCCGAGTTTTCTTGCTTCCACTTTGTTGGTTGTTGCGTTGTTTCTTTATTGTTGTTTTTGAGAATAATTTTGATACGGATACGGTTGTTTTTGCTGGTGTGGTTTTTTTGAGGTAGCATTTTATTTTGGCATTGCTGTTGCTGCTGCTATTGTATGGTGGTGTGCCACATAAACGGCCTTGAACTCATTTCTTGATTATGGCTGCCAAGACAGTCAGAGGCAAAGCTACAGCTAACTACTAGCTGGCCTGGCAAACTAGCAGCGCCCGCCAGCTGCTCTCGGCGAAATTGCGCTCGCCGAAACTAAGTAAACGTGATTCGCAAAGCTTGTCAAACCAATTACCACCGCATATGCTGACTCTGTCTGTGTTGTGCTGTGTCATGTTTACTGATGGTTGGTTTTGGTTTGGCTTTTAGACAGACTAAGGTGGTTAGTGAGCGAGTAGTTGGTTTGGCGATGGTGGTGAAGCTAATGAAAGGCAACATGTTAGAAACGTTGAACAGAAATAGACGGATAACGATTGAAATATACCTTACACTGTGGCTGGCGGTTTTCCCCTAACTGGTCACAAGAAAAAACAATAACTCGTGAAATGTACATATATAAAATACATAACACTATTCTATGTTCAATATATTACACTCTTTTTGAAATCAACAAAATTATGTATATGTTAGAATTAAATCGCTTCCAAGTATTACTCGATTAACAAACTATCGAAAAGTTATATCGCTTGTAATCGTTTATAAGGTATCAAAAAAAGGGTTGCAACACAATTGACGACTTGACATGAAATATTTATGTAGGACTTAAAAATGCCCTACCTATAAATGCGCTGCTCAGTCGACTTAGCATAGTTTAAAAGGCAGTTATATATATTTAGAAAAATACATGCATGTAAACCAAGAAAAAATAATTTCAACTTCACCCAAATTTTTCCCGAAACAGCTTTGAGTATTATGTATCAAATGCGAGGACAAGTTCAACCGACGTACTATTTCCTACACTACCTACCTACCTACCAAGGTATTTATAATGACTGAATGAATTGTTCTGACTGACGTTTTCATGATTTCACTCACTGACATAATAATGCTGCTGCGACAGCATTACCAAACACATAAAAAGGCGAAGCAAAAAAAACGAAACTAATATTTTTATATTTGTTGCTAACTCAGCTGTGAATGTATTTTTAGATTTGCTTGTGTTCAAGCATGGGCGAGCGAGCTCAGCTTGTGAAATGTTCTTTAGTATTAAAAAAACGCATTGTTTGTCTTCATTGTTTTTTTTTGGGTTGTATAATTCGTTTCTATTGGCTATTTGAGGTATTGAAATCGTCAGGTGCGAATGCGGTTTTGTTTATCGATTGTGTCAATATTACGATTTGCGAATCATTTGTTTGCCATGGTACCCACAATGCAATATAAGTACCCTGTCCTGCAAATAGAAATATACATTATCGGACAATACAGATTGGACAGAAGTTAGTCCAAAAACTTCTGTTCAATCGCCAAAATCTGGGAAAATGACATTTTTGTTTTTTTTTTGTGAAATACATACATTTTTAATTTCAAATAATTTAAGCAGTCAATTGTTATTTTTGGTAAATGGACGTAATTTCGTAGATACCTATAAAAAATTAAAATTTTTGGAATATAAGTATATTGGCAATTTTTCAGATTTTGGCGATTGAACAGAAGTATGAAGTTGGTCTTACATTTCGTAGGAAAATTAGTTAAAACGGCACACTCAATACGGGCGTTTTGATCAGCTGTTTACCTCTTCAAGCGCATGTGTTTATTACAAAAATAGATTGAGTCATAAACATAAATCTACTTATAGAGTATGAGAATTCCTCATTTATACAGATAAACAATATTTTTAAAAGGTATCAAAATCTAAAAATGTTTCTTAAATAAAGGACTTATACAAAGAGTAATGTATAAAAATGTTTTTTTTTGCTGACCTGTATCTAGGTACGTAAGGGTATACAAATAGGTTTATTTTTTTCATATGAAAGGTACTTAAGTTTGCAAACACAAATAGATATGTATGCAAATACATAGGTATGTACATGTTTATGTCGATTTTATCTGCAAGTGTCTTTTCTTCACCCCGTAGATATGGTGTGAGGCTCTTTATGTATTTCGTTTTACAATGGAATTGCTAAGATTTTTGTATGGGTATTTGTCTACTTCCTTCCTAAAATAAATATTTTTACAGCCTGTTCAGCTAAATGTACCAAAACGCAGACGTGCGATAGCTACCCAAGCAATAATTTTCTTCTTCTTATTCTCACCCAAGCGATCATGTTTTTAATTTGGTTCATTGTCACTTATCGTTTGGGTAAGAAAGCTCTTTTCTTCATCGTCTTCCTGTCAAAGACCAATATTACCTTCATGTTGTTATTGACATTTCTTAAAGCTTTTTCCACACGAAAATATCAGAACGGGGGCAACCCTATCTAACAGCTGTAAAAGTTGCAACAGCTGTTTCTAGGCGATGAGAAATAATTAAAAAACCGAAAACAAACACAATTGTTTGTTTGATAGATCATTTATGTATATATAGGGGCTATATCTAAATCGGAAACCTTCTGCACCCATTTTAGTAAGTCCTTGAGTTAAAAAGGAAGTTCTTGCTAAATTTCCTAGTGATCTGAGCATAATTGTGACCTGTACTCGGTAACAAGGATATATTTATAAACAGACGGACGGACAAAACCAAACCTATTCAGAAAGATATTCTAGGTCGATAGGTATAATAAACAATTGTTTGGGTAACCTAATTTAAGGTATTACGAAAAAAAAGCAAAAAGCAACAGTGTGGTTGTGAGATTTCAAAACATTTTATACAAACTAATAAAAAGACATTTTTTGAAATTTTGGTGGATACTTCAGCAAAAGATACATGTGTATGTTGTTTGGTTCATTTATCCATTTTTTATTCATTTATCCAACAATTTTCACTTTATCATTCAAAAGGGCGGTAAACATAACCGACACGAATGAATTTTTCTGATCTTCTAATTTGACATTTCATTTTGTTCGTGTGGTCTTATAAGAACCAAAATATTGGCGATAATTGAAAGCTTCTTTGTTTACAATCAAAACAAAGTGTGCAAAAACCAAAAATTTCATTCGCTTGCCAATAGACGTGCGAAGTGACAAAAAATAAGTTACAAAAACAGGCCCTTAGAAATTAAACTGAAATCAAATGTCATATAAAACCCGTAGATTGTATTCTTTCTCGTATAAAGTATCTCTCATATTCATTTGAAAAGGCGATACCCCAATATCAACGCCAGAAGTACATAATACATATAAGTACGCACATATAAGCATATACCACACATCCCTATCTACGTATGTAACTCGTACTTACATACATACATATATGTAAATATGTATGAAGATACAAGTTTATATGTACGACGTATTTTATTCTCATGTGCATGTATCATTTATTTATAATATCTACACACATCAGCTGCGAATAACGAAATTAAAGTAAAATATCATCAAAAATACGAATATAAGCACAACAGAGAGAAAAAATATAAACAAACTATTAAATACGAAATAAAAACAGCTGATTTCAACATGTTTTCATCTTCTGTTGTATGTCGTGTTCTACAAGCAGAGCGAGCCGAGACAACATACTCAAATAATTGCTTCTACTTGTTTTTCTAGCTCGTTCTCTCTCTTTATCCTCAGTGGCTCTCAGTCTCTTTGTGTTTCATGTATGCTTCTCTCCCCTATTTTCTTCTTGTTTTGTCTGAATTTGACTTGGGACAAGAAATTGTATTTAATTTTTTAATGTGGATTACAGGAGAAGTATCTCATTCTCATGAGTGTAAAAAACACTCCCTTTCTCTGTTGTGCTTTATTGTAAACAGGGATGGCACTTTTAGCATTTTGGTACATTTGGATGTTGTACCTCTTTAATTTTTCAGAAATTAAAGTTATTTGATGCTGTTGTTAAAAATATCCAATCATTAGATACTTTAATACGAATTGTGTCCACAAATTTAATTCATCAAATGCGAGTTCGTGCCACTGAGGTACTTTTGGGAGCTGTTATGTACTTGTGGCATTTGTCGTCACTGTTGCCAATATCCGAGTGGTTTCTTCTCTTTCTCTCTCAATCACTCCAACTCTCTCTGAGTTTTTGGTAAAATGTGTTTGAGTTTTTTTTGTACTCTTGGTTGTCATCATTTACTTTTGTCATGGCTACAATTTGTAGAGGTCCCATTTGTCGTGGCTACAATTTGTAGCGGTCCCATTTGTCATGAACTCCCACATAGATACTTCTTCAACTCTGCATTTGATCCTTTGTTTAAAATTGAAGTAAGATAATTACTAACTTTTTTAAAAATGTACATTTAAACTGTGTGTTATTTTTACTGTTCTATTTTTTCTGAAAATTTAAATACTCGTATATCGTAGTGCATTAATACCAAATATGCTGTCAATAAGAAAACATTTTCAAATTCTGTCTTCCAATTTCTCATTGTTCTCTGAATTTAAATATCTAAATGTCAGTGACCTATCTAATCGATTTTTCATATACATACTTATGTGCGTTTTTTTATTTATTTCTCTATGTTGGCGTTATAAATAAACCATTGTGTGCAGGAGTGGATGTTCAAGTAGTGACAAAACGTATTGTACGTGAAGGATCGGATCAGCTGTTTTCTTGTGTTGTCGTAAAGTAGCATAAAGAAAGAAAATTTGAAAATAAATAATTAAAAATTCCATAGCTCTAGCTATATGTTAATATTAATATAACGATAATATGAAAATTGTCTGCCCAGTAATATCGTTTTTATCCATATGTAAAATATTGTGTCTACAAACTTCCCTTGTTTCTTCAGGGGTGCTTGAGAGAATTATTTGTCCTTTATTTTAATAGGGGAAAATATATTAAAAGGGTTAAACAATTCTGTCAATATTCATCAAAGTTCGTATGGAAATTGGTTTTTTAATGCTCGTATGAATCTCCATTTCATCATAAAACAATCTACGACGTTTTATCAGGCGTTTGTTTTCCCAACTCCACATCAAAAAAATATTTTGGCAATACCTCGACAGACAGACCTGGTTTATGAATACAACTATTCTACCAGCAACTCCAACTGAAAGAAGAACATCAAATTTAAATAAAAAAATTCTAATTAACATCACGGAAGAAAGTCGAGCTTTTAATAACAAAATATAAAATTACTGACGATGACCATAAATATTAAAAATCGATAAACTCGTTGTTTAGTTATTGAAAGAAATGTCCTAAAAGCCGAACAATAAGCGAAAATTAAAGAAAAATCTACCTACCTCGTTTAGAGAAGTGTGAATTTAGTATGGGAATTAAAAAACCATATCATCTTATAAGTTTGAATATTAAAAATTTATTTTTATCAATTTTAATTATGTTGGCTAATTCCACCAAAGATCCCTCAAGAAATAAGGATGTTTCCATAAGCAATATGTCAGATTTAAATAAAAATACCCGAAAGCAAGTGCTGAAAATGTCCAAACTCTCAATTTAGTACAAACTATGAAATTACTAATTAGAAATACATATGGGCATTTCCCTGGGCTACTCAGAAAAATGCCTTACAATTTTCAACTCTTTCTTGAGTATTTTTTTTAGCAATGTACTCAAAGTTTCTACGCCACATTTACGCATTATGTAAATAAAAAATTAGACAATCTTGGCATGAAGTTATTTTTTAGACCTTGTCGATCTTTCTACGTAAAAAATTTGATAAATATTTTACAATATTGGCATTAAGAATAATATCACGGGAGTTGTGGGGAAAAAACTAATGAAATTCCTGCCGTCCGCAACGCAGGGAATGCCCCTATCGATGCCTTAAAATAAAAAGGTATCTCGGTTTTGTTGTTCCTTAATAGGGCCACGAAAAACCGAATAACACCCAAACAAATTCTTTGACTATGCTTATGGGGTTTTTTCTATATCTATTAATCCTTTATTTGCAACTATAACGCCAGAAAATTAAAAAAACTAAAGATGTTTTCTTTTATGCAAAAGAATTCTAAATTCTTTCTGCCTTTCGCCCCAAAACGCCTTCTTGTTTTCGTTTGAAAAAATGCTGCACTGCGAAAGGGTTTAGTTTTCTTTTGTAAAAAAGTCGCAATTGCGCGGTGCAAAAATGCAACATTTCAGCCCTGTATTTAATCGAAGGGGTGGACGCTGCCCTACAAAACAGATGTTCTTTTAGCGTCGAGCGAATAGCCTAAATACTTGCGTGTGCAGGTGCGTGGTGTCGAAAGTATTTTTTCTAATGAAGTTTGGACAGATGCTTTATTTAGGTGGCACAATGGAGTATTCTTTGTTTATAGCTTTTTTAATGAGTTAAAAGGCTATCTTTTTCCCAATTTTGTTTTCGATTCCGACCAAAAAAAAATGCAGCAGTACAAGTGGGTGTAGGTGAAATTATAAAAATGCTGCTCTCTGACACGTCAACATCTTTTTTCAGAAAAGAAAACACCATAAGGTTCATTTGACAGCTTTCTACCAGAATAAGCGGAAAACGCAGTTATGGCAAAAATCAAGATACTCCCTTTTTATATTAAGCCATCGATATATTTTTATGCTAGGAGTATGTATCACAATCAATTGGATAGGATAGGATATACATACATATTTTAAATTCAACAAAAAAACACATAAAAAATTACCTAAACCATTTGCACTTGTACATTCGCATCTGCAAACTCTAGATGGCTACCTCAAAATCTTCTCACTGATATACGCTTACGCGAAATTGACTTTTCCCGCATTTCGTGGGAAAAATAAATTGCTTACCTATTTTAATGAGCGACCCCATTAATGGTTTGATCTATAATTTTCATTGTCAACTATTTTCACTATTTAATATAAATATCAACATAAACTGTTTCGTATATTGTTTAAAAAAATGTGCGTTAGGAATTGTATTATTTTACTATTACATATTTATTATATTTATTAAGTTTTTTATTATATACTATACTGAATTTTTAAAGCTTATGTTTGTTAATCTATCAGCATATGGCCCTTGAAGGCCCCGTTTGATTAAATAAAATGAAATGAAATGAAAGGTTGCAAATACACTGGGTGTCTAATTTCTAAATGGTCTTCGATTACGTTGGAAAACATCTGATTCGTCACGTACGATAGGTATGTCACTACTTGACCAGTTAAGTTGGCATTGAGTTATACGAGCGAAACTTTTAATTTGCTTAAAAATAATAAAATAAGAACAGTTTTTTTTACAAAATTATGACCACTTTAGATTAAGCAGTTACCATAATATCGATTTCTTGATGGATTCGAATGAAATGCTTTCAGTTTCCCTAATTCCCATCATATTTAGGGATTTTATTTGTTCTTGGGTGCTTAAAATTAAATAAAAAAAAAACATAAAAATTAGACATGCGTACGCACATTTCATATATGAAATAATAACAATAACTTTTTCCACATTTCGATTGGTTGATCTTTTCCACTATCGCCACAGTTTTCTCATAATTTGGAAAGGCTAGACACTTCAACAACTGCTTTGGAAAGAAAAGAGGACTCCGGATCACAATCCTTTAACTCTTCCTATTTTCCCGAGGTGTATTTGTCAGTAGTTATAAATCCAAAATATATGGCATGATTATCGTTTATATTTGAATTTCTTGATTAGTCAAACTTTTCTCTTATTATTTTATGATATCTTTTAAATTCATATTATCTATAACTGTAAACCCGTGGTGACAATTTCCCTTATCTACATATATCGACGAACTACCACGTCAATTAATTCTGATTGCGAATTAAGCATTAAATTCTTCCACACTTGTAATTGAGGATATCAATGGAGTTGACTCTTGAGTTAGTGTAAAATGTAGAAATCAGTTTAACTTTGTGGTCTACTTTTCTCTTGTCTTTTTCATTTAACACGAATTTTTCCAATCTTGATGTACATAACAGTGCCACATGTATATACATACATAGATATGTATATATATATTTGTAAAAAAGTCATAGGTACATATGAATAAGTGCATACATATGTATGTATGTACATATACTCATTTAGTTGGTACATACTTTTGTATGTAGCAATATTTCATTTTCAATAGTGTGGTGCTGATGATTCGTTTTCCACGGACTTTACTCATTCACAACATAGGTTGTCTAAGGGAAAGGGGAGAGAAAATTCCAAACTTAGGAGGACATTCAAAAACGGAAATGCGTACTTATGCACATATCGAGCATGAACGAGGACGAGGAAATAAATAAATGGAAACGCACCACACAACACTCCGAAAAGTTATTCCATATCACATGCACACAAAAAGTGAACAATTTAAGGAGTATGAGTCCAGTCCACAAGAACCCTTAGAAACAACAAAATTGCAACAAATCAATGAGAAGAAGGAAAGTGTTCACAATAAAGGAAATCCAAGAGCAAGACAACTCAGTGTTGTTGAAAGTTTAATGAGTTACCAATCAAAGGACCATAGGATGGACTTGTCATTCGGTTTACGGTAACAGGCTGCAGTTCCAACAAAACAATGAAAGAACATCAGGTACTTTATGTATTCCTTTCCTATTTTCTGACCCAACAAAGGAAGCACTGAATTTAATGTGTTTTTGTTGTTAGATCCTTGCTTTTTTCCCTTTTTTAAATCTTATACTTGGTATAGAACTACATATGTATGTACGTTTATTTATATTCCTTTATTCTAATTTGTTCGTAACAAAGGAATTATGGTGGTAGTGGATGAATAGAAATACATTACTGGCAGACAAGTGAGGCCACCACCACTTTGTATGAAAATCTATCCCCTAAACATACACACGCGCACCCAACAACAATTATCGCCATACGGTGCAAAGATGTTTAAAGTATTTACGAAAATACATGTAACCTTCCCAAAAAAAATGCTCCCGGTCGTCCATTAAAATATTTAGCTTCCATTCAATCTGCACACACAATCACCCCGGAAAAGGATAACAAACAATGGAAGATGTGGCGAAAGATGTCAGCGATTTGTAGAAGCGAATAGTCGGAAGATCACAACAAAACTAATGGTAAAGTCAACGACAAAACCGATAAAGAGAAAATTCGAATGGGAAAATGCTACTATTACGTTTTTTGGCTTTAAGAAGACACTATAAAGTTTTCTTTTTTCCAAAATAAAAACAACATATGCATTCCTTTTCGAAAAAATATAACAGGTGGCGCAAAAGTAACCTTTAGATGTTATGTTAGACGCGAGTGGCGGTCAGCAGCTAACAGCTGATGCACCGTCTGGACTTTGAACGGAAACATCTTCAAATCTTGTACCAAAATTCGCTCTAGAGACCGTCGACTGATTCCCATTTGCGTGGCACGTCGTCTGGTCGATGTCGACGGCGCTTCCATGACATCCTCGGCTACAGCAGCAATATTCTCTGCAGAACGGCTACTCCGGGGTCTGCCACGCCTGGCAGCATCTCGTGTTGTGCCAGTCTCTTCGAGGCGAGCGGCTAAACGTGTTTCACCAGTAGGCGTTGGACGGCCAGGAAATCTGTCCCAAAGTCACCGACCGATTATTGGTCAAATAAATAGTCAGCAATATTCCGCGTTCTGGAGCAGTGTAGCGTAACATTGTTTATTAACGTGTATTTCGCATGTGTTTACTACACAAATGTCACAACAGAACTGACATTAGGGGCCAGTCGCAAAATTTATAGCATTTTCTGATAGGAGGATTACTTTTGCGCCACCTGTTAGATGGAGAGAGAAAGCAATTTACCTTAAAACTTTCAAATCTATGTTAAGTTCGCACAGACACAAAAGTTTTTATAAATAAGCCACCAATTTGTTTTGTTGACGATAGTATCAAGTAAAATTGCATTAACCAGTTTGCGCAATAAGATTAAAATTTTCGTGTACGAGTATTTATCAAAAAAAAATTGAGTGGAAAACGATAAGATGTTTAGTCTCTTCAGCATTGGGTTTTGGTTGAAAACGTAACAAAGCCCATTTTTCATGGGTGACACAAATATTGGAAGACTTAAGGCAAATAAGTTTTCCTAAACGAAATGGATCTTTGATCGTCCTATTATCGCTTAAAATGGACTTCAAAAATTGTCATATAGTCGGGGTCATAAAAGTCGGGGTATGTTCGTCGAAAATAATCCGCGTAAAATTACTCCTGAAACTTTTTATAAAAATTTCGATAACAGTTGCAATTTGAGAGAACCATGAAAACTGATCCTTTTTTCGCAAAAATGTGATTGTCAACATTAGAGTAATTTACTATGAGGAAATTATTTTGTCAAAGATATCATCTATAACGGAAAATACAAGTTATTCCTAGCCCCTCCCTTTGAACCAATTTGATTGCTTAAAAACCTCAAAAGTTCGCTAACTTCTCAAAAAAAAATAAGGTCTAAGGTTGCATGTCGACTTCTAGAGAGAGCGGGACACAGATATTGATATTGGACAGATATTGGTGTTCTATGTATTGATTCCTACTCCTCTTCGTCTCCACAACTTCTGCAAAAGTCATTGTGCTAGACCTTCAATTCCCCTGCGTGCCGTCCAATAAGACAGTGACCCGTCATGACAGTCACGATAAGTGTCCGGTCTCGATAACGGCAGCAATGCTTTGGTGCGTTTAAAATATAGACCAGGCCACATCAGCCTGGGACGTATGCAGTTCCTGACACCTGCCATTTGTTGCCGTAAGTGCACTATTTCTCAAGAAGAGCTTGCAGGTCGCAAGAGGCATGTCCACATGTTTCAGTTCTCCTGGATCGTGTAAGGTAGTTCCTAGTCTTGCAATCTCAGCCGGATCACAGTTCTGTGGTATGTCCCTCTGTGACCCGGCACCCATATGAGTCGAATATTGACCTGTTCAGCCATCTCGTTAAGTCGAGGGTAGTTTTTAAATTCAGGAATATAGTTTCCAGGGACTTGATAGCAGCCTGACTATCAGCGAAAATAGTTATGCTTTGGTCTGCATATTAATTTTCAGCCGTTCCGCAAACTACATATATTTCTGCCTGGTAAACAATACAGTGATCAGGCAGTCTTTTTGCAAGTGATATCTCAAGTTCCTTAGAAGACACCAAATCCCACTTGGTTATCGAGTTTGAAACCGTCTGTATATAAGTAAACGAATCTCATATGTCCTTTAATACGACCATTCCATTCTGATCTATCAGGTATAAGAAGTGCCTCTGCGCACCAGTGTTACATATGGCAGAAATTCGCTAAACCTTGTTTAGCACCGCACAGGATGTGTATTTCTGCAGAGCTGTCCTCAAAATGGCAATGCCGTACATCATTATCGGTCTTACTACTGCCGAATACAACCCATAAACTATTCGCAAATTCAGATTCTGCGTTTTTCTATTGCCTTTTTACAAGTACAGAGCGCTATGACAGCCTTATTTGCTTTTGCAAGATGTTGGTTTGAAGTGCAACTTCCTCCTGTCC
This sequence comes from Eudasyphora cyanicolor, assembly GCA_963930755.1. Taxonomy (NCBI): domain Eukaryota; kingdom Metazoa; phylum Arthropoda; class Insecta; order Diptera; family Muscidae; genus Eudasyphora; species Eudasyphora cyanicolor. Next base: position 11,705,597 of record OZ005734.1, read on the forward strand.
AGTAAAATCCCTAAGTATTTTCCGCTTTCAGAGAAGGGAATTTCAATACCCTCAAGGAGACAAGTGTAACTGGTGGTACCTTATTTCTCCTGGTGAAAAGAACTAGTTCGGTCTTGGTCGATTTAACACCAAGACCATTATCGGAAGCCCATCTTCCGGTTATATGAAAGACCTGATGTAGGATGTCTCTAAGAGTACTCTCAAACTTCCCTCCAACAGATATTGCCACGTCATCTGCATTGACAACAACTCTGACACCCATTATCTCCAAGAAAGCAGATTATTGTTCAGATTACATAGCAGAGGAGACAACACCCCTTGCTGACATGTATGGAAGTCAATTGACCGTAAGCTAGCTGAAATGCGGCTCTTAATCAGATCGTTATGAATAGTGGATTTTAAGGCCGAAGTCGTAGCCGAATATTTTGATATTTGTTAAAGAATTGTTTGCTTTTCTATCTAAAAAAATAATTTTTATAATCAGTTTGTGTCAATTAATAGTTTGTTACTCTTAACAGTGATTTTAACATCAGTTTTTTTTGTTCAGTTGTCAGTAGTTATAATTAATTTAAAATTTATTTTGGGTGATCATAAAAATTTTTTGGTACATAAAAAAATCATTTATTTATTAACATTTTCATTCTGTATTTGCAGGTTTTTGTGTAATAAGTGCTCCAGATGCTCCTCACCACAACATAAACAATTAAAAACAGAAAATCAATCGATGATGAAAAACATTCCTGAAGAGAAGAAAAAAAATAATATAATTTACTACTTATATATATGAAAATAAGGATAAACAATCCCAAAATCCAAACATCGGTTAATCGAATATACACTTTCATATACATATATAGGTAAATAAAAGTGAATATCTTTCGCGGAAGAAAACATTCAATGAACTCTTAGTGTGAAACAACTCTCCACCAAAACAAAAATTGTGTTTAAACAACAAAAAGAACAATAAGTGTCTAAAAAAACAAAGAGATAGAGAGAGAGAAACATTATCCGCGAATAAAGAAGAAACGTGAATTATATTTTTTAATTTGAAATTTGCGTACTTTGAAATTTGGCAAACACTTTAAAAGAGCTGCGACGGGGGCATGTTTAGTGGGATTGAATGTGCGGTTAAGTGTCGTCTATGGCCGAGTCCGTTAGTACTCAATCGCTCTCTGCAGTGACGGAGGGGCACGACGGCAGCATAGCACATGCATCGACAACAAAGACAAAAACAACAACAGCAACAGCCATAGCAGTCACTGATACACCAACGACGACTCCGATCAATAAGGCCAAATCGAAACGTGGTGGTCGTCAAAAAGAAAAAAAGTCCCAGCAAAAACAACAATCCTTTAGCAACCCTAAAAGCACAAACGTTGCAACAACACAGTCCCCTTCCTGCTCCTCCAATTTAGCTGCCGATAAACGTTCTCGCAGCAAATCACGCAGCAAGTCACGCTCCTCGGCACATCAAGACTCACAATACAACAGCGGCAGCAATAGCAAACAAGAAGAACAATCACCATTGTCGAACAACTACAACAACAACAACAATAGCACCAGTAGCAGTTACAGCAAAAGTAACCCCAGCAAACGTGCCACATCACGTAACTCTACATTTAACGCCTCAACATCGTCAGCAGTGTATTCACCGGCTTCGCCTATAACACCGCCACCCACAAATCGCGTTGAACGCAAACGTCACTACGGCGAAAAAAATACAACTTGTAAGTTTATTCTCAGTATACAAATACATATTTTTGCCTACTTTTTCTTCTGCACAAAACTTTGTAATTTTGTAATGAATTAAAGAAGCATGAATGTATGTTCTTTTTTTCCTTATAAGAATATTTGATGCTTAAGCAATATAGCCTAGCCCCAGGGCCTGATAACTTTCAAACTGTATATCCAAATCTACTTTATATAAGTATAAGAAGGAATAAGAACATGCGTCCACTTAGACCATATTTGATCCATTGTTCTTCTCCGAAGTCAGTTAAGCCAGGAGTTCCGATCTGATGCATTAATGAATTGTAGAAGTTTGAGAGAGACCAACCCTTTAAGTTCGGCCAACACCTGAAAGAAAAAAAAAGAACCTAATGTCTTGTTTCTTCTGTACTATAAAATTGGACATTAACAAAGGAATCCTCATTTTCAGAACAATTTTTTGCCCAGTGATAACGCCAACAATTAATCGGAGATTAGTATTTAGCAGTGTCTCCGTGTAGACATTTTGTTCCAAATATCTTTTGTTTGCTCACACCCATCTGTTAAGTTCCATATCTGATGCCAAAGTTTTTTGTCTTTCGATTTTATAGCAAAGAATATTAACGAAGAGTGTGAGAACACATCTTCAGTTTCTGTTTTTTCAGCAACTTCATTGCCGAACATATCTTTGTGGACTGGTACCCAGCATGGGTTATATTATACTGTTATTCGAGAACCTTAAACTGTCTGCGACAACGGCAGACTAATTTCGATATTAAATTCTTAATAATCAGTAGATCCTTAAAAACAGCCTGGCTATCAATGAAAACGCAAATTCGCTTCTATATATTTTCATGAAAGATACTGCATTCTTTACGCAAACAAAGAGAGACCTCCATAAGTCTATATTCACACTTGCAATTTTCCCCCGCAGAATTGCAAGTGTGAATATGTACCCTCCTCCATTTTGAAGCCATGTGTAAAGACATTAATATCATATAACCTCACATTCCCCTCCTGTCATTCCGTCAAAGTAGGTATTTGTATGAGAATACCTTTATAAACTATGTCTTAACTGATCATTAAATCTGTCTCTGAACAAACTAGGAATAGGTTACATAGGTGTATAAAAGAAGGTTATGCTGAGTTAGTGTTAGTTCCGCAGACTATTTTATGCATAAATCAATATGTTAAATATCCATAATAATCTCTATAGACAGTTTAGCGGTAGAATTCTTGGCTCCAGTCACGTAATTGAGTGCAACTTTATTTACCTTGCTCAATGCTTTAACATTTGTATCATACCTTGTTATAGTCCACCATGTGTGGCAACCACAAGTCAGGACTGGCCTTATCACGGCTATGTAAAGCCAGTGAAATTGTTTAGGTTTTAATTCTCATCTGGGGCCCATAAACTTCTAACATGAGTATAAGGCCTTTTTTCACGTCCACTTTAACTTACGATCCCAAATTACATCTATTTTTTTTTTTGCAAAGTAAGACAGTTTATTAGCACTGTCCAACAAATTAATGGCGATTTCGTTTCTGAAAAATAATGCCACCACATCATGTTGCGACATTTTAAAAATTCCCCCTAAACTCTCTGCTAATTTCGCATTTTGCATGCGCACAATCGAACAAAAATGGAGCGGTGAGTAAATCCCATCCCCATAATCCAACATAATTGCGCCATTTGGTAGTGCATTAAGAATGCTTTTCTGAAGTCTGCTTTTCGAAATCAAAATCCGTTCATGCGGCTGCACCATTTTTACAACGAACTTAAAAATGCGGTTTCAGTGTAAAATGTTAAAAAAATTTACATTTTTTTGGACAAGCGAAATCACCATAACTCTTTTTGATTGGAACGGAATAGCGACCCTATAATTCTGAAAGGGCATATTGAGTAGATAATGACTGTAGAATAAACTTCTGGTCCAGCTGGTCTGTTTTTTTTTACAGAGGGTCAAAGTTTTCAATTTTTGGTCGAAGTTTAATCCTTAAACTATTCTACTATTGAAAAAAGTGCCAAATTGTCCCATTAATAAGGGAGCTAGAGGGTTAAGATCTTCCACAAAAAGTATCCTCATAAAATTCCACAATATAACTCTGACAATAAGAAATCTCTCAGATATTAACTTACAGCATTGTTTTCATTTAGTATAAAGCTCCCTTCCACCAAAAAACGAAAACTTTGACCCACTGTAAAAAAAAACTCGGACCAGCTGGACCATAAGTTCATTCTACAAAAATGATCTACTCAACATGCCCTTTCAAAATTATAGGGTCACTACTCTGTTCCAAAAATGCTGTTGGACAGTGTAGTTATACCTTGTAGCTCCGGTAACCTAAAGTCCTTTAAATCATTTCTATGTGAGAATGTTTGCTGAACCTGTTTGTAGGGCTTCAGGAGAACCGCAAATCAAAAACGTCTGAGAAGTTCTGATCTAGAATCTAAAATAAAAAAAATAACTGTTAAAACGAATGATTTTTTAAAAGCTTTCAGGATTTGATTAAAAAAAACATACAATTTAGAGAAATGTATTAAATCTTTATTTAAGTATGGAACGGTCTATATAATTCAATGTTTAAAGATGGCTCAACTTGGCCTCTTTTTATATGAAAACAAGTAAGGAAAGACTAAAGTCGGCGGGGTTGACTGTATAATACCCTCCACGACTGTTTATTATCCTCCACGACTGTCTAATACCCCCCAAAACTCCCGGAGAAACATTATTACATATTATGAACAGTTGCAGGTTAAATAGACTACATTTCTATATTCCAGGCACGTATGTTAAAAATCTTGACGTTCATAAGGGGCTTATACTTCTCAAAACATGGACCCATATTCTCAATTTTCACAAAGACTATTTAATTCAATATGTACAAAAGCTTAAATTTCCGCATAATGGGTTAAAATATGCGCCCCCTAGAACGCCAAGAAGTCTAGTTGGAATGGCCTTTATATGGGACCAGTATCAAAACATGGGCCGATATTTCCATTTTTCACTGAGATCAATTAAGTGCAATATAAAGTATAAGTTCTTAAATTTTAGCTAGATCAATTGAAAAATGTGTTCTCTAGAGATTCTAGAAGTGACATCAGTAGGGACATTTACATGGGGGCTATACCAAAACAAGGACCGATGTACCCCATTTTTGCTAAAGACGATTAGGTCCAATATAAAGTACAAATTCTTAAATTTCAGCCATATCAAGAAGCGCCAAGAAGACATTGGTGGGGACCTTTATATGTACCCAATTTCTACTAGGGACGATTAAGTCTAATATAATGTATAAATTCTTAAATTGTAGCCAGATCAATTGAAAAATGTGTTCTCTAGAGCGTCAAGAAGTGACATTTGTGGGGATCTTTATATGGGTGCTATACCAAAACATGGATCGATGTGTCCCATTTTTACTAGGGACGATTAGGTTCAATATAAAGTGTAAATTCTTAAATTTCTACCAGATAAATTGAAAAATGTGATCGGTGGGGACATTTATATGGGGGATATATCAAAACATGGACCAATAGGCTCCATTTTCAATAGGGATCGTCCCTAGTCTAAGAAATGCCTCTGTACCAACATTGATCACAAGAATACATGGACGCACAGACAGAAAGACGGACGGACATGGCTAAATAGACTCAAAAAATGGTTCTATGATGATCGGTATAATAAACAATTGGTCTATTTCTTTGATTTTTAGCCAAACAAAAGCCCAAAGTCATAATACACAGGGTGGTGTTCGGGTATAACAAGGGGTTACTTTAACATGACTGATATTGGAAGTGTTGAGCTGACACCTTTTGACATATCCGGTTATTATAACATCAGTTACAATATAATTCATATTTAAAACCAGTTTGATTTCGCGTTTTTGAGGAATAGTTTTAACTCATGTTAAAGTTGTTTATTTTTAATGAATATTGTAATTTATCTTTAATTGGTACCATGACTTTTGGAAACAAATTAAAAATATGGTGGATTTCATTCAAAGTGTGCCAATTTTTAAAACCGGTGTCTTCTGATCGGGATGAAACTTGCACCAAGTTTTGTCCTATTGGATAGTCGTTATGACACAAAACTTTAACGAGATCGGTTAAGGGCTGTCGTCGATGAGGGTGTTGAATTTTGACATTTTGATCAAATGACCCTGTTTTCCCATCCATATAACTAATTACCTATGTATTGTACAACATTTTTCCCAAAGTGTTTTCGAAATCTTTTTGTTCAATCTTTTGTTTAATCTGTTTGTTCAATCTTTTTCTTGAGTATTTTTTAAAAAAAATCGCAAAAATATTTTGCGTGAATGTTTTTTTTTGAGAATAAAAGAAATTAAATTTAAGTTTGTCATTTTTGTCAAAAACCACGTTTTTATACCCTCACTTTAGTGTGACGAGGGTATATATCATTTGCTACGGAAAAAAGTGTAACACATCGAAGGAGTGACCTAAGACCCCAAGTATGTTCGGCGGAAATCCGTTTTGGGTCATTTTAAGTCGAATGAGCAATGTCCGTCCGTCTGTCTGTCTGCTGGCTGGTGCGCACGATAACTCTCGAAAGGAGTAACCGATTGACTTCAAATTTCGTATGTGGTAATATATTTTTCTATCTCCGGCTAAGTTCGAAGATGGGCCATATTGGTCCACTCCTTCTGGTACCTCCCCCACAAAGGGTTAAAATGTTGTGAAATATTGATTCTTTAATAACTGCTATTATACGTATTCGAATCTTCTGAAATTCCACACATAGTATTAGTTTGTTAGTCGCTATCAACTCGAGGAAAATGGGCGAAATTGCCACTCCCCTTTTTGTACCTCCCACACAAATGCACCATTTTGCACTAAAAGTTAAAAGCTTATAACATTAATACCAGTGTTTAGAAATACTTGAAATTTTGTACAGTGTAATGCTTTTATAGTGCCTACAGTCCAGTGAAAAATGGGCGTTATTGCCGCGCCCCTTTTGGTACCTCCCACACAAATACACCATTTTGCACCAAAAGTTAACAGCTTATAACATTAATACCAGTGTATAAAACTACTTGAAATTTAGTACAGCGTAATGTTTTTATAGTGCCTACAGTCCATTGAAAAATGGGCGTTATTGTCACGCCCCTTTTGGTACCTCTCCCACAAATGTACCATTTTGCACCAAAAGTTAACAGTTTATAACATTAATATCAGTGTATACAATTACTTGAAATTTTGTACAGTGTAATGCTTTTATAATGCCTATAGTCCAGTGAAAAATGAGCGTTATCACCACGCCCCTTTTTGTACCTCCCACACAAAATGGCCAAATTATACCACAATTTAATATCTCAACGTTAATATACCAGTCCATATAAACGGTTACAATTCGGCACAGTGCAATGTATTTAAAGTATCTACTGTTCAGCGAAATATAGGTGTATTTCTTAAACCCAAAAAATTTACAGAATAATTTGTGTAATATTCAATATTACATTACTCACAAAGTGAGGGTATACCTTAGTCGGTTTACCCGACTAAAACTTTCTTACTTGTTATACTTAATTTAGGATCAATTAAAGCTGAACCAATGTCTTTGTGTATTTAAATAAGGAAAAATAAAACATATCCCACTTCGGTATTTACTTTATTACAAAGCCATAGGTTCTTTGCGATCATTAACATATTTTTTGTTTTGAAAAAAATATTTTTTTATGAAGAAATTGTCTACAAAAGTGTTCAAATGTCATTCCCCTGGCTGTCCATAATACTAACTTCACCTAATTTAAAAATAAAAAATGACGTATTTGTACTGAGCTCAAAATAATAAGAAAAATTAACGAACATTTTACCGATATCTTGCCTAGTTATCGAGTTATCGGGTTATTAAGTTTGAAAAAATTTAATTTTTTATATATTACCATCCGATAACTCGATAACTACGCAAGATATCGATAAAATGCACCTTATTTTTTCTTCTTAATTTGAGGTGCTCTATCCAAGTATGTCATCAGATCAAGTTACAAAGTACGATAATAAATTATGCAGAAATCAACAATAACAAAAACTCACTGTGAAAATATATATATGGGCATTTCCTGCGTTGCGGACGGCAGAAATTTCATTAGTTTTTTCCACATAACTTCCTTGATATTGATCTAAGGAATATTATTGTTATTTACTAATTTGTAAAGTCTATCGAGCTTAATGACACTGAATTTATAGAATTTTCCAAACTTTTTTCGACAAGTGGACGGCACGAAAAAAACACGATTCTTGAGGAATATAGAGTGATTTAAAAATGTCAACGAAACTTCTTATATAGGGTGATCCAAGTAGAGATACTTTTGTTAATAGACTTTTTTGACAGATCACGTGCGGGTCGTGTCATGCTGTCATGTTATTTTTGTTAAGTATTGTTTGGCATTTCATCATGGAAAGACTTACGCCTTAACAACGTTTACGTGTGTCATTCGCCAGTTACCAGTCGAAATGCTCGAACGAGTCATCGAAAATTGGACTCAACCGATGGACCATCTGAGACATAGCAGCGGCCAACATTTGATAGACATAATCTTCAAAAAATAAATGCCAAAGAATGTTCTCTCAAATGATAATAAACATTCCCCATTCAATTTGAATTTTCTGTGCTTTTTCTTTAAAAAAGTAGGGAACCTCGAAATGGATCACCCTATATAAATAATGCCTAACTTTGTGCTTGCATTTACTAGAGGCAATGCTTCTTAAGAATGTATTTACCATTTACTCTAAAAATGCCAAATTTTTAAAAGTGCCAAAGGTTTAAAATATTCTACAAAAATGTTTGCCGGAAAATTTCAGGTGGGGTCGCCAAAGACACCAAAGTTGTAAATATAGCTCTTTACGCTTAATTAGCAAAATTGCAAGCCAACTTATACAAAAATACTATAATGTAAATTTAAGTTCGGAGCTAGAGGGTTAAGATCTTCAACAAAAATGATCCTCATAAAATTCCACTTTGTAGCTCTGACAATAAGAAATATCCCAGACATTAACTTACAGCAGTTTTTTCATTTAGTATAATGCTCCCTTGGACCAAAAAATTAAAACTTTGACCCACTGTAAAAAAACTCAGACCAGCTGGACCATATGTTTATTCTACAAAAATGATCTACTCAACATACCCTTTCAAAATTATAGGGTCGCTTTTCTGTTCCAAAAATATTGTTGGACAGTGTATTCTCTGAATTCAATTTTTTTGTTTCCAGACATTGATTCGAATTTAAAAAATCGCAATGTCGATTATTTTCAATCAAAAATGTAAAGAGCATAATTTTCGTCAAGACTTCACGGATCCCCTGATATGTCGCTACGGCCCCCAGTGGGCCGCGGATAACCATTTGAAAAGCACTGGCTGTATCTTCGATTGTTTTGCTTCGATTCGTCCCAAATTTGCACACAATATTTTTAAGAGCTTCTCCATCCAAAAATTAAAAAAAAGATTACAAACGTTACACGAGTATATATATTTAGTCAGAAATGTCCACTGTTTCCAAAATAAAAACATTATATCTCAATGTTTGAAAGGGAAAAGTGGTGAAATAAAATGATTCAAGAGAAAAAAACGCCTTTTATCGGTCTGTCAGACTTCTAAATAAATGTTTCATATTTGCAATAAGTTGTTATTTCTGAAAATACTAATTTGAAACCAAAGTTCAGTCGAAATTTAATTCACACACAGAGGAGTGATTAATATTTGCCATACAATGCCAATTCGCTTTATCTTTCCTATCATGTTTGTCATTCTATACTATATGCCGCCTGCATGCATATAACACACAATTGATAGTTTTCACTCTTGTGCATTCTTATCATTACTCCGCATTATTTTTCTGTAATTTTCCATTATTTTATACAATTGAAAATTTAATTTTATTCATCAATGTCGTCGTAATAACAATACTTAGTTAGCTATTTTCAGCGGTATTCTCACCTTGGTGGCACAGGCGAGAATAAATTGTGAAAGAAGCACCACTCATTTTCGTCTTTTTTTTTAATGTTTTCTAAGAAACAAAAATATTGGTATATTTAGTAGTTAGAATAGAATATCCTCTATAATTTTGTGTTGTTGTTAACAAGTGTTGTTATTAATAGATGTTTTTCTTCTCTCTTGTACATTGCAGCTTCAGCATCAACGGGTGAACACCCCACGGACTTATCGTCTCCCTTAAAAAAACGTCGCTACAACAATCACAATCGCAGCCACAGTTCGCAGGATATTGAATCGACTCCTCTTTCAACGACTAGTGGTAATAGCAGTGCTGCCAGCAAGTACTCTACCCCGAAGGAACAACGAGGTGATTGTGTAGCACAAAGAACTCGTTCGAAAACTGTCTCACCCGAAGAGCCATCGACCAGCAGTGGTGGGATTAGTATTAACCACAACAGCAGTCACCGACGCTCATCATATACAAAGGCGGCGAAAGCGTCAATTCAGTCGTGTATAGATACAACAACACCGCAGCGTAGTACAACATCAACAGCAACAACAAAAACCAAAGCAAACAACAGCAGTAGCAGCAAGAGTAATTTATTGAATTATTATCGTAAAACTCGCAAAGTCAGTCATAGTCGTTCGACAACCACAACAAAGAAGAGAACCACTCATACAGCACCAGCCGAAGCCGGTGCGGGAGCAGTAACTGTTGGTCATTTAAATAGCATTGCATTCGACGACGTGAGTTCGGATAATAGTGACAGTGGTGAGATCCAACAAGCGTCAGTGGCAAAGGCAGCAGTATCACAGCCAAGAGAACAGCAGAGCAACAAACAAACAAAAACAAACGCCTTTGCGTCCGAAGAAAAATACAAATTCAAGTCGTCCATTGGATCGTCAAGACACAAGCGGAATTACAGAAATCAAAATAATAACAAGAGTTCTACAACCACAGTCCCAGTCCCAGCAACAACAACATCATCATCGTCGTCGCTGTTGTCGACGCGTAATAATACGACGAAACATTTTACTGAATGTAGCAGCAGTGTTGGCGATAAGAAGCAACAACACCAACAGAACAACAACAAAAACGTCTTATCAATTGTGGGAAACAAAGCTAAATTAAATATAAAAGCTACGACATCGACGACGACAACAACAACAGCAGCAGCAGGTTCAATACCACCATCATCGTCATCTTCTTCAGCGTCCGCCGGCCCAGCAGTTGCAACCACATCGTCTTCATTATTGGCTGAGGGTGCCGCCGCCGCGTCTTCATCCTCGACTGCCGTTGCCGCCGAGCAACAGCATCCATCATCGCCGACATCTCTTCATCTGGATAAAATATCAAAATATCGTAAAAATCTAAGAAACTATCAAACATTTTTAAATAATTTAACCAACGAATTAAACAACTCACAAGAAGATAACCCCGAATCGGTGGGAGACTCGGTAGCCGCCAATAATAATACCAGCAGCTCCGCCGAGCGTTCCAACAACTCCTCCGTGTACTTCGATAAGGAATTACTTGCCGTTCTAACAGCTGATATTGAATCGGCCGAGGACGATACCGAAGGAGTTATCGAAGAAGAGGACGACGTAGACGAGGAGGAGGTCGAAGACGACGATAACAACATTGTTGAGGAAGAAGACGACGACGACGAGGAAATTGAACTCTTCGACGACGACGAAGACGAGGAAGACGACGAAGAAGATATCGAAGACGAAGAGGATATTGACGACGAAGAAATCGAAGAGGAGGAAGAAGATATTGCTGACGAAATAGAAGATTCTGTTGCAGCCTTTGGAGGTAAGTCTCCCACAAATGAACAGAAAAAAACACAAATGCCCCGGCCGAATCTCTTATATCGTTTTCATTATATACGTCTCTGATGAATTCTGATTTTTATTGCATCAAAAAGTGTGCCTGTGACCGAGAGATATTTCTCATTTATATTTCTTTGTTCTGCGTGTTGAGGTCTGTTCGTATTTTTCCGTTTCATATATAAATATATATATATATATTTTTTGCATTTCTTTAGTTGTTCTGCTGTATTTGTTTTACTTTTGAATAATTCTCTCTACTCTCATATATAATTTCTGTTTATTTAATTATTTATCAAATACTGGTCTTACTATACAATTAATATGCATTTCAACATTAGTTTTTCACATAAACGACGACGACGAGGCGAGCACTTTGTTCTCGTCGCGTACATGAGATGAAGTCGTCGCCGTATTTGTTTTGTTTTTGAATATTGTTTATATTAATTTTTCTTTTCTATTATATCTCTGTCCCTCCCTCTCTATCTCTCTTTGTTTTTATCATATGTTTATATTAAATTGAGATATTCATTGATTTTTTCCTTGTATCTAGTTTGAAAATGTGTGGAATCATTTTAATTGATTTCCAGTTGAAAATAAATTTATTGACGTTATACATTTTCTGAGTTGTTGCCTCGGCGGTGTCGTTGTGAGCGAGATGATATGTGTTGTTAAAGTACATATGTATAGATTGTCGTTATTGATTAAAAAAACAACGTTAATTTCTTGTGTCTCTCTATAACTGTTAAGTGACTTTGAGTGTGTGTGTGTGTGTTTCAGTGTAATATATATTTTTGGGTTATTTCCCCCTGAGAATGTCATTGATCTGCAAATTTCACGTGGTGAGGATTTGCAGTTTTTATACCCCTGCCATACATAGTGTAGGGGAGAGTATATGTATATCATTTGTCACGAACAAAAAGTATAACACATCCAAGTAGTGATCCCATACTATAGAAATGTTTGTAAAATATACTTACGTATGTATTTAGGTAATGTCCGTCCGTCTGGCTGAAGAAGATGTACGATAACTATTCAATTTGTATCAAAAATGAACTCGTAACTTTGCTGCCTGTGCGCATAAACACTTGATATTTAAAATTATGCATTTACAGACGTGTTTAAATTTACTCATTGAGTGATTCCAATTCGATTAGTTTAATTTTTGGTGTGTAGCTAATTACTTTATGCTACCCCTCACAACGCGAACGAATACAAAACAAAAACAAAAGCACAGACCTTAAAAAGCACAGACCTTAAATTAGACAGATGTGCCGTCCGGACGAAACGTCAAAATCTATCAGTTACGAACGAATAGGAATGAAATGTCACTCTCGAAAAAACAGTTTTCCGCGAACATAGCTTAAACTTTTTGCACTAATCGATAAATATTAATTTTGTAATTGTGACAATTACAAAAAAATCGGTCCGAAATCCGCGGAAAACCTCACTCTTTGAAATCCTACTCGATCAAATTTCTATTCGTTCGTACCTGACAACTTACTCGTTCGGTGATGACATATCTTATTATTTATTATTTTTGCATAAAAACCCCTAAAGCAAATTGGGAAAGTGAATAAAGTATTATATTCATAATGCTTAGCCTTTCTTTAAGCGATATTACATTCAACACATTACATTCAGAAAGAGACACATAGTAAAAACAAAAAATATTTTTTTTTTGTCCACAAAAACAATTCGAGGTCATACCTGTAAACCTAATTTTTCTATGTACATATGAGAGATGCTAGACTTTAATGTTTCATATATGATTTTCTGATCATAGCATATTCCTCAAATTAATAACAAACAACTCTACTGCTTCTAAGCGATTCCCCATTGTCAAATGCCCATTTAAACAAAGTTTTATTGACAAGTATAGTACAAATGTTCACCATTTTCAGTTTCACTTAAAAGCAATTGACAGCTATAATTTTTTTTACATTGCTCTTTTTCGGCAAAAGCGTCACATTGCAAAATCGTGAATTTCGCCTTAGTCCAATTTAAATGTTCTGTATTTTAACAAAATTAGCCAACAAAATAATATGAAATAAGTTTCGTAGTACGCAGGAAAAATGTCACATCGCGGATAAGCTTCTGGATATTGATATGTGGTGGGACCTTTATGCATGATCATCTCAATTTTGAATTTTTACGCTCTTGTACAATGAAATGTGCGATATACTGAATCTTCGTTTTTGTTTTGCTGACCTCTCTACTTGAAGTGTGTATATCGTACATTGATAGATACACCTTTTATGATTTCTATCGGAACTTTTGATTGCTGTTTGTTTGTAATCGGCGGCCGTGTGTGCGAGAGCACCACCCGTCTGTGTGTTGCGCGTGCAATAAACGCTTTGTAAGAAACCTTGAGCATTGTAAAGCGCAATACAACCTTAATTTGTATAACTAAATGAAAAATCAATGAATATTTCTGTGTTTTCTATGTAGTATGTTTATTTAGTGACTTTTAAGTTTTTTTTATTCTTTTTTAAAATTTTATTTTGTTATTGTGTTTGTTTTTAATTTAGTGTACATAAATATCTAAATTTTGTTGTGTGAGAAATGAAATTATGCTCTTTATTTCGAAAATATGGCAAATCTAACTACGGCCAAGTTTTCGTTTTAATATCGGACTATGTAGTTTAGGTTGAGTAATCTTACCCCCATTCCCCACACTTAAGTGGTATATTCGTATAGACTTCCCAATATAACAGTGCTGTCACCTTTTTAAAGTCATATAACAGTTAGCTAAAGCTCGCGTCTACTGTTGTTATTACTAATACCAGTATTTAATCCCACTCCTTGGAAGGTATATATAGCAACATCATGAAACAAATCTTGCCCCCTCCCTATAAAGGTCCTCCCCCACCCCCTTCTTTTTACCATTATCTTTATATATCATTCCTGTGTGTTTAATTTGGTTTATCACCCACTCAATTGAATATACATACATATCATCCGGCCTTGTGAAAACAATTCTCCTCATACCACATACAAAAACTATTCACATACATACAGACATGCATACAAACACACACACACACAAAATATGGTTTGTGCATCTAATATATCTTCTCCATCATTTATAAAAATAAAAAACAAATCACTTTACATTTTCTTTAATTAAGTCATGACTAAAACAAATTTATTGAACTTTAGTGCTTATTTACTTTTTATTTGTTTATAACAATGCTTGGTTTGTATCGCATTAACTTAAGAAAGAAAAAACAAAAAGCATTTTGTTATTTTAGTTTGGAACACACGATGAACTTTTCACATTTCTCCCCGCAAACTCGAAATTTAAAAAAAAATCAACAACAAATTTCTAGGTTTTTACTCTCTAACCTTAGACACAAAAGCAGGAAATGTTTTAAATTTCATAACATTGTATATTAGCATATTGTAAAATTAAAAAAATAGCCTTTAAAACAGACATGGACCTATATAGTACATATATACAACGGAGGTGGCAGCTCTGGCAGTCGATGTAACCCGTGAACCCAAACTTCTTTAAAAAATCTCTTAAGTGACATTTTTATTGTAATTTTGAAGAGAAATTGTCAACTTAGGGGGACGACAAACGTGTTTCTCTCTATTGATTGATATCGCATCATATTTTTTGTAGTCCCTTTTGGAAATGTATGACTATGAAACTTCACACACCCATCAATATATTATAATATGAATATATTTACCAATTGTTGATCCCTAAATGACATTTATCCAAATACCCTAAAAAGTGTTGTATTATTAAAGATGTTAAAATTTTGAGTATTGTTTGATTTTCAGCACGAAACGCCTCTACTTAGATTAAATTTCCTGCCAAAAAATGCAATCGACTGTGTGTGTGTTGACTAATACTAGATAAAAAGGCCATATACACATACAATTCTGTATATTTATATGTTGTTTTAATCATTTAATATAAATTCACAGTGTGTCCCGACCACAAAGGGAAAACCGGCGTTGGCAATTACTACTTTATAATTTAAAATATTCAGTATACAAATGGAAAAAGTCTTAATCATCTTTACCCCCAATTTCACAACCTCCGGTTAGAGCTAACTTATAGTTAAAAAATAAAAACTTCATACAATTTGACAGCTATAACTGTAGGTTAGCTCTAACTGTAGAATAACCGGAGATTGTGGAATTGGCCATTAGAATATTTTCTTATTTTTTTTCGTTCGTTTTTTGCTTAAGATTTTACAATTATGTATTATGATTTATAACTAGGATACTCTCTCCCGGCTATTATTTACAAAAAGTGGTCTAGAGTTTCAAAACCCTGGTTTCTTGGTAAAAGGAAAACTTTAAGCTTTGTACACCATTAGAGAAATATAAAAAGACCGTACTAATTATAACTATGTTACAGAAGTTAATTTGATCTTATGAATAGTTCACTTTGTGTGGCAGATAGAAGAAATATAACATTCTGTCGAATTACTTTATGTTGCACATTGCATAGTTTAACAAAATGAAGGAGTTATCGAAATTCTACAACGAAACCATATGATGGGGGACCATACTATGGTCCTGGGGCACATAATACGCTACTAGGGACCCACTTTATGGTCATGGAGACTATAACATGGATATGAGCGGACCCTATTATGGCGCCCTCACCTATATCCGCACGTCGTTAACTAAATGCAAAAGCAAAGCAGGTGCTCAATCAACTTCTTCCTCATCTCCACAGCTTCTGCAGAAGTCATTGGACTCAATTCCCAAATCCTGTCGTGTTCGGCAATCAGACACTGTCACGTCAGAACTAACTAACGTATATATTTTTTCCGATCTAGTGCTAGGAGATATTTTGACCTTCTCAGGTTGTATCGTGGTCAGATTTTGTCTAGCTACTCAACAAGTGTCAATTTCTGTCTGTCTTTCATTGGACAGCCTGACTGTCTCTTGCCTAAGCCAAGGCTTTCATGTGGACATTTTCGCACCAATAGATGTATATTCTTTGAGAATAGCATTTCCCCTTCCTATGCCCAGGTACACATATGAGGTATATGTTGAACTGCTCAGTCATCTAGTTACGAGATCTGTCGCAGTCGAGGGCTGTTTGTGTGTCCAAGAAAATGACAATACCAGTGTTGGTCCCTATATTGCGATTTGGCCTTTAGTCCACTTTTCTTATTGTCATTATTTCGGCTTGACAGATACTAGTAAGTATATAGTAGTCTGTGATATACATGAAAACATAGTTCTTTTAAGTGTAATTCGAAGTTAATCTCCTCACATGGCCGTAGTTTTTGTACTTCTACATTGATAGACAGTTTAATATTAACGCTGCTCTGGTTACAACTTCTCTAGTCACAATATCGATTGATGGTAGATGTAGTGGGATTTGGCCACTGTTGTCCCTAAAGTTCCGATAATGCTTAAGCAGGAAGTTTTTTGACCTTTCATTAATTGACGCTTATAGGTCGCCGTTCACCACACCACAATGACGTACAATAGTATTGGCCGTACTACCGCTATATTCGTTAATTTAAAACATTGAATCGATTCTCCATACTCAATGAACGATTAACCAATTATCTATTTTTTATTGCCCAAAAAGATCTTTAAATGTTAAATTGGAATTGGGAAAAATTTTATAGACATTTTATTGCAACATTATTAGAAATAATTAATTTCATGTAGTTGGGATTTATATCTTGGGAAAAGATGGAGGGAACAATGTCATTACATTTTTGAAAACTTCTTTTAATCTTGAAATATAAATAAAACCATATACGAAATTCTTATGTCGATTTTCCTGTTCAGAGGAACAAGCTACATCAGAAATGTGTTAGGTCACTTCTGAAGTTGTTGGCCGATGTGAAACTTAATCTTTATAATTTATCCCACACCGAATTTATATTTTATGCGAAAAATGTGTTTATTCTTCGAAAACTAATACTAATAAGGACGATTAAAATTCCAAGTCAGGTTAAAGAATCATAGTGTATATAATGTAATGGATTGGAGATCAAATTTCCCTATGGGAACGAAAAAACCGCTATAGTCTTGTTTAATAAATGCAATTTGTTGAAGTATTTCAACAAGCTATGGCTTAAAGTCGATTGCAATTTCTACAAATGTTCAAAGTGATTGTGTCAATATCTTTGAATTCTAACATCTTTAATAATCAAATCAATAGGGAAGACTACAACATTTATTTATGTTTTAATCACAATCCTAAAATAAAACGCAAGAATTAAAAAAAAATCAAAATTCTAACACTCTGTGTTTTAAATAATAATGACACCCTAAATTCCTCAAAAAATAATTTCAAATCAAGGTAAACGGCAACAAGAGCGTAGCCCACAGCATCCAACCACTCAGCATCAGCAAAAGCAGTACAACCAACAAGCTCCAGCACCAGCAACAAAACAAAGACGAAAACGTCTATTGAAACGACGGCGCCATACGTTGAAACTCACAAATCAAGAAAATTTAAAGCAACAACTGCAGCAGCAGAAGCAGGTGCAACAACAACAACAGAGACACCGACAGAGACATCGATTTAGAGGCAGTGGTGGTTGGAAAAACAACAGCCCTAGCAACAAATACACCACCACCCAAGTGGTAGTGGGAGTAGAAACCCGTGAAGAAATTACTACTTCTGCGGCGTCACAACAAACAGCTACAACGACGGGCTACAATAGAGCCCCGAATCTGGGGGCACGACAAACACGCAGCAGTGGTGGCAGTGGAAGCACTAATACCAACACAGCTAGCAATAATACAGATTACAATATTGGTGTACACATAGGCGGTAGCGGTGTCGGCGGTGGCGGTGTTCCAGGATTCGCAGCAACGGCAGCCGGTACAAGTTCATCGATTGGTGGTACAGCTGCTCTTATTGGAAGCGGTGGAGGAGGTGGCATTGGCGTAGGAGGTATCGCATCGGCCGGTTATAACCATAATTTATTAAATCGTAGTGGTGGTGTTGTGATAGGACCACCACAACTAGCACCATCTGGAGGAGTACATTCCAACAATATTCAAGGTCAGCAGCAACAGCAACCACATCACCCGACACTTATAGCGACATCAACGCATTTCGCCCAGCAACAACAACCGCATCATACGGCTCATTTGCTTCAGCCACACCAAGGACCCCAAGGATCTCAGGCCCATTATTTGAGCCCCCAACAGTCTGCAGGACCAACATTTTACACGACAAGCCATCATCAGTCACATCTGCAATCTCAGCCGCCACAGCATTCAACACAACAAGTTCACTTTTTCCAAACCTATCAGGCGGCGGCAGCGGGCACATCTGCTTCGTCAGCAGCTATATTAAATTTGAATTTGAATTCTTACCAAGCCGCAGCAGCGGCCGCCAGTAACTCAAGTACTGCCGCCGTAGTAAGTGGCGCACCGTTGATTTATCAAGTGCAACCACCAGGAGCACAGCCACAGGGACCGCTTTTGGGACAGCCACCGAGTGCAGTGACACCACGTTATCATCATCAGGTTCCAGCATCCAATCTGCATCACCCGCAAACGCATAGTGGTGGACACTTGCAGCACCATCACCCACCCACATCTATAGAACTAACATTGGGCGGTGCAGTTCCAGTTGGCGGCGGATCTCACGATACCACCTCATCAAACACGAGTATTATCTATCACGCTACAAATTATAGCGCCAATAGTGCTGGCAGTCATCACCACCACCACCATCATCAACAACAACAGCAGCAGCAGCAACAACACCAACAGAATTCCCATACATTAAGACGTAGTTCACGAAGCAAAACGGGTTCTTGTGTCAGTTCTGTACAGGGCCAGCAACATCACGGCAGTGCGAGCAGCAGCTGCATTGGTGGTAATAGTAGTGTTGGTGGTCCAACAAACCGCACTGCGACCACAAATAACGCAGCCAGCTTACCCGTAGTTGTAGGCCATCAACTGTTAACCACACCAGCAGCAGTAAACCATTTAACTGGTAACGCCGCCGCAACTCATCATCCACATCCACACCAGCACCCGCACTCACACCAGCAACAGATACCGCCACTGCAACATCCTTTAGGGACGCCGCAGCAGCACCACCATCCACATTCACATCCGCCTGCAACCCATCATCATCCACCACCACCGCCGCCGTCTTTGCATCACCACCAAACAGTAGCGACGGCGGGCGGTGCTGTTGTCGTTGCAATCGCGCAACAACAGCAACAGCCGCAAACTACTCACTTGTTACACTCGGCGGCTGTTGTATCCGCACCGCATCCACATCCACACGCTCTGCCGCCCCAACGGACTACTGTTGTTCAGCCTGGATTCCTGTATAGTTATCGTGCTACCGTGGGTGCTAACAATAGTAGTACGACTAACAGTAGTGGTTTGGGTACAACTGCATCGACTTTGTCATCCTCCAGTGCTGCCACCAACGTCGTCGTGCCCCCGACATCAAATCCTCCCCCCACCTCATACCTGGCCACTGCGCATCAAAATTCCAATAAAACAAATACTGGTAAGTGTTGACGTTTGTTTTTTTAAGTGAATCAGTCATAGTGCAAAGAACGAAAAAAACTAAACCGCCAACACTCTACAAAGTAAACAAATAAACGAACAAAGGGAGGGGAACAAACACTACTACCACCACCACCACGACCAGCATTTGTTCCAAAGTTCCAACAGTGAGAGTGAGATTAGAGAGTACATACTTAATGAAGTATTGCCCATTTCGCCCTCTCAATTGAAGAAGATGGTTACAAACTAATTCATTGACTTTATAATCTGAATAGAAAAGTGGGTTTTGAGTAGAGAGAGATAAGGAAGGACAAAGTAGAGGTTTATAATTTTCCCAAAATTTATTGCTATTAGAAAAAGTGAAGAACTTGATAGAGTGAAATACATATAGCCCCCAAATTTTAACACAATAAACAACTACCTCCATCAATCCCCTGTACATTTTGTATTTAAAAGCGGGTGTTGGTTTCTAGGTTCGTTTTTGTATATACAATATACCTGTTAAAGAGGCTAGTGTTAAGTTTTGTTTCTTATTTTATATAAATATCCACTTGTCATCTACCTCCTCCTTTCCTGCCTCCCACACTTCTCCACTTTCCAACAAATATCCTGGTAAAGGTTGATACATACTCTGAATTTTGACACCTCTACTGAAACCACATTCGACACCATCCTTTGCTCCAAACCAATTTTTTTTAATTATTTTTTTAATTTCAATACCTACAATATTGTCTTTTTTATTTTCGTTTTGTGTATGCATGTTCTTTGTTTAAGAAAATCGTATTTCAGTAATTTTGAAAAAAAAACTTATGGAACATATTTATGTTTTTTCATGAAACTCGCTCGATCGCTCGCTCGTTCTTCTTGTTATCCTTGAAATTGTTTCTGCTCATTCTCGTTTTGTACGTCCTCTTTGCCTCAAATCGCAAACAAATCAAATTCAAACCATATCAGCTTCTGCGGATGCCTTAAGCTATACTTTAATGGCACAACAACAGTCTAATAATACTGGAACAGCAACACAACCGCCACCAACAACATCCCATACAGCTGCTGCTGGTGGACAAGCAGGTAATCCAGGTAAACCCAATTTGTTGTCACTTTATCCTTCTTGTTGTTTTTGCTCTTTCTCTTCCACCCCCTCCAAACTATTTGTCTTTCTCTCTGACTAATACGCCCATCATCAACCCGCAATTATTTTCATAAGGTTTTATGATTGTGATTTATTTTACATTTTAAGTTGTACATATTGGTTTACACATCCATCCATCCATTTTTCATTTCATTTATTTTTGTTTTTCTTGATTCTAAAAAAAAAAAAACAATTTATTTTCTTAAATTACAGCACTTTGTTTTATTTTAAAAAAGGTGACAGCGCACTTATTATTTTACAACTAAATTATTTTTGTTCCTTATTTTTTATATATAAATATTAACATTGTGTAGTTTTAGTTTAATTATTATTATTTTTATCTTTTATTTTATCCATCTACCTAAGTAACTAGAGTCTACTTAATAAGTATTGTATGCTAAATCGAACCGGAAATGGAGTAGGTGGTTAGTTAAATTGAAAAAAATGACTCATTCTTCGTAGTATCTAGAAACAGAAATTACGAGTAGTTATCAACAAATGTTAATGACCACAGCTTACATATAAATCACAACGTACATAGGTCAATTGTGGTATATCTTTTGTCACACAGCATGGATAATTCAGAAGTTCCAGACCATCCATACACCTGCTAGATTCTAACCTGTGATTGTTTTTTCCCTTTGAAAAATAATCGCCAATTTCTGACACGTAATGGGCCTTATCTGGGTTTAGTAGCAATTTTGTGTGTCATATATAATATAAATAAAGGAAAAGGAATAGAAAAAAAGACGGTGAAGGTTTTCTTGTGTGTACATTGTTAATAATTAACAATTAATTTCAATAGTAGTTTCATTAAACGATATTATGCATATACAACATACACATTTTCTAAAACACATTCTTCTCGTATGTTAATCACTGCATTTTGTTGTCTCTTCTTACAGCATCGTTAACCGTTACCAACGCCTTGGGCGGCACAACGTCTTCAGCTACCAACAACTCCGCTACAGCAACCGGTGCCAACGCCGCCAATAACACCAACGCAACGGCTGCCAATAGCGGAGGTGGTGTTAATAATACTACAACCACCACAACGTCGTCCTCAAATAATGCCAATAGTAACTCTCATGGCGATTCGGAGAGCGATGACAGCGAGGTGGGACGCTTGCAGGCTCTACTGGAAGCCCGCGGACTGCCGCCACACCTCTTTGGTGCTTTGGGTCCGCGTATGACACACATTCTCCATCGTACCATAGGCAATAGCAGTACGTCAAAGGCTCAGCAGCTATTGCAGGGTCTACAGTCGCACGATGAGAGCCAACAACTGCAGGCCGCCATCGAAATGTGTCAGATGCTTGTGATGGGCAATGAGGACACTTTGGCTGGTTTCCCCATCAAGCAAGTGGTACCGGCTTTGATTACGCTTTTGCGCATGGAGCATAATTTCGATATTATGAATAATGCATGCCGCGCCTTGGCCTATATGTTGGAGGCATTACCTCGTTCCTCGGGCACTGTGGTGGATGCCGTTCCCGTGTTTTTGGAGAAGCTGCAGGTGATACAATGCATGGATGTGGCCGAACAAAGTTTAACGGCTTTGGAAATCCTCTCGAGGCGGCACAATAAAGCCATACTCCAGGCTAATGGTGTGTCGGCCTGCTTAACATACCTGGATTTCTTTTCGATAAATGCTCAGAGAGCCGCTTTAGCCATAACGGCCAATTGCTGTTTGAATCTGCACAATGAGGAGTTCCATTTCGTGTCGGAAAGCTTGTCCCTATTGGCCAGACTCTTGGCCCAACAAGACAAGAAATGCGTGGAAAGTGTTTGCTCGGCTTTCTGTCGATTGGTGGAGAGTTTCCAACATGATCCAAAACGTCTGCAGGAAATTGCGAGCAAAGAACTTTTGAAAAACTGCCAACAGTTGTTGGTTGTCACACCAGCATTGCTAAACTCCGGCACCTTCACCGCTGTAGTCCGAATGTTAAGTTTGATGTGTGCCAATTGCCCTGATCTGGCCATTTCATTGTTGAAAAGTGACATTGCAGCCACGCTGTTGTATCTATTAACGGGAAATGCTGATCCTCTGCCTAAATCGGTATCCACCCATGTAGATCTCATTTCGCGCTCACCATCGGAGCTATACGAAATCACCTGTTTGATTGGTGAACTGATGCCACGTCTGCCCACAGATGGCATCTTTGTGGTGGACACACTGCTGGATCGTCCTACTATTAACACACAGGACCAAGTGCAGTGGCAGTGGCGTGATGATCGTGGCACGTGGCACAACTATTCGGCCATTGACTCTCGAATGATCGAAGCGGCTCATTTAAATTCGGAAGACGAATTCAGTTTGAGCACTTTGGGACGGACTTACACCGTAGATTTCCACTCAATGCAACAGATAAACGAAGACACTGGCACCACTAGACCAGTGCAAAGAAAAATCAATCCCAACTACAGACCACCACCGAATACTACATCCTCCTCATCGTCGTCATCCACGGGACAAGACCTATCGGCCTCAGCCGTAGCATCCGCTATTTCGGCTCTCAGTACAACGGTAACAGCCACAGCTACAGGCGGATCAACAGCTCCAGCTACGGGTGGATCTTCTCAGAAAAGGCGTGCTTCTGTCGATGCTCGCATAGCTTGCTTGAAGGAGGAACGAGGGCTGGCAGCAGAATTCATAAAGAACTTGTTTAATGTACTGTACGAAGTCTACAGTTCCTCAGCCGGCCCCAATGTTCGCTACAAATGCTTAAGAGCCCTTCTACGCATGGTTTACTACGCCTCGTCTGAGCTGTTAAGTGAGGTTCTCAAATACCAATTGGTTTCCAGCCACATTGCCGGGATGCTGGGGAGCAATGATCTACGCATTGTTGTTGGAGCATTGCAAATGGCTGAGATACTTATGCAAAAGTTGCCGGATATATTTGGTACCCACTTCCGGAGGGAAGGTGTCATATATCAAATTACACAACTAACAGATCCCAACCATCCGATATGTTCGAATCCATCGCCGAAGCCGTTGGCCACAAATATGTCGGCCAGTGGATCTCAAAGTGCTCCTGCCTCGGCCTCCAGTTTACAGCTGAATCCATTCTTTATGGATAATGTGCCGCCCAATCCAGGCAGTACGTCTGCTTCGGGCACCCCGAACACATCTAAACCCCATCACCAACATCCATATACTATGAAAACGTTTTCACACGCTATGAATGCCCTAACGGCTGCAGCAGCACAACAAGGCTCGTCGCCTTCGGGTTCGGTCGGTTCCTCCTCGGGCTCTGCACAAAAATTGCCCGCCTCAATGGCTATGAATATAAACACCACGGGTGTGACGCAGGCAGCAACGCAACAGAATCCTGGCGAAGTCCAATACCACTACAGCTCTTCGGCTCCTGCACCACATACGCATTTAGCGCCTCATCAGCAACAGAACTATTTTGTGTACACTACAGCACAACAGCAAGCAGCGCAACCACCTCTGCCACCACCGGGAACAGAATATGTGGCCTACAATCAATTACCTCCACCACCACCACCAACGGCAGCGGTACATTACGCCCAACCGCCACCGCCAGTTACGACGCAGCAGCAACAACAGTATCAGACAATGGCCTCTACTTCGTCCACAACTCCACACACAGCGAATGCAGCTTCAACGTCAACGCCTCCCTCGACATCGTCTTCTTCATCGGCTCTTCAGCATAAAATGAGTGATATGTTAAAACGTAAAGTCCCACCGAAAAGAAAATCACAGTCGACCAGTCGGTCGAAATCGCGACAAGAAGATCAATCGTCAAATTCAGCCAATGCGTCCAGTGCAGCCACTTCATCCTCGGCCGTGCACGAGCTGCTCACCAGAGCGACAAGCCTGGGCGGTACCTCGGGTGGTAGTTCGTCAAATGCTGGCCGCAGTACGCCCAGTACTTCAACCAAAGTACGTTTCAGTGGCGGCCACCATAGTTCATCGACATCCGGTTCACAGTCATCTTCGAAGACTTCGTCCTTTTTGGCCTCGCTCAATCCAGCTCGTTGGGGACGTCAAGGATCTCATCACAATAGTTCAGCGGGAGCCGCTAACTCAGGTTTTACCAAAGATTCATCAGCCAGCAGCAGTAGTACAAGTTCTCATCATAGCCATAGCAATAATGCCGGTTCAAGTGCTGGCCACTCCATGACCGGTTGCTCGTCGTCGTCGCTCGCTGCGCAAAACATTAGCAAGAGTATATCACAGGCCAATCTGATAGCAGCAGGAAATCGCGAAAAAGCCCGCCAATGGATACGCGAACAAGCCATATCGTTTATCAAACGTTATGCCTCGCAAGAATCGAAATCTTCCTCGAGTGCCGAAGGCGGTGGCGTTGGCTCAGCCTCTTCTACCAATGTCTTGCAACGTTTGTCAGCGGTTATCGCAAAACTCAGCGGTAGTTTCCCTGACGTTTTGGAAGCTCTCTTCGAATTAAAAACCATATTGTTGGAGAGCGATATCTCACCATTTGAGGTCAATCATTCTGGTCTGATCAAGGCAATGTTAAATTTCATGACCTCGGAAGAAGGTTTGGTGGACCGCGATGCTCGATTGCGTGCGTTCATGCACGTCTTTGCCGGTTTGCCTCTGGAACCCCTGGTCAAAGTGGGTGTTCAACCGCACATCGATGCTACTGCATTTGCTGCCTTTGTGGCTAAGCTAAATGCATGTGTTACTCAGTTGGAACAGTTCCCCGTCAAGGTGCATGACTTCCCCGCTGGACCCGGAGGTGGTCGTTCAAACACAAGTGCTTTGAAATTCTTCAATACCCATCAATTGAAGGTGAGTTAAAAATGATCGCGAATGTTTTTAGGCTCAATTACTAATTGCGAAATAATTGTTCTGTGTTGCAGTGTAACTTACAACGCCATCCCGACTGCAATAATCTACGACAATGGAAAGGTGGTACCGTAAAAATTGATCCGCTTGCCATGGTCCAGGCCATTGAACGTTATTTAGTGGTACGCGGCTATGGAGGTATACGTGGAGATTCGGACGAGGATTCCGAGGAAGATATGGATGACAATGTAGCCGCCGTGGTTATGTCACAAAGTGGTTTCAAGCACAAATTGCAATTCCTGATTGGAGAACATCCGTTACCTTACAATATGACCGTGTACCAGGCGGTAAAACAATTCTCGCCTTTGGTGAATGATCAATCGGAAACCGATACAGACACAGAAACACCCTTGGGTATATGACTGAATGAATTTTAAGATATTTCAGAACTAATGCAATTATATTATTTTTTGTAGGCAATGCCAGTATATGGGTACAACAACACACTATATATTATCGGCCTGTGGACGAAGAACCCGCTGGAGCAACGTCCAGCAGTAGTAGCAATATCAAATCAAATATAGCTGGTGCGGGTACATCCTCCTCGGCCCAGAATGGAGTTTTGGCCTCGTCCAGCACCACTCAAGGAGGTGCCTCTGGGTCCGGATCTTCCAGTAAAAAGAGCAGCAAGTCGTCGTCGAAGCTTTTACGCAAGAAAACTGAATTGTGGCACGAGGGTATTGCTCCATGTGTGGTATCAGCTCTAAAACCATTCCTCACTAATACACTGCCCGCCGACGTGGTGACCAGCGTTCAGGACTCCTCTCTGGATGCGCTCTGTATGCTACGTATCATAAATGCTTTGAATCGTCACTGGGAACATTTGTACGGGTGCGTGGTACGCCAACCGATTATTGCCCAATCGGAATTTATCCATCCGAAGATAACGGCCAAAGCGAATCGCCAACTGCAGGATCCATTAGTCATTATGACGGGCAATTTGCCGCAGTGGTTGCCTCAAATCGGCATGGCCTGTCCATTCCTATTCCCCTTCGAGACAAGACATTTATTATTCTATGCCACCAGTTTTGATCGAGATCGTGCATTGCAACGTCTCTTGGATACAACACCCGATCTGAACTCGGCCGAGTCCTCAGAACGCGTCGCACCACGATTGGATCGCCGCAAACGAGCAATATCGCGACAGGATGTCCTAAAACAAGCCGAACATTTGATACAAGACTTTGGACACTCAAAGGCTTTGCTGGAGATACAATATGAGAATGAGGTGAGTTTAAACAAAACCTAAATTGTGAAAAAAAAAAATTAAAAAAAAAACGTAATAATGGAGTTGATGACACGTGGCCTATTCTGATACCAGATTCGCATTAGACTAGCCTAAATTTGTTTTTTTTTTGTACAATTTTCCTTCACTACATGTATAAAACCAGGCTAATTTTCGTTTGTATTGCTATTTTTTCAGGTTGGTACTGGTTTGGGCCCAACATTGGAATTCTATGCTTTGGTCTCGGCTGAACTGCAACGTAGCGATTTAGGTTTGTGGAATGGCAGCGATAGTTATAAACAAAACTCCGCCAACATTGTCGATGTTGTCAAATCGACGAGTGCCACTTTACACATAGAAGAATCACAGGATACAAATACTCAGACAAGTGATACAGCTACAAATCAAACTACGCCCAGTCCCACGGCAGCCCCGACTCGCAGTTCCAGCCGCAATAACCGTGATGGTTTTGGAGTTGCAACCCGTAGCAGTCTGGTAGCCACAAATAATTCCATTAATAATCAACAGCAGTCACCACATGGAGATGAGGCCTTGGATATGTTAATAGAGCAGCAAGGTGATGTAGACCAACATCATCTGCAGCAGCAACATCAACAGGGAGATCTATCGATGCCTTTACTGGATAACCCCATAGCGGTAACGACCATAACAACCACTAACACCACACCTACGGTACAACTAAGCGCAATTGAAGCCCCGCCGGTGACCTATGTAAATACCGCACACGGTTTGTTCCCACTGCCTTTGGGAAAATCTTCAAAATTGCCGCATGTATCAAAAGTGAAGGCGAAATTCAAGTTTTTGGGTAAATTTATGGCCAAAGCTGTTATGGATAGCAGAATGGTAAGTGGAATGGAAAATATCTGTGAAAATAGATGTTCAGTATAATGTTGAAAGACACAAACCACCATATTTACGCAGCGCCGTTAAACCAGAATAATAATTTTATTGCAAAATAATAGATAAAGTTGATTCAAATCAGGGATGTAACGAAAGTGGCTTTAGCGAATATTGAAATATTTTTCTTGGGAATGCGAAAGCGATAACCTATATTTTTTTTAATTTTTTGTGAATACGAACCGAATATCAAAAACTGATTTACGGAAGCGAAATATTTATGTAGATTCACTCCTACATATAGTCTTATAAATTCAGTATATGTATTGCAGTTGTTTCGCATATGCGAATATTCGTTAAATCTCTGATACAAATGTATGGACCATTCTTGTTATTACCAGGAACATCTAAATCCAAATCTATATACCACTTTGCTCAAATGTATTTAGTCTTCGAATTATTTTCAAACTCAAGTTAAATTCTCAAACATCAAGAACGAACGGATCGGTTAAAACCATTTAATGGCGATCTCGTTTCTGGAAAAAGTGCAGCATTTTATTTTCTTTCTTCATTTTCATTAGTTTGCATTAAAATTAGTTTGCATAAAAATTCACATTTACTACAATTCGAGTTTTTGTGATTTTTTGTATTGTGATTTGTGTATTTGCTAGTTATGTTGCATATTTGTTTCAACGGACATGAATATAAATACATTTTTTCCTTCGTTTATAATAATGTAATGCGTTTCTTTTGCACCCTCCACAGTTGGATTTACCCTTCTCCATACCATTTTATCGCTGGGTTTTGAACGAAGAACATTCTGTGGGCTTGGCGGATCTTTTGCGTGTTGCTCCCGAGGTGCAGCAGACATTAGTACGTTTACAAGATGTTGTACATCAACGTGAAATGGTTTTAGCTGATACTAGTTTAGATGCTATGGAAAAGACTGAAAAGGTAATAGAAATTAATAGACAATTGTCGAAAGATAATTCTAAATATTTTCTGTGTTCTTGTCTTGTTTGCAGATCGATTCATTAGATTTGGATGGGTGTCCCATAGCCGATTTAGGATTAGATTTTATTTTGCCCGGTCATGCTAATATTGAATTGTGTCGTGGCGGTCGTGATACTCCAGTAACTGTACATAATTTACATCAATATATTAGTTTAGTTACATATTGGTTCCTCGTTGAAGGCGTGCAGAAACAATTTGAAGCTTTGAAAGAAGGTGAGTTTCTTCATTCTTTTCTTTACTTTCTAGACTGGGAGTTGACATTATTTAAGGTACCCCTATTACGAGTAAGTGACCAGGCCGAAATTTACAGAACACTTTTTTTTGTGAATAAGAATTAACAAATTTAAGATATCGGTTGGTTTGATCCCTCAAGTGAACCACAAGGTGTATTTTAACTAGGCTCGTATTCACATGTATTGTAGTTAATAGTGTCTTTAGAACGCATGCGCGATCCTAGTTTAAATACAGCAAATTGTTTATTTGAGGAGTGAAGAGTGGACACAGGGGTCAACCCAACAGCGATAGATATTTACTGTTTTTTTCTCTTCATCAATGAATTAATCCTTGAAATCCTAGTTACTTATAACGTAAAATAAACTTTGTCAGTTCCCACGGATTGAGAATTTTCAAAATACTCTGCATATGTACTAATCACCATTTTTTCTGTACGATTATCAATTGCATTTTAGGTTTCGATTCTGTGTTCCCCACACATCGCTTGCGCATGTTCTATCCCGAAGAGCTGGAGAATGTTTTTTGCGGCAGCATTAATGGCACTTACCAACGATGGGATG
Source organism: Eudasyphora cyanicolor (assembly GCA_963930755.1). Taxonomy (NCBI): domain Eukaryota; kingdom Metazoa; phylum Arthropoda; class Insecta; order Diptera; family Muscidae; genus Eudasyphora; species Eudasyphora cyanicolor. Next base: position 11,735,427 of record OZ005734.1, read on the forward strand.
CCAAAATGTTACAAGAAAGCTGTCGCACTGATCATGGTTTCAATCAGGACTCTCAAGCCATACAATTCCTCTACGACATCCTCTCCACGTACACACGCGACGAGCAACGTGCATTTTTACAATTTGTTACGGGATCGCCTCGGTTGCCAACGGGCGGCTTTAAAGCTCTAACACCGCCTCTAACTATAGTACGTAAGACATTAGATGCGAATCAAAATCCCAACGAGTATTTGCCCTCAGTTATGACATGTGTAAATTATTTAAAATTACCCGATTATTCGAGTCGTGAAGTTATGAGGCAGAAACTGAAAGTGGCCGCCAATGAGGGTAGCATGTCGTTCCATTTGTCTTAAGCACACCAGATTGGAATGGAGATGAGAGGAGCCTTTAGCCGCCATCATACAACATGCGTGCGTGCGCAAGATGAGAGAAGAGAAGAAACGCACATTTTAAGGCGTCAGTTTGAATTAAAGATTAGTTTGTCATGTGTAAAAGTAGAGAAAACGTAAAACACAACAACAACAAATAACAAGAAATGGTGATAATTTTTTTATTTTAATTTTTTAATTACATATTGTTTTTAAAAAACGGTGATGTTGCTGTTAGAGCAAATTTATAAATGCTATAAAACACAAATACAAATTTAAATATAACAGTTTAAATTACAGAGAAAATCATACCATAACCAACCAGCCACCAATCAATCCCCTCAACTACAACAACAAAAAATGAAATGAAATTTAAATATTATATATATATATACATAGAAATAAAACAGAAAATAAATATCAATGAAAACAAAAAAAGTAAACGAAAACATCAGCACTTTATGCTGCTTTTCTCCCCTTTCTATTTTATAAATATCGAAATGAAGCAAACGATGTGAAAATCAAATGAAATGTAAGCAAAATACGCGGTAAAGCATAGTTTTTAGCAGCAAATCCCTTATGAGATAAGACTTTTTTTCCTCTAAAAAGGGTAAATATTAAAAAAATTATATAAATAGTTGAATTTATTTTTGTTACTCTTGTTTTCCCCCACATACGTCTGCTTATTTTCTTTGTTTTTTTGCTCTATTTTTGCTATAAAAGAAGATTGAATTGAATTAATTTGAAGAAGTATATACACTCTTTTCAATTAACTTTATAACTATTATTATTATTATTATTAATCATTTATTTTATTTATTTTAAGTTTTACTTACTTATTATCATTATTATATTTAGAGTTTTTTTTTTGTTACGTGGCTTTATTTTTAATTTAAAATTAATCATTATAACACAGAGCATACATATATAAATATATTTCAATTAAATTAATGTGTTTAGTTGTACGAGGAAACCTTCAATTTATGCAAATAATAATAATAATATAAAAAACAATAAGAATTTCAACATTTTAAACAGAATTAATTCAACAGATTGTACTTTTTACTACCGCAGAACAACGTTACGTTGTTTTAGAAAGTCCCCAAGATGAGGTGTTGGGAAAAGGACAAATAAAGTGGTTAATCGCCATTATAGCAATATAAATTTCAGATGGAAGTCGTTCCCTGTTCAATGGGGTAATTTCGGTTAGGGAACAGGGAATAACTTCCGCGTGAGATTTAGTGCGCGATAAGGGCGAAATGTAGAGCACGGAATCCTTTCACATTGAAAAACGAAAAACGGACACATACAATAACCGCGTTGCCATTCAATTGCTCTCATGCCACTATTGAGAAGTTGTAAAAGTCGAATACGAAGTATCAAAACTTGTGTTAACTTAATTCTTAAGTAAAAATATGTGAGATGGTTCCGTGTCTGGCATTGACCAACCTCCTTGGGGCATAAAAAAATTCACTAATGGATTCTACTTGACATTTTTGTGATGTGTTCTTTCCTTTACGTTTAATCTCGTATTAGTAAATGTTTAATCTGATATCAATGATTCGTTGTCATTTTAATACAAATTCTTGTTTGTATATGACATACGCCCGCCCCTGTTCTGTATGGGAATGGGAAAATAAAGTCAATTATGGACAATTTCATGAATAACAAATTCGGATTTAATCCGCTCTCGGAATGCAGAACAGGGGTGATAAATAGCTGTGCATATTTTTGATATGTAAATTTGGGTAATATTCTTTTATTCGACCTGGGGGCTAATCACGGCATCAGTTAACGAAATCGTTTTCGCGTCGAAAAAGTTATCGCAGCAACGACTTCTTTGGATCATGGGAATCGATCAATCAATTTTTAATTTTTTGTTATCACTTTGTGTGGAATTGCTACATCAAATAGTGAAGAAGAAGAAGAAGAATATAAACAAGTTGAAAACGGCGGAACGAATAACATAAAGAAATAACAATAAATATAATTGCAGTGAAGTTTATTTTAAACATTAAATAGATCCAATGTTATTATGTATTCCTCATCTTCGGATTCAGAGGAGTACAAAGCACAGCCTATTCGAATAAAAATAAGGGACAAAAGCAATCCTTCGTCATTGTCTGAAGTCTTAAATACTTCCAAAAAATGTAAATTATGATTTAAAAAAATAAGTTTTGTAGATTCAAAAGGCGTTTAAACATTAAAATTTCCCCGGCCATTCTGGCATTATTAAAACTAGACCCCACACAAAATCTTCTGGCCGGAGTGGTGGTTGAGATGTTGGAAATGATTATCTTGTTTAAAATAACACGGATTACTTACTCATGCCAATGCAAGGAGGAATGATTGTTAAAAACGATCAAAGATTGCATTATTACTATTAGAAGTTGCATTTATATATAATTTTTAAGGAGGTCAATGCTCGGTCCTAAAATCAATTTCCAATTTATTCTGCTAACATTTTATACTAAAATGGCACAGAAAACTTACAATTGACTATTTCTAAAAAAAACCTCAAAATTCCACTCAAAAGCAATAAAAAAGATGGTTTTCGATGACAATTTTGTTGTCGAGAAATTTCTCGCAAATTTTTTCTCAATAACGGTGATGCAAAACTTAAAGATTACGATCGAAACTTGTCGATAACTGATGCCGTGATTAGGCCCCAGATTATGAGGAAATTCAATGGAATTCGAAAACAACATAAACATTATACATATATTGAAATCACTTTCTATCACATAAGTACCTGAGGCTAAATCGCGGCATTCGATATCGAGAACTGACGATCGAAAAGCCATTTTAATTTTTGTTAATAAGAAAAAGTGAATATTGGAATTAATTAAAAACTCTCCTGGTAAGCACATTTCGATCGTAAAGTACTCGATATCGAATGCCGTGATTTGGTTCCAGTTTTTCAAATTTCTATTCGAATAATGATTTGCGTCTGCAATAAAAAGAAATACATTTTCAGAACACCTCTTAAGACGTTGCATTTAGACGTTAGACGAAGTGAGTGGCAGAACATTACCGACTATATTTCCCGCTATTCAAGTTGTCATCGTCAATACAAAAATGCGGCGTCTTGTACCGATTTCTACAAATTTGTTTTGTAAATTAGTAGCAGACGACTGTAACTTAGACGACGACGACGACTACTACTGGAAGAAGGGTGTTTAAATATAGTATTCAATATATACACCGACACCACACTGCGGTACAGTTACTGACCTTTACATATCTTTGATTCAGACTCATATAGTTTTAATACTTTGGACTATTGGCCAGCAGTTTAGTATTTAAAAATACCAAAAGGGACTTTGATTTGGGCAACTTTGCAACACTTTTTTTTATTTTCCCATGAACAAGTAAAGAAATGTTAGGTCTATTTTGAAAAAATTATCCGGTTAAGAATATTTTCCCTATTGAAATTTTCATTCTTAGATTACGACAAATCGTAATTTCTGGTTAATATGAATTTTCAATATATAATTCAAAAATTTATTTTTTTAATAGCTATGCGATGAAATGTTCTTTTGGAAAAATCACTTTCAAATTGCATTTAATTTTCCAATATGAATTATAAATATAAATACAATGAAATTTTTTTTAAGAGCGAAATGGGTCTTTCTCTTTCGATTTAAAAGTGAGAAATTTGTGAAAAGTAAATGCACAAAATTATTTCCTCGTTCTGCATTCCGAATCTGATATGAATTGGAATTTTCCACTAGGACGCGAATTTCTATATTTGTTGTTTGTATTAAATCTATCTGTATTTACAGAGAATCTGGGGTCAAATCAGGACATTCGATATCGAGTTATCTACGATCGAAATGTGTTTTCTTTTATCGTTAAAAATATTCTCTAATTCAAGTAGATGTTCTCATTAATTTGAATGGAGCTTGTCTGGGTGGTTTTTAATTAGTTCAAATGTTTACATTTCTTATTGACAACATTTAAAATGCGTTTCGATCGTAACGTGTCCGATATCAAAAAGTCCTGGGGCCAAATCACGGCATTCGATATCGAGAACCCTACGATCGAAATCGACCATGCGATGACAACCGCGTGAGTTAAAATCGCAAAACGCCAAATTTGTTTCTTAAATGTTTATGGTCTTTGAAATATAATAATAATGAAATGCATACGAGGATGTTGTTATTATTCTCTATAATTAATAATTTGAATCTAATAACACAAAAATGTTTTGCTACAAAAAATTCAGAGGATTGATTTTGCGTTTTGAAAACAAAATCGCCAATTTTAGGTGAAATGCGATTACCATCCCATGGGCGAATGTGTTTTTTTATTATCGTTAAAATAGTTTTAACATCTGTCGTATTCATGTAAATTATTTCAATAAACTCTTATGGAATTTATCTAGATAGTTTTTAGTTAGTTCTAAAATACACTTTTAACAAAATTAAAATTTTAACAAAACTATTAACAAAAATTAAATTGGCTTTTCGATCGAGAAGTTTCTGATATCGAATGCCGTGATTGACCCCTGATTTGGCCCCTGCAAAAGTCCTAAAAAAACAGAAATTGTGGACAATTTCGTGAATCGGAAATTCGAATTCAATACACTCTCGGAATACGGAACAAGGGCGTGCAATTAATTTCTAAAACGACATTAAAATGATTTCATCAAAAACGCTTTCCACACATACAAAGGCCTAATCACGGCATTCGATATCGAGTATTTACAAGCGAAATGTGGGTTCATTATCGTTAAAAGAGTATAAGCATGTGTCGAATTCCGGTAGTTTTTTTAAATAAATTAATATGAAGCTTGTTTGAATAGTTTTTAATTAGTTCCAATGTTCACCTTTTCTTATTAACAAAAAAGTAAAATGGCTTTTCGATAGAAACATTCTCGATTCATTCATCGAATGCCGTGATTTGGCCGCTTGATATACAAATGTGCACGTTTTCCAAATCGATTTATTAAATTGCCATAGTAACAAAGTATGGATAATCAGCAAGCAGGGGCCAAATCACGGCATTCAATAACGATAACTTTTCGATCGAAAACCATTTAATAATTTTTTAGGAGGAAAAAGTGAACATTGGAATTAGTTAAAAACTATCCAGATAAGCTGAATAAGAATTTTTTTAAAGAATCTACTTGAATTCAACAGAAGCTTATACTCTTTTAACGATTATAAAATACAGATTTCGATGGTGAAGTACTTGATATCGAATGCCGTAATTTGCCCCCAGAATCGACAGTCACTCGGTTATTGCGAATTAAATTTCACCCGCAATGTGTTCCCTTTTTTAAAAATTGCGATCACAAATTCGTTCGCTCGATGTGTCATTATGCAAATTATTTTTCCAAACTGTTAATTTTTTTATTACACCTGCAAATGCGAACTGAAAAATTCGAACGTAGAAGTTCGGCATACCAAACACTGGTTTGGGGTGAAGAAATGTTCACTTTTTATTGGAGATAATTGGGAGTAGTATTTACATTAAACAAAATGTTTTCAAAGAAACCCACAAGTTTTGTTATTATGTTTTTTATTATTATCTTCTATAAGATTTAATTTTTTGTGTACATATTCCTAGCTCGAAAACAAGTTGAATAAACTTTTGTTAATGCTCCGCAATCATTTTCTCTCCGAAACCCCCAAATTATGTCGGGAAAGTTGGTAATTGATAAAGAAAATGATTTCACTGTCGATAAATAAAAATTAAAACAAAACCAACACATAAAACTCTCTTATACATGTAAAATTACAAACTAATTTTAGGGTTTTTATTTAAAAACGCAATTGCTGTAGTTTAAATAAAGTACGATATAAATATAAAGGAAACAAAAAAAAACTTTAACATGCAATCGTTTAAGCTTAGGAAACAACCAACAAAAACAAGAACACCCACACACACTATAACAAAGAAAACACAACTATGCAGAAGATGTCTTTATCTCTAAATATATAATTTATATATATGAATTAAAAAATTATCAAACAAATAATGTATTACTAGATTTTTTTGGAACAAATTTTGTTAGGCACCTTTCAATGTGTTAGTTTCTTTTTTTGGTTTGTTTAGGATTTTATAAACAAATATTTGTTTTTTTCTCTATACATAACTTACAATGTTTATTTGCAAAAATAAATTATTAGTAACTAACAACAACAACAAACAATGAGTAACAAGACGGCATAATCTCGTATACAAACAAAAAACATGTTAAGTAAAAAAAAGAACACAACAACCAAAACAAATTTGTTACTTTATAATTTTAGTTTAATTACCATACAAGCAACAACAAACTTAAAATTAAAAAAATACAAGTGAATAACAACAAATATACATACGATGATACCCGTACTATATCTATATATATATATATAAAAATATATACATAAAGTAAATTTAATTTAAAATGAAAATGATAAGAAAAAAAAAATAAATTATCCAATTGAAAAAATAAAAAGGAATAAACGTTTATTTGGAAAGGGTTTTAAAAATTTTTTTACGCTTAAGCCAATAATTTTACTTAGAATTAAAGTTTCGCATGTCCAGATTTACCAATCGTTTCTAAACGCGAAAAATTAGGGAGTAAAAGGCAATTTTCATAAAATGCGTTTACGTTAAAAAGTTTCTTTGAATTTCGTTTATGTCATTTATTTCTCTCGGTGCATATATTGGCCAATTTATGTGGCATACATACTCGTTAAAATCTGCCTACTCCTCGTTACTACATCCTTGTAGTATAATCTTTGCAGATTTTAACGAGTAACGATTCGTTTTCTTGTTCTTGACACTTGCTCCGCAACCTCTCTCCATCTTGGACCGTCGCTCTTGCTGTACATATATATAGTTAAGGTAAACGTCGCAAAAACACCAAATAAACCTACAGGGTTTTCCAACAAGAGGTGTTATTTTGAATCACCCGGTATTTCGGTAGCTGTCACTTTTGAAGCTTTTATTCTTTGACATTTGACAAGTAGAAACTACGCCATTACTAAAAATGGAACGATACACGATTCAACAACGCATTGAAATTATTAAAATTCACTACAAAAATGGTAAAAATCTGAAATGTTAAAATCCGGAATTCTATCAAAAAATCATCTTGACTGATGAGGCCCGAAAATCCAAGGGTTATTGTTGAGAAGCCTCTCCATCCTCAACGTGTGACTGTTTGGTGCGATTTATGGTCCGGCGGGGTCATTGAACCTTACTTTTTCGAAAATGAGGTTGGATCAAAAGTTACGGTGAATGGATATAGCGCAATCGCAATAGCGCGAGAGATGATTAATGATTTTTTATGGTCGGAGTTGGATGGTATTGATCTGGACAACGTTTACTTTCAACAAGACGGCGCTACGTGCCACACAAGCAACGAAACCATTGGTCTGTTACGGGAAAGTTTCCGCACCGTGTTATCTCTCGAAGAGGTGATCACAATTGACCACCGAGATCTTGTGATTTAAAACCTTGCGACTTCTTCCTTTGGGGGCCACGTGAAAGATAAGGTCTACGCCAACAGCCCAGCGTCGATTCAAGACCTCAAAGATTGAATTCGTGAGGCTATCGAGGACATAGGGCAGCCACTTTACATTTTGGTTATGGAAAATTTCATGAAAAGGATATGGTCCTGTAAGCGTGTTCGTGGTGGCCATTTGGCTGATGTTGTTTTTCATTATTAACGGTACACCTTCCTCTTTATTATGAAATAAACATCCGATCATTTATCTCAAAAAATGACATTTTTCTTTGAATACCAAAATAACACCTCTTGTTGGAAAACCCTTTATCAGGCATGTCACAGGTTTTGTACGAAATTGGTTTGTTTTCGTTTTTCAAAATCGTATAGTTTTATTTTTACTTCTACAGCTCTTGTAAGTTTTCATGAAATCAAAAGAAAATGAAAACCGAAAAACACTATCAAAAATATGGCAGAATAGAAATCAGAAACAGCTGTTTCAGCCAACGCCTTCAACAATATCGTTTCGACTCCAGATTCTGATTGGCGGTACTGAAAATAAATAAAACGTTAAAGCCAAAAATAAACAAAAGAAAATAATGCCGGGAATTTCAATTGCTGCAGTTGCTGCATTGATGGAAGAAGAGAGAAATATACATTCTGAAACAAAATTACACCGCAGAAGTTTGCGAGATGCATCAGATTCATTGTACCAAACAAATGGAGTGTAAGTAAATAAGTATATTCGCTTCATTTTTTTGTTTAGTTTTATAAGCTTTTATCGTTTGAATTAAGCGGCATTTTTAATGGTACTGGAAAAAATTGAACCGTTCCTGAAGAGCTCCACAATACCCGGAATTATTCAATTGGCAACAACTCTTCGTTTTCTTGCTACAAGATCGTACCAAGGTGTTATAGCCAAGGACGTAGAGCTAAGTATGGGAAGAAGCACCGTTTCAGTTATTCTATGGAGAGTTATGAATGCTCTCGAGAGTAAGATATGTCCACATTTCATAAAACTAAGATTGACGCCTGAAGAGAAGACGAACTCAAAATTGCACTTCTTTTCAATATACCAGATACCCGGCATAATTGGATGCATAGACGGTAGTCACATAAAAATTTCGAAACCCACAGAAGATGAGTCTCTCTATTACAATAGGAAAGGAACATATAGTTTAAACGCAATGATCGTAAGTAATAGATATTTTCAAAGAATTGAATTAGATATGTGATTACATGTTTTTAGATATGTGATTACAACATGAAAGTAAGAGCTGTGGATGCTTGCAGGCCTGGGTCTTGTCACGACGCATTTATTTGGGGCTTAAGTGGAGCAAGAAAGTATTTTTTAAATGAATACAGAAATGGTGATACGAATTCTCGTCTATTGGGTGATTCTGGATTAGAACCGTTCTTAATTACGCCATACAAAGATGTAACCGTCGGAACTATGCAGCAATTTAACAAAAAACATACATCAGCTCGTAACATTGTAGAGCGTGAAATTGGCGTAATAAAAAGCCGGTTCAGATGTTTACTGGTAACATTGGTCTATAGCCCGAAAAAGGTTATTAAATTAATTAACGAGTGCAGTGCTTTGCATAACATCTGCAGAGAATACAACGTTGAACTTGAGGAAACCCATATTTTGAACATCAATGAGGAAATTGAAGTAATGGATGAAATTGATTATGACGTGGGAGATACTTCCCAAAGAAGTCTGTTCAACGCAGGTACTCTTATAAGAGACAGTAAAGCAAACCAAATTAATTTCTAAAATAAATTTTATTTGTTTAAGTAAAAAGTAAAAAAAAAACATGAATTCAATAAGTTTCTTATAATTAGTATAAAAAAAACTGTCTAACCGTATTTAATACGAAAAAGGCACATTAATAAATGAGATCAAAACAATTTCTACGTTTTTTTGGTTTTAGTTGCAATTTTTGGATTTCTCCTTTTCAATGCTCAGTCTTAGTTCCTCGATTTCAATTAGCTTTAGCTTCATTTCATTTTTCTCGCACCAACTTTTTTGTACTGCTAGGTTGTGTAGCTGATCATTTTCAGCTTTTTTTTTTCCAAAATATTACATAGCCTATCCAGTTTGTCATTCATAATTTTGGATTCATTTTTGTGTTCCTCCAGATGTCTGCAAATATTTTCTAAATATTTATTTTCTTCAGACAGAAGGCTACTGAAGTCCGGTTTTGGTGTATTGCAAAGGTTGCGTCCTTTTGGAGTGCTTGTAGTTTTTGGGACAATGTTTGAAGATGGAGTACATGGTCTGCTTCTTTTTGGACTTGGCTGACGCGAGGTGACAGAGTTTGATGAATTTGTAAGAGGCTCTGTAGAGCGTGGGGATTTGGCTCTTTTAGAATCGAAAGTGAGTGGGGATCTTGTTCTTCGTCTTTTTGAATGAGTTATAGTGCCAGAGTTTGCTTGTTTTGATATTGACGCAGAAAAATCAATTTCTTCATTCTCTTTATCACTATCTGATTCACCATCATTCGAATTACAAACAGGGTTACCATAAACATTTTTCTGAATGGATGACATTTGTGCCAGAAAGGGAGGGCATTACTGACATTTACAAAGAGCCCCTGGAACCTTCGGAGGACATTTTTTTAAAATTAAAAATAGCAGTAATTGGAAAAAATATATATTTTATTATGGTCAACAATTCATTTTTTTAAAAGGTTATTAACATTTTCTAAAAACATTATATTTTTTGCAATATCTTGTAAGATCTGTTTGAAACCGCTAATGGGATGAACAATTGATATTAAAAGAAGATGAAGTCTACTTAATTTAGGATTATTTAAAGCATTCTTGAAGTAATTAGGATAAATGGTTCTCGAGTTATGCTAAAACAGGCATTTCAATAAAGGCAGAATCATTGAAAAAGTTAAAGTTAAAGCTATTAAATCAAATGACATAAGCTTTCGTTTGAGCAAAAATTTTTAAAATAAAAACATAGTTTTTGACAAGAATGTGAAAACAATTTTTAATATCGCAAAAAAAATACACAGTGCAACAACCAAAATGGAAATGGGATGAAACCAATTACAAATGAATGTTGACATTATCCCTAACAAAACCTTCAAGGGTTTTTTACAGTTCAGTGCTAGATTTTTTTACACGCATTTGAAGATGGTAATTTTGAACCGCGTTTTCAATGAAATTCGACAAGAAGTAGCACCATTTGCATGTCAGCGCCATCTATCGTGAGTTGTAGGTAATAAATGATTTCCTCGACCCCAAAAACCGTAGGATACCAAAACTTTACATGATAATAAAAATAAATAATCATTATTTTATCAAATTTTCAATGATATTTTCTTGTTAGACAGCGTTCCAAAATCACCAACTTCAAATGCGTGTAAAAAAATCTCGCACTGTACTGAAAAAATCCCTTGAGCGGCTTGTTAAGGATAATGTCAACTTTCATTTGCAATTGGTCTCATCCCATTCCCATTCGGAAAGTTCGCTTTTGTATCAGTGTTATAGATAAATATTTTTGAGATTTTTTTATAAAAGTTTTTTTGAAAAGGCTATAGAAAACACTTTGGGCAAAATTTTCTAAATGCAATAGGTAATTAGTTATATGGATGGAAAAAAGGACAAATACCACATTTTTGAAAAAGGAGAGAGGACGGGAGGACAAAGGTAAAAAAGGAGGACGTATGGTAACCCTGATTACAAAGCATATTCATACTTTGTTCGAAATCCAGCTCGCCAAAGCTTCTTTCACCATCGATTCCGTCTACAGAAGTGTAAAAGGCACAAATTCTGGCGATTGTTTCCTCCTGATCAGACAAAACATTATTATATTCTCCACCACCAGTTTTTTATTCTCTCTCTTGTTGTGATACATCCTTTTCTTTACATTAGCCTTCCAATCCGCCCAGTTTTTTTTTTTTCATTCACAAAGACTTTCTGTTGGTGGTCCGGCACAATTTAATTGGTTTGACAATTCTTTCCACAAAGACTCCACAACCACCTTGTCTCCTTTAACATACGCCCTGGCCATGTCTTGGTGGCAGTCCATAAAATTGACCAAAATTTTGGCTTGATTACTGTTTCTGTGTTTGCCCCTTTAAATATATAACAATTATTATTATTAAGTTTAACATTAAAATAAAAACTTACATTTCATTGGTCGAATCTTCTATTTTGATTTTTGTTTCTTTTTTAGCTTCAGGGTTGCATTTTCTCTTATTTTTTGTTTGTTTTATGGTTGCTTTAGAGTGTATAGCACTTCGAAGACCAAAAGTATTAAAATTTTCGTACGAAAAGTTTATTTTTTGATTGAAATTAATACAAGTATCGGGTGTTTTTTTTAGGGGTATAGAACTTCGAATTGAAATAAAACACAAGAAAATCGTTTTAAGGTCCATCATGGCTTTATTGGAAGGATAATTTTATGCCATTAATGTTTAAATATGATTTCGGGCATGTGGCCGCCGCGGCTGGCTCGAATAAAGCCAATTCTACAGGTCCAATTTTCAACCACTTTTTCGAGCATATGGGGCCGTATGTCGGCAATAACGCCACGAATGTTGGCTTCCAATTCCCCTAACGTTTCTGGTTAGTTGGCGTAGACGAGCGACTTCACATATCCCCAAAGAAAATAATCCAATGTTGTCAAATCACACAATCTTGGTGGCCAATTGACAGGTCCATTCCGCGAAATTATGCGCTCATCGAATGTTTCCTTCAATAAATCGATTGTGACGTGCGCTGTGTGGCATGTAGCGCCGTCTTGTTGGAATCGGGAACAAAATAGTCGGTTATCATGGCTCTATACCGGTCTCCATTAACGGTAACTGCCTCTCCAGCATTATTTCGGAAGAAGTATGGCCCAATGACTCCACCAGCCCATAGAGCACACCAAACAGTCAACCAAAAATGAGCCTCATCACTGAACAAAATTTTGCGATGAAAATCAGCAACTGAACCATTGTTTTCGAAATAAATTTGCACGATTTGCAAGCGTTGTTCTTTTGTCAACCTGTTCATGATGAAATGGCAAACCAAACTGAACATAAATGACATTAGAGTTGCCAGATTTGACCACAAAATGCCAGTTTTATCTCTATTCGAAAAACAAAGCTGTAAAAAAACACCCAGTATTATTCATACTTAATCCTTAGTAGAATTACTAAAAACATAAATTTCACTTCAGATTTTGTGAACGTTTTAATCCGAATTCGAATTTTTTCGTTTACGTTTTCTGTAGAAGCTAAAATCGTTTTCGATTTCAAAAACGTAAATTCTTGTACGATTTTGCACTCTGTGACATGCCTGTATAATAGATTTTGGGGAAAAACAAAAAAAATCCCTTATTGGGAAACTATTACTATGTGAGACATTACAGAAGAATTTGGGTAGCAGTATATAAAGCGTCTGTGCTTTTCACTAATTTTGAACCCTTTGTGGGGGACATACCTTATGGAATTAGCCAATCTGACCCATTTTGGAACTGAGGCAGAAGAAAATATTATCACATACAAACTTTAAAGCCAACAAATTACTCGATATAAATTATTCGAGAGTTGTAATGAGAACCACCCAAACGGACGAACTTAACTCAAATGTACTAAAACATAAATTCCGTGATTTGGCCACTGTTCTTTTCTATTGGGAGAGCATTTTTTCAGTTTAATATTTGCCGAGAGCCATGGAGATCATTCCGTAGAGAAAACTTTTGAGGTTTACGAAATCGTACTCTCTCTGTCTCCCGCCCAATGTATCCCCACCCCACAAAGAGAATATTTTGTTTACAAAGAAAAATTCAAAAGGAAATTACCAAATGAAAATCTAGCGGAAAATAAAAGTCTCTGTAAGATACGCAATGAAAAACAAGGAAAACTATAAAAGACAACATCACGACTGAGAGTAAAAATCAGAAAAAATTAAAAAACAATGTGAAAATTGCCAAACAAAATCGAGAAGGAAAAATCGAATGAATGAAAGAATAGGCCCAACACCGACGCCTTTCTCTCAGCCAAGACAACAATGAAATGAAAATTTTGAGCAGAAAATATTCAAAATAGAAAATGAAGCAGAGCGCCATGGCGATGAGAAAATGTTTCATCTTTTTTTCCTTTTTCTCGTTGAACGACGGTTGTTTGGTTGGCTGCTGGCTGACTGGCTGGCTAGCGCTGATTCGGTTGAATATTGTATTTGAATAAAGAAAATATGTACTTAAGTTTGTATTATTTTTAGAATATTGAAAATATCGTCGTACTAAACAAAAAAATTGAATCTTGTTGTCGTGATTTTCGTGCATTTTAACTTGAAATATGCTTTGCGTTCATTCATTTAAAAACGATAAATTGTTGAGAAAACAACGTGTGTTATTAAGTTTTGAAATGCTGCAGATATTTGTAATATAATTAAAAAAAAACCAAAACGTATTTAAAAGCAATTTTGAAAAATATAAGCGAAATAAAAAAGTGTGGAAATGTAATGCAGAATATTATTTGAAAGTTTTCGAAACAAAAAAGAGAAATATGCATTAAAAAGTATACGTTTGAAAATTATAGTTGGAATTCTTGGAAATATTGAAATTATATAATTGTAGAAAGTTAAAACTGTTAAAAAAAATAATAATACAAAACAATGTGTTCAGTGCTCTGTCCATTGTGCCACCAAACCAGCTTCTCGAGTATCGATGCTCTACGCTGTAGCCTGATAAAGGCGGCCAACGGTCCCTTAGCGTGCCCCATATGCCATGAACTATTTTTGGGTTTGGATAAATTGACCATTCACTTGTTTAGTCATACAAATATTATGAATGTCAATGACAGCCCCAAGCAGACCACTACACCAACAACAACAGCTATACCTGCCAATAGCAACAACAACAGCCACATTAGTAATCACAACAATAATGAAAAATTAAAAACAGAGGAAAAACTGCTGGCCCCACCAACATCGGATGTGGCGACGAACAATGTGAAACAAGAAAATATCATAAATGAGGTGAATTTTGAAATTACTCACCACCAACAGCAGCCACAGGCGTTGCGAACAGCTGTGAAAAAATGTAAAGTTTCAAAGGCAGACAATAAGAAAATCAACAAAAACAAAAAGTCACAGGTGTCTTTAATAAACGATTCGCAGGCCACAGATTCAGACGCTATAGGGGATGACAACACTTTGGCTGTGGCTACGGTTACGGCTACATGCGATATATGCGAATTCACTTTTCGCAATGTAGAATTGAGGGATATGCATGTGCGTTTGGTACATCAAAATTTCGTCTATTCCCATCCAGTGGAACATGCCACCAATAGCACCACTAACTCTTTGGACAACAACTCGCCAATGGCGGCTACTGAACACACTCAGACAGAGCCCGATTTTAAATGTCATTTGTGTTCGAAAACCTTCAAAATGAAAGGTTCTCTGCGTGTTCACTTAAAGGTTGTCCATCTCATGGGTTTACCTTATGTCAACAATTCGCCTAAATTAAGTATTTGTGATCGCATACGTCACAAAGAAAATAAACAATTGAAAACATCAAATGTCGCCAATACCACCGTGCCCATAAATGAATCGGATGCTCCACCTCACAACAATATATACAATTTACAGCCCTTATCACTTATACCCAACATGGGAGCAGCTGTAGAGACGCCTGCAGCCTTAGCCAACTTGAGTGTGTTGAATATTTCACCATCTGCAGAATTTGTCTCAACTGCTCTCAACGATAATTCCACCGCACAACTTCACAATTCCAATGTTCTATTAGTTTTCAACAATAATCGACATATATCCCAAAATCCAACAAATCTTCACAACAACAACAACAACTGCGAGGATAAGCTTACAAATCCCACCGTTACAGCCTCATCAATCAATACTACCGCAGATAATCCTAAAATTTGGGAGTGTGATGTGTGTTCCAAAGCATTTACTACCAAATATTTTCTAAAGAAACATAAACGTTTGCATACAGGTGAATTTCTTTCGGATAAAATTCGATTCAGTATAAAGAATGCTAATGTAAACATCGTCATTTTTCTCTTGTGTCACAGGTGAAATGCCATACACCTGTGAAATCTGTTCCCGCACCTTTACTTTCCAACAATCCTATCATAAGCATCTACTCTATCATAGCGACGAAAAGCCTCATGTCTGTTCGACATGTGGTCGGGCTTTTAAGGAGCTTTCAACGCTGCACAACCACGAACGGATACACAGTGGTGAAAAACCCTTTAAGTGTGATGTCTGTGGTAAGAAGAAATTCGTATTATCGTAATTTATGTATGTGCTTAAATTTAGAATTATGCGATAGTATAGAAATGTTACTATTTTTGTAGCCTCGATACAAGGGACTATTTAGAATATATAGAGTTTAAAAATGGAGTCTACCATAAAAAATAGTTGTGTGAATTGGGACGTTTTGTCCCGTTTTTTATTAATTTGTCCTCAAATACCAGGATTTCGAAGAGCCAATACACATAATGGTGAGGTTAATATTTTTGGACGCTTCAAGTCTGACTTTTCCCCAAAATTTCTTATATTCATTATTAGTTCATCTCATCTAAGGTATCATACTTGGAATTGGAATTTTTGTTTCCTTTTAGTCCTAAATGTACGAAATCTGAAAATACAATTTTAGTTCACCACAGGATCTCAAACAAACAAAAAGTAAATAAGAATTTCGAAAAGTCATTATTAGTATTAAATTTTTCTCGAAAACGTTCAAACTATTATTAAGTTAATCGCCAGGAAAGTTTTTCTTTAATTATTTTATGCAAAATACGAGGGCGGTTCCAAAATTAGCCGACCTAACAAAGAAAACACTACAAATTTGGGAATTTTTTCTTTATTTCTCAACATAACATCCTTTTAGCTCAATACATTTTTCCCAGCCATATTAATAGATTCGATACCCTATTTATAGGAATAACTGTCTAGTTCCTTAAAATAGTCATCAACAGCAGACTACACCTTTTCAGTGTTGGAAAATCATTTACTACCGAGTCATTTTTTAAACTTTGGATTGATTTGGCCATCGCATGACCTTTTTTTCTTAATATCATCACTTAAACTCTGCAATAAGTTGAAAACGTTTTTGAAGATAATCAATAAAAATTATTACACGCTTCCATTCCAGTCAACTGCTTTGACTGTTCCTTTGCCTCAGGTATCTTCACGATGCTCTGGGGGCCTAATCACGGCATCCGTTATCGACAAGTATTGATCGTAGTCTTTAAGTTTTGGATCACCGCAACCGTTATCGAGTAAAAATTTGCGAGAATTTGCTCGACAACAAAATTGTCATCGAAAACTAATTTTTTGTTGCTTTTGAGTGGAATTTGGAGGTTTTATTTTAGAAAAAAGATAAATGTAAGTTTTCTGTGCCATTTTAGTATAAAATATAAAGTGTTTTTTTAAACAAGATAATCAATTCCCATTTCCAACATCGCAGGCACCACCGGCCAGAAGATTTTGTGTGGCGTCTAGTTTTAATAATGGTAGAATGGACGTTGACGAATGGCCGGGGAAATTAATTGCAGATAAAATATAGTTAAATGCTTCTTTTTAAAGTCTAAACTACTTTTAATTCTGCAAAACTTATTTTGTTAATCATAATTTAAATTTTTTGTAAGTCCTTACACGACTACATACAATGACGAATGATTACTTTTGTTCCATATTTCTATTCGAATAGTCACTGCTTTGTATTCCTCCTCTGAATCCGAAGATGAGGAATACATAATAACATTGAATCTATTTAATGTTTAAAATAAAATTCAGTGCAATTATATTTATTCTTATTTTCTTAAGTTGTTCGTCGTTCCGCCGTTCACAGCTTGTTTATATATTTGTTTATTCTTCTTCACTATTTGACATAGCCATTCCACAGAAAATGATAACAAAAATTCAAAATTGTCGATCGATTCCCGTGATCCAAATAAGTCGTAGCTGCGATATTTTTTTCAACACGAAAACGATTTCGTTAACGGATGCCGTAATTAGGCCACTGGTTTGTCCCATTGCAATCAAACGCGGCATCCATATTGCCCACAGCATTCTCATCTTCTAATTTTCGGTTAATATGCGATGTATAACACTTTTGGAAATGCCTATCAGCCTTCGATCTGTCGATCTCCGATATGAAGCTATTTATTGTTAGTGCAATAATTGGTTAGGAATTTAAACATGTCAGAGTTATAATTATACTAATTGAAGCTTCAGCATTTGCAAACCCATTAATATACATAAACAAAAATTTGCTTTATTTCATTTCCAGGGAAAAGTTTCCGACAACGTGTCTCCTTTTTAGTTCACACACGCATCCACACGGGTGTGATGCCTTACAAATGTGATCTGTGCCAGAAAAGCTTCCGCTACAAAGTATCACAGCGAACGCATAAATGTCAACCTTTGCCCGGTGAAGAATCCACTCTCCCCAATGACACCCTGGATCATATATCGGAGAATTTCATAAAAGCTTTTTTGGAAAACTCAACAAATCCCATACAGATGCAACATCCCCCGCCACAAAATTCTCCCGCCAGTAATGAAATTGCAGCGATTAATGAAAAAGCTGCAGTCACACCTTTGCCACAGTCCTCCCAATCGCCAGCCTCAACACTGAATGAACATCAGGCTTTGTTGTCGAAAGCGATAGACGACATTGTTGTGGAGTCATGCAATAAAATGGGGATAGGAAATCGCATTGATGGCGGTTTTTCATCTCCAGTGCAGAATGTCAGTGATGGTTCTATGTCTCCGTCGCAGAAATTGCAAAATATGCGTTTATATTCACCTCAATTGGTGGCAACGCCCGATTTGAATGGCATTGATGGTGATTTAACGAGGTTTTTCCTCGAAAACTCGTCGGGTGGACAAAATATATTGTGAAATTTAAATTAGTTTGATTTGTTCATTAGCTGTAATTTTCTGTGGTATTTATTAAGTATTTACATATGTTAGAAAATTAAATCGGTAATATTAAATAAATCGGTAATACGAGTATGTATAAAAATCTAATGTAATTAAATTAACCTTTTTATTCTTTATGGGAGATAATTTTTGGTATTGTATTTCAGATTTCATATCATATATCTGTGGTTTTCTGGAATAACCGCCTATATCCAAAATTTCAGGTTTCGAGATTTTAGCATAAATATATTGAGCTAATCATTTTATATCGATCCACATATATGGCACTCCTATGTGTGTCCAATTTTTAGTGAGTTTTTCCAATACTAAACAAGGCACATCTAGTATCAAATGTACTGAGAAAAATAAAAGTATTTGGCTCTCCTGAACATTTATATTTTTTGAGAAGTGCTGTTATTCAAGAAAAAAAATATTCCTGAACAATAACGTATGAACTCGGCAAGACGGACATATTGTGTGAATATGACTTAAAGGGTTTCAATTTACACACAATAAAAAAATATAAAGATTGTCGTATTAATGGTGTTATCTAGTTTATTTTGTTAAAAAAGACGCATGCGTATTATTAACCATTCCGCTTAAAGCGTTGTTATGCAGGAAATCTGTAACCGTTATTGTTAAATAAACGGTTTCTATAGTTTGGACGGCAACGAAGTTTATTATTATTGTTTTTCGTGAATACATTTGTGAACACTAAAGTGTTAGCAAGTTTCTCAGAAAACAAAAAAAAAAAACGTCAAATTATTTAATAATTTCAACACATAAAATCAATCATTTGTATTGATCTGCAAAATGAATGATGAATTCATTAGAAAAGCCATGCAGGCCATGCAATGGAATTCTTCCTCGGAAATTCCCATGGCCAATGATGAAAATCGTTTGATTTTAGATGAAATACGGGCATTACAAGAGAAAAAGGAAGAATCCTTGGAATATCAGCAACAAAGGGAAGAGCGTCTAAAAAAATTACATGAGCATTCAAAAAATGCCGAAGTGACCATTAATCATAATTTGGTGAGTGACAACTTTTATACTGCAATGAAGTGTAAAAATCTAAAAGCTCGGAAACAAGAACATTTTGACAAGTCGAATAAGGGGGATAAATGATTCCGTAATAATATCGCTAGAGATATTCCATTATAACATATGTACATACATACATACGTATAAAATGACATTCGAATTGATTTCCAGATTTTTATTATCTTTTGGGCCGAATCGGAATTGTTTATGACCAGTTTAAACTCAAAGAAACTAATTTGTAGTCTGAGAACTCATTCTATGCATCTTAATTCTCCATTGACCACATAATCCTATTCCGGATAAAAACACAATTTGTGTCTCCCTCTGTTTTCAAATACGTATTTAAAGAAATTTGCAATCCTAATTTCTCTAAAACCAAATTTTTTAGAAACTTTTAAATGCATACCAATCGGACCTTAGAACCGAGTCTCACTTATGCAAAATTGCAACGCGTGAGCACTCCAAACTAAAGGAGGATTTAAAAAATATAGCCAAAGAATGGAAGGGCTTCAAGAAATACATGGACAACACAGAGAGTAAGTACGATATAGCAAATCTGTTACATATACTTATACATATTATAATTGCAACATTTATGATTCCTCCAGAGGAAATGTGTACCTGCAAGCAGAACATCGACAATCTGACAAATCGCATAAAATGGGCCAAAACGGCATTGGTCGAATGGCGTCAAGCCATGGATGATGGCAATAAGGGCTATCAACTAATCGAGATGTACTACAAGGACGATCAAGTGCGAGCCAAGCAACAAAATCAAAAACGCCAGAAATTAAATGCGGAAATTGACAAATGTCGCCAGAAACTGATCCATATGTACGATGAACAGAAAACATTGGAATGTAATCTGGAATGTACGGCGAATCTGTATCGTACCGCTCATGCAGAACGTCGTTCTATGGTTGATACGTGGAAGTTGGCGGCCAGTCAAATGTCACAACGTGAAAAGGATATACGCAATAGTGAAATGGCCTTGATTGATTGCCGAAATAAGGCTCAAAAGACGGCCAAGGATCTGAAGGCGGCAGATGACAAACTCAATGAAATTATTGAGAACAATCGTGATGTCGAGGCGGCCATAGAACTTTTGAATGTCGAAACCTCTGATTTGAAGGAGCAAATGCAGAGGCTGATCGATTCGGTGGCATTGAAAACCAATGAGGTAAAACAGCATAACACATATTAAACTTTCTTATATACATACACTCAAATTCCTGTTAGGTTGAGCTAATACAAAAAGAATTACAAAATCTCGCCAGTCGTGTCCAACAACAACGTGCCGAAAACCGCCGTTCCATTAAAACCAAAGAGGATCGTCTGATTGAGTTGGACAATGCTGAGAAAATCGTAATAAAATTAGAAGAACGTTTTCGTGCCATGTCGAACAAGAATATGAGTGCCCAGCAAAGACTGCAAGCTTTGGAAGAGCTGATGAATGTGGAGGATAAAGCCCAGAGAGCAGTAAACAAGGAAACAGATCGTATCAATGGTTTAATTTATCGTTCTCAATTGCAATTAGCCAAATTCCGAGAAGATGGCTTAGCATTAACGGTAAATGAAATGCAATACTACAATAGTTCGAGAATATCACCCACCATATCACATTTGTAATCATTATACATAGGTAGACAATCGTGGTATTATTTCAACTACATCGGCTATTTTGAAAAGTATGGAAATCACTGAAAAGGAACTGAGAAAACAAACGGAATGCAATTATGAACTGGTAAGTGTGAATGTGAGATAAAACTGAAGGTGCAACTATAAAATATATAAGCTAGCTTAAGTAACTGTACGAATACATGTAAATCGTATATGCCAAACTATAATCTACTTAAGTGATCTTTTCGTTAAGTTCTCTCAGCTCTCTCTCTGTTCCAATTTGCTTAAGAAAGGTGCGAAACTGAACGCATATTCCGTACAGAATTCCTTATGCATATGAAATGTATCTGAAATTCGATAAAAAAAAGGATATTCTCATCTTTAAAGAAATAAAATATGGAATTTTCATTTCATTTCATTTTATTAATGTAATTTAAAGTCAGTAGGCCAATTAAGTTAACTAGTTTACGCTAATAATTTGACTGTAGGTTTGATACTTATTGTTTCTACTACCGTGTAGAAAAAATTATATTTTATTTTAGACAAAGGACTTCATAACTATTTAAGTTATTAAGTCCGCAGAGTGCTACTTTATAATTGCTACTACAATTTAACAAGATTTAACAAAAAAATTTAAAAGAAAATAGAAACCATAAATTAGAATTTTTAAGCTCCCAAATGGGACACGCAAAGATGAAAAAAGAGAAACAAAGGGAAGTAGCTAACTTGCTGTTATTACGCTTTTATGTGAAATGCCAGAGTGGGCAGTGACTTTTCGGTCATTCTTTGAAGGACTAAAGAGATTGCAAAAGAAATCTAAACTAGAAGATTTAAAGGCATTAACACATTTGATACAAAAACAATAAAGTTCGTAGAAAGTTGTGAATTTTTATGGGAGATACCTGAATGAGCTTGACAAATACATCCATTTTCAAGGTTTTATTTCGTCATTACAGTTATGAATAATTTTTATTTGTGCACGCAGTACCAAAAGGACGCATCTCAGGTGTTGATAGAGACAAAAAAGCTATAATTAGGTGCAATTGAGATACTTATGTTATCTCAAGGTCTCCACATTTGGAGTTTGAGGCTACATTTGCAATAACTATAGCCTGACAAACTATGCGAAGAGTTTCCTTTCAATCTGGCACATCCACAACATTAATTTCCCGTTATATTTATTTTCAACTCATTTTAATTGTTTTTTTAAATCTTACAAATTTAAAACAATAAATTGATGTGAGTGTTATTAATAAAAGCGATTAATGGTTCAGTGCTTACCAAAAATCAGCTTGCTACATTTCTGATCTGATGTGGACTTCCTAATATTCCACGAGTACTAGAGTTAGTTCAGGAAATTTATAGTAACAAAAAACATATTCCTCGGTAATCTTATATCCTTATTTCAAGTCTTTCAAAATCCTCCAACTGGAACGACGCATTCTCCACTTGCAAGGCAGCTGTATTGATCCTGAAATGGAACAAAAAAATCTCTATTATTTGGCTGAACTAGAAGAACGTCTTAGCAAACTTGTGAAAGGCGTACAGGCTACACAAAAGCAGAACAAAAAGCTTGACGATGACATGCGTAAACTCACCATTACATACAATAAAGACATGGCTCAATTGGAAGCGGTTAATTTCAAAATCAAAGAGGCTCAAGTCTATTGTGAAGGTGGCATTAAGCGTGTGAAAGAAGAGACAAAACGAAATCAGGAATTAATAGTGGAACTGAGTATTCTGAAGATGCGCGCCAACGAATTCGAGGAAGAAATAAATAAATGTGAAGATTCTGCTTATAATCTGGCAAAACATCGTATGCACTTGAATCGTACCATCAAGGATCGCATGATTGAGATACGAAGTCAACTGGATGTATTAAACTTAAAACGCAAACATCAAATGGAAGAGTTAAGTACTTTGAGAGCTGACATAGGAGAGCGAAAGAAACATATTGAGGCGGTGAAGGCACGTTTCGAATTGACTTCAAAGCTTTTGGGAGTAAATGAGGATGGCTCAATGGTTACTGCCACACAATTGAAGGTGGAAACGGCGCAAGAGAAGCAACTGCTGTTGGATGAGGGCAACGAATTGAATGAACGTGTCCTTAATGCTGAAAGAGAGATCGAAGCATTACAAAATACTTTAGCTTTACTCAATAATAGTAATGATGCCTACCGTAAACAAATGCAAAAAATACAGGATGGTGGTAAGTGCAAAAAATTAAACACAATACAAATACAGACAAACATACTTATTTTACAATTATTTTGTAGAGGAGGCCAGCTCCGAGCTGAAATTATTACAAATCAATTACTGTGCCTCATTAAATGTGTTAAGAAACTTGCGCCACGAGTTACAAGATTTGGAACAACAGGTCCAAGAGTCTGCCAAACAAAGAGATGAACTAGAGAAACTGCTGTCACGTGAAACCAAGAAAAGGTTGGAATTTGTAATTTTTCGAACTATTTTAAAAACATTTTTCTCCTTAGGTGCGACAATGCAGACTTTCTTTGTAAGCTGCAAAAAGAACTGCAGGACCAAACAAATAAATTAACTCGAGCAGATCGCGAACTTAAAACTGCCCTGAAAGCTATTAAACAAAGAGCAATTAGTGAAGAGTTTTTAAGACTGTATGACCAAGATCTAGACCTAAGGGAGTTGGAAAAAAGAAACTTAAGTGTTCTTAATCAATTGGGAGAGATGGCCTACACGGACTATGTTTTGGGACCGAAAATAGCCCGACATATATTGGATCGTGGTCTGAAGATGCCACACATGCTGCAAAAAACACGTAGTTCCTTAACTTGGCGCAGTGATGCTTCATTCGATATGATGTCTTTCAGTTCTTCGAAAGGTAATTTTGTCATCTAGATATTTTTGTGGGTTTTATTGAGTTCAACAACTGATCATGTTTTGCCTGTCTTTTTAGAAATGTTCACTTCACGTTCATCCCAATCTGAGGCTTCGGATATAAAACAAACCTCATCGGCTAGATTGAGTGTTATTTCTTTAGAACTACCTGAAAAAAATAAATCAAAATAATCTTGTGTTTCAAAAAATATTATATTGGAATCCACAATTGCAAATGTTGATGTGAAATAAAAAAAAAATTTTGCTTTACATATACATATACATATTTTAAAATGTCCAATATTCATTGTATGTCTAATCTTCTGCTTCGGATCCACTACCGGAGGCAGTTCCAGAACCTGAGGGTGTGTTACTGCGAGAACGCGATGGCGATCGGGAACCGGAAGCACTGCGTGAGCGTGATCGAGAGCGAGAACGCGAACCGCTCTTTGATCGTGAACGTGAAGAGCGGGATGACCGAGAGTTAGAACGTGACCTTGAGGCTGATTTATGAGAGCCAGCTTTGCTTTTGGGTGTTCCCGAACGTGATCTGGATGGTGACTTCGAAGCTGATTTAGAGCGTGAAGCTGATCTTGATCTAGATTTGGATGATCTTCCCGAGGAGGAACCGGATGCAGAATGCGATCTTGACCTTGATTTGGACTTGGATTTTGACTTTGATTTCGAACGACTACGTGATCTGGATTTCGATCGTGAGGAAGCCCTGGAGCCTCCAGAAGAAGAACCTGAACCTGATCGTGACCTTGATCTGGAACGAGATTGTGACTTTGCGTGCGATTTTGAACGAGAGCGTGATTTGCGCTCGCGTTGAACTTCTTCAGATTCTTTGTCATTTGTCGCCTCTTGAGTCTGAGTTGGTTGAACTTCCTCCTCCTCATCTTCTTCTTCATCCTCTTCCATTTCTTCTTCCTCGTCGTCATCACCAGGAGGTTCCAACTGACGTTCTCGATAACGTTGCATACGATGCTCATTGGCTTCCAATGGGCGATGTTTGACCACCAACTTGGTATTACTCGGCTGCTGACCAACCTTCATGCGGCGTTTATTCAGACGTACACGGGTCTCAAGCTCATTGTAGTATATGCCATCTTGTCGCATAACGAAAAAGTAATTCTCTTCGTAGCCCTTTGAGGCTTTGCTCTTGACATTCCAGTTATACTCCCTAGCAATTTTGTACTCGTAATCCTCCTCTTCTTTGTACAGAACTTGGTCAGCAAAATCAACACGTCTCTTCTCCAAAGTCGATTCTGTGGGCAAGAAGTAGGCGACAAACTGTTCGCCACTTTCGTCCATCACACCACGAATCATAGCCTGAGACATTTCCTCCAGCTGTGCTGGAACATTTTTACCCGCTGGTGCGGGATCGCTGTCGAAGATGACCTGAGCACAAGGATATTTCCAATTTTTGAAATCGGGATATAGTGGTATAACCTCGACCGGAACCACATTGGGTTTGGAGTAGTGCTTGCTAATTTCATGCTTCGTGTCACTGAATGTCTTCTCGATGGCACTGATTTGTGCATCACGATCCAAATACAAGGTCTCCTCTCGCAATGACTTCTTGACATTATAACCGACTTTGGCTTCAATATTCTCCAAATTCTGCGGTTGGAAACGAGTCTGTTCCGTGGAGATATATTCGGATTTACGCAACCAGGACACACTGCGCGAATGCTGTTTGGAACGCACAGAATCGTGGGGTGTATGAACATCTTCCTCCAATAACTTTTCATCGGCCGGATCTAGTTGAGCATAGGGGTCGGCCTGATATAGATCACGATTAATGAGATCGATGGTGACACCCAAATCATGTTCGGCCAGCACTTCATATTTGTAGTTACGCTCCAACGAAGTGGGATTGTATTGGACAAAACGATTGCTGTCAAATGGATACTGCAGGAATTTCAAGTCAAAGGGAATATCGGGCAAATTGTTGCCATATTTGACGCGGCATATTATTTCCGATCTGAGGAAAAAAAAAAGAAAATCAATTCCAGTGTTGTGTGTTGGCGTGAAAATGTGTGCCAAACAAAGAAGGACGAGAATAACTTACTTTCTTTCTGTGGGCCTTTGAGGTCTTTTGTCAGTTGGTGGTGCTCCATTTATAGTTGGCGGCATTATTGATTATTTGCTAAACATTGAAGAGTTTCAGTAATTGCAATTTTGATTATTTTTCTTAATTTTTCACGAGCACACAAAGCGAAAAAATGCCGCTGTCAAACTTTCCAATAAAAATGATAACAAAGTTGCTAACGTTGACAACTATCATTCGGTGGGAAGTGACACATAATAGTACAGGGTGATTCAAATCATTGAGTTGCTACGTTGACAACTTAAGCGCCATGGCCACACATCAAACTGACTCATCAAACTCGAGTTTTTATGATTGTGTTGGTAAAAAAAACTCACACGTATGGTTTGATGAGAGAGTAAAAAAATATCAAAACCATTTAGATATTTGCGTCGACGCGGCAGAGATTTGACGTCGGTTTTATGTGCGTGTGTCAAAATATCTTCAATTATCAATTTTGATTTGTTTTCGAAGTGTTAAAAGTGTTTTATTTTTTGGTGACAAGTGTTTTTTTTTTGGAAGAAAAACTGGAAATGGAAGAAAAAAATTTTATTCTCGAATTTATTGAAGTGTATCGAAGTTTGCCGGCTTTATGGCAATGAAGTTTGATGACATGAGTTTGATGTGTGGCCGTGATAAGCAAAACAAAATTTTACTAACACATACAAGAGTTTGATCAAACAGTTTGATGTGTGGCCACGGCGCTTTATTTTGTGGGACAATAACAAACGTACACACAGGGTGTTTGCGAAACCACACAAAAAATGTGGTATAATAAAATGCAGTTCGTGCTTAGCGGGGACAACAACCAAAAGGTATCTGTTGACTTGGGAAAGTAAAAAAAAATGCAACCTTGTGTACGTACAACTGTGTGAACTAATAATTTTTGTCTTGCAACTAGAGATGTCAAACGGGATTGGTTTCTCAAATCCCGGGATTCGGCATTTTTAAATTGCAAATCCCGGGATCCCGAAATTGTTCGATATCCCGGGATTTTTGGGATAAATCGGGATTTTCGGAATAAATCGGGATTTTCAGAATACCGAAATTGTTCGATATCTCGGTATTTTCGGTGTTTTAGGGATAAATCGGGATTTTTTCTTTCTTAATAATGTGATATTTCGAAATGGAATACAAACATTTTAGTTCAGTTTTAATTTAATTTTAATCAATTGAAATAAGGATAAAAACAACTAACGCATACATTAACATTTGTTAAAAAATACTAACTTTTACTAAAATATTTCACAACATCTTAGCTATGAAATAATTTTAGTCCAATTTCAGTTCGTCGTCCGAATTATTATTGATGTTATATGTATCTTTCGTTCATTAAAGCACGAACAATTTTTTTTTCAACTTGAGAAATCAGTTTGACTAATACCGTTTTTATGGGACCAAATCGATTTGTCGATCCATATCAGATTTTATATTAGGATTTTTCATAAATTTAAATGAATAGAATACAATGATCTTCGTTTGTGCGAGACAAACTCTATTTGTGTTCTTGTTTTAAGTTTACTTATTTATAATTATATTTATGATATATTTTGTAATTCTTCTTCAAATTTCTAATTTTTTCACCGGATTATGTCAATGTTTTTTGATGTTAACAATTTGCTTTTTTAGCTTACATTTTCAACAGAGATTATCTATCTTTCACTTAATATTTTATACGAGACAGCTTCATATATTATTATTAAAATATCCCGGGATTCTTTTTAAAAAATCCCGGGATCGGGATTTCCCGGGATTTTCGGGATCGGCATTTCCCGTTTTACATCACTACTTGCAACGTTGGCAAAAAAGTCATCGTCAGTACATTGTAAGATGTGGGAAGTTTATGCACGTGACAATGGCGCCATTGTTAGATAAACATTTTATTGGCAATACAGTCTAAAAAATATTTTTATTTGCAATCCTGACTATAAATATTTACAAAATATATTGTATAAATATAATATTATATAATTCACCTTTTGATAATAAATCTGTTAAATGGCGGCTCAAAACACAGTCAATTGAATTGGCTGAGCCAATTTTTTTGGTCGAAATCGGGTGTCTAGAGGCCAAATAAAAAATGAATATTTTCGATGTGCTTTTGAAAAATTACCAGATTAAGAATTTGGAATACATTATTCGCAAAAATCGGCGCGAGGCAATAAGCCATCGGCAATTATTACACAACCCGCCGCCAACCCGCCGACAATTTGCCCTCGACTTGCTTCTCTGACAGTGGGCCCAATTTGGAAAAAGGCGGGCCCAATTTGGTGTAAGTCAAACTTTAAGAACAAGAAAATAAATTAGCAAACATGTTCAAGTGAGTCAATTTTAAAAAGCGATGTCTATTGTTCGGTATGAAATCTGCACCAAGTTTAGTCCTATTGGATTGTATAAGTAGTTATGACCAAAATTTCAACGATATCAAGTTTTCGAGGACTGTCTGAGGTATTGCATTTTGAAATATTGTTCTCCTCCATATAACTAATTACTTATTGTATTTAAACGGACATTCGCCGAACATTCTTGGGTGTGTTTCACTTTTGGCCCGTAGCAAATGATGTATACCCTCGTGTCACTAAAGTGAGGGAACAAATAAAAGTTGTACCATATATTTTAGCATACTCCATTTATTATAATTGTTTCAGGAAAGCTTTAAATAATACGATAATAAATAAATATACATAAATAAATGCATAAAACTAAAACATTCCGAAGTAAAATCGATGCTTAATTTAAAAAGTTATAGCTAATATGGCTTTTGACAAATATGTTAAATCATATATTTTTGCGATTTTTTTTTGTTTTCTAAAAAAGATTGAGGAAAAAGCTGTTGATACTCGTAACATTATGGGCTAAATTGAATACAATAGGTAATACTATGCAACAAAATTTGTGTAATATGAGGTTCTAAACACGAAAAAATATTAAAAAAAATTTTGTACGGTAATATTTTTTTTTTAAATTTTCTTTAAAATTCCAATTTTTTTGGAAGGTGCCTTTAATATTTGGACCATATTTGAAGTATGTATATGCTCGATAATGCTGCCAACCAAAAGTGTAACGCATCTAAGGAGTGACCTCAGAGACCCCAAGAGTATTTGGCGGAAAACCGATTTGGGCCATTTTAAGTCATTTTAGCAATGTCCGTCAGCCGGTCTGTCTGTTTGTTGCGCACGTTAAGATTCGACAGGATTAACCGATTGACTTAAAATTTGGTATGTTTCAATTTTTTTTCTATCTCAGGCTAGGGTAAATGATGGACTAAGTAGGTCCACTCATTCGAGTAGCTCCCCCACGAAAGATCAAATTTAATGAGATATTGATTATCCTATAACTTATATGCATACTACTACCCAGAATCTTTCACAATTGCATACATAGTACCCATAATATATTAAACCAGTAAGGAAAGGCTAAAGTCGGGCGGGGCCGACTATATAATACCCTACACCACTCTCGTAATATTGAATAACTCTGAAATATAAAATTTGTAATTCATGTATAAATTGTTTACATAAATTTACTTTACCATTACTTTACTCTACCGTTCTAAATTTCAAAACGATTGGATGTAAAATACAGCTTCTATAGAACTAAAGGGCCAAATCGGACGAAACATATATATGGGAGCTATAGCTAAATCTTAACCGATTTTCTTCAAATTCGGTAGTGTTGGTTCATGTATCAAGAAACTCTACCATTCTAAATTTCAAAATGATTGGATGTAAAATACACCTTCTACAGGACTAAAGAGCAAAATCGGACGACACATATAAAAATGGAGCTATAGCTAAAACTTTACCGCTTTTCTTCAAATTCGCAAAGTTGGTTCATGGATCAAGAAACTCTACCATTCTAAATTTCAAAACGATTGGATGTAAAATACAGCTTCTATAGGACTAAAGGGGCAAATCGGACGAAAGATATATATGGGAGCTATAGCTAAATCTTAACCGATTTTCTTCAAATTCGGTAGTGTTGGTTCATGTATCAAGAAACTCTACCATTCTAAATTTCAAAATGATGATCAAAATGATTTACAAATGATGTAAAATACAGCTTCTACAGGACTAAAGAGCAAAATAGGACGAAACATATATATGGGAGCTAAACATATATATAATAGCTAAATCTTAACCGATTTTCTTCAAATTCGGCAATTTTAGTCCATGGATCAAGAAACTCTACCATTCTAAATATGAAAACGATTGGATGTAAACTACAGCATATACATATATGACTAAAGGGTCAAATCGGACGAAAGATATGTATGAGAGCTATATCTAAATATTAAACGATTTTCTTCAAATTCGGCAATGTTGGTTCATGGATCAAGAAACTCTACCATTCTAAATTTCAAAACGATTGGATGTAAAATACAGCTTCTATAGGATCTTTACAGCTGCGAAATACTCTAAACTGCAAATTTCAGAACGATCGGAGTGAAATTTCGACCTGTAGTCGACGAACAACTTTACATGGACAGACGGACAGACTATTTTTACAATATG
The DNA here is from genome assembly GCA_963930755.1 of Eudasyphora cyanicolor. Lineage (NCBI taxonomy): Eukaryota > Metazoa > Arthropoda > Insecta > Diptera > Muscidae > Eudasyphora > Eudasyphora cyanicolor. The sequence goes on from OZ005734.1 coordinate 11,766,270, forward strand.
GGTTATAATTTATCCATAGATAGGCACTGTTTTCTTTGTTAGGATGCTAGCTTTCAAAAATGGAACAAACAAATTTTTGCAATTTTGTTATAGTTTTTTCGTGCCAGCAAAGAACGATGTTTTTGAAAATTAATCGATTTTTATCCCCTCACCTTAGAGAGGAGGGTATATATCATTTGCTACGAGCCAAAAGTGTAACACATCGAAGGAGTGAACTAAGACCCTAAGTATGTTCGGCGGAAATCCGTTTTGGGTCATTTTAAGTCATTTGAGCAATGTCCGTCCGTCCGTTTGTCTGCTGGCTGGTGCGCACGATAACTCTCAAAAGGAGCAACCGATTAACTTCAAATTTGGTATGCGGTAATATTTGTCTCTATCTCCGGCTAACTTCGAAGATGGGCCAATTGGTACACTCCTTCAAGTACCTCCCCCACAAAGGGTTAACTTTTAGTGAAATATTGATTCTTTAATATCTTCTGAACTTTCACACATAGTATTAGTTTGTTAGTCTCTAACACGTCAGGAAAAATGGGCGAAGTGTCCACTCCCTTTTTGGTACCTCCCACACAAATGGACCATTTTACACCAAAAGATAACTGCTTATGGCTTTAATATCAGTTCATACAAATGCTTGAAATGTTGTACAGTGTAATGATTGTATAGTACCTAGTACTCTCAAGTTATTAAATGCAATTTAAATTGATAATAATTTAATTAAAACAAAAAAAAATAAATTTACGAATATTTTTTTGGGACTCAAGGTGAGGGGATTCATTAGTCGGTTTACCCGACTGAACTTTCTTATTTGTTTTCTAATTGTTTTAACGACAGTTACTAAACTTCAGTTTCTACGTGAAATTGATGTTTCAGCATTTTTAGCATAATGTCCTTTAATTTAAATGGTATATCAGCTTTATTGAGCTTTTACATCAAAAACATGTGGTTCAAATACTAAAGGCACATTCCATGAAAATTGGAATTCTAGAAAATATTTTGCCATAAAGAAAATTTCGTTTTTATACCCTCCACCATAGGATGGGGGCATATTCATTTTGTCACTCCGTTTGTAACACCTCTAAATATTGATCGGAGACCCCATAGAGTATATATATTCTTAATCGTCGTAAAATTCTAAGACGATTTAGCCATGTCCGTCTGTCCGTCCGTCCGTCTGTGGTAATCACGCTACAGTCCGCAATAATAGAGCTAGGTTGATCAAATTTGGTACAAATACTTCTTATAGTTGCAGGTTGTTTGGGATTGCAAATGGGCCATATCGGTCCATATTTAGATATAGCTCCCATATATAGCATCTAACTTGTTGTGATTCCTACTATTCTCATCTACTATATTTTTTGTGTTTTCGGTGTTATTTTCTTTAGTTTTGAGTTATTTTGTGAGGTCACATGCTATCCATGGTGGAGGGTATATAAGATTTGGCATGGCCGAACTTAACGCTTTTACTTGTTGTTTCATAAAATAGTATACCTGAATCTATAAAAAAAAAGTTTTTAGGTCCAGTACAAAAAAATTCGTTACACTACAGTTATATAGATGGGAAAAATGGCTGTTAAACCAAAATTTCTAAATAAATAACCCTCCAGTTCGCAGAATTCTTAAGCAATCAGAAAGGACTAAACTTGGATCAGAAGACAACGCTTTTAAAAATTGACTCACTTGACTCACCCCCATATTTATACCCTTGCTTTAAGCTAAGTATTGCCAGATCGGACAACGTTATCAACCCTGTTAAAGTGCTGCAAATATACGGACAATGACAGATTGTGAGGCAAAGGTGAATTGACCATACAATACATATATTTACAATATATTTTGTAAATATTTAAAAAATATAAATACATATAAACATATTTTAAAGACTTTGTTGCCAATAAAATGTTTTTCTGGCAATGGCGCTGTTGTCACATGCATAAACTTCGCACATATAACAATCTGCAAATTATCTCGCAATAACTTTTCTGCTAACGTTGCAAAACAAAAATTGTATGTTCACACGGTTGTAAATTTACAGGGTTGCATTTTTCCGCCATTTTTCTGGCAACATTGTCCGATCCTTATAATTTGCTACGAAAAAAGTATAACACATGGAAGAAATGACACAAGCCCCAAATATGTTTGTAGGAAATTAAATTTTATGTCATTTAAGCAATGTCCGTCCGTCTGTCTTCAAATTTTGTATATGGTAATATTTGCATTTATCGCAGGTTCGCAGATGGTACTTTGGTACCTTTGTGGAGGAGTCACTAAAAAGAGACTCCCCTCACTAACATTTAGTGAAATATTTATTCTCTAATTACTTCTACACGCTGAAAAAAATCGCTTCTGTAGTATATTGTTCTAAACATATTCTGCTGGAAACGTACATATGTTTAGGGTACACTCCAAATATATAATATTTGACACTCACAAATATAATATGTTTGTGAGGATGTTGTTCTAAATAAAATTATGTTTTCATCCAAATATTTTTTTTTTTAAATAATATTTCCAAAACAATGATTAATTTGTATTTAAGTATTTTGGCAATGTATTGATGCCATAATTTAAAGGAAAGTTTTCAAGGAAAGTTTTTTTTAGAAATATAAGGTTTAATTTTTTAGAAATTGTATATGTTTGAAAAATTATATTAAAATTTAAATCGTATAATCTTGGGTAACGACAAATAGCATTGATGGATTGACAATTGGACGATTTATAAATTAAAAATTATAAATTAAAACAAAAGAAAATGCTGCTCACGACTTTTTTACCTGTAAAGTATAACACAAAATCTAGGAAAAAATAAAAATAAAAATTGCCAAAGTCAACAAAGTCTTAAAATTGTTTTAAATGTAATGTATTTGGATAAATTCTTAAACAATATCTATGTTTGATTGTAAACACATATTTTACTTGTGACAGTAAGTTCGCAAATATATTTTGTTGTAATATATTAATATATACGTTCCAAACAAAATTTCTTGATTTTCAAATAAAATATATTTGTTCAAAAATATATCTATATATATAAAAATGGTGTGAAAAATGTATAGTAATTCATCAATTGAGAACGGCTGGACCGATTTGGCTCAATTTTTTTTTCAGTTGTTCGTATTTGCCTGGAGAAGGTTGTTACGAAAGAAAATTTTGGGAAAACCCTCCGGAAAAGTCGGAATATTGGGAAAATCGAAAATTGCTATTTCTTGCGAGATTCCTACTGTTCCTATCTACTGCTCTCTTTTTCAATCCAAATTTTTTTATTAATTTTCTATTAAACAAAAAAGTTTTCTATTAAACATATGTATGTGCTATTTTTCTTGCTGCAATTCATTCGAGTTTTGCGTATTGTTACACTGATTTCGCGCATCACATCGGCAAACGGTACAAGCATTACGATCAATTAAAATTCAACGCGATATTTATCAATTCGAACATTTTTTAAGATAATAAGATTGAGTATAAGAGGTAAGGTTATCTTATTGGATTGCGGGCATTGCAAAATCATAATTTGGGATGAATGCAGGATGGCGCATAAACGAGCTCTGGAGGCAGTTGACCGAACGATGAAGGATTTACGACGTGATTTGAGACAATTTGGTGAGTCTATGATATTGCTGCCCGGAGATTTTCGTCAAACGCTTCCCGTCATCCCGAAATCTACTGCCGATGAAATTAATGCATGCCTGAAATCTTGGTCTTTGTGGCGGCATGTCAAGAAGTTGACATTGACCACGAACATGAGAGTCGCGTTGCAGAACGACTCATCGGCTCTTGAATTCTCGAAACAACTGTTGGCGCTTGGCAATGGCCAAATTACTGTTGATGTTTCCACTGGATTGATATTGATCCCGGCAAATTTTTACGAGTTCACATCGTCGAAGGAGGAACTCATCACAAAAGTGTTTCCAAATCTCGATTAGATTAGTGAACGGGCAATATTAGCAGCGAAGAATAAGGACGTCGATAGCATGAATTTTATTATTCAAAGTAAAATCGAACTCGCTTGATGTGCCAGGAGCTCCGCCGCATAATTTACAGCTGAAGGTGGAATCGATCATAATCATGTTGCGGAATCTGAATCATCCGAAATTGTGCATAGTTCGCGGTTGTCCATTATGAAACTGATGGACAATGTGATTCAGGCGACGGTCATCAAGGGAAAATTCAAGAGAAAGTCCTTATCCCACGAATTCCGATTATTCCAACTGATCTTTCATTCCAATTCAAGCGGATTCAGTTCCCTGTACGATTGGCTTTTGCGATGACAATCAATAAATCTCAAGACCAATCGTAGGAAGTCTGTGGAATTAATCTCGAATTTCCCTGTTTTTCGCACGGTCTCTGTACGTTGCCTGTCTTCCGTCTTCGTTGTTTATCACATCGCTCTCTACTGATTTCGATTCCTTTTAAACAAATCGCATTAAAATTTTAACTATCTGTGTTTTATTATCACTCTGGAGTTTGTCTGAAGGCGTTAAATTGGGGCGAGTCGAAGTTCGCCGGGTCCGCTAGTAATATTTAAAAACTTTGGTTCCAAGTATATTTTCCTTGAATTCAAACATATCAAAAATGGCGATTTTCCTCCGTGTATACTTCTTATCCGAATATCCTGCAATTCCACACATATGTAGTAATAGTTTATAAAGGGTGGCTACATTTTAAGGGCCGATGTTGATTTTGAATAAAACACAAATTATTTAGGAAATTATTTGTCATTTCTTTTTATTATGATAATATTGGCATGGTTCAATTATGTATGGAACAAAATATAGGTTAAATGGCCGCCGCGACCTCGGCGGCACACCTCCTTCCGATGGCCCAAAATATCATAATTGAGGTTCTATGCCGTTAATGTGGCGAATTATCTCATCCTTTAGCTCTTGAATTGTTGCTGGGTTATCGACGTACACCTTTTCTTTCAAATAACCTCAAAGAAAGAAGTCAAATCACATGATCTTGGCGGCCAATTGACATCGCCACGACGTGAGATAGCACGGCCATTGAATTTGTTGCGCAAAAGAGCCATTGTTTCGTTAGCTGCGTGTCAAGTGGCACCGTCCTGTTCGTTATCATCTCACGATAGCGAACACCATTCACAGTAACTGCTTGACCGGCCTCATTTCGAAGAAGTATGGCCCGATGACGTCGCCAGCAAATAAGCCGCACCAAACGAACTGGGCGAGCATGCACAGGTTCTTTCACATCTCCTACAGACCCGGTTTGCTTAAACTTGCGCACAATTCTCCCGATTGTGGACACATTTGGTCGACTATGCTGATCAAAAAAACATCACGAAGTGCACGAAATGCATTTTGATTTGAACGCCCATTTTCGTAAAAGGCTTAAAAAACATTAACGCGTTGCTCGATTGTGTATCTTTCCATGGTTCAAATTGAGTTAGACTGAAATTGAGAAATGTCAAATGAAATGCAGAAAAAACTTGACGTTTAGGTGGGGTTCACATTCAACATCGGCCCTTACAATTTAACCACCCTTTATATGGTAAAAAAAACCATAGATTACTCATAAACTATGTCACAACAAATAGGTATGGGAAATATAGTATATTTGACCAAATCAACTCCTTCAATGAGATATTAATTTTCATTTGCAAATTGAAGCAATGTTTGAATGTTAAAAAGTTTTAATGTTTAATGTTTTTTTTGGGATACTTGCAATTACTTTCTGCCCTTTGTGTGTGTTAATGTATGACATTATCGCTTATGGGCGGGCTATCTGTTCGCCCATTATCCCCACCCTATTTCACAGACGCAGCATGTATTTCTGGCGCAGAGTCGTTCCTATTCCTCCGTGATGATTTATATGAATGTTCTTCTCCTAAGTTGTTTTTTTTTTTGGTTTTCATTTTGTTTAAACAATTTTAAGTGGGTACGGCGCATATTATTTGTATTCTTTGTGGAACTGTTTTTTTTTAAATAACTAAACAACAATTACGTATCGTAAAAAAACACAGAAAATACATTTATTGATGACGTATCGAACTAAATTATTTTCGAAATCTTTGATTTTTTTGCATTGATTTTGGAGAAATCTGGCGATGGCGGAGAACTCGTATTGTCTTCAGTAATAGATTTTAAGTGAAACTCGAAAGTAGCAAAAATGAATAAATTTGAATAAATTTTTACAAATTGAGATGAAAAATTAATGCATAAAACAACAACTAAATGAGAAATTAACGTCTTTTAAATAAAGATTTAATCGATCTTAATCTTAATAAGGAATAAATTGATTTCAAAAAATGTAAAAAGTCGCTAGTGCGGTGCGGTGTTGAAAAAAGTAATTTCTTAATTATATTAGCAAATAGAAACATATCGATCGATTGATCGACTAAACAGTTTATGAAGAATGTGTGAATTAACTAAAGAGTCGAATGACCCCTTAAACATGGCAGCACCTGTCACAATTGACAGCATAATTACACAGGTAATACAAAATATCAAAGAAATGTGATTGGTGGCATTATGCAATAAAGAAAAACGTGATGTGATCTACCACATTATATTTCTGTGTATGTTAAGAGAATAAAATAAATTATAAAATGTTATTTCGTTGTTATTTAAAAAAATTCTAGCCTTAGAAAAAAACGCGTCTGTAGCAGATTTGCTGGAAACATATTATTTTAGAAAAATTCCGTTTTTTTAAGACAAAAAAAAATCCAGTAACATATTAAAATTGTTCTCCGTATATAAGATAGTCTGCACCGAATCTCAAAAAAAAAATTATTTTCGTAAAAAGATATTCAAATATTTTTAAAATATTTTTTTTTAAATTAATTTATTGTTTGTTCCCAAACTTATCTTGTTTAATGCTTTTTTTTTCTCCATGTTAATTTTTTTCTTATCATCAGCTTCATAGCTTCAATATTTTTAGCCTTGATTTAGTGGAGGAATGTATATATCATTTGCCAAAAGTGTAACACCTCGAAGGAGTGAAATATGTGGAAAAAACGCCATTTTTGATATATTTGAATTGAAATAAAATATATTTGGAACAGAAAAATTTTGAATATTATATATTTCTGAACAAATATATTTTATTTGAAAATCAATAAAATTTATTTGGAGCGCATATCGCACCTGTTCAACAAAAAGGGTAACAACGCAAAATTCAAAAAAAAAAAATTGTAGAGGCCAAAAACTTTTTCGGTTAATATTATTGATATACAAAAAAATTTGTCAAAAAATATGAAAGTATTTTTTTGCACTGACATATTTCTGTTAATAATAATTTATTGAAATTAACACTTTCGGCAGCAGTCTTTGGCATCTGAAGTTTTTTTTAATTATGAGTTGTTACCCTTTTGTGAAACACGTGTGATATGTTAATATATACTCGTATATACATATTAGAACAAAATGTATTTTCAAACGAATTTTCTCAAATAAAATATGTGTTTAAATACAATAGTTTAGCAATTTCTCCAAATATTTTTCATTTAAACAATTTTTCAAAACTTAGCTGGCTTTTTCGAACTTCAGTTTTAATTTTTCCTTGGTTTCGAATTTTACGTCCTAGTTAAAAATGGCATATGCAGCATGAAATTCTCTTTTAAAGCCCTCTTTTTAAATTTCTGAATCGTTTGTTGTCAATCCTTCAAGTAATATATTGTTATCCAAGATTATACGATTTAAATTTTAAAGTATATTTACAAACATAAAAAATTTCTAAAAAATTTACTTGGACTTGCAGAAAAACTTAACGTAATTAAGGTATAGATATATTTTAAATAAGTCTTTGTTTCGGAAATAAAAATGCTAAATAAAAAATATAAGAATAGAAACAATGATTTGTTTAGAACAACGTCGTCCCAAATAAAGGGGTTTCCAACAAGAGGTGTTATTTTGGTATTCAAAGAAAAATGCCGTTTTTTTAGATAAATGATCGGATGTTTATTTCATAATAAAGAGGAAGGTATGCCGTTAGTAATGAAAAACAACATCAGCCAAATGGCCACCACGACCACGCTTTCGGGACCGTATCCTCTTCATGAAGTTTTCCATAACCAAATCGCAAAGTGGCTGCCCTATGTCCTCGATAGCCTCACGAATTCTATCTTTGAGTCTTGAATCGACGCTGGGCTGTTGGCCTAGACCTTATCTTTCACGTAGCCCCAAAGGAAGAAGTCGCCAGGTGTTAAATCACAAGATCTCGGTGGCCAATTGTGATCACCTCTTCGAGAGATAACACGGTCCGGAAACTTTTCCCGTAACAGAGTAATGGTTTCGTTGCTTGTGTGGCACGTAGCGCCGTCTTGTTGAAAGTAAACGTTGTCCAGATCAGTACCATCCAACTCCGGCCATAAAATGTCATTAATCATCTCTCGATAGCGCAATACATTCACCGTAACTGTTGATCCAACCTCATTTTCAAAAAAATAAGGTCCCCCCGCCGGACCGTAAACCGCACCAAACAGTCACACGTTGAGGATGGAGAGGCTTCTCAACAATAACTCTTGGGTTTTCCGTGCCCCAGATGCGACAATTTTGCTTATTGACGTAGCCACTGAGGTGGAAATGGGCCTAATCAGTCAAGATGATTTTCGATTTTTTGAATTTTAATAATTTCTATGCGTTGTTGAATGGTGTATCGTTCCATTTTTAGAAATGGCGTAGTTTCTACTTGTCAAATGTCAAAGAATAAAAGCTTCAAAAGTGACAGCTACCGAAATACCGGGTGATTCGAAATAACACCTCTTGTTGGAAAACCCTGTACATACATACAGGGTGGCTGATATGTATTGCAACCAACTTTAGGTTGCTATCATTTCTAAACCGCTAGTCTGATAGCTGACAGATTTATTTTAGTGACAGTTCATTTTATTGTTTACAAGCTTACTAAAGGATTTTGATCTATTGCATTCAGAAAAAAAGTTATTCGTGATGGAATTCAAGCGTGATAGTGTGATTGCTTTATATTTGGGTGGAAAAACACAAGTGGCTATCGTTAGAGCCCTCTAGCATTTAAATGTGAATAAATCTTTTGTTTCTCGTACCATTGCTCGTTACCGTGATACTGGCAGTGTTGCATCGCGTCCAAAAAGTGGACGAAAAAAACAGTAACAACACCAGAAATGATCCGAAAAGTGAAGGCCAGATTTGATCGAAATCCACGCCGCAGTGGCAGAAAAATTGCTCGTGAGCTGAACATATCGCGAGAACGGATACAACACATATTAAAAAATGAGCTTGGACTAAAGCCATTGAAGTTCCAAAAAGTGCAAGAGCTCACCGATGCACAAAAAAAAGTTAGACTGGAAAGAGCCAAGGAGTTGCTTCGCTTGCACGAAAGTGGCCAGTTACCGAATTTGGTTTTCTCCGATGAGAAGCCATTCCAAATTGAGCAGTTTGTGAACAAACAAAATTATCGGGTTTACTTGCCAAAGAGGTAAGCTGAAAATTTAAACCTTCGATTGGCCACCAGAACTCAAGCGCCGCCGATGGTAATGGTGCGGGCCGCCGTAACGGACGATGGTCGCTCCCCGCTCGTATTCATCGACCATGGGGTCAAAATAAATTCCGAATATTATCGGGAAAATGTCCTAAAGACAGTATTGAAGCCCTGGGCAGACAAACATTTCGGCCGCAGACCATGGATATTCCAACAGGACTCAGCACCATCGCACACAGCACGCGTCAACCAAGAATGGCTTAAAAAGGAGGTTCCTCGCTTCATTTCGCAGTCGGTTACCGGTTAACCCCTTACCGACTGCGTCCCTCTCCCACAAACACTGCAATTCTGCGGGGAGAAAATTGCAAGTGTGAATATGGACAAAGAGAGATAGAGAAACTAAAATTTACACTGAAATGTTTACGTTTTCGTACGAGTTCACTATCGTCAATGACAATTGAATACTATAGACGTCGCATGGTATTTACTGACTTCATCCGCCAGGTGGCGTCCGAGCAGCCTTTCTCTCATTCTCGAATTCCTCTCTCAATTATTTCTCTTTCAAAACATGCAGACTTTTTGTACTCTCAAATAATTTCTAAGAAGGGAGTGAGTTTTTCAGTTTTTTTTGTAGTTGAATGTTTTGAAGTTGGAATATAATAAAATTAATGATGAAAATCTTTTCTCTCTTTGCAGAGTAAATAAAAGTAAATCTCCTCTCTTTGCCGAACGCTCTCTTTACAGTTTAGCCGGACAAAGCGCCATCTTCAATATGCAGACAAACTAAACGAATTGTCAAACTCCATGCGACGTCTATAGTATTCAATTGTCATTGCTATCGTGGGACTTGTCGTTGTGATGGTAGTTAGTGAAACACAAATCAGCTGTTTGTCGCCTGACAGGCGAACGAAAGAAAATTTTTATGTACAGAAACAGGCTGTTGATTTGAACGCTTTGTGAGAAAGGTACTAGAAGCAGAGGACTAATATGGCCCATCTTCTATCTTACCTTGGGAAAAAATGCGAGTATTACCACTTTTAAGATACTTGGTTACTTCTTTCAACAGTTAGGGACATTGCTCAAATAACTTCAAATTGCCTAAAACTGATTTCCACCAAACATACTTAAGGTCTTTGGACTCTTGTTGAATGTGGTGCTCTTTTTGACCGCAGCAAATGACATATACCCTTCTCTACTAAAGTGAGAGAATAATAAAAATAATTTGTTTGGCCACAGCTTTATGCTACATTCCCACTATGAGATAATTTAGAGTAATTATCCGGCTGCACTATGATGAAAACATGCTTCCATATATTTGCCGGAAACATATTATTTTTGTAAAAATTATCTTTTATTCAGGTTCACAACTTTTAGTTGGTAACACTGCTTTATTTGACAACCGATATAACAGCTGATAGTTGCTCTTTGTTTAGTTTGCCATTTCAACATGGATAGACTTTTACGAGAGCAACGCTTGCGAATTGTTAAAATTGTTTATAACATTTCAACTGCAGCGATGAAGCTCATTTTTGGTTGAATGGGTAGTAAATAAGCAAAATTGTTGTATTAGAAGTGAAGATAATCCAGCGGCTTATCGGCCCAAAAGCGCGGTGGTGCGCTTTTGGGCCGACGTAGTCATTGGTCCATATGTCTTCATAAACGATGATGGGCAGAATGTTACTGTCAACCGTAAACGGTTTAGATAAATTATTACAAGTTTTTTCGTACCTCAATTCGCTGACATTAAATTTGCTGACCTGGGGTTCCAACAGGACGGAGCCTCATGCCACACAATTTAATCAAAGAAACTTTTGATGAACAAATTATTTCACAAAATAATCCTGCTGCGTCTATAGAACAGTCTATATAAATCAATGTTTAAAGAAGATTTCATGTAAATTTTGACCGCTGCTGTGCCTCAAATGGTTCATACGTTGGGTCCAATTTTGGCATACTCTCTAACATATCGGCCAGTATCTCACAAATAAATTCTTCAATATCGGCTTCCAGTGCGTCAACCGCTGTGTTAAGTTTTGAACTTTGGTGTGTTCTGACGCATAAAGTACAATTTTATGTCCAACATTTTTTGTAGAACATTTCATCACCGCCCTCCCCTTTTTTATGGGTGTTTTTTTACTATTTGTTAAAAATTGTTTTTCGCTTAAAATGTTAACAAACTTTTTTACCATATTCATAGCTATATTTTTGCCAAATATAGTAAAGCGGTATCACCAAGTCCGAATTTGTTTTTGGACAAAAGCTGAAAGCACCTTTTTCGAGGTGCTCACTGATTTTCGGAAACTTTTGATGCCCATAAAAAAAATTGGTCACCAATTTCGCTAAACCGAGTATAGAGTTATACTACCCTTAGGTAGTGAATAGAGCCTATACTGTCTATTACGCGTATTTTTCAAAAAATGTTCATTTGTTGCATAGTGTTATAAGCGTTTAATGCTTATACACACCCCGAAATCTACACTCCTCTGTTAGATAAATAGTATTTTTTGCACAACTGGCTCGCTTAACTTTGGCAAGGCATTTTGGGCACTTAAGTGAAAAATGTGAAAATGCGTTATTCACTTCAACGATATGCACAATATGATATTTGAAATAACATAAGATATCTTCTTTCTAAATTTTTTCTCACATAGTTATGGGCAGATGTTGTAAAAACTTTTGATTTTATCCCAGGTTCTCCATTGGAACATTGAAAACGAAAAACCAACATAGATATTTTTTCTTAAATGCAGCTAAATTTAATATATTGTATGAAGAATGACCGTAAGTTACTGAAAAATAATGCTGTTAACTGAATTGTACACTTAACCGAAATGCACGTAAACATAATTTTTTCTAATAAAAGTGAATCAATGTGCAAAAAATTGTCCTTTTGCGCAGGTAAGGACAAAAAGGCACTTAAGTGTAACGCTTTTTTGCATTGAAAGAACTGTTATTTTGGTATATATAAGTGATAATTACATTACTTTTAAATCTAGCCAGTTATTTTATCACTTATATGGCAGTTAATTTTAATGGGTGTAGCGTATGTTTGCACATATTATTTTAGAGGGAATGAACCTTTTTTTCTATAATTTGAATCTCATAAGTTATTTAAGTTTCCATGCTTTTTTAAGAATATTAACACCGAAAATAAAAAAAATTTGTTAAGAGATATATAAAAAATAGTTTTCTGAACTTAAAGAGATCGTATTTGCACTGAAAAATATTTTATTTACATTTTGCTCTCAAACATATGTTGTTTAATGTTTTTTCTCCGTGTGGCGTTATAGGGTAATTCCAAAGATGTTCCACCCAAAAATAATAAATAATAAAATATGACATCCCGGAGCGAATAAGTTGTCAGGCACGAACGAATAAAAAAATTCAACGAGTAGGACTTCAAAGAGTGAGGTTTTCCGCGGATTTCGGACCGATTTTCCCGATCTTTTTTAAATTGTCACAACTAAAAATTAATATTAATCGATTAGTGCAAAAAAAGTTCAAACTATGTTCGCGGTAAACTTTTTTTTTCGTGTGTGACAGTTCATTCCTATTCGTTCGTAACTGATAGATTTCGACGTTTCGGGCGGAAGGCACATCTGTCTAATTTAAGGTGTGTTGTTCGACCCACTCAAAAAATTTCAATTTTCACAAAATTTAGCACAATTCCCCACTATGCGGGAATTTTTTGGCGTTTCTAGTTTTCAAAAGCATTGTAGTCTTTGTTATACAGAGCTCCAAAATTGCTTATCTCAAGGTTCTTTCTCTATTTTTTTACCAGCCATATTTTTTTTTAATCAGCCATATCTTCTTAGCCGCTTTACGTATTTTAAAGATATTAATACCAATGAAAAGCTCTGCTACTTCTATTCAATGAAATGAAATATTTATGTCCTTTTGGTGGAAGGATGTGGAAATATGGAATATATCCTTTATCCTTGAATATCCTGAAGAAGTATCACAAGTACCACTAATGGTAATTTTAGGAAAAATCCTTAAGATAGGTAACTTTGGAGCTCTGTACCACAAAAACTACAATGAATTTTGAAAAAGTAAAAACGACATTAAATTCGTAAACATTTGTATTGTCATTGTGCCAAATTTTATTAAAATCAAAAAGGGGTAATTTTTAGAAAGTGTGTTTTTCGGTTCATTTGCTTTGGAATTACCCTATAAAATTAATAGTTCGTCGCATAGTTAGAAAGGAATCACTCTATCGACAATTACGACCTTCGAGAATTACAGACAATTTCATCTAACTCCCCCCAGTGAGTTGTCCATTCTTCGATTCGTGGAAATGAGAAATTAGTGCTTGAGTTTAGCACCTCTTAGTAAAGACAACTGTTTACAAACATAATTTGTTTATGGAATTTTTCAAAGTAATCTATTTATTCTATTTATTATAGACTTGTCGCCGTCGTCGTCGTTTATCAACCTCTAATAAATAGATCAACTGATTTCAATTTAATAAGAATGTTAACAATAGTAAAATGAAAAAAAATAAAAATTCATGGGAAACAAATTTGACAGCTTCCCTAAACATATTTTGATGATTTCTTTCTTCTTTGAGAGCTGTTCGTTTATACATTTCCGCGCTAATTTCATAAATCAATATTTTTGTGATCGTTTTTTTTTTTTGCGAGTATGTGTTTTTTATGATAACTTAATAAATTATTTGCCGGTGTGTTGTTTGCATTGATGTTGTTATTAATGCTAAACAGATTGTTGACAGTGGGAAAGTTGGCAAAGACCTTGGGGAGGGGTTTCAAAAGAAACAATATTGATTTATTTGAATAATCATGGAATTTGAGTAATCATGGATATTTCGTAAAAAGGCGAAGAAAAACATCTTGAAATTTCTATAGGATCCTACACGCTGAAAAAAATCGCTTCTGTAGTATATTGTCCCAAATATATTCGGCTTGAAACTTATAAATGCTTAGGGTACACTCTAAACATATAATATTTGGAACACACAAAAATTATATATTTGGGCAAATGTTCTACACATATTTTTGTTTACATAGTCCCCAATATGTTTTTATAGGGGACTATTATTTCCGAAAGAAATATTTATTTGCGTTTAAGTATTCAGAAAATACCTAAATTGTGTTAAATTTGTAAGTAATTCAAAGCTAAATTTTTAATGTTTGTAAAAATAATAAATAATAATAATCGAAATCATATAATCTTGGATCAGTTAAATTATTTGGACGTTTGACAACTAATGATAACTTGGAATGCTTAGAAATTTGAAATGATTGATTTAAAGTTAAAGTTAGTATGGTATCATACTGGGAGGTACAATTTGATACCAAGAAAAAATTAAAACTGAAACTCTAAAGGTAAACAAATGTTTTGGAATTCTTTTTATACCCTCACTTTAGTGTGACGAGGGTATATATCATATAAGTATGTTCGGCGGATATTCGTTTTGGGTCATTTTAAGACGAATGAGCAATGTCCGTCCGTCTGTCTGTCTGTCTGCTGGCTGATGCGCACGATAACTCTCGAAAGGAGTAACCGCTTGCCCTTAAATTTGGTACGTGGTAATATTTTTTTCTATCTCCGGCTAAGTTCGAAGATGGGCCATATTGGTCCACTCCTTCTAGTACCTCCCCCACAAAGTGTTAAAATGTTGTGAAATATTGAATCTTTAATAACTGCTATACTACTTATTCGAATCTTCTGAAATTCCACACATAGCATTAGTTTATTAGTCGCTATCAACTCGAGAAAAATGGGCCATGTTGCTACGCCCCTTTTGGTACCTCCCACACAAATGCACCATTTTGCACCAAAAGTTAACAGCTTATAACATTAATACCAGTGCATAAAAATACTTGAAATTTTGTACAGTGTAATGCTTTCATAGTGCCTACAGTCCAGTGAAAAATGGGTGTCATATTCACGCCCCTTTTGGTACCTCTTACACAAAGGTACCATTTTGCACCAAAAGATAACAGCTTATAACATTAATACCAGTGTATAAAAATACTTGAAATTTTTTTAGAGTGTAATGCTTTTATAGTGTCTTTTGCACTGTGAAAAATGGACGCTATTTCCACGCCCCTTTTTTTACCTCCTACACAAAGTACCATTTTGCACAAAAAGTTAAGAGCTCACAGCATGAGTACCAATGCACGAAAATGCAACAACATTTTGCACAGTGTAACGCTTTTGAAGTCCCTATAGCCCTATAAAAAATGACCGTTATCACCACGCCCCTTTTTGTACCTCCCACACAAAATGGCCAAATCATACCAAAATTTAATATTTCATAACGTTAATATACCAGTGCAAAAAACGTTTATAATTCGGCGCAGTGTAATGTATTTAAAGAATCTACTATTCAGCGAAAATAGTAGATTCTTTGTTAAAACATTCTGGTACCTCCCATACAAATTGACAGAATAATTCGTTTAATATTCCATATTACATTACTCACGAAGTGAGGGTATACCTTAGTCGGTTTACCCGACTGAAACTTTCTTACTTGTTTAAATAAAATATATTTAGAAAAATTCCTAAACAATAATTTTATTTGTATTTAAACATTTATTTTATCTGCGAAATTTAGTTTGCAAAAATATTTTGTTGTAATATAGTGTGATCCATTTCCAGGTTCCCAACTTTTTTAAAGAAAAAAACACAGAAAATTCAAATTGAATGGGAAATGTTTATTATCATTTGAAAGAACATTCTTTGGCATTTATTTTTTGAAGATTATGTCTATCAAATGTTGGCCGCGGCTACGTCTCAGATGGTCCATCCGTTGAGTCCAATTTTCGATGACTCGTTCGAGCATTTCGGCTGGTAACTGGCGAATGACACGCGTAAACGTTGTTCAGGGGTAAGTCTTTCCATGATGAAATGCCAAACAATACTTAACAAAAATAACATGACAGCATGACACGACTCACACGTGATCTGTCAAAAAAAGGATATTGAAAAGAGTATCACTACTTGGATCACCCTATATATAAATATATGGGCAGGTCTTTCTCAAGTGTCACAGGCCAAAAATTAGATCTTTCTCAAATTCTCAGAAAATGTTGCCCTAGTATGTGGGAATAATGACCCACAATATTAAAAAAATTAAATGAAAATTGGAGGCAGGGGCGAGGTAATCGATTTTTTTGTCTCTGTAATGGGATTTTTATGAACCGATGTCGTCCCCACTCCAAAACGTACACCATCGGTAGAGTACATATGGACCATTATTTATAAAAAATTTGTCTAATAAAATTTATTTGCTCAGAAGTATATAATATTTAAAAATTTCTGTTCCAAATATATTTTCTTTCGATTCAAACATATCAAAAAACGATATTTTGCCCCGTGTACCCTAAGTGGAGCAGATATATTTTGAGCGAAACTTCCAAACTTAGAGCTATAGCTAGAGATATAATCCAGTGGAAAATATATACCAAACATTTTTGTGAATAATGCTAAGTTGAAATACTTAATTGTATTATAACATGGCATAATAGTAAAATAATATCCTGGAAACATAATATTTTTTTTTTTGGAAAATAACTTTTTTTCTTCCAGTCTGAAAATAATAATATTGATAAAAGAAGTATTCAACATTTTTTTCGGTATGCAATTATAAAATATTTACACAAAAAACGTGATAACTGACAGAAAATCGGTCGGCCGAATATATAATACCCTACACCTCCATAGCAATGCGCAAAGGGACATTGCGATAATAATTTTGAATAATTGGTTTCGTTTCAGTTAAGAAAGTACTTTGGTCCGTCGCCACATTAAGGCTTTTTCCAAACAAGAGTTGAAGATGTTAATGATAATGAAAGCAAGTAAAAGCGTTAAGTTCAGCCATGCCTCCACCATGGATCGCATGTGAATGGTTTCGTTGAAATTTGAGGACTTTGTGACGTTACGAAGTCAAATCTAGCGGGAACTTTGTATGAGCCATATCAAAATATGGACCTATGACTACAGTTGTTCGTGTGAAGGATTCCGGGTACAAATAAACTCCATCTACAAATTTTCAGCCCGATCACCACCATGAGAAAAATGGCGGAATGGCCCCTTTTGGTACCTCCCACACTAATGGATCATTTTGCACCAAAAGTTAACATCTTATAACTCCAATACCACTGAACAAAAACACTTAAAATTTTATACAGTGTAATATTTTTATAGTGCCTACTGTCCAGTGAAAAATGGGGTTTATTGGCACGTCCCTTTTCAAATTAAATACATTGGAAAATTAGTCTGAAATACAGAATATTATTTTAGATTGACATTGAAAAGTATTGGGAAATTATTTTCATATGAATTTGTCAATTTGCGTGATGAGTACTAAAAGGGGATGCCCGGTGGAATTTTGCATTTTTCTTGAATTCCTAGCGATGAAGAAACTATAACTATGTATGAAATTACTTATATCGAAGAATTGGCTAAGTAGTAAATAAGTTATATCGGATTCAATATTTCACTAAATTTTAACCCTTTGTTGGGGTGGTAGTAAAAGGAGTGGACCAATATGGTTCTTCTTCGAACATAGCCTAAGATAGAAAAATATATAACTACACACACAACTTTAAGTCAATCGGTTACTCCTTTCGAGAGCAAGACAGACAGACGGACGGATGGACTGACATAGATCAAATGACTAAAAACATCCAATTTCAATTTCAGCGAAACATAAAATAGACTTAGGTCACTTCTTCGATGTTTTACACTTTTTTTCGTAGCTCAGGTAACCTAAACTTCCCAAATTTGATAGTCTCACGATTAAATTAACTAATTATGTATCTTCGAAAGTAGTATTTTTTTAATATAAAAGTGAAAACTGAATTGAGTAATTCATAAAGAGATGTGAATTCGATAGATTACACTGTGCAACATAACATTTTTTTGTGTCCGAGACCTAAAAACTTTTTTTGAGTAGATTGAGGCGCATTATCTTATGAAACCACAACAAACAATTTTTTATGAAAGTTTTTTTAATTTTTTTTTTAAATCCACATTTTTATGGAAAGTTCATTTAATATTTTGAAGTAAAATGTTTTTCCATTTTTTAAAAGCTAGCATCATATCGAAGGAAACAATGAAAATTTGAAAAAATTTATGGATAAATGTATAAATTGTGAAACATATTGTAAAAGTAGAGGAAATTAAAAAAAAATAATTCTTCATATTTTTTTCTTATTTTGTTTGGGAGGTACCAAAAGGAGCATGGAAAAAAAATCAAATTTTTTAATAGACTATGGATACTATAAAAGCATTATACTGTACAAAATTTTCAGTTTTTCTATGTGCAGGGATCGAAGTTATAAGCCGTTAAATTTTTGTGCAAAAAGGTTCGTTTGTATGGGAGGTTCCAGGGGGGCGCGGCATCTTCAACCATTTTTCTAAAGATGATAGCGATTAATAGACTAATATTATGTGTGGAATTGTGAAAGATTCTGGGTAGTAGTCTATAAGTTATGGGATACTGAGTATTTCACTAAATGTTGACCCTTCGTGGGGGAGGTACTGGAGGAGTGCACAGTCCATCTTTGACCTTAGCCTGAGATAGAAAAAAATATTGACACGTACCAAATTTTAAGTCAATCGTTTAATCTTGTCCAACCATACAGACAGACGGACAGGCTGACGGACATTGCTAAAATGACTTAAAACGGCCCAATCCAGATTTCCGCCAATATATTCTTGGTGTCTCTTTGTTGAAATTTGAGATTTTTGGGGCGTTACGAAGTCAAATCCAGAGGGACATATGTATGGGGCTATATCAAAACATGGACCTATGACTACCGTTGTTCGTGTGAAGTATTCCGGGTATAAATAAAGATATGCTATATATGGGGGCTATATCAAAAAATGGCTCAAGTATTATAGACTGTAGCGTTATTACGACGGACGGACATGGCTAAGTAGTCTTAGAATTTTACGACGATTAAGAATATATATACTTTATGGGGTCTCAGATTAATATTTAGAGGTGTTACAAACGGAGTGGCAAAATTAATATACCAATCCTATGGTGGGTTATACACATATTGTTGGGAGGATTATAGGGGTTTTCATCTCAATTGAGTACATTTTTAATACCGATGTCTTCTGATCGGGATGAAACTTGCACCAATTTTAATCCTATTGGATAGTAGTTATGACGCAAAATTCCATCGAGATCGGTTAAGGACTGTCCGAGTTAGAGAGTGTTGAATTTTGTCATTTTGCCCAAAGTGTTTCCGAAAGCTTTTTCTCCAATCTTGTAAAAAAATAGAATAATTCACAAAATTTTTTTTTGGTGCATTTTTTTTGGAGAATTTAAAACTTGTTTTGAAATTTTTGTAAAAAAACACATTTTTATTTTCTTTTGCTTAAACGACAGCTTAGGTAATTTCCTTTAAGAGCTTTGTGGTAGATTAGTGGGGTGGGACTTGTATATGTATCTATCAAAATAAAAACAAGTAAAAGCGTTAAGTTCGGCCATGCAGAATCTTATATACCCTCCACCATGGATTGCATTCAATTTAATTACTGGAAAAATCTTTGGATATGGAGCAAATCATGTTTTTGTTTGAGTAAATTATTAAAAAAATTTAGCCAAATTTTAGGCCGTAAATTCTTTAGCCAAACTCGTCACCTGAAAAATGTGGTATTTATGGCATAAAATAGCATTTTTGAGATCTATGTACATCTACGCGGGGACTACAACAAAATAAAATTTGATTCGTATACATTTTATTGAGATTAATTCTGGCCAGAATAGAATACAAACTACTAAGTTTCAGCTAAATTTCTTAGAAAATGTAGTGTTTATGGCTTAAATAAGCCTTTTTGGGAGCGACATCTATAGGTGGACTATAACAAAATATGAACTGATTTAAAAAAGTTTTACTGCGATGAATTCTTGTCTTAAATAAATACAAACTGCAAAGATTTAGTTAAAATGCTTTGAATATATGGTATTTATGGCTTAAATACTTATATTTCGGAGCGACCTCCACAGGGTGACTA
Organism: Eudasyphora cyanicolor; assembly: GCA_963930755.1. NCBI lineage: Eukaryota > Metazoa > Arthropoda > Insecta > Diptera > Muscidae > Eudasyphora > Eudasyphora cyanicolor. The sequence goes on from OZ005734.1 coordinate 11,786,676, forward strand.
TAAAAAAAGAATACAAACTGCGAAGTTTCTGCTAAATTGCTTTAAAAATGTGGTATATATGGCTCAAAAACCGTATTTGGTGCGACCTCTATTGGCCGATATGGCCTTTTTGCAATCCCAAACAACCTGGAACTATAAGAATTATATATTTCTACCAAATTTGATCAACCTAGCTCTATTATTACGGACTGTAGCGTGATTATAGCAGACTGACGGACGGACAGTGGACATGGCTAAATCGTCTTAGAATTTTACGACGATTAAGAATATATATGCAGGGTGTTTTTTAGACGTGTGGTTTTCAATCTGGCAATACTTTTTTCGGAGTTGATCTTTTTGACAACTGTCAGTTGATTTAAGCTCAGTTTGGTTTGTCATTTCACAATGAATAGACTTACTCCGGAACATCTTTTGCAAATCGAAAATGCTGCCTGAACGGCAGTTTTTCTGCACACTTTTTTCGCTTTTGTTGGTGATGTTTTTTTAGACGTGTAGTTTTCAATCTGGCAATACTTTTTTCGGAGTTGGACTTTTTGATAGCTGTCACTTAATTTATGCTCAATTTGGTTTGCCATTTCATAATGAATAGACATACACCGGAACAAAGTTTGCAAAATCGAAAATGCTACCAAATGCTGCAAAAAGTGGTTCAAAATTTGGGCCTCCCGGCTGGAATTTATTCGAGCCAGACGCGGCGGCCACTTGCCCGAAATCATTTTTAAAACATAATGGCAAGCCCTTATCTTTATAATAAAGCTAAATTCTTGGCCAAAACATTAAATTATATGCGTTTTGTTACTGCTTGAAAACCACACGTCTAAAAAACACCCTGTACTTTATGGGGTCTAAGATCGATATTTAGAGGTGTAACAAACGGAGTGACAAAATGAATACATCTTCCATCCATAAAAACATGTAAAAAGAAAAAAAACTCGACACCATTTATCGTGATTCATTCAGCAAAGCTTTAAATAATACGAAATTAAGTAGCCCTCTTCTAATAACATTCTTACATCCCATCAGCGGTTTTAAAGATATATTGAGAAAATTTTAGTAATTTTTTTAATTAAAACCTCTTAAAAATATCGAAAAAATCACAATTATTATATTTTATCGTAAAGTCTGATCAGTCATGAATAAAATGAGACCATTCCGAAGAGAATCGATGCAAAATTTAAAAAGTTGTTCATAACTTTTGTTATATGCAAGATATTAAAATAATTCGTATTACATTAGGTGAAATAATAAATGTATTAAATATATAAGTATGAAATAAATATCATATATTAGGACTTATTTTCATGTGCTTTACGGTACCTCCAAAAAATCTGTAATTTCACACATATTAATAGTTTATCTGTCGCGATCACCTTGCAAAGTGGCTCCGCCCCACTTTATACCTCCCACACAAGGGGACCATTTTCAGCAAAGAGTTAACTACTTATATCATTAATACCAGTGCATATAAATACTTGAAATCAGCTAATAAATGGGTATTATTGCCACGCCCTTTTTGGGACCGCCAAACACAAAATGTCCAAATCATACAAAAAAGTAATGGCTCATAACGTGAATACCAATACATATAAACACTTACAATGCGGGACACTGCAACGTCAAACTACTTCTGGCACCCCCAAACAAATTGACAGATTTATTTGAACAAAGAATGGGCAACATTTTTCCACCTTTCTGGCTTCCACACAAAGTTCCATATTACATTACTTACAAAGTGCGGTTAAACCTTTGTCATTTTACTCGACCAAAAGATTCTCACTTCTTTTTGATATGAATCAATGATTCAATCGATCACGTCTTAGATGCATTTCGTTCTGTGGTGGTTTGGAAATCCACCTTAATCATTCGTATACTATAAATAATAAAAAAAAGTAAGAAAGTTCAGTCGGGTAAACCAACTTATGAATCCCTCACCGTGAGTCCCAAAAAAAAATTCTTAAATTTATTTTTGGTTTTAATTAAATAAATATCAATTTAAATTGCATTTAATAACTTTAAAGTATGTACTGCTATTAAAGTTAAAAGCTGTTTACATTTGGTGCAAAATGGTCCATTTGTGTGGGAGGTACCGAAAGGGGCGTGCCAATAACTGCCACTTTTCTCTGGACTCTAGGTACTATAAAAGCATTACACTGCACGAAATTTCAAGTATTTGTATGCACTGGTATTAAAGTTATAACCTGGTAACTTTTGGTGCAAAATGGTCCATTTGTGTGAGAGGTACCAAAAAGGGAGTGGCCACTTCGCCCATTTTTCTTGACGTGTTAGCGACTAACAAACTAATACTATGTGTGAAATTTCAGAAGATTCGAGTAAGTAGTGTAGAAGGTATTTAAGAATCAATATTTCACTAAAAGTTAACCCTTTGTGGGGGAGGTACTAGAAGGATTGGACCAATATGGCCCATCTTCGAACTTAGCCGGAGATAGAGACAAATATTACCGCATACTAAATTTGAAGTCAATCGGTTACTCCTTTCGAGAGTTATCGTGCGCACCAGCCAGCAGACAGACAGACGGACAGACGGACAGACGGACATTGCTCAAATGACTTAAAATAACCCAAAACGGATTTCCGACGAACATACTTGGGGTCTTAGGCCACTCCATCGATGTGTTACACATTTGGCTCGTAGCAAATCATATATGTACACCCTCCTCTCTAAGGTGAGGGGATAAGATATCGTTTATCTAGAGACGCAGCCTTTATTCTTCTTTCTGGTAAGTACTACATATTTGCAAAGGATTAGTTTGGTTTCTTATAAAAACCTAACAACTAGTAAGAAAGTTTAGAAAGTTGTGTATGCACTAGTATAAAAGTTATAACCAGTTAACTTTTGGTGCAAAATAGTCCATTTGTGTGCGAGGTACCAAAAGGGGCCAGCCAATAAACCCCATTTTTCACTGGACTGTAGACACCATAAAACCATTACACTGTACAAAATTTCTAGTATTTGTAATCACTGGTATAAAAGTTATAAGATACATATTAACTTTTGGTACAAAATTGTCCATTTGTGTGAGAGGTACCAAAAGGGGAGCGGTAAATTCGCGGTAAATTTTTCTCATGGTGGTTAGGACTAATAAATTAATAATATGTGTGGAATTTTAGAAGATTCGAATAAGTAGTATAGAAGTTATTAGAGAATCAATATTTCATTAAATTTTAACCCTCTGTGGGCAAGGTACTAGAAGGAGTGGACCAATATGGCCCATCTTCGAACTTAGCCGGAGATAGGAAAAAATATTACCACATACCAAATTTGAAGTCAATCAGTTACTCCTTTCGAGAGTTATCGTGCGTACCAGCCATCAGACAGACAGACGGACTTAAAATGCCCAAAACGGATTTCCGCCGAACATACTTGGCGTCTTAGGTCACTCCTACGACGTGTTACACTTTTGACCCGTAGCGTCACACTAAAGTGAGGGTATAAATATGGCCCAAATACTAAAGGAATCTTGTAAGAAAATCGAAATTTAACATAATTTTTTTTAAAAAAATTCACATAAAAATTTTTTAATATTTTTTTCGTGTTTAGGACACCATAGTACACCAGAAAATATTATGGATAGCACTTGGGTAAACATTTTGTAAACTAGTGTTATTTAGGAACGAAGTTTTTGTAATAAGTTATTGTCTAAGGTATCGCAGTACAATAAAATGTGTTAATAATATTTGCCTAAATGAGGGGGGAGGGTCTTTGGTCTTTTTGTGTTAATCATAATAATCATAATCATTTATTGTTTTTCTGTTTTTTAGGAATAAACAAACTGTTTTTTTCCTACTTTGGTTTTATTTGTTTGTTGTTTTCTTTAATTTGCATGCTTCCCTTTCCCCCAACCCCCCCTTCCACCTCTTTCCAGGTCAATAAATTTAAATTATTTCCCAGCGCAAATAAAAACATGTATGTATTTATATGCTAAATGAAATTAGTTCAAAGTGTTGATGGATGGACAAGTGAAATTTCTTTTGAAGTGAATTTTGAATGCTAAACAGAGGAAATGGTTCGTTTGGTAATGATATACTGGGCGTAGTTAGACGAGTTAATATGCAATAATTACATAAATTTCAAGTAAATTGGGCTAAATTCCATGGAAAATTTTAATTGTATGGATACATCCGTTTTTCACAAGTAAAGAAAAAATCCATTCCACACAAAGGAAATTGGCTTTTTTGCTCATAAAAATTATTTTTCTCCAAAAAATGTTTTTGACTTGCAAAAGAATTTTCTGTTGCCGGGAATACGCGGTGTAATTGTCTAAAATTTCGTTGATACATAAAGATTTTTTCTTATCAAAATCAAAATTGTTGTAAATGATCCAAAAATAGATTTTCGAATTTGTCCATTGTTATGTAGATATTTTCGAAAAAATGTTTGTTAAGTGCACAAAAAAAAAACTAAATTATTCCTGAGGGAATAATAAAAAAAATTAAAAAAAAAATATTTATAATCGCCCTTATTCCAGTTGGCGTCGTCAACGTCGATTCTTAGTAGACACTGTTTAGATTGACGACTTCATAACTTTTGAAATTTTTTAAATATTTTTAAGTTATAAAAAGGGTTTTTGTAAGTTCATGGATACCAAAAACATTCGTTTTGGCGTTAAGATGACAAAGCTAGAGCCTCATAGATATGACGCAAATTATGTGACGACGCCAACTGAAATAAGGGCGAATAAATCTAAAACTTTCGAGGGATTTTAAATAAATTTATTATGCATTTTTTATTACTGCTTTCCCGCATCCACGTGCATAGGCCTAAAGAAAAAAATAGACAAATTATTCATTCTAAACTATTCATTTTCTCATCTCAAAAGATTCCGTGACTATTCGCCGTGAACAATATCGAAGAAGAAGAATAAGGGAAAAAACATTGTTGATTTTGAATGAATTCAAATGCTAATGAACTAAGTAACGGGTTTTGTTTTACACATTTCATATTTACATTTTACCTAGAATAGAAATAATTAAGCTTTTCAATTAAACCGCAAAGAAATTACAACAAATTTAGACGCTAGTCGCTCTAGAACGATTAATGCCAGTATTCGTTGTTAACGGTATAAACAAACGGTGAATGAAAAACGCGGAACGTTGAGCGATATTATTAGATTACCGATATTTTTTAATCAAAATTGTGAAATTGAAAAAAAAATAATTTAAATAAAGTTTTGAATATTTCCAATATTTTTTGGAAATTAAAAAAATTGTGGCCTTTTATCACACTTTTGCATGGTAGAAAAACAGTGAGAGTGAATAGAATATTTTTTTTTGGAAATCAAGATTAGTTTTAAACTATTTTTCCTAATTGAGCTCCAGCTGCTATTTTTATACCTTCGCCTTAGTGAAGGGTGTATAATCATTTGCCAAAAGTGTAACACATCGAAGGAGTCATTTAAGACCCTAAGTGATTTTAAACGATTTGGGCAATGTCCCTCCCTCCGCCTGTCGGTCTGATTGGTGCGCACGGTAACACTCGAAAGGTATGTGAAAGGATACAAGGATACAATACAATATATATCATTTAGGATGCATACAATTTTCTGGTGTAATTTGGTGTTCTAAACAAATATTAAAAACATATTGTATGGAATTCCATAATATTATAGAGGCAAATATGGCCTAACACCAGGAGAATATCCTAGTTAAAAATCAGTAATTTTTTTTTAATTACACTATGCAACAAAAAAAATTTTTTGTTTGTGTCCTAGACCTAAAAATTATTTTTTTGTATATATTGTGGCATACTGTTATATAAAACCAAAAATTTTTTATAGATAATTTTTTTAAACATTTTTTTATTAAAAATACTATTATCGTCTAAGGTACCCTTAGTATTTGCTCTATAATTTTTGGAGTATATGTCCGATAAGGTCGACTTATAAGTTAAAGTGAAGCTATTAATGTGGGCTACCAATGTTGAAATTATATCTTTCACTTGGAAATAGTGTTTTAGTTATTAAACAAATTGGAAAAAGCAGATTTTTTCAAAAAAAAAAAAAAAAATCCTGTGACAAAAAAAAACATAAAGAATCGAAAAAAAAATATTTTATTTTATTTTTTAAAAGTTTGCATACTAGCGAAGAAAATAAAGCCTATTTGAAAAAATCTATGGATAAATGTAGAAATTATAGCCCTTTTGGTAGAAGTAAGAGAATTACAAATTTTTTTTTTTTAAATTTCTGTTTAAATAGCGATTTTCTTTATTACTTTTATTTATATTATGTACATTTGAGATTATTTACATGAACAAGTTTCATTAGAAGTAATTGTGAGTTCTTTGTTGACGTTTAGATAGATTAGATTTCGGAATCGGTTTCTCTAATGAGGAACCAAATATAATCTCCCATCATTCTTTCATCCCAGTGCCCTTGGTAACGCCGCTCGATGGACATAATTTCTTGGTGAAACCTTTCGCCATGTTCGTCACTTACGTCGCCAAGATTCTCGGGGAAAAAGTTTAAATGGGAATGCAAGAAATCAATTTTGTGGGACATATTTACACCTGTTGGAATACATAAAGCGAAAAATAAGTTGGAAGAATACATACATATGTGTTATATATGTACATAAATATAAAAAAAATATATTTCTAATCAATTTTTTTAACAAATCATTAATCATTGTTTCATATTGCGGACTTTTATTTGGATCCAAGGAAATTTAAAACTACGAGTACAAGCTTAAACGACCATGCTGCAATTTCATCCGACGTCAAATATGATTCGAATGTCATCAGTTTCCTTATTTTAGGCCCATCAAAAACTCCTTCTTCGATTTTTTGAAAAGAAAGACTTTTAAATTAACTTTTTAAATATGAGGCTTTTACCTTAAGGCTTTTACAAAATTTTTAAAGAGCCCCAGCATAATGTGTTGTTGTGGCAAAATATCGGCTATCCGGCTAGAGGCATAACATACCAACTACTTTTAAATCGCAACAAATTTTCCAGTCATGTTCATATTTTATGTATTTTATCAAATTAACCATCGTTTCGTATGATTCCATAGTGTTGACAGCATGAGCAATGGGAATCGACGGTTTCTGATTTCCGTTGTGTAAAAGTACTGCTTTCAAATATTCTTTACTGCTGTCAACTAGTAACCGCCATTCCTTTGAATTGTATGTTTGATTAAGTTCCTCGAACAATCCGGGAATGTCCTTGCCAAAGCATCTGTTATCCACAGTTATATAAAATTGTTTGTAAGGTATATCACGGACTCTATAAAATGATACGTTAACATCTCGGGCCAAATTATTGTACGGTTTCATCCCAGATGCAAGTAGTTCTGCCTGAGAAACTGAGTTAAAAAGCGATGACTTCTGACCCAAACTTGAATCGCTCAGAGTTGAGTACTCAGTTGAACTTGATGATGTTTCCGTAATTAGGCTGTTAGCTATACTTGGACACTTGGGAATTGGTATTATTTCCGAATGTGCAACTACCAAAGTGACAGATTTTAGTTCACCGTAATTCCAGCGAATGCTCCTTCCTACTCCAATCTGATTACTTAGACAAAAATAGCAGTCCGTATCGTGAATGAATGGTTGTCTCCAAATCATTGGCATTCCAAATTGCACGTGATGTCTAAAATTAAAACGTTTTATTCCACAAAACATTGTAATACATTAATTTTAAAGTGGAAGTGGACTAGTGGAAGAATGCAGTAAGTAGCATTCTTCCACTAGTCCATCGAGTAAGATTTACATGGCACGAATTACACAAAATACTAGGTGTCCACGGTTCGTTCATATTTTTAATTCGTGTACCAAAATATTACACATATATTTCTTCTATTATTTTACGAAACGCACGTCGATTTTTTTAATAACATATTTTCCGCAGATGCAGCAGAAATTTTCGGGATCATTTACACATTGAAAAGTCCTTTGCCTTTAACTCATACTTCGAAATATAACTTTGTAATATTTTTCAGAAAATCGACTTATCTCTTTAAGCCGCTGAATTGCACTAATTTCTTAATAAGAAGTTTCATTCATAAATTCCGGGTTGAAGGTTCATAAGTTGCAGTACCTGTAGCTGACATAGAGTTTGCTTCGAAAGTAGACACTTAATATTTTCAAGACTGCCGCGTACTACTTTGTATTGCGTACATATAATTGTACTACCTGTATATACGACTGGGATGTCCATGCCCCTAAAAGGCGTAACTGAATGGAAACCTCATAAATAAAAAAACACAAATATTGTTGAATGACCCTCTATCTAAGCAGATCTCATCCAATACATACAGCCCTCACATTGCATATCATGTTTTATGGAGGGTTACGAACGGCCATAAAACCTCGTCCTCTCTATAATTTTATAATGTCTGACATCAATCCTCATAAAATAAAATGCAAGTGCAATGTCTCTTATATGTCTCTCTCACAGATGGCGATTTCAATATAAGCAAAAACATCATTTAAAAACGAAAAAATATGAAAGAAGATTTTTTTGAATTTCCCTAACATTTAAAAAAAGGGCTCATAACTTTTACATCTATACATTTTCCGATTTTTTTCAAATAGACATTGTTTTCTTCGTTAGCATCCTGGCTTTTTAAAAATGTGATAAAATAATTTTTGCAATTTTTTTTCTATTTTTTATGTTTTTTTTTTGTACCAGGAAAAAGTGTTTTTTTAAAAAAAAACATTTTTTTCTCATATATTTGACGACTGTTACTAAACCAAAGATTCTACGTGAAAGCAATATTTTTAGCTTATGTAACCCTCATAACTCCCTTTAGTTTGAGGCATAACACGGCTCAATCAGGCTTATACTTGAAAAATTTTGGTCCAAATACTCAATGTACTTTCCATGAAAGCTGGAATTAAAAAAAAAGATGTTAAAAAAAATTTACCATAAACAATTTTTTTTAATCTTTTTTCCTGTTTGTGACACCTAATTGCACCAGAAACTGTTATCCACATCCCTTGGACAAAAATTTTGTTGCATAGTGTTATTTTAATTCCAATTTTCATAGAATGTACCTTTAGTATTTGGGCCATATTTTTTGAAGTATAAGCCCGACATAGCAGGGATATTTAAGGAAATTATGGTGGCTACAAATATTGGAAATATCAGCTTGAAGTAGAAATCGTGGTTTAGTCATATTCATTAAAAAATTAGAAAAAAAATCGATTTCTTAAAAAATGAAGGACATTTGCTAGTGGCAAAAGTGTAATACATCGAAGAAGTGACCTAAGATCTCAAGTTTAACACTATGCAACCAAAATTTATTTTGTGTCGGAGACCTAAAAACTTTTTGTAATAGTTGAGGCATACTATTTTATGAAGCCAAAACATGCTTGTAATGCTTAAAGAGAGTCTGGATTATTTCGAAAGACCAATGACTTCAAATAACCCCACAAGAAATAGTCTAATGGTGTTAAATCAGAACTTCTTGGAGGCCATTCAATATCACAATTTCTTGAAATAATCGAATCTCCAAACTTTTCTCGCAACAATTCAATTGTTTCATTTGCTGTGTGGCACGTAGCCACAATCGGTCAATGGCAAAAAGATAGCTCTTAACGAGGGCTAAAATATTGCTCATTGGTGTCAAGGTCGTAGATCGACGGGAAAGTGTTTTTTATTAAAAAAAATTAAATTAGCATTAATTTCAAATGTGAACGGCAAGTTTATTTTTGCTGTAGCGGTCAATGGCAAAGAGTGCTCATGGGTGTCAAGGCCGTAGGTCGACAGGAAAGTGTTTTTTTTTATTAAAAAAAAATGGACTTAGCACACGAAAAGTTGCAATTGGAGAGCGAATATTTTGATAATAAAACTGAATAATTTGTAAACATTGTTCTTGCGTAAATCTCTCCATAATGAAATTGTAAACACTGCTGAATACAATGAAAAACAAATGACAGATCATGACATATTACAAATGGCCGAAACGTCACTACAAAATCATATCATCCCTATTGGAAAACCCGTTAAAAGCTCGTTAAAGACGGGCTATAAATGCTGAAAACATCAATTTCTCGTAGAAACGGAAGTTTAGCAACTGCTTTAAAACAATCAGAAAAAAACAACTTAAAAAAAAATAATTTTTTGGTGGCACGAAAATAGCCATAAAAAATTGAAAAAAATTCGCAAAATAAATGTTTTGTTCCATTTTTTGAAAGCTATCATCCTAACGAAGAAAACAATCCTTTTTGCAAAATATCTATGGATAAATGTATAAATTATGACGCATATTGTAAAAACAGGGAACTTTAAAAAAATAATTTTTCATAATTGATATTTTGGCAATTTTGTTTGGGCGTGGCAATAACGTCCATTTTGTAATATACTATGGGTGCTATAAAAACATTACACTGTACAAAATTTTAGGTATTTGTATATGCAGGAAACCAAGTTATGAGCCGCTAAATCTTTTGTGCAAAATGGTCCATTTTTGTATAGGAGGTACCAAAAGGGGCGTAGCAACTTCACCCATTTTCCCAAGAAACTAATACTATGTGTGGAATTGTGAAAGATTTTGAGTATAGTATAGAAGTTATGATATAATCAATATTTTACAAAATGGTGACCTTTCGAGAGAGTGGACCAACATAGTCCTGAGATAGAAAAAAAAATTGACGCATACAATGACTTAAAATGTCCCAAAACGGATTTCCGCCAAATATTCTTGGGTCACTTTTAGGCCGTAACATCTGATATATACTCTTGTTCTCAATGGTGGGGGTATAAAAACCGGATTATGTTGACATTCTTTTATTTCTACCATAATTATTAAAATTTCTAAATTTTTCTATAGACTTTTTCAATTAAGCATTGTTTTCTTCGCTGGGATGCCAAAAAATTTAACAAACTAAATTTGTGCGAATTTTTATGTGCCAGCAAAAAAATTTTTATAAAAAATTAATTTTTTTCTAATTATTTTGACGAGAGTTTCTAAACTTCTGTATCTATGGGAAAGTGTCATTACTAATATTTTTTTAGTTCGCAAAATTTCCTTTAATTTAAAGTGTATCGAGCATACCCTTCATCGAGCATACACTTCACTTTTGCGATTTTTAAGGCACTGGATGCACTTTTTTCGGGTAGTTATGTTCCGCATTTTTTTCTCCTATTCAATAAATACAACTTTGCTTCAGACACAGAAGAGAAGAGAATAGAAAAAGTGCCAAAAAACCACCTTGAGGAAAAAAATCGTATGGCCATTAAATTAATTATTAAGCCAACTTGACTAAACGAATGATGCAGAAGTTCTCATTTTTGTGGCTACTTTCACGTCCAATTCTCAGAATTGGGTCCCAAAATCATGTGTTGTACTATAATATATGTACTTTATGAGTCTCTGATCAAAATTTTGAAGTGTTTCAAACGGAGTGATAAAACTTTCTCACTTCTATTTGTGTGAGAAGCTACCAATAGGGGCGTGCCAAATGCCACCCATTTTTTACTGGACTGTAGGTACTATAAAAGCTTTACACTGTTCAAAGTTTCAAGAAGTTGTATGCACAAAGTTAAAAGCTGTTAACTTTTGGTACAAGGTCCATTTCTGTGGGAGGTACCAAAATGGGCGGGCCAATAACGCCCATTTTTCACTGTATTATAGGTATTATTAAACGATTATTCTGTACAAAATTTCAAGTATTTATATGCACTGGTATTGAAGTTATGAGCTTTTAACTTTTGGTTCAAAATTGTAAATTTGTGTGGGAGGTACCAAAAGGGGCGTGGCAACTTCGCCCATTTTTCTCGAGGTAATAGTGACTAATAAACTAATACTATGTGTACAATTTCAGAGGATTCAAATAAGTAGTATAAAAGTTATTAAACAATCAATATTTCACTAAATATTAAACCTTTGTGGGGGAGGTACTAGAAGGAGTTGACCATTATGGCCCATCTTCGAACTTAGCCCGAGATAGAAGAAAATATTACCACATACCAAATTTGAAGTCAATCGGTTACTCCTTTCGAGAGTTATCGTGCGCACCAACCAGCAGCAGACGGACGGACGTACGTTGCTCGTTCGACTTAAGATTACCCAAATCGAATTTCCGCCAAACATACTTAAGTCGCTACTTCGACGTGTTACACTTATGGCTCGTAGCAAATGAAATATGTATACCCTCAACCCCGTAAGGTAGGGCGATACTGAGTATACCCCCACCTATGGTGGAATGTATAAAAAGAAAATAAGTTACTTTGGCTGAAAAACTATTTATGAAACATTATTTTTGAGGTTATTATTTATTTTATTATAACAAATTATTTTCAATGTAACAAATTTAGAACTGAAAAATAAACCGAACATAATTTGCCACTTCTTTGGGACTAAATAACTGTCTTAACTTAACAAAAGTTCCCTAAAGTTTTAATATTATGATTTTGGGATTTATTTACTTTCTTAGTCGATTTATTTACATACATTCTCAGACTCTCCATCTCTCCATATCTCTCTTCTCTCTATCTCAGCTACCAAGTTTGGCCTGCACTACATTTGCGTATGTGAACTGTTACAATTTCTCGCTTTTCTCTCCCAACATTGTTTTTTGCTAACACTTTCAGCGCAAACAAACGATTGATCCGTTTTGTTTGGTTTCTCAATTTAAACGAAAATTAATTGACAAAAAAACCTGTCACCTTTAATTCGCACTTTTCTCAAGCCGGCCAGTCGGTTGGAGGAGGCGACTATGGCGAAAACGATGTACGATGTGTAATTAGTCGTAATATTCTCGAATTCGCAGTCATCTCGTCGATGCGGTAGTTGGCGAAAATAAAACATATCCATTTCTTGGACCAATTCTGAGATTTAATTTTAACATCAGTCAAAGTTACGGATTTAGTCAACGATTTAAAGTGCTTTCAAACGGTGGTTACCTTAGCTCACATAAAAAAAATTTCGCTTGTGATTCTTAAGCTGTGGAATAAATTGCTTTTGTGTTTTCATAAATATTTCGTGGAAAAGTTTGAGTTTTAAGTACAAACATATCCTTCTAAGGATACCTTTTAAAGAAGTGTTATATGGTGCAAAACAATTATTTCAATTATTAAAAGGATTAAATAAAATATCTTGTTTTAAATCAAGAAGCTGCTTTGTATCCATCGAGATACCTCAGAGTACCTATAAACAATATCAAAGGTAAGCCGTTAAGCAAATATTAACTATTTATCTAAAGGTTACAACTAGTTACCATTGAAGGGAAAATAATACTAATACGTTAATGTTAGATAAGATAAAATATTGAAAAGGTTTTTGAAATGACGATTCTGTTATTCAAATAAGATAATATTATTTTGTTATGAATATAATTGTAAATTCCAAACTTTTAATCCGATTCACTGTAAAAATGTTATAGGTATTTATAGATGAGGAGGTTTCAGAGAGTGTATACACGGAGAAAAATCGCCATTTTAGATCAATATATGTGAAACCAAAATTTTTAAACATTATATATTTGTGAACAAAAAAATTTTATTCGAAAATAAAAAAATTTTTAGAGCCCATACACAACAAAATTAGCAATAGTTTTATCTTCCATTTAAGGAATGTACGTATATGATCTCTTTAGAGTTTTGTGCCATTCACCAGTGTTGTGTATTTCTCACATCTCTTACATTTAAGCTCAGTAGTACACCATGTCGTTTTTTCCAAAGAGGTTCTAGAATAAGAGTATGCACGGCGAAAATTCATGTGCAGAGTTGAGTTTTTCTATTGAAGTGGTGGACATAAAGAAATTTTAAATTGATTAAAAAAAGATATGTTCTCCGTTTTCTTTGTTTCAACTAACGTATAATAATTTTATTTTGTGTGTTTATTGACGTGCATGTGAAAAAGTGAAAGAAAAGCACACAAAATACACGATTTTTCAATAATTTTTTTCATGAACTCATCTTTGCTCACGAGTCGGAATTCACCTTTCGTTGAGGTGAATGAAATGGTATCTCTTCTTATATACAATCTCTTTGGTTTTTTCTTTAAACATTTCATTTCGCTCTCTCATTTTTATGTCATTATGAAAGTAGGATTCTACATAAACAATCGCGTTTGTATGTATATTCAACTCATTCCAATCATGTTCCAATCAATTACTGTACGAAATAAGCTGTTGAACTAAAACTAGCTGGTGGTAAAGAGCTGTTGAACTAAAGTGAACTGGCGAGCTAAAGAGCTGGTGAACTAAAAAGATGTTAAAGTAAAGTGAGCCGTTTGAATTGAAGAGCTGTTTAACTAAAGAGTTGTTGAATACAGAGCTGTTGAACTGATGTGAGCTGGTGAAATAAAGAGCTATTAAACCTAAGAGCTGTTGAACTAAAGCGAGCTGTTGAACTAAAGTTAGCTGTTGAACTAAAGTGAGCTTGTGAGCTATAGAGCTGGGAAGCTAAATAGCTGTGGAACTAAAGTGAGCTAAAGAACTTAAGAGCTGGTGAACTAATGGCTGTTGAACAAAGGAGCTGTTGAACTAAATATCTTTATAAATCTGTTCGTCTATAGTTCGTAATAATAAAGCTAGGTTGAGCTAGATATTTCTTAGCAGCTTTTTTGGGATTGAGAAGGAGACGTTTTTATATACACTGAAAAAAAAAATTGTCTTAAAATTAAAGATGTGATCCAAATATGTCCCTAATCATTAAAATAAGTACATTTTGTATCTAAAACTACAGTTTGTATCCTATTTTGACTAGAATTAATCGCAGTAAAAATTAACCCAAATCGGTTCATATTTGGAACCACATTTTACAGTCGATCAATATAAAATTTTGAGCTTTGTCTTTTATTAATATTAAAATTCTGCACAACGAAATTGTATTATATCATTCTACGTTTTCATATGTAGTCCTCTTATAGAGGTCGCCCTAAAATAGATTTGTTTAAGTGATGGATGCCGTATTTTCTAAACAATATGGGTGAAACTTGCAATTTTCTTTTTTTTAAGAATTTGCCTTAGATATAAGCTTATCGTTAAATGATTGGCATGTTTACACTTCAATGGGTTTTTCGGTGAATCTTTATATACGAGTATATAAAATCCTTTGTTCGTTTGTCTGAGCAAATGGGCTAAAAATTGCACATTAGGTTCAGTTTGGAATCATTCCCTGCAAAATCTTGGCAAGTACATGTCTATACCATTGGCATTACTAGGTAATGATATCTCATTATAGCCAGCATTACTTTCGGTAAATAAATAGGGACTAAATAAATAGGGCCGAATTTTCTTAAATGATTAACGTATTTCGTTGTTGTTGGTATTCAGATAAATCAATTAAAGGAAAGTTTATAAATTCAATAGCAATAACTTATTTTTGTCATTATTTAGTAAGTCGTTATTTATTTACCGAAATTAATGCTTGTGGTAATGACATATACATACTTACAAAGATTTTGTTGGGATTATATTTATGTACTTGATTATTAAGCGATTTTCCTATTAATCGCGTGATAGACCAGTGGCTTTGATGCTAAACTAATAAACCTTGGCAAAAGACATTTTTCGGCATACGACGACATCAATCTATAGAACTATCCTCCCAAATTTACGCTCTTCCCAATTTTACGCTCTTCTACTTTCTCACCACATGCCACCACTCAAAGAGATTCAATTTAATACAAAATACAAGATTTAAAAATCCTGTATTTTGCGCGTTTTTCTAGCACTTTTTCAAATACACGCCAATAAACACGCAAAATCAAATTCTTATATGCTAGTTGAAACAAAGAAAACACAGAAAAAACTCTTTTTTTAATCAATTTAAATTTCCTTTTATGTCCACCACTTCGTTAGAAAAACTGACCTCTGCACATGAATTTTCGCCGTGGTTACTCTTTGCCACCACTGATGGTGGTGAACAAGCAATAGCAACTCAGAAATATCTACGTCCCACAAACACACTCATAAAAGTATTACATACGTCCACGCTTACTTTGGAAAAATTGTAAGCGTGGGGGTAAGTGGTTGTTTTTCAGCTTCTGGTATGCTTGAGTGGAAACACTTTTCTCCAATGGCATATGCATGTGTAAGAATCGCCCTTAATCCAGTTGGCGTCGTCGACGTCGATTCTTAGTGGACACTGTTTAGATTGACGACTTCATAAATTTTGAAATATTTTTAAGTTATAAAAAGGGTTTTTGTTAGTTCATGGATACCAAAACATTCGTTTTGGCGTAAAGATGACAAAGCTAGAACTTCATAGATATGACGTCGACGACGCCAACTGGAAAAAGGGCGAATAATTCGAGGGGAGGGCAAATTATAAGCAGTTACCACATAGTTTTTAATTAAGCTTACCTGTCAGGTAATTTGGTAATGGGAAATTGTGCTGAGTTTGTGTGTTACAATTATTTTCAACGCGATAAATGGCAGAGTGATCAAGTTATTTTCGAAATTTGCATTTCTAGAGCGATTTGACGGAAATTTAAAATGTATGTGTGGTTTGTCTTGATAATAGTTTATAGATGGTGCTGTACTGGACTTACATATGTCCAACATAAAATGGTATGGTGAGTTTTTCCAGAAACTCGGAATTTATTAACATTTTAATGAAATATTAATGAATATCAAACAAATGCATCCCAATCAGGACAGGCAGGACAACGCCTGCTGGTTCGGCTATAGGTATATCAGATTTGGCACTTACTATCGTCCGTATTGTTTTTAGAAATGTAAAAACCGTAAAATTAAACAAATTTCGAGTAGTAATGAACCTTTTAAATCACACTTTTATTTTTTTTTAATATATTTTAATAATATTATTTGTTTTGTTTATTATGGCGCTCGTTTTGTTGTTTTTATCAATTTCGAAATTCGTTTATTGTATATTTTTAGCCAAAGTAAAAAGCACATGAATTAGATTTGTTGCCAAATCCCCAAAAAAGTGTTTGCCTCTTTGTCTGACTGTCTACCAACCAACCAAAATGGCTAACAGAAAAGCATTTGTTCAGTTTTTTTTTAATTTTTCATCTGTATGTATTTATTTGCACATCTTGTGTAAGTAATAGTTAAAACAGGTGTCTTCTAAATCGTACTCGATGTATTCGAAAAACAAATTATGAACATTTTTTGTTTTTGGGCCCTAGATTGATGTATTTCTTTCTTCTAGCGTTTTATTTTTTAGTGTCGCAACAAACAATCGACAATTTTTGTGAAGAATAAGCAAAAAAATATATATCGAGCATACATACATAGTATATAAGTATATTTGTTGATTGATTACTGGCGTCTTATTTGGTTTAAATCAATCATCAAAAAGTAAAATCATGCCAACAATAATTATACAACAAAATGATAAAAGTAGCAATAACAACTATATACACGGGGCAAAATCTCATTTTTGATATGTTTGAATCGGAAGAAAATATATTTGGAATACAAATTTTTAATATATTACATATTTCTGAGCAAATACATTTTATTTGAAAATCAATAAAATTTATTTGGAACGCATATGTTAATATATTACAACAAAATATATTTGTAAACTAATGTTCTCAAATAAAATATGTGTTAATATACAAATAAAATAATTGTTAAGGTATTTCTCCAAATATTTTTTGTTTAAAAAGTTTATTAAAATTAGTTATTGATATATTTTCCGAATGCTTAAATGCAAATAAATATTATTAGGGCGGAAACAAATATTTGTTAAGAACAACATCTTCCCAAATATATAATATTTGTCTGTGCAAAATATAATATATTTCGAGTGTACCCTAAACATGTATATATTTCAAGCAGAATATGTTTGGGACAATATACTACAGAAGCGATTTTTTTCAGCGTGTATGCATATAAATATTTTTGATGTATTATCGTCCACTGCAACATGAAATATTGTACACTTTTAATTATAGAAAAGCTTGATCCACTATAGAACAGAGATTTGTCTGACTTCGTAAATAAAAAACAATATTATTTGTATCAAATTGCCAAATAATAAACGTTTTTCTGTTTATATGAACAAAATATGGCATATTTTGTTATTTTTAACTATTAAAAATTTTTTTGTACTTATTTTTTTTACTATTATTTGTATTAGCAAAAAATATGGCACAGTTCCGTAACGTCCGGAATTTGAAAATACTCGTACACCTTGTATGATATATAATATTACATGTACATACACGGGGCAAAATCGCCTTTTTTGATATGTTTGAATCGAAATAAAATGTATTTGGAACACAAATTTTTAAATATTATATATTTCTGAGCAAATAAATTTTATTTGAAAATCAATAAAATATATTTGGAACGCATATATTAATATATTACAACAAAATATATTTCCAAACTAAATTTCTCAAATATAGTAAGTGTTCAAGTACAAATAAAATTATTGTTTAGGAATTTCTCCAAATATATTTTATTTAAAAAAGATTATAAAAACTTTGGATGCCTTTTTAGAATTTCAGTTTAAATTTTTCCTTAGTTTCGAATTGTACCTTCAAGTTACAATACCATATGTAGCATTAACTTCTTTTTAAATCAATAATTTCAAATTTCTGAGTTAGTATTCCAAGTCATCATGTTTTGTCAACCCTTCAAGTAATTTATATTGATCCATGATTATACGATTTCATTTATTTTTATTTGTATTTTTACGAACATTAAAAATTACAAAAAAAATAACTTTGAATTAGTAAAAAATGTTACACAACTAACGTATTTTCTGAATTCTTAAATGCAAATATATATTTGTTTCGGAAATAATAGTCCCAAATAAAAACATATTGGGATGCAATCAAAGATTTGTTTAGAATAACATTTTCCCAAATATATACATTTTGTGTGTACCCAGTATTATATGTTTAGAGAGTACCCTAAACATATATATGTTTCAAGCCGAATATGTTTGGGACAATATACTACAGAAGCGATTTTTTTGCAGCGTGTATGTATAATACGAGTATTACATGTATAAAAGAAAGATATCATCAAAAAATAATTGTGACACTTCTAAATAAAGCTTTGTAACTTCTACAAGTATTCTTAAATTTTCTTCAAACCAAAAACAATAAAGTAATAAGATATGTCATCCCGGAGCGAGTAAGTCTCAGGTACGAACGAATTGGAATTTGATTCTAACGATTGAGTTTTTCGTGGATTTTCAGACCGATTTTCCAGAATGTTGTGTAATTGTCACAATACAAAAATTAATATTAAACGATAAGTGCAAAAAATGTTATATCAATGTTCGGGGAAAACTGTTTTTTTTGCCTGTGTCAGTTCATTCCTATTCATTCGTATCTGATAGATTTTGACGTTTCGTCCGGAAGGAATGCCCAAAAATAATTTACTACGAAGATATTCAGGCCGAAATGTCAAAATCCCTCAGTTATGAACGAATAGGAATGAATTGTTACACGCGAAAAAAACACTTGCACTTATCGATTAATATTAATTTTATAATTGTGACATTACAAAAAATTCTGGAAAATCGGTCTGAAAATCCGCGAAAAACCTCACTCGTTGGAATCAAATTCCTATTCGTTCGTAACTGACACATACTCGCTACGGGAAGGAATGTCTTCTTAAATTATATTGTTTTTGGGAATGTCTTCGTATTCTTTCAGTCTTTCCCAGCAAAATCTTGGTAAGTACATGTCATTACCGTTCGCATTGCCAGGTAATGATATCTCATTATCGCCAGCATGACTTTCGGTACATAAATAACGACTAACAAAATAATGACAAATATAAGTTATTGCTAGTAATCTAAGTTAGAAAATCTTATTTTAATTTATAAAATTTTCTTTAAATGTTTTACGATTTATGATTTTTTCTTAAATGATTTACGTATATACGCGCACAACAGGCCGAACCACTGGCTTAACTGTATGTCCATGGACATGAGACGTTTAAACGTCTCCTCTCTTCAACCAAACCTAACCTAACCTACGTATATACGTTGTAGTCTGTATTCAGTTAAATCATTTAAAGAAAAGATTATAAATTCAAATTAGATTCTCTAAATTAGATTACTAATAATAACTTATTTTTGTCCTTATTTAGTTAGTCGTTATTTATTTACCGAAAATAATGCTGGCGATAATGAGATATCATTACCTGGTATTGCATGTGGTAACGACATTTCTTTACCAAGATTTTGATGGGTTATATTTTAGTACTTGATTATTAAGCGATTTGTGTATGAATCGCGAGGAGGTAGGCCTGTGGTTGTGTTGCTAAACTACGAAACCATGAGGTTCCGAGTTCAATCCCAACTCCCGGCAAATGAAATTTTTCGTCATATGACGACAACAATCGATAACTACTCTCTCCCAAATATACGCTCTACCTAATGTTACGCTCTTACCAATTATACGCTCTTCCACTTTCCCACCACATTCCTCCGCTGATGGTGGTGAACAAGCAATAGCAACTCGGAAATATCCACTACCACACAAACACACTCGTAAAATTATTTCTTTTGTCCACGCTTACCTTTTCTATAATTGTAAGCGTGGAGGTAAGTGGTTATTTTTCAGCTGCTTGTATGCTTGAGTGGAAGCACTTTCCTCCAATGACATGTACATGTAAAAATAATTCGAAGGGAGGCCAAATAATAATCAGTTACTTTAGCTTACCCGTCAGGTTATTTGGTAATGGGAAATTTTGCTGGGTTGCTTCAAACAACCTTTATTTTATTCGTTGCGATGACATTTGAAAATTAAATAGAAATAATGTTGTAGATTTTTTCAATTCTTTTGTATAAATTTTTTTTAATAAATATGTACATATATTTTGTCTACTCTTTGCCCATTGTTCCTAAACAGTTATCTATGTATGTATACGGGTATATACAACTTCTGAGTGATTGAGTGACTGATTGATGGATCTCTGCCAAGACAAGACGGCTGAAACAAGAATCTTGAAATTCGTTGGGAGGGTAAACCTTGAGTATTCCGTATTTTTAAGCGCACAGTGGGACAAAAATGTACTTGTATATACTACAGCTAAATCCAAACGGCAGGAGTTAAGCTGTGTACAGACGATTGCCAGAACGGACAATATTGTCAGAATAATGCAACCCTGTGAACGAACAACCTTGTGAACATACAATTTGTATCTTGCAACGTTGGCAGAAAAGTCATTGTGAGATAATTTGCAGATTGTAAAATGTGCGAAGTTTATGTTTATTGTCACGTAATGGCGCCATTGCCAGAGAAACATTCAATTGGCAACACTGATTATAAAATATTTTTTTTGTCAATCCTGATTACAAATATTTATAAAATAGGTTGTAAATACCGGGGTTTCTAGTAGGGACATAACAATTTAGTATCTTTATGTCAATGCACCCTCAAACATTTTTAATGCTCCTTCAGTGTCAAACCTTTAGTCGAAGTCAACATTTTCATCGTGGTAAAGTTCAGTTACGTGCAACGATTGGAAATCATTAAAAATTACGGTGGTCTCAAATTTAAGAGCGCTTACTCCTGTTTTCGGGCGTGATAATCGCCCCCCCCCCGACAGGCTGTGCGTGCTATAGTGGATAAATTTGAATTTAAATTTTCACTTTTGGATGTTCCGGCGCCAAAGAGACGCCGTACCGCTCGAAGCGCCCAAAATATCGCAGCCGTAAGGGCGCTTACCTCCGTTCAAAATGGTGGATTTTTTGCACTTTTTCTATATTTTTCTCTCGGTATACCGTACGGAATACCTCTTTTGTGTCTGAAGCAAAGTTGTAGATATTGAATAGGAGAAAAAAATGCAGAACAAACCTACCCGAAAAAAGTTCACCCAGTGCCTTAAAAATCAATGAGTTGAAAAATGCTGTACAATGTTACACGCTGAAAAAAAATCGCTTCTGTAGTACATTGTCCCAAACATATTCGGCTTGAAGTATATATATATATATTTATGGTACAATCTAAATATATAATATTTGGTACACACAAAAATTATATATTTGGGAAGATGTTGTTCTAAACAAATCCTTGTTTTTACCCCAACCTTTTATTTGGGATTTTAATTCCGAAACAAAAATGTATTTAAATTTAAGTATTTCGAAAATATCGATCCTTAATTGTGTTAAGTTTTTCAGTAATTTAATGATAATTTTTTAGAAATTATTAATTGAAATCGTATAATTTTTGATAACATTAATTTACTCGAAGGATTGAAAAAAATGCTGACATGAAATACCCAGAAATTTAAGATGAGTCCCTTAAAACAGAATGCAATGCTGCTAATGATATTTTTGACTGGGAGAAATAATTCGAAACGAAGGAAAAATTAAAAATGAAATTAGAAAAATTCACCAAAGTTTTGAAAATCTTTCTTAAATTATATATATTTGAAGATATTCCTAAACAATAATTATATTGGTATATAAATACATATTTTATTTGAGAAAATTAGTTTGCAAATATATTTTGTTGTAATATATTAATATATGCGTTCCAAGTAAATTTTATTGATTTTCAAATAAAATTTATTGACTCAGAAATATAAAACATTTAAAAATTTGTGTTCCAAATATATTTTCTTTCGATTCAAACATATCAAAAAAGGCGATTTTGCCCCGTGTATGAACAATAGACCAAACGATAAATATAAATACTGGTCTTAGCCATTAAAAATAGCTAAGGCCAGTATCACCAAATTTATTGTGAGAGCAGCCATTGGTTAGATAAATATGGTGAATGTGGAAATACTTCAACCCACACGCTGAAAAGAAATCGCCTCTGTAGTATATTGTCCCAAACATATTCTGCTTGAAACATATATATTTTTAGGGTGCACTCCAAATATGTAACATTTGACACATACAAATATTATATGTTTGGGAGGATGTTGTTCTAGACAAAACTATGTTTACATCCTAATGTTTTTTATTTGCATATGTTATTTTCCAAACAAAGATCTATTTGCGTGAATATATATCTATTCCTTAATTGTTTTCAGTTTTCAGCAATTGAAAGGTCATTTTTAGAAATTTTTAATGTTAGTAAAATTTCTTTATAATTGAAAATAATGACTGGGAATAGTTAGAAAATAAAAATAAGTGGTTTCAAATAAAAGTTAATGCTAAGTATGCCATTTTTAATAGGAAAGCATAATTCGAAAACATCGAAAAATTCTGCAAAGTTTTGAAAATCTTTTTTTTAAATAAAATATATTTGGAAATATTCATAAACAATAATTATATTTGTATTTAAACACATATTTTATTTGAGAAAATTAGTTCGCAAATATATTTTATTCTAATATATTAACATATGCGTTCTAAATACATTTTATTGATTTTCAAATAAAATTTATTTGCTCGAAAATATATAATATTTAAAAATTTGTGTTCCAAGTATATTTGCTTTCGATTCAAACAAATCAAAAAAGGCCATTTTGCCCCGTGCAGTTTTTAAATACAAATTTATATCGTAACATTTGTTGTCAATGTAATCACCACTAATTTGACATATTGAGGATAATATTTTATGTGAGCAGTTTTTCCGAATTTAGGTTAGGTTAGTTTGAATAGAGGAGACGTTTAAACGTCTCATGTCCATGCAAACTGAAAAAAAATCGCTTCTGTAGTATATTGTCCCAAACATATTCGGCTTGAAATATACATATGTTTAGAGTACACTCCAAATATATAATATTTGACACACATAAATATTATATGTTTGGGAGAATATTGTTCAAAACAAAAATATGTTCCCATTATAATATTTTTTTATTTGGAACTAGTATTTCCGAAATAAAGATTAATTTGTATTTAATTATTTTGGCGATGTATCAATGCCTCGATTTAAAGACAAGTTTTCTGTTTTTCAGATGCTCAAAGACCATTTTTTTTTTAATTTAAAATGTTTTTAAAATTTAATTAAAACCTAAATCGTATAATCTTTCGTGAATATAAATTGCATTGATGGATTGACAAAAAGTGATGAATTGGAATATTTATAAATTAAAAGACATTTTAGCTATAAAGTTTAAAACGAAAACTAGGAAAAACTAACTAATATTCGAAAAAAACAGCAAAGTTTTAAAAAATTTTTTAAATAAAATATGTTTGGAAAACTTCTTAAACAATAACTTTGTTTGTGGGTACACACGTATTTTATTTGTGAAAGTCAGTTAGCAAATATTTATTTATTTATTTATTACAATACAAAGTAAATTTATATTCTAATTAGGTCCAGGTCCAGGGAAAGGCCGGGTTACAAAGACCATATGGCTAAATTTTTGCAGCGACAGACCAGAGCCTCTGGTGGGAATCGAACCCACGACCCTTAAACTCATAGGCAAGTACGCTACCAACTCACCTACTGGGGCGCTCCGTAGCAAATATATTATGTTCTAATATATTAATATATGCCTTCCAAACAAGATTTCTTGATTTTCAAATAAAATTTATTTGTTAACAAATATATAGTATTTGAAAAAATCGCTTCCAAATATATTTTCTTTCAATTCAAACACATCAAAAATGGCGATTTCCCCCCTGTGGACATATGTACACCTAAGCCAGTGGTTCGACCTGTTGTGCGCTCCTTATTTATGATTTTTATACCCCACGGGTTACAGAAAATCGGTACTAGACACGTATTTTCTCAGTATCTTCCAGTCATATCCTCTGAGATGAGTCAAGTCTGGCAATATGTCGGAACCGAAATATCGGAATCTTGTATGTGTGAAAGCTGGACAGTGACACAGAAAATGTTGAAATGTATATATATTTTAAAACAAAAATCCATTTCAAAAAATCCTTGCTGATTTTAGGAAACTTGATAGACAAAATGTGTGGATGCAGCATAGTGTAATTTCAAATAAACCTAAAACTTCTGTCGAAAATTGCGTTTCTAAGCCAAAATATTATAAAATCATTTTGGTAGAATTAAAATCGTGCGTGAATTCACATGGTTTCATTCGAAAAAAATCCCAATGAACATTATGACGGTGGGTGGTATCTTATGGCGCTATTCTCGAATTCACAACAGCAATCGTTCATTCATGAGTTTTGCACTATCATATTTCTTATCATTGGAGTTTAAAATACACATTCTAGAATTGGTATGACAAGCTGAAAATTTTTTTATTATAATATCTTATCAAGACAATATCAAAAAATACATTATGAAAAGCTTTTTTGTACAAAATGCAAAATTTTTGTTGGTTTTTTATATTTAACAACTAAAATAAAAAAATTTTAAACTTTACAAAATGTGATAAAAACATCCCCAAATGTTTACAGACAAGACTTGTCCAACACCAAAACGGGGTTGAATCCATTAGTGCGAAAAGAGAGTGGGTATAAATACAATATTTAAATGACTAAATTCACCGGAAAAGCATACTCACAAACATTCTGAGGATATAAAATAATAACGACGAAATAATACCGCAAAAACCTTAAGCAGTCCACTTAAAGTCCGCTTACATTTAAACTTGTTCCCCTCAGATTTGATTTTTAAAATTAGGGTTTTCTGACGTTTGAATACAAACGCATTTTTAAAATGATTCAAAGAACAATAAAAATGTCGTTAGCGGTAACGTTAGCGGATTGGCAAATAAATCAAGTCTAAAATAGACGGACGGAGTGACCGTGTATAACCACATATATAAGATACGCCCATGCCGAATCTTATATACCCTCCACCATGGATCACCAAATTTCTCCTATTCAATATCTACAACTTTGCTTCAGACACAAAAGAGATATTCCGTACGGTATACCGAGAAAAAATACAGAAAAAGTGCCAAAAATCCAACATGAGCAAAAAAAAATCGTATGGCCATTAAATTATTAATTGAGCCAACTTGACTAAACGCATGATGCAGAATGTTCTTAGTTATGGGGCAAAGTTCATGTCCATTTCTCAGAACTGAGTCCCAAAATCATATGTTGTACTGTGTAATATATATACTTAATGTGGTCTCAGATCAATATTTCGAGGTGTTAATTGATACTAATCGGTTCTGACCAGGCATTATACTTTTTCTGCAGTTTGAATTTAAAAATTTTGAAGTAAGTAAAAATAAAAATTATGGCGATTTCGTTTCTGGAAGAAGTGCTGCAATCTCTTAACCCTTCTCCCAAAAACAAAATTTTCTAACAACATTTTTTGCAGAAACGAAATCGGCATTACTATTGATGCCGAAGAAATTTTTCACCACCACCATGGTTTAAGGCAGAGCTTCTCACCAAGATTGGGTCACGACCAGAGTATGAAGCCGCCGATTTTAGCCGCCGCCGACCTTTTTTCACTAGCCGAAGCCGCCGCCGATCTTTGCGGCTAAAATCGGCTGAAACACTGCCGCCGTTCCATAGAAAAAGTTTAAAATATGAATAGATACAATTTACATTTTTGATAAGCAAATAGCTATATAGCAGATATATCGTCCCCTTAATAGAAGAATAATGTGTACGCATATACACTATTATTTTTAATTGCATTCTAAGAATCTACGTCTTAAAAATCTTAATATTGATATTAATAGAAAAATAATTATAAAAATTCTTTTTTAAAGGAAATAATAAGATTTTGTATTTTTTATTAGATTATGTACATATAGAGATAAAAATATTTTCGGAAAAAAATCAATGGAATATTAAAGAATAGTATAACATATAAATTTATACCTTCATTCTAAAGAATCAATCAAGTTAAGCTCAAAACAGTAGAGGTCATTCTATTTAAACCACAAGGTAATTCCACACACATTTAAAATTTCACTAAAACGTCGATTCACCTCTCCTGGAAACAACCTGTTTCGACTTAAGCTATGTATAGACGAATGGCGGAAAAATGCAACCCTGTGAACGCACAACCGTGTGAACATACAATTTTTGTCTTGCAATGTTGGCAGAAAAGTCATTGTGAGATCATTTGCAGATTGTAATATGTGCGAAGTTTATGCATGTGATAACGGCGCCATTGTTAGAAAAACATTTTATTGGCCACTGTCTATAAAATATTTTTATTGGCAATCCTGCATATAAATATTTACAAAATATATTTTAAATATATGACATTGTAAGGGTTTCTTGCAATCGTCTTCCCCTTTGCCTAACAATCTGTCATTGTCCGTACATTTGCGGCACTTTAACAGGGTTGATAAAGTTGTCCGATCTGACAATCGTTTATACATAGCTTTAGCATACTTTGGAAATATAGTATATCATAGAGCCACCTAGCGTCATGGAATCGATGATTTTGTTACCTAATAATATCTTACAATTAACTTAAAAACATCTATTATTTAAGAATAAATACCAGAGCTTAACTTTTCAACCATTATTTTAAATGTTAAAGTGTCTATCATAGAGCCGCCGTATGTCAATTTTACCTCGGCTTAGCCGCCTAGCCGCCGATCTATAATTTTCAATGGCAGCCGCCGCCGCCGCCAATTTTGGCTCGGCTTCATTCTCTGGTCACGACATACTTTTGAGATCTTGAGGCTCCATGCACCCTACCTAAAATAGTACGGACCTTAGGAAAACCAACAATTTTAAAAATGGTTCAGTAACCATTACCCTCTATCATAGAAATATTGTAAATTTTATAATTTTTTGAAATGTTTGACTTAACATTTTAAACCAACATATTTATAAAAAAAACCCGAATATGACCCTATCTGATTGCTATGATTTACGAGTCTGTTCAGAAAAGATGAATTTTCCAATTTCGCGGGGTTACCTAATTAGATCGAAGAATCTGTATTACGAGGGCGGTCTTAAAATTAGCCGACCTAACAAAGAAAACACAACAAATTTGGGAAATGGTTTCTTTATTTCTCAACATAACCTTTTTTTAGCTTGATACACTTTTTCCAGATATTTTCAATGCTATCGACACCGTGTTTATAGAAAGAACTGTCCAGCTTCTGAAAATAGCCATCAATTGCAACCACCACCTCTTTATGCTGGCAAATCTTTTCCCACCAAGCCATTTTTTTAAGTTTCAAAACCAAAAATAATCCGAAGGAGCTAAATCTGGCGAATAAGTTGCGTGCTGAAGCAATTCGAACTTTAATTCATTGATTTTGGCCATGGCAAAAGTTGGTGCGTGAACTAGTGCATTGTGTTGATTGCGAGCAAACGCGGCACCCATCTTGCGCACAGATTTCTTATCATCAAATATTCCGTCAATATGTCACTTTTGAAATGCCTATTCACTTTTTGGAATTTCTATGACTTCAGGTTGTACACGGACCTTCAACCGACGGTTATCCATTGCCATTTTGTGGATTTTTTTAACCATTTCTGGCATGGAAACCTCAATTGGTCGACCACTACGGTGTTCGTCGTGGCAGCTCGTACAGCCCGTTTAATATTTTATAGTTGTAAGCGAATGAGCAGACTCCCCCAAAGTAGAACCTAGCTCGGTTTTAATATTTTGTGGACTGAGATCTTTCAAATGAAAGTATTGTATTACATATGTATCTTAGCGTGAATTACGTTTTTGTTCATTGCCATACACAGTACAGCATTTTTCAGCTCATTGATTTCGGACTCAATTCTGAGAATTGGACGTGAAAGAAGACCCAAAAATAAGAACTTCTGCATCATTCGTTTAGTCAAGTTGGCTTAATTATTAATTTAATGACCATATGCATTTTTTTTGCTCAAGGAGTATTTTTAGCACTTTTTCTATATTTTTTTCTCGGAGAAAAAAACAAACCTACCCGAAAAAAAGTGCATACAGTGCCTTTAAAAGCGCTGACCACTTGAAGTCCATAACTTTTACAAATATTGAATCTCACAAAAATTTTTTACTATTCTTGATTTGTGAGAGAACGACGAATATTCTGTGAAAATCTGAAGAAAATCGAGGGGGGAGCCATTTTTTCTACAAAGGTTTTTTTTCAAAAAAATTCATTGTGTTCTCTTTAAAACAAAGTAAACTTTGCATATATCGGTTCAGCCTTTCAAGAGCAATTACAAATTTCGTAAAACACAAAAACTAATTTTTTTAATTTTTTCAAAAAACATTTTAAAAAAATGATTGCGAGATCTTTTTTTAACTGCTTATAAACACTTTAGCCAAAAATAAACTACATAGGTCGATATTAAATATTCTGACCCATTCTGGAGAATAAAAAATCGTTTGGGCAATGCAATGTTCAGTAACAACAAAACGAAATATCAGTAAACGTAAATATACACTTGTATTTGTCTATTGTGTTAGGCGTAAACAATCATCAGCTCAGTTATTATTAAATTGTTTAATATTCCATGAAATTTGTAATTTCTGGAACTACTTAAAATTTGTGGGAACTACCTGAAACTGTTTCAAAACTATTTTTCTTATTTTGATGCTACCTATGTATGTATGTTAGAAATAAACGAGTATATGGTCTACATAAGGGGACTCGTACTCTGGCAGAGAGTGAACGAATAATTCTCAGGTAAATACATTTTGATTTCAATAATAGTATTTTTAGATATTCACCTTTTCGAGCAGAAAAACAAAACAAATCTTCTGCACTTGTTGTTGTCACCTCAAAAATACGTAACATTATTGAGTTATTTTCTTTTCGATCTGGGGATTTCGACTCGCAGCCGTAAAACAAACAAACAAAATGATTATGTATTTATGCAAAAACAAAATACATAATCTGAATAAACACTTTTTTGCGACCAACATTTATTATTTACTTACACTGCGAGTATTCTTTCGTATTTTTCCTGTCGCTTTTCTTTCATTCCATTGTGGTCCAAACACTTGTCCGTCCGTCACCCATCGGTTTTGGTTCAGTTTTTTCCACGACAACGACTGACGGTGACACGTCATAAATTTTATTTAAAGATAATAATTCTCTGCTTCGCCGGTCCATTCGCCGTTTGTGCTGAAATGAGTCGTAAGACATAAATACAATTAAATATTAATGAATGTCACGTTTGGCCAATTCAATAAATATTAAATACGCGAGTATTTCAAAACAACTCATTTCGGTGGATTCATTTGTTTTGATTCCGAGTGTTGTGAACACGATTTTGTCTCGTTTTTTCCCTTTTCCTTTTTCACTCTCTCTCTCTCTCTCTTTCTTTCTTTCCCGCTCTTAGCGGCCGCCGGTTTTATACTCGTAATATGGGTTATTAATCGGAAATCACGTGAATCAGCGGCGGCATCTGCTACGGTATCAGCGGTAGTAGTAGCATTCATTTGATAGCGGGGATTTTTTGCAATATATATTTATAGGAATCTTGTTTGATTTAATTAAACAAGATGAATAATTTTTCCACAAAGCCGTTAAATGTCAAATTTTTCGATTGGCATCGTTGCATCGGAGAAATTTTAGTTTATTTTGTTTACTTTTACACTGAACAAAATCATTTTTATTTAATTTAAGAAATACACAGTACAGCATTTTTTAGCTCATTGATTTGACATTTGATTTTTACGGCATTGGATGCACTTTTATCGGGTAGGTTTGTTCCGCATTTTTTCTCCTATTCAATAGCTACAACTTTGCTTCAGACACAAAAGAGATATTCCGTACGGTACTCCGAGAAAGAAATATAGAAAAAGTGCTAAAAATCAACCTTGACCAGAAAAATTCGTATGGCCATTAAAATATTAATTGACGAAACGAATGATGCAGAAGTTCTTATTTTTTTGGGCTACTTTCTCGTCCAATTCTCAGAACATCTCGTCCAATTCTCAGAATTGAGTCCCAAAATCATGTTTTGTACTGTGATATTCTTTACTAAATATTCTTCTTTATCAGGCATGTCACAGAGTGCAAACTCGTAAACGAATTTACGTTTTTGAAATCGAAAACGTTTTTAGCTTCTACAGAAAACATAAACCGAAAAATAAATTTCGTTTGAAAATGTTCACAAAATCTGAAGAAGAAAAGTTAAAAAATCTACTAAAGATTAAGTATGAATAATATTTGAATAATTTCAAGCAAAAAAAACTATTTCAAATATGTTTTATTTATTTCGTTGACGGCGGTGGCTGAAACAGCTGTTTTTTGATTTCTATGCTGCCATATTTTTGATAGTGTTTTTTCGTTTTCATGAAAACGTTCAAAGCTGTAGAAGCAAAAGTAAAACAATACGATTTTGAAAAACGAAAACAACCCAATTTCATACAAAACCTGCGACATGCCTGTATATTTATGAAACGATCTTAGGTTGCATTTAAACTAAAAAATATTTTTTTTTCGATAAATTCAAATCTAAAGAAAAAAATGAAAAAAAAATCTTTCGAGAAAATTAGTATTGAAATAAGCATCTTCCAATTTTGGACATTGATCTCTGGTTTCTGCTCATATGAATTTTAAAATCGATTTGTATGAAATTTTACACGGAGTGTTTTGCAGAGGCAGAAGAAATATGTCAAACGCATCCAGACCAGCCTTGGTATTTGGCCCATAACTTTTGCAAATACTGAGTCCACAAAAATCCAATTAATCTTTTGGATTTGGGAGAGTCCGGTGTATAATCTATTCAAAAAAATCGAAGGAGGAGCATACAAATTTTCGAAAAACAAAATTTTATAATTTTTTAAAACAAAAATTAAAAAAATTAACCAATTAAAAATTTCGTAAAACCGAAAAATGCATTTTTATACCCTTACTGTAGTGTGACGAGGGTATATATCATTTGCTACGGACAAAAAGTGTAACACATCGAAGGAGCGAGCTAAGACCCCAAGTATGTTCGGCGGAAATCCGTTTTGAGCCATTTTAAGTCATTTGTGCAATGTCCGTTCGTCTGTCTGTCTGGCTGGAGCGCACGATAACTCTCGAACGGAGTAACGGATTGACTTCAAATTTTATATGGGAAAACATTTTTCTCAATCTCAGGCTAAGTTCAAAGATGGGTCATATTGGTCCACTCCTTCTAGTACCTCCCTCACAAAGAGTCCCTGACAGAGAGTTTGTGAAATATTGATTCTTTAATAACTGCTATACTAGTTATTCGAATCTTCTGAAATTCCTCTCTTAGTATACGTTTTTTAGTCGCTGTCATCTCGAGAAAAATGGGCGAAGTTTCCACGCCCCTTTTTGGTACCTCCCACACAAATGCAACATTTTGCACCAAAAGTTAACAGCTTATAGCATTAATAGCAGTGTATAGAAATACTTGAAATTGTACAGTGTACTGCTTTTATAGTACCTATAATCCAGAGAAAAGTTGGCGTTGTTGGCGCGCCCCTTTTGGTACTTCCCACACAAATGGACCATTTTGAACCAAAAGTTAAAAGCTTATAACTTTAATACCAGTACGTACTTTAAAGCTATAAAATGCAATTTACATTCATAATAATTTAATTAAAACAAAAAATAAATACATTTTTGAATTTTTTTTTGGGACTCAAGGTGAGGTTTTCATATGTCGGTTTACCCGACTGAACTTTCTTCCATGTTTTAATACTTATTGCCACCCTTGTACCATATTTAAAACCCTTTTTCCCAAATGCTTGAATGGCTAACTTTACGACAAAATTCCCTCATCTAGCTCTTTCCGTTTTGATTTGTCGGTGGAATTTATTCTAGCTTCAACCATTTGGGCTGGGCAGGAAGATACATTTAAACCCCTAAAGAAACAAGTTAAGATAGAAAAAACTAATAAGATTTTTTTTTAAATTGCTTATTAAAGACGTAAGAAATTTGAAATTTTTAACTGTAGGTTAGCACTAACCATGGGGAGACTATGATATGTGAGGACCCGTTTATAAAAACAAACAGTTGTCCATTTAGTCGAAAAGAGCGAAGCCCATATCGTCATCGGATTCCTCCTTCTTTTATTCCTTCTTGGCCTCAGCGGCGGGAGTAGCACCACCAGCAGCAGCAGCACAAAAAAATAAGAATATCAATTAAGGGAATGTTATCGAAAGCTCGCATATAGAACGTTAATCTTTGTATAATCCAACGTTTGTATACCCTCCACCATAGGATGGGGGGTATATTCATTTTGTCACTCCGTTTGTAACACCTCTAAATATTGATCTGAGACCCCATAAAGTATATATATTTTTAATCGTCGTAAAATTCTAAGACGATTAAGCCATGTCCGTCTGTCCGTCCGTCCGTCTGTCCGTCCGTCCGTCTGTGGTAATCACGCTACAGTCCGCAATAATAGAGCTAGGTTGATCAAATTTGGTACAAATACTTCTTATAGTTGCAGGTTGTTTGGGATTGCAAATGGGCCATATCGGTCAATGTTTTGATATAGCCCCCATATATAGCATCTAACTTGTTGTGATTTCTACTGTTCTCACCTACTATATTTTTTTGTGTTTTCGGTGTTATTTTCTTTAGGTTTGAGTTATTTTGTGAGGTCACATGCTATCCATGGTGGAGGGTATATAAGATTCGGCATGGCCGAACTTAACGCTTTTACTTGTTTTTCCTTTCAATGGGCTCAAGATCTAAAATTAACTGTAATTTTTTAGTTATCAATAACTGCCATAGTAATCGATAACTTACATACTTATCGATTCCACTCAAAGACCCTTTGGTACGCGTAGCCGTCGGCATTGGACATATCCCAGAAAAAAAATTCTTTAAACCTGGCGGAAGAACGGCCTCGCTTAAACACTCGTTCGCGTAACCTGTTTTAGACATTTCGATAACTCCAAAGATATATCGATCGATTTGGACATTTTTCATTCAAATGAGCTCAAAATAATAAAGAAGGTAAAAAAAATAATTGTTTTCACTTTTGATATTTCGATAACTAATGTAGTTTCTTTCTTATTTTAATTTCATTTGGAGTGATTTGAATCTCAAAATAGAATTTTTTGAGTGGCAAATGTTTTTATTTTCAGAATTGAATGTAGGTTTTTTGAATTTCAAACCTAATTTTCGAAATTCAGTTGATGTTTTTTTTTTAATTTCGTACGCAAACTTTGAATTGATTTCTCCATATGGCGCCAGACTTCATAGAATGTTGTAAGGCCAGCGACGGAGCATCGATTCAATATTATATCATTAATTTCGTAATTATCAAATCGTTGCCCATCATTGTGTCGTTATTATTATTGGCTATGATTTCGGTTATTGTTTACTTTATATAACTCAATCATACAAGAGATTTATGAAATGTTTGTTAATATTATTTTTAAATAATAAACAATAAATACTTTGCTCTTATTAAGATAATATAGTTTTATTTGATTAGCGAATGAATCGCATGAAAACGCAACACACAAGAAAAATACCCGCCAGAGAAGCAAGTTCATATTGTGAAAATGAACATGAGTAGATGTCGAGAAATCGAAAGAGTTCAATACTTTCAGACAGTACTTTTAATCCTCCCCTCTCCACTTAATTAGATCTTAATGGAATGACGTCAAGATTTAAATGTGTGTGTGTTTTTTGTTAACTATACTCGTATATGTATGTACGATACGTACTCACCCATACATCCATAAAAAATATCTTTATGATTGTGAATATATTGTGAAAAAGGTGTTAATTTATATTGAAAATACTAGAAACTTTATATTTTAATTCAAAAAATCACATGACTGAATTTATGGCCAGTTTAATAATTAATAATTTTTAATCATGTATATGTATTACATATTTATAATCAAGTTACGACGAATCTGCCAATATTGAGATTCATTTTTAGTTGATATTAATTAATATAATAAAAAAAATTGTATTTTTGTGGACAATCCTACTTTTCTCGAAAGTTAATGTCAACTAATTTTATTTTTGAGTATTATGTTTCTGTATATGTGAGCATAATTTCGATTCTGGACAAAGTGCAGAATTTTCTTTGCCCTTTTCACGAAAACTGCACTTTTATAACACAATTTGGAAATTTGAAAATTTTAGTTAAGTTAAATTCGAGGGTCTACATAATTTCGACTTTAAAGTTGCAAATATTTTTTAGTATTTCGTTTCGATGGGGTAATAGTTTTTCCAGACGCGAAAGCGCAATTAGTCTTCTCTCAGTAGGGACGGCCGTGATGTAAATCATTTCCATCGAGTATCTTCTACGATAAAGTCTCTCCTGCCAGTATTTCGACGTCGTCAGAGTTTGCATGACGTCCCGTCAAAAAAATAGGTTTAGATCTAAAATATCTCAGTTGCAGACTCTGGCACAGACACTGATCTCAGTGGTCGGCTCTCATATATATATAGATGAGGACCTCAGTGGCCAACTCTCATATATGTAGAGGAGGACCTCAGTTCCGACACTTATATATAGAAAGACTTCAGTTCTCGACTCTACTATACCTCTATAGTAGAGATCTCAGAAATCGGCTCTAGTATAGAGGAATATTTCAGTGGTTGAAACTCTCATATAGAGTAAATCAGTGGTCGACTCTCATATAGAGGAAAACCTCAGTGGTCGACTCTAGTAGAGAAGAAGACCTAAAGATTGACTCTTATATGGAGGAAGACCTGAATGTTGACTTTACTATGGAGGAAGACCTCAGTGGTCGACTCTCATATAAAGGAAGACCTTAGTGATCGACTCGCATATAGAGGAAGACCGCAGCCGTCGACTACCCTATAGAGGAAGGCCGCAGTGGTCGATTCTCATAAAAAGAAATACCTCAGTGGTCTCATAAAGAGGAGTATCGCAGTGGTCGACTTTTATACAGAGGAAGTTCTCAGTGGTCGACCCTCATATAAAGGAAGACCTCAGTGATCGACTCGCATATAAAGGAAGACCTCAGTCGTCGACTCTAGTATAGAGGAAGACCTCAGTGGTCGACTCTCATATAGAAGAACACCTCAGTGGTCGACTCTTATATAGAGGAGAACCTCAATGGTCGACTTTCATAAAAAGGAAGAACTCACTGATCGGCTTGCAATCTAGTAAAGCCGCAGTGGTTGACTCTCATATAGAAGAATAACTCAGTGGTATAGAAGAAGAAAGCATTGGTCGACTCTTGTAAGATATCAATCGTCGATTCTCATAGGACTTCAGTGATCGATTCTACTACAGAGGAGGTCGACTGTCATATACAGGAAAACCTCAGTTGTCGACTATATTATAGAGGAAGTGGCCGACGCTCTGAATGTTGACTCCCATATAGTGGAATAACGTACCGTAGTGGTGTACTATCATATAGAGGAATACCTCAGAGGTCGACTATCCTATAGCGGAAGGCCGCTGTGGTCGATTCTCATATAGAGAAATACCTCAGCGTTCGATCTCATATAGAGGAGGACCGCAGTGGTCGACTATTATATACTTATAGAGGAAGTCCTCAGTGGTCGAGTCTGATAAAGATGAAAACATCAGTGGTCGAGTCTGATATAGATAAAGACAACAGTGTTTGACTTTAGTACAGTTCTTCAGAGGTTGTCTCTCATATAGAGGAAGACCTAAATACAATAATTTCCATTTATACTCATATTTACATAGAGTCCCATATGTCACAATCGTTTGATTGTTTAAGAAACGATGGATTTGACTGGGGATACCTTCCCATGTAAACTAAACAATCCACGATCTTCAACTTGAACTTGATTTTTTCATTCAGAAAAAATTTCTAAAAATGTTTTGGCATTAGACAAATGCTGGCAACTGACAGCTGCGAATTTACATGATACACCCGAAGAAAAATCACATTTTATTTTAATAGTGTTCATTTAAAGTAAAAATTTAAAACATTCAAAAGCCAAATAATAATTATGAAAAACAAAACAGCAGTTAGTCCTAATGGCACAGAGGCGGGGACCATGGTAATGAGCATTTATTTCACGCCTTAAATAAATAAATAATATCTTTATGATTGTGAATATATTGTGAAAAAGGTGTTAATTTATATTGAAAATACTAGAAACTTTATATTTTAATTCAAAAAATCACATGACTGAATTTATGGCCAGTTTAATAATTAATAATTCTTAATCATGTATATGTATAAAATATTTATAATCAAGTTACGACGAGTCTGCCAATTTTGAGATTAATTTTTAGTTGTTGGTATTAATTAATATAATAAAAAAATAATATTTTTGTTGACGATTCTACTTTTCTCGAAAGTTAATGTCAACTAATTTTATTTTTGAGTATTATGTTTCTGTATATGTGAGCATAATTTCGATTCTGGACAAAGTGCAGAATTTTCTTTGCCCTTTTCACGAAAACTGCACTTTTATAACACATTTTGGAAATTTGAAAATTTTAGTTAAGTTAAATTAAATTCTAGGGTCTACATAATTTCGACTTTAAAGTTGCAAATATTTTTTAGTATTTCGCTTCGATGGGGTAACAGTTTATCCAGACGCGAAAGCGCAATTAGTCTTCTCTCGGTAGGGACGGCCGTGATGTAAATCATTTCCATCGAGTATCTTCCATGATAAAGTCTCTCCTGCCAGTATTTCGACGTCGTCAAAGTTTGCCTGACGTCCCGTCAAAAAATAGGTTTAGATCTAATATATCTCAGTTGCAGACTCTGGTACAGACACTGATCTCAGTGGTCGGCTCTCATATATATATATAGATGAGGACCTCAGTGGCCAACTCTCATATATGTAGAGGAGGACCTCAGTTCCGACACTTATGACTTCAGTCCTCGACTCTACTATAGAGGAAGATCTCAGAATTCGGCTCTAGTATAGAGGAATATTTCAGTGGTTGAAACTCTTATATAGAGTAAATCAGTGGTCGACTCTCATATAGAGGAAAACCTCAGTGGTCGACTATAGTAGAGAAGAAGACCTAAAGATTGATATTATATGGAGGAAGACCTGAATGTTGACTTTACTATGGAGGAAGACCTCAGTGGTCGACTCTCATATAAAGGAAGACCTTAGTGATCGACTCGCATATAGAGGAAGACCGCAGCCGTCGACTACCCTATAGAGGAAGGCCGCAGTGGTCGATTCTCATATAAAGAAATACCTCAGTGGTCTCATAAAGAGGAGTATCGCAGTGGTCGACTTTTATACAGAGGAAGTCCTCAGTGGTCGACCCTCATATAAAGGAAGACCTCAGTGATCGACTCGCATATAAAGGAAGACCTCAGTCGTCGACTCTAGTATAGAGGAAGACCTCAGTGGTCGACTCTCATATAGAAGAAAACCTCAGTGGTCGACTCTTATATAGAGGAGAACCTCAATGGTCGACTTTCATAAAAAGGAAGAACTCACTGATCGGCTTGCATATAGAGGAAGACTTCAGACGTCGACTCTAGTAAAGCCGCAGTGGTTGACTCTCATATAGAAGAATAACTCAGTGGCCAACTCTCATATAGATGAAGACTTCAGTGGTCGATTCTCATATAAAGGAAGGCCTCAGCGGTCGATTCACATATAAAGGAAGGCCTCAGTGATCGACTCTCATAGGAGGAGGAAGATTTCAGTGGTCGACTCTCATATAGAAGAAGAAAGCATTGGTCTACTCTTGTAAGATATCAATCGTCGATTCTCATAGGACTTCAGTGATCGATTCTACTACAGAGGAGGTCGACTGTCATATACAGGAAAACCTCAGTTGTCGACTATATTATAGAGGAAGTGGCCGACGCTCTGAATGTTGACTCCCATATTGTGGAATATCGTACCGTAGTGGTGTACTATCATATAGAGGAATACCTCAGAGGTCGACTATCCTATAGCGGAAGGCCGCTGTGGTCGATTCTCATATAGAGAAATACCTCAGCGTTCGATCTCATATAGAGGAGGACCGCAGTGGTCGACTATTATATACTTATAGAGGAAGTCCTCAGTGGTCGAGCGTGATAAAGATGAAAACATCAGTGGTCGAGTCTGATAAAGATGAAAACATCAGTGGTCGAGTCTGATATAGATAAAGACAACAGTGTTTGACTTTAGTACAGTTCCTCAGAGGTTGTCTCTCATATAGAGGAAGACCTAAATACAATAATTTCCATTTATACTCATATTTACATAGAGTCCCATATGTCACAATCGTTTGATTGTTTAAGAAACGATGGATTTGACTGGGGATACCTTCCCATGTAAACTAAACAATTCACGATCTTCAACTTGAACTTGATTTTTTCATTCAGAAAAAATTTCTAAAAATGTTTTGGCATTAGACAAATGCTGGCAACTGACAGCTGCGAATTTACATGATACACCCGAAGAAAAATCACATTTTATTTTAATAGTGTTCATTTAAAGTAAAAATTTAAAACATTAAAAAGCCAAATAATAATTATGAAAAACAAAACAGCAGTTAGTCCTAATGGCACAGAGGCGGGGACCATGGTAATGAGCATTTATTTCACGCCTTGATTGGGAAAAATTCTTTATTACACTTGTCAGCAACCATTCGACCGAACCGACTCAATGGGGTTTTCCACCGTTGAGTGTCTTTGGCCTGTCCATATGTATGCATATTGAGGTAGACGCTATTGTTTGAGTATATCTACCGTATACGAAGTGGACCAAATATAAGTTTCTTTTTAGAAAAAAAAATATTGTTTTTGGCTTATTACACTGAGGAACAAAAAAAAATTACCGAGGTTCTGGCAGGTAAGAAGTTTAAAAATTTGCTTATGGAAGTAATTTTAAGGGGTGTCAATATTTCCTCTTTTTTTACCCTCCACCATAGGATGGGGCTATATTAATTTTGACATTCCGTTTGTAACAATTCAAACTTTTGATCTGAGACCCCATAAAGTATATATATTCTTAATCGTCGAAAAATTCTAAGACGATTTAGCCATGTCCGTCCGTCCGTCTGTTGTAATCACGCTACAGTCTACAATAATTGAGCTAGATGACTGAAGATTGGTATATATATAGCTGAAATTTGTTACCTTATAGCTGCAGGTAACTTGGGATTGAAAGTGGGCAATATCGGTACATTTTTTGATATAGCCCCCTTATATAGCATGTCCCCGATTTGACTTCTTAACGTCATAGAGACCAAAAATGTAAACTCATAAGGCTGAAAATTGGTAACTGGGGGATTTTCCAATAAGAGTAATATGATTTCTTGGAACAAAAAACACTTATTGTTAAGGAAATTTAAAAGTTTTTTATTTAATGTGAAGTACAATCGATACAATTAAGTTCTAAATAAAACGTCATTCAAATGGCCTCCACGACTTCTTCAGCAGGAACGTATTCGATGAACCCAATTTTCTAGCACTTTTTCCACTAAATCAAGTCGTATGTCATGAATGGCACGTTCAATATTGACTTGTAAAGCTTGAAGAGAGTCTGGTTTATTTTGAAAGAAAAATGACTTAAAATAACCCCACAAGTAATAGTCTAATGGTTTTAAATCACAACTTCTTGAAGGCCATTCAATATTACAATTTCTTGAAATAATCGAATCTCCAAACTTCTCTCGCAACAATTCAATTGTTTCATTTGCTGTGTGGCACGTTGCCACAATCGGTCAATGGCAAAAAGATAGCTCTTAACGAGAGCTAAAATATTGCTCATGAGTGTCAGGGTCGTAGGTCGACTGGAAATTGTTTTTTTTTTGGATTTAAAAAAAATGGACTTAGCATCATTTTCAAATGTGAACGGAAAGTTTATTTTTGCTGTAGCTCCTTAACGGTACATCGAATCGGGAATCGGTCAATGGCAAAAATATAGCTCTTAACGAGAACTAAGATATTGCTCATGGGTGTCAATATCGTAGATCGACTGCAAAGTGGTTTTTTGGATTTAAAAAAAGTGGACTTAGCGCACGAAATGTTGCAATTGGAGAAAGATTATTTTGATAACAAAACTGAATAATTTCTAAACGTTGTTCTTGCGTATATCTCTTTATGATGAAATTGTAAACACTACTGAATACAATGAAAAACAAATGACAGATCATGACATACAACAAATGGCCGAAACGTCACTTCAAAATCATATCATCCCTATTGGAAAACCCTATATATACCCGGAATCCTTCACACGAACAACGGTAGCCATAGGTCCATGTTTCGATATAGCCCCCATACAAAGGTCCCTCTAGATTTGAAATCGTGAACAACACCCCTAAAAATGGGGAGGGGAAGAAATGTTCTACAAAAATGTTGGCCATAGAATTTTACTATATGTGTCAAAAAACACTAAAGCCAAAAATTTAACACAACCTCCCACTCCTCTTGATATTGCTTCGAACACCATGTCGTGTAAGTAAGATAATTCATTCAACCTAGTGTCTCGACCAGGCCAAAGAGGGTTTTGAATGTGGAATGTGACTGTCAGGGTTTGTGTTAAGTTTTTGGTATGTTGTGGTTTCTGATACATATAGTAAATATTTTTGTAGAACATTTTATTCATGCCCTCCCCATTTTAGGTGAGTTTTTTAAGATTTATTGAAATAGTTCCAAAAATGACAGTTACGTGGGGAGCTAAATGGTTAACATGTTTGACAAAAATTTTCCTCCTAGTGTTTTAAGTAATATTGCTGAACATATCCTATATATAAAATGTAAGGATCACAAAGTTGCCGATTCATCATAAAAATGTAAAAAAGGGGCGGAAATATTGACACCCCTCTAAAATGACTTCCATACGTAAACTTTCAAAACGCCGATACAAGTATATTCTGTTTTTATCCCCTCTATCAGAATCCATTGTCAGAAACTTGTTATTTTCGAAAAATAGCAAATATATCTAGCTATATGGCTAGCTGGATATTCTTCTTAGGGCTCTTCATCATTAATGGATAGTTCGCATAACATTGGTCTTTCACGGTACCCCCCAAACAAAAAGAAATCAAACGGCCTCAAATCGCAGCCACTTCAAAAAGAAACCGCTGGATGGTCCACCCTGTATATATACATATATATAAATTTATATTACGATTATGTTGAAAAACAATAATTGCTTGTTTTTCCCTATGACGACGACGGCGATGATGATGACAATGATGATATATGATAATGATGAAGATGAAGATAAAGGCCCAATGCTGTGCTGACTGTGCTGTGGCTGTTCAAGATGAATGATGGGGGATGATTCCCAATACCATTCGCTATGGCCTGCTGCTGCTACGGCTACGGCTACTGATGTTCATTGCCTTTTAGTTTTCGATATCCCACTAACACTTCTTGTCTTTGCTTGTCTGATATAACTTTTTTTTTTGCTAGGAATCGGAACAAAAATAAAAGGAATGCCAATCAGAAAAATTTGTTTTATTTTTATTTGCTAACAATTTCATTTAATTTTTTTTGTGTGTTTTTTTTACGGCGGTGGGTACGAGTATGGATGGCTACTACAAGTACATCAAGTATTTTTGAGTGTTTCTGGTACCGCGGTCGAGTTAGAATGCTTTTCAATTTTTCGCGCTAATCTCAGGAAAATCGCACAGTTTTGTTGTTTTTTGGTTTGGTTTGTTTGTTTGGCCGTTTTGCAAAAGACCAACAGTTTTTGGTCTATCTGCGAGTGCTTCTTGCATCGCGTTCGGGTTAGAATGATTTTCGGTTGTTCGCGCTAGTAGTCAAAACTAGAAAAACTAAATATTTTTAAATAACATTTCTTTTCACTTATTGCAAAAGAAAAACGATTATGTGATCGTTTTGAAAAGAAGAAAAAAAAACGCAGAGCAATATTAAAAAAAAAAAACAAATATTCTAAATCATTGGAGAAAATATTAAACAAAGTGAAAGTGGTGTAAAAATTTTATCAAAATGAGTGAAATCTGGATGTATGGTCCGGATTATGCGGACGATGATGACGACGATGATCTGGAGGAGCTGGAGGAGGAAGAAGAGGATTACTTTGATTTGCCGCCGATTATATCGACAACGCTACAGCCTACTCCAGAGGAGGGAGAACCGTCCGATAAAAAGCGGCATCGCATGGATATCACCATAACAATGAAAAAAGTTGAGGTGAATATTTTGAATTGACGGAATTAAATACCAATTAAACTGCTTACATAATTTTCATCAGAGTCCTTGCAAGGAAGCATACCAAATTTGTAACAAAACATTATTTTGACTACAATTTAATGATTTTTTAATGATCTGCAATTTCAATGGCTATGTACGAGTAGGTATGTCGTTGACACTTTTCACTCCCACACATTTTTTTGATATGTTATGACGATAGCTATTAAAACTCTTAAAACAAAATACGTATGGCATTGAAAACAAGAAGATTCGTGTTTTCATTTTCTCATACTCTGCCCTACAGCTATGGAAATTGTATTATTAATACAATATTGTTTTGGAAACTGTTTGCACAAAATGTGTTTATGTGCAATTATATTTTATTTTCAAATAAACAACAAATATTTGGAGCTCATTATAAAATGCAAACAAATAAACATTGAAATATATATAAACATTAAACAAGTAAGAAAATTTTAGTCGGATAAGCTCACTTTGAGATATCTGGTGCATACTCCGTGTAAATTAAAAAAAATCGAATCGAAGTGAAAAAACAATTGTTTTTTTTAATTCCATGAAAAATGGTCCGTTACGTTCGGCGGCCGGAAGTTGGACTCCAAGAAAATGCACCCCAAATTGAAAATGAAAGTGCGCCCCAAATTTGGGGTCCATTTTCGTTACAAAGACTAATTTAGGAAATTACACCCCAATCAATAAAAAGCATGAATGAAAATAAACCCCACACAAACTAAGAAATTTTCTCTTCCCAAATTTGGGGAGTACGTAATAATACACGTATACGAACCTATTTTCTAATTATAAATCTTTGCCTGCGCGGTCGGCCTTCGACCTCTGTTTAAGACTTTCACCTATGGACAGGATCAAAAGTTGGTAACGTGGAGCCAATCCTTTACGTGTAACCTCTCCTGTTTCTAAATTTATAGATGAAAATAAGCCCCAAAAAGCAGAAAAGAAATGAAATTAAACCCCGAAAAGCCCAAAAAAATTAAATTAAGCCCCAAAAAAAATTGTTGTTGTTTGACATGTTATTTTTTAGGGCCCATATTCATAATGTTCTCTTTTAAACGACGTAAACTTTGTAAAAATCGGTTCAGCCGTTCAAGAGCAATTAAAAAGGTTTTATATTTCAGTAAAACACAAAATGCAGTTCTTAAATTTAAAATCTCCATACAATTTTGAGAACTATTTTTTAATAAATAAATGAGAGCAAAATGTAATAAACTTTTTAGTCAAAAATAAAATGCATAGGTTACTATTAATTAATTGTCTTTAATAACAAATATGAAACTATTTAGATGATTACTTCAGAAGTTATGGGAAATTTGTGTTCGAATGAATCTGTAAATATGTGGGGGGTACCAGAAGTGGTTGGACGAATACACATATTTTGCTCTGGTGTTGACGGATAGGTAGTATATATCAGTATAACGGGTTTTCCAATAGGGATGAAATGATTTTGAAGTGACGTTTCGGTCATTTGTGATATGTCATGATCTGTCATTTGTTTCTCATTGTATTCTGTAGTGTTTACAATTTCATCATGGAGAGATATATGCAAGAACAACTTTTACAAATTATTCAGTTTTATTATCAAAATAATCTTTCTCCAATTTCAACTTTTCGTGCGCTAAGTCCATTTTTTTAAATAACAAAAAAACACTTTCCAGTCGACCTACGACATTGCTCTCGTTAAGACCTATCTTTTTGTCATTGACCGATTCCCGATCCGACGTACAGTTAAGGAGCTAGAGCAAAAATAAACTTTCCGTTCACATTTGAAAATGATGCTAAGTCAATCCAAAAAACACACTTTCCATTCGACCTACGACTATGACACCCATGAGCAATATTTTAGCTCTCGTTAATAGTTATCTTAGCCACCGATTGTGGCTACGTGCCACACAGCAAATGAAACAATTGAATTGTTGCGAGAAAAGTTTGGAGATTCGATTATTTCAAGAAATTGTGATATTGAATGG
This sequence comes from Eudasyphora cyanicolor, assembly GCA_963930755.1. Lineage (NCBI taxonomy): Eukaryota > Metazoa > Arthropoda > Insecta > Diptera > Muscidae > Eudasyphora > Eudasyphora cyanicolor. The sequence continues at coordinate 11,831,354 of OZ005734.1, forward strand.
CCTCCAAGAAGTTGTGATTTAATACCATTAGACTATTTCTTGTGGGGTATTTGAAGTCATTGGTCTTTCGAAATCAACCAGACCCTCTTCAAGCTGTACAAGTCAATATTGAACGTACCATTCATGACATACGACTTGATTTAGTGGAAAAAGTGCTGGAAAATTGGGTTCATCGGATTCGTTCCTGCAGAAGAAGTCGTGGAGGCCATTTGAATGACGTTTTGTTTAGAACTTAATTCTATCGATTGTACTTCACATTAAATAAAAAACTTTTGAATTTCCTTAACAATAAGTGTGTTTCTTTTTTCAAAGAAATCATATCACTCTTATTGGAAAACCCTGTGGATGAAAAATCTGGATATAGTTATGTATAGGGGCTAAATCTAAATCTGAACCAATTTTCTAAAAAAATTTCCCAAGAAACTTTAATCTGCTAAATTTTATAAATTTCAGTTCGAAAATGCCGATTTTATAGGCATTAATGCAAAATCGAGATATATGTATATTAGGGCGGGTCAAAAAAAATATAGCGGTTGTCCGCATCTCAAATGCATTACATTGTAGATTATATTGTCAATAATACCTCCAGAAATTTTCACGAGAAAATCTTCTTGAGAAAAAAAATTAAGATGAATGAGACATTTGAACTTTTTTCGGAATTCCACACAAAATTAAAAAAATCATCAAACTTTGATCCCCTTTCTTGAAAAACTACCTTTTTCACTTAGCATAGTTTAGAATGGAGGTATAGATATAGGAAGTTCTTTCTCAAGTGTCACACGTCAAAAATTGGATCTTTCTGAAATTCTCAGAAAATGTTATCCTAGTATGTGGGAGTAAGGACCCACAATATTAAAGAAATTAAATGAAAACTGGTGGCAGGGGGCGAGGTTAAATGGCTTTTTTTCCTCTGTAATGTTTTTTTGAAGTTAGTTTTAATGCTACACATCATAAGAAATTAAAAATAGAAAAGATTTTACGTGCACTTTTCATAAAAATATTAATTTTATTTTAAACCATTTATTTCGGTCACTTTTTGCTGAAATAAAAATATAAATTGCGATATCTCAGAATCGATCTAATTTTTTTCCTTAAATTTTTTATAAAAAATTGTCCATATGTACTATACTGATGCTGTATATTTTGGAGTGGGACCGACTTTGGTTCAGAAGTTACATAATTATAACTGAAAATCTTCACCAAATTACAAAGATAAAATATTTGAAAAAAATAACAAACAAAATATAATTGAAAACACATACAAATATTTGTACCCTCACTTTAGTGTGACGAGGGTATAATATCATTTGCTACGGAAAAAAGTGTAACACGTCGAAGGAGTGACCTAAGACCCCAAGGATGTTCGGAGGAAATCCGTTTTGGGTCATTTTAAGTCGAATTAGCAATGCCCGTCCGTCTGTCTGCCTGCTGGCTGGTGCGCTCGATAACTCTCGAAAGGAGTAACCGATTGACCTCAAATTTGGTACGTGGTAATATTTTTTTCTATCTCCGGCTAAGTTCGAAGATGGGCCATATTGGTCCACTCCTTCTAGTACCTCCCCCACAAAGCGTTAAAATGTTGTGAAATATTGATTCTTTAATAACTGCTATACTACTTATTCGAATCTTTTGAAATTCCACACATAGTATTAGCTTATTAGTCACTATCAACTCGAGAAAAATGGGCAAAGTCGCCACGTCCCTTTCGGTACCTCCCACACAAATGCACCATTTTGCACCAAAAGTTAACAGCTTATAACATTAATAACAGTGTATAAAAATACTTGAAATTTTGTACAGTATTATGCTTTTATATTGCCAACAGTCCAGGGAAAAGTGGGTGTTGTTGCCACGCACCTTTTGGTACCTCCCACACAAAGGCACCTTTTTGCACCAAAAGTTAACAGCTTATAACATTAAAACCAGTGTATAAAAATACTTGAAATTTTGTACAGTGTAATGTTTTTATAGTGTCTATAGCCCTGTGAAAAATGGGCGTTATTGCCACGCCCCTTTTAGTACCACCCACACGAAATGCCCAAATCATACCACAATTTAATGTCTCATAATGTTTATACCAGTGCACATAAATGCTTATAAGTCGGCACAGTGCAATGAATTTAAAGTATCTAATGTTCAACGAAAAAAAGTTGTATTTGATAAACCCCTTCTGGTACCTCCCACACAAATTGACAGAATAATTCGAGTAATATTCAATATTACATTACTCACAAAGTGAGGGTATACCTTACCTGAAACTTTCATACTTGTTTTTCTTTGTAATTTGGTGAAGATTTTCAGTAATGGGCTATAATTTCTACATTTGTCCATAGATTTTTCCAAGTTGGCATTGTATTCTTCCGTAAAGGTGGAACCAAAAATTTTTGACGACATTTTCTGGTTTTATGGTTTATTTCGTGACAGCAAAAAACGATTTTTTTTAATTGTTTTAACGACAGTTACTAAACTTCTGAAAGTGTTGTTTTTAATTTTTTTTGTAGTCCTCATAATTTTCTTTAATTTAAATGGTATACGTATATACTTTATCAAGCTTATTCTTCAAAAAATACGATTCCAATAAAGCCACATTTAAAGAAAAATGTGGATTTAAAAAAAATACCTTAAAAATGTTTTTTAATTTTTTATGTGTTTAGGAAACTATTTATCACAGCCCTTCGTCAGAAATTGTTTAAACTACTGTAATCATTGCAAAAGCAATATTAAAATAGTAGACATTTACATGATTGATACAGAAGTTATGGGGTTTGACAATACGCCCATTTTGCACTGAACGACTTGTACGACTATAATAGAGTGAAATTAATGAACCTCTTAATGTTTTTTCTATTATACTCTAATTAGTCAAATCGCCTAAAATACATTAGATGAAAACAGTTTTTCTTTTTCTAATTCCCCAAAAAATAAGATATTCCTAAAATATACAGAATGTTCAGAATTAGAGTAAATGTGATTGTTTTCCATAACAGATGAGGATGAGAACCTATGGGGAAGAACTCTTAATTGGAATAAATGCCACTGCATAAGTAATCCTCTTATTGTATGTTTCAATAAGATTCGATTTCATTGAAAATAATCTCTTTATTATTGTTGCTGATGCTATTGTTTCTGTCCCCCGTTTCCCCTCAGTTCACCATTCTCCTTCTTCATCGTATGTATAATGTGAATCACTTTGATTGACAGTTGATACTGTTGAAAAGTGACAATCAATTATGGAATAATTTGTCCAATTTTCTGTTGACACCACACCAGACACAAACACACACACGCACTCATACTCCAATTCTCACGTTATTGTTCGAATATTTAAAAAACAAAATGTTTAATTACTTTTCGGTTTTACTTTTGTAACATTATTGTCATTTTCTATTGTTATGAGGTATTAATTTTAAATATTTTTTTCTAATAACAATAGCAGAAGTAATTGATATTTGTCCTCTTAATAGTTCAATATACTTGTAAACGTGTAACGATTGTTTTGGACAAAACAAGCAGGTATATTTTTCATGTCACAACATTTTGTGACATTTGTGTGATCGTTTACAAAATAAAGTTTTAAAAGCTCAAATGAACCTAATTAATTTCTAGGTAAATTATACGGTTGTAAATTGGATGTTTTGCAAACAAACATTACACGCGATATAGAGTAGGAATTTAGTAGTTTCTATGGGAGATGCCAAAACGGGGGATAAATTATGAATGTGTAAAAAATGAGGCGGAAAAAAACTTGTTTGCAGCATAGTGTTTATTAAAACATTTCCCTTTAACCGAGAATGGATTTGAATATATAAAATAAAACCACATAATACCATTTCTTACATTACGCAGAGCGAGATTGGCATGTATTTGAAACGTTTTTATTATTTTTGGTGTTTTTCCAACTAAAAACGTAACTAAATTGAAACTAAGTCATTTGTTTCTGGTTCTCTGCAAATTGTAAATTTCTGTTTAAATGTTACATCATTGAGTAGCTGAGACGAAAATAAATCGGGGGAACACCTGTAGACTCAACGTGAACAATTGAAACACTCGCACGGCATGGCACGACACGCCGTCAAAGCTTACGCATTGTCATGACGAAAGCATGCCACGAACCCAAACATGCTCTCACATACACACACACACACAAGCACAATTTATTTTCTCAGTGTGCATGCAGGGCTTTGTTTGACACACAAAACCCGGAAATCCTTTGAAACAGCAGCAAACACCTGCAACCAATACATGCGCAATGCAGACGTCATAGAATCAGCCAAACAATGGCAGAATAACCCAGCCACCAACCATTAATAGTATATGATTACCTCCTCTCACTATCCGAATTGTTTTGCTGTTATTCGCGCTCATACATAAACTCACTCCCCCACATACATATGTATATAATGAAGTGATACGAAGGCAAACAAGAGAGAGAACGAGCAAACGAGCAAACGAGCTCATGCAGTGACATTAACCTTTGGAAAGAACTGTGTCGACGAACGCTTTGAAGCTTTTGCATTACGAGTATATTGGAGAAACAGCTGTTTCATTGTTGTCTGACATTATTTGGCAAAGTTAAAGCTTTCTAAAAAAAAATAACTGGAAGAGTGAGTGGCAGATAATGAAAACAATTGATAATAGCTTAGGATAGGTGGTGAAGTTGTTTTAACACTAACTACTCTATCAAATCATTTTCAGGTTTCACACAGAACCCTTTGAGACCTACATAACTGTTTGTTTATTGTGAGCAAAAAAACGAACTTTATTGGACTTTTACAAGGTTGCGAACAGTTCAACATCTTTTCATGCTTCTATTTGATTACACTGAAAGAAAATATTCGAGCCGAAGGCATATAGTTTTGACAAACTTTCAAAACGGTCATATTTAAATTTCAAATAAATTCATTAATACATTTTAAGAAACTTGACGTAACATTTAGAAAATTGCCCTAATTTCCAGTGTGGAATGTATCAACTTTTCTTTGGCTCGAAATCATTGCCATTATCAAAATTGCATGATTTTAAACAGCGTATCTGGCAAATTTCGACCTTCGCTATCAACACACTGCTCCATACGTTTTCTGAAGTTTTCATGAACCCTAACAAGCATGTCGACTGGTATTCTGCCAATTTCAGCCTCAATATTTTTAATTATGTCTTCCAAAGTGTTGGGACGGTTGCTATGTACCCAATTTACAATTGATTGCCGCCCAGGAACACGTCCGCGTGGGGGAACATCGAATCGTAAACGAAAAGCACGCTGCACTGCAATGATCGAATGCGCATTTGAAAAATGTCTAATGCATGATTGCAGACGAATACAAATCTTCCGTCAGCCACTATAAGCCACGCACACTCTCCACTCTCTTCGAACAACAGTGCCGCCACAGCCGCGCTCCACCCTGTACATGAGAGTGGCTCAAGTTTGTAGGGAAATGTAAAACTATACTGAGATTCTTTATCCACAAGCTTGATTTTGTTCCATTTGTCAAATTATACCTGTATACCAAAAATTAGCAATCGGATGGATGATATTTAGAGGTCGGCGAAACAACGATATGCCAAAAGAGGTTGACCCACATATTTTTGCATAACTCGAGAACCCTTTGTACGAATTGGTGCATCTGAATGTTTTAAAGAATCCAAAATTAAGTAGCCTTCTCCTTCTTTCAATAACTTTTTTTTCATACGTTCAGCGGTTTCAACTATATCTTACAAGATATTGCGAAAAAATCCAATTTTTGGAGAAAATGTTAATAATTCAAAAATAATAAAAGCGTCAAAAAACATCGAAAAATTCGCAATTATTAAATTTTTTAGTAGTCTTTTATAGTAAAGTCTGATCGGTCATGAATATAATGAGCCCATTCCGAAGAAAATCGATGAATAATTTAACAAGTTGTACGAGTAGATAATTTAGTCAGGTTTTAACTTCAAAACTTTCTTATCGATGTAAAATTTATAAAAACAAGCTATAAAAGCTAAGAGTGAATATTTTGGCGTTTTTTGATGTCTTAAGGTGGGTACTATGTTTTTTCGGCACGAAAAAATTTCGCAAAATGTTATTTCGAGTTGAAAAATGGAACGCTTTTTTACTAAAGTCGCATTGCAGTTTGGAAGTGTGTGTGTCAAAGTGTCACTTTTATATGTATGTATGTGTGTATATGTATGTGAATTTTTTCTTTTTGCTAATATAGTTGAAACGAAACAAAAGTTAAAATTCTAATCAATAAACAATTAATTGGTATAATGCCGACTTAGAAAATTGTTAATTTAAATGTCAGAAAGGAAATATTGTTGGAGATCATTGTGTTAATTATTTTGTGTTGTTGCGGTGGCGATGTTCGTGAGGCATCAAAAGCCAGTGTAGTACAATGTTATAAATAACAATATAATTTCCTACTGTTGTACGATTATAAATAAATAAAATGATGTTATGATGAACCGAAAAAGATATTTTACTATTATATTTAAGGATTTACATTATGTTTGTTGATATATATAAATTATACTTCCATCCACAAAAGGGACAAATTCTTCAAACTTCTATACCTGCAAGAACTAACTATGTATGTTCTTTACAACCATTTGCAAATCGAGATCACAGGCACTGTCCAATTCCATTGTCCTACTGCTTTGGTAGCGTTAGCTGTACATAATGTTTCTCCAGGCTTTTGCACACAATTGTTCTAAACATACAAACACAAATGTACATATCTAATTACAAGACAAATTCCACATTATTACATTTAGTTACATGTCCTTCCAGTGTTTTGCACATTTTGTTTACTTTTGTACTGCAATCCAATTGGAATTTCGCTCTTCTGGTTTATTCCATAAACATAATTATTTTCCCTTTCACATCTTTGCATTCTTTTTCTTTATTTCGGATAGATAATTTAATTTATTATTCTTTATTAGGAAATTTTATTTCTAATATTTACAACAGTTGTATTTCTTGTGGACAAAAATAAATATAAACAAAGGGGAGTGCGAGAGCTGCGGCATTCAATTTGTTGCGGCGCTCAATTTTTAACGGCGTTAAATTTGTAGCGGCGCAAAATGTTAATTTTTCACGTTGAAATAAACATAGTACCACAAACGAAAAAATTTCGCACTTTTTTTCGCGACTTTGTTTTTATATGGGATTTCAACGCGAAAAGTGAACATAGTACCACGCTTTACATAAGAATCTATTCTATTACATAAGAATCAAACAGAAACCCAAAAAAACAAAATTTTGTTTTTGTCATCCGGTGTAATCCAACTGGTCAATAAATAAGAAACAAGTAAGAAAGTTTCAGTCGGGTAAACCGACTAAGGTATACCCTCACTTTGTGAGTAATGTAATATTGAATATTACTCGAATTATTCTGTCAATTTGTGTGGGAGGTACCAGAAGGGGTTTATCAAATACACCTATTTTTCGCTGAACATTAGATACTTTAAATTCATTGCACTGTGTCGAATTATAAGCATTTATGTGCACTGGTAAAAACGTTATGAGATATTAAATTGTGGTGTGATTTGGCATTTTGTGGGGGAGGTACAAAAAGGGGTGTGGCGATAACGACCATTTTTCACAGGGCTATAGGCACTAAAAAACATTACACTGTACAAAATTTCAAGAATTTTTATACACTGGTTTTAATGTTATTAGCTGTTAACTTTTGGTGCAAAAAGGTACCTTTGTGTGGGAGGTACCAAAAGGGGCGTGGCAACAACCCCCATTTTTCCCTGGACTGTAGGCAATATAAAAGCATAATACTGTACACAATTTCAAGTATTTTTATACACTGTTATTAATGTTATAAACTGTTGACTTTTTGTGCAAAATGGTGCCTTTGTGTGGGAGGTACCAAAAGGGACGTGTCGACTTCGCCCATTTTTCTCGAGTTGATAGCGACTAATAAGCTAATACTATGTGTGGAATTTCAAAAGATTCGAATAAGTAGTATAGCAGTTATTAAAGAATCAATATTTCACAACATTTTAACCATTTGTGGGGGAGGTACTAGAAGGAGTGGACCAATATGGCCCATCTTGGAACTTAGCCGGAGATAGAAAAAAATATTACCACATACCAAATTTGAGGTCAATCGGTTACTCCTTTCGAGAGTTATCGTGCGCACCAGCCAGCAGACACACAGACAGACAGACAGACAGACGGACGGACATTGCTCATTCGACTTAAAATGACCCAAAACGGATTTCCTCCGAACATACTTGGGGTCTTAGGTCACTCCTTCGACGTGTTACACTTTTTTCCGTAGCAAATGATATATACCCTCGTATCACTAAAGTGAGGGTATAAATATAAACTAACTAAGTAGTAGATAGCCCAACTGGACATCTATTAGGGAGCATACAACCCAACTGTTCGTCAACTAAGGAGATGATAACCTCACAGGTCTTCTACTAAGAAGTAGATAACTCAACTGGTTCTCTACTAGGTGAATAGATAACTCAACCTTCGTCAACTTTGGAGTAGATAAACCAACTGGTATTCTTCTAAGTAGAAGAGGTACCCAGCCCTCTAGTAAGGAGTAAATGAACCTCTAATAAGGAGTAAAGAGCCCATATTGTCGTATACTAAGGTCTAAGATAATCCAACTTGTCTTCAACTAACTAGAATTTAAACCATGTCGTATTTTACTAAGTAGTAGATAACACATCTAGTTCTACACTAAGTATGTAGTATATAATGCAATTGGTCCTCTACTATGTAGTAGATAACCAAACTGGTCCCCTACTATGTGAGTAGAAATCCCAACTGGTAGTCAACTAAGGACTAGATAATCCTACCGGTATTTACTAAGAAGTAGATAACGAAACTGGTCATCTGCTAATGACTAAGTAGCCCAACTGATCATCTACTTAGGAGCAAATAACCAAACTTGTTGTATGCTAAAGACCAAGAAAATCCAATTGGTCATTAACTAAGAAGAATATAAAAAAAGGGTATTTTCCTAAGTTGTTGATAAGCCAACTGGACCTATACTAGGGAGTATATAACGCAACTGTTTGTCAACTAACCCAACAGGTAATTTACTATGTAGCAGATAGCGCAGAGGTTAATCTACTAAGAAGTAGATAACCCAACTGATCCTCTAATAGGGAGCAGATAACCCAACTGTAGAAAGTCCTACTGGTCGTTAACTAAGACGTAGATAACCCAACTAGTATTTTACTAAGTTGCAGATAAATCAAATGGTCTGTTAATAGGGAGTAGATAATCCAACAGTTTATCTACTAAGGATCCTCTACCAAGGTGTAAATAACCCAACTGGTTCTCTACTAGGTAAGTAGATAACTCAAGTGGTCGTCAACTAAGGAGTAGATAAACCAACTGGTAGTTTACTAAGAAGTAGATAACCCAACTGGGCTAGGAAGCAGATAAACCAAATTGTCGTATACTAAGGAGCAAGATAAACAAACTGGTTATTACCTAAAGAGAATACAAACCTAATGACACTTTACTGAGGAGTAAATAACCCAACTAATCATCTACTCAGGAGTAGGGAGCAGATAACCCAATTTGTCATATACTAAGGACCAATAAAATTCAACTGGTCATTAATTAAGCAGAATATAAGCCAACTGGTATTTTACTAAGTAGTAGATAACCCAACTTCGTATAGGGAGTATATAACGCAAATGTTCGTCAACTAAGCAGTAGCTAACCCAACTGATCGTCAACTAAGGAATAGATAAACACACTGGTATTTTACTAAAGACGTAATAACCCAACTGGTCCTCTACTAAGGCGTAGATAACCCAACTGATCTTGGGAAGCAGATAACAAAACATGTTGTATACTAAGGAGTTGGTAATTTAATTGATCGTCTACAAAGCAGTAGATGTCTCTGATGCAGTCGTAAGATCCAACAATATTTTTCGGAACATTTAACCATATCAAGCACTGCCTAGGTGATCAGGTCAGTGAGTAGTCCCAGTTCTGGGTACTGGGATCGAGTAGACTTAGGTGAATTAACACTTCACTTCCTGTACGGCAATTAAAATGGCTTTTTCAAAACCATCAAAACTGTCGTTAGTTTGCCACCTCTAATGCAATGTTTTTGCATAAATCGAATTTTGAAATACATATTAAAAAAAATAAAAAAAAAACCGCCTGATTTTTAGAAACAACATGACTCAATGACTTGCATAAATATATTTTTAAGCACCAGATAGAAAATTAAAATTTTGTCTGCATAGCATAATTTTGCGAGAACCTTTTTTCCAGCGAAGTATTAATGAAAGCTCGCGGTTGGAGTAGTGTTAAGCTATTGGAACCAAACCCACGCATAACCAAAAGTAATCAAGTTGTCCTATCCCAAAACAGATGTTTGTTTGTTTTTTGTTGTTGTGAGGCACAATAACTTTCCCTTTTGTTGTTGACCAGAATTTTGGCGGTAAATTGTGAAAGCGAAAGCGTTTTAGATATGCAACATCTGTTATACGCTTTGCAGGCAAACCCGATAAAAGCTTTACAAGACCTTTTGCGTTGTGTCAGTGTCACAGTCTCAGAGAAAAGAACTTCAAAGTTGGTGAAGCTCTCCGGAATAACTCAGTTGCCCAAGGGCTGAAAGACACTAATGTTGTTCTAAAAGGCTTCGCAAACTATAAAAACGGCCTAACAATATTTAACAATGAAGGAGTTGTAGTAATAAAACGAGACCAAAGAAAAAATTAAAATATATTTAAAATAAAAAACTTCGTTTTAATTCGGTTAAAATTTTGTTTACAATGTTTATGAAATATTCAATAAATTTGAAAATTTTATTGTGTAAAAATAAATATATAAAAACGTCAATTAATTCTGCCATAAAATATTGTTGGGTGTCATTTCAATAATAATCTGTTTCCAACTATCACGATGCACTTAAGAAAATTAATCTTTTATGTTATCCCATATAAAAAATAAAAAGAAAGTGTGTATGTGTGTGTGTGTACAAAAAAAAGTTGCTGCTCCAAAGAAGGCCTGAGTATTGAAATCATAACAACAACAATAACAAATATCATCATCAGAGTTATTATCAACGCGTAGCACTCCATCATCTCGGTGGGATTCGCTGGCCATATCCTTTTTAAAACCGTAACAAAACTGACGCCAGACACGCAATTTTTCGCGCCTCTGTTTGATTTTTTTTTGGCCCCACAGCCACTGTATTTCCTTGGTGTGCCTTCCTCAACGGGAACGAATACGACAAGAGCGCGAGTGAGAGTAGGCCTCCATCATAAATGTGTGAAGACATAAAGGGGAACCAGAAAGAAATGTTTATTATGTCAATAAATTAAATCAGTGAAAATTACCTCCCCCACCGCCCACAAATCCCTACTTTGGGGCAGCCATCGATAATGTGCTCGTACGAGTGTGTACAATAATCGTAAAATAAAACAAAGCAAGAAAAGCGCGTTCCGAAAACAAAAAAAACAACGCGTTTGCAAAAATAACGCTGATTGTTTTGCCGGTCGGTCGCTTCGCGTGCGGCCCAATTTTAATTCATCGAATATGCTTTGTTTTCCGAGGGAGTCGTAATAATTCTCATTATATCAACAGTTAGAAATAAACAAATAAACTGAAATAAATCTCGCCATGCTGATGGACAATGGCGGCCCAACGAATAGCAACAATAATGTGAAAGTGAGTCCCGGTAGAGGTGTTGTCAATGCCACTTTCACTGATAAGACAGGCGGTGGCAGTATTCGCAGCAGCTCCGCCAATGGCAATTGTAATGGTGACACATTAATTGTCTCTGTGGTGGCATGTGAGGATGACTATGTCGCCTCCGGCCAGGATGAGGCAGCTGGAAATGGCGATGGCGATGAGGACGATGATGACGACGACAACGAGGACGATGTAGTTAATAATCAGGACACTGACGAGGATGATGGCGACGATTGTGGGGAGAAAACAAAAATGCTCCCTCACAATCATGATGACGAGGAGGACGACGATGAGGATGAAAATAATGCCACGGTAATAATTTAATTTTTTCATTTGAAAATATGGCAAACAAAGAGGATGGGAAATAGTCAAAACTAAAGAAAATAAAGGAATAATTTGGTTTCACATAATTAAGATGAAATGCAACAAACAATATTGCTGGATGTGGTATGTCATCATACGACAGCAATAGTTAAATCAATTTCTTATCTAGTACTTAGTTCCGACAAGTTGAGTTATCTACTCCCTAACCGGGGACCAGTTCTGTTATATGCTCATTAGTAGAGGGCCAGTTGTGTTATCTACTACTTAGTAAAATTCCAAATGGTTTATCTATTTCTTTGTAGACGTCTAGTAGAATTATATACTCCTTAGTATGAGTCCAGTTGGTTTATGTACTCCCTAGCAGACAACAAGTTGGGTTATTAACATTTTAGTAAAATGTCAGTTGGGTTATCTATAGTTTAGTTGACGATAAATTGGGATATCTAATCCTTAATAAACGACGAGTTGTGTTATCTACTTATAGTCGGAGGCCAGATTGGTTATCTACGCTTCAGATGATAATAAATTGGGTTATCTACTACATGATAGACAACCAGTTGGGTTATATACTCCCTTATAGAGGACTAATTGTGTTCTCTACTTCTCAGTAGGCGGCTAGTTCGGTTACCTACTATTTAGTAGACGGATAGTTGGGTCAGTTGGTTATCTACTTGTTTGTCATCTAATCATATGTAGACGACAAGGTGGGTTATCTACTCCTTAGTAGAAGAAAAGTTGGGTTATTATACCCTCACTTTAGTGTGACGAGGGTATATATCATTTGCTACGGAAAAAAGTGTAACACGTCGAAGGAGTGACCTAAGACCCCAAGTATGTTCGGAGGAAATCCGTTTTGGGTCATTTTAAGTCGAATGAGCAATGTCCGTCCGTCTGTCTGTCTGTCTGTCTGTCTGTCTGTCTGTCTGTGTGTCTGCTGGCTGGTGCGCACGATAACTCTCGAAAGGAGTAACCGATTGACCTCAAATTTGGTATGTGGTAATATTTTTTTCTATCTCCGGCTAAGTTAGAAGATGGGCCATATTGGTCCACTCCTTCTAGTACCTCCCCCACAAAGGGTTAAAATGTTGTGAAATATTGATTCTTTAATAACTGCTATACTACTTATTCGAATCTTTTGAAATTCCACACATAGTATTAGCTTATTAGTCGTTATCAACTCGAGAAAAATGGGCGAAGTCGCCACGTCCCTTTTGGTACCTCCCACACAAATGCACCATTTTGCACTAAAAGTTAACAGCTTATAACATTAATAACAGTGTATAAAAATACTTGAAATTTTGTACAGTATTATGCTTTTATATTGCCTACAGTCCAGGGAAAAATGGGTGTTGTTGTCACGCCCCTTTTGGTACCTCCCATACAAAGGTACCTTTTTGCACCAAAAGTTAACAGCTTATAACATTAAAACCAGTGTATAAAAATACTTGAAATTTTGTACAGTGTAATGTTTTTATAGTGTCTATAGCCCTGTGAAAAATGGGCGTTATTGCCACGCCCCTCTTTGTACCTCCCACACAAAATGCCCAAATCATACCACAATTTAATGTCTCATAACGTTTATACCAGTGCACATAAATGCTTATAAGTCGGCACAGTGCAATGAATTTAAAGTATCTAATGTTCAGCAAAAAAAAAGTGTATTTGATAAACCCCTTCTGGTACCTCCCACACAAATTGACAGAATAATTCGAGTAATATTCATTACATTACTCACAAAGTGAGGGTATACCTTAGTCGGTTTACCCGACTGAAACTTTCTTACTTGTTTATTTCTTACTTCACGATAAATTGTGTTTTCCACTCATTAATAAACCACTACTGCTTAATAGATAGCCAGTTGGGTTATCTACTCCTTAGTCGAGGGAAGGTTTGGTTATCTACTCCTTAGTAGAGGGACAGTTTGGTTATCTATTCCTCCCTATTCGACCAGTTGTGTTATCTACTCCTTAGTAGATGAAAAGTTGCTTTATTTACAAATTAGTTGACCACAAATTGGGTTGTCTAATCCTTAGTAAACCACTACTACTAAGCAGAGGACCATTTGGACTATTTTCTCCTTAGTAGAGGAAATGTTTGGTTTTCTGCTCCTCAGTAGACGACCAGTTTGGTTATCTACTGAGTAGTTGGAGATCAGTAAGGTTATCTATTGCTTAGTTGACGAAACATTGTATTATCTAATCCTTCATAAACGATGATTAGGGTTATATACTTCTTATTCGGAGGCCAGTTTGGTTATTAGCGATTTAGATAACGACAAATTGGGTTATCTACTCCTTAGTAAACAACCAGTTGGGTTATCTACAACCATGTAAAAGTTTAGTTGTGTTATCTACTCCTAAGTAGGCGGCTAGTTAGGTTACCTACTACTTAGTAGACGGCTAGTTGGGTCAGTGGGTTATCTACATGTTTGTTATCTAATCATATGTAGTCGACCGGGTGGGTTATCTACTCCTTAGTAGAAGAAAAGATGGGTTATTTACTTCTTACTTCACGACAAATTGGCTTTTCTACTCCTTAGTAACCACTACTACTTAGTAGAGAGCCAGTTATCTACTCTTTAGTAGTGGGTATGTTTGGTTATCTACTCCTTCATATACGACCAGTTGTGTTATCTACTGCTTAGTATACGAAATGTTGAGTTATCTACATATTAGTTGACGACAAACTGGGTTATCTACTTCTTAGTAAACCACTACTACTTAGCAAAGGGCCATTTTGAGTTATATTCTCCTTAGTAGAGGAAATGTTTGATTATCTACTCCTCAGTAGACGATCAGTTTGGTTACCTTCTGAGAAGTTGGAGGTCAGTAGGGTTATCTATTGCTTAGTTGACAACAAATTGGGTTATCTTATCCTTAATAAACGATGATTTGGGTTATATATTTCTTAGTCGGAGGCCAGTTAGCTTATCAGCGATTTAGATGACGACAAATAAGTTATCTTCTCCTTAATAGACAACCAGTTGGGTTATTTACTCCCTTGTAGATGTCTAGGTGTGTTATCTACTCCTTAGTTACGTTATCTGCTCCTTAGTATACGGCTAGTTAGTGCAATGGGTTATCTACTTGTTGGTTATCTAATCCTATGTAGTCGACCAGGTGGGTTATGTACTCCTTAGTTGAAGAATAATTAGGTTATCTACTTCTAAATTCACGACAAATTGGGTTTTCTACTTCTAAATAAGCAACTACTACTTAGTAAAGGGTTATCTACTCCTTAGTAGAGAGAACGATTGGTGATCTACTCCTCCCTATTCGACCAGTTGTGTTATCTGCTCCTTAGTAGACGAAAAGTTGAGATACATAATATTTAATCCTTAGTAAACCACTACTACTTAGCAGAGGCTTATCATTTAGGTTGTCTTCTCCTTAGTAGAGGAAATGTTTGGTTATCTACTCCTCAGTAGACGACCTGTTGGGTTATCTACTGAGTAGTTGGAGGTCAGTTGGTTAATTTAGTGATGTGGTTTTTCTACTCTTTTGTGGGGACCAATTGGACCAGTTTTCGAAGTTCAGCGATTAAATAGTAAACATTTCGGGCAATTTTCAGAAGAAGCAGTTGTATTTTGAGGTGAAAGTCTGCTGAATAGGCCTTTTGTCATCGACCGGAACAATTAGCAGTCGGAAGGAGCGGTGTTTGGAAAAAACGGCATGTGGGGTGGGACTTCCAGTAGTAGATATACATATGTATATATAAGATCTTTGGTCATACCTTCGATGTGTTGCACTTTTTATACTAAAGGGAGGAATATAACACCATTTTCTGTTTTCAACTACATTTATTAAATCCCGATACTGTGCGCCTGCTTCACTACCAGCACCAGGTTTCTTCAGTTTTTTATCCAGACTTTCGAAATCTGTATTTATTATTCAATTATCAGTTCAACATTTCATCACTCAATAAAGTGGCCAATAACTCAGTAAACTCGTAAAATAAATTTTTACGAGTGGCACGTACACATACTCGTACAAACATACGGACGAACAAAGATAAACGAATATAGATTACATCTTGTTTCATTCAATTTTATTTCAATCATCACTCCGATTTGAAATGTTCTTAGGGGAATTTATTTTTCTTCTTTTCCTTTCATGATGAAAATATACATTTTGAAATGAGTTAAGGATCCAACAGAAAACAGAAAAAGGAAACTTCTCAAACAATCTCTTAACTTAATATAAAATTTGTCTTTGGGCAAAAGAAAGTTGTTTTTTCTGTTTTCAACAAAAAAAAAATCCTTATTTAAGAGGGTTTGATTTTGTTGAGAAGTTGACAATGATATGGGTTTACCAACAATTTCATTTAATTAACGCTGTATCCGTTGTTTGCCTCAGCCTGGGCGAATAGTGTCAATCAACGAGATTAATTTGTACGAAATGAACATAATGTTTGTTGACATTTTCTGTTTTTCAACATAATCTCCCTGTATTTTCTTTCACTTTTGACTCCGTAACTGATATGCGTTTACTTAGGTTTAATTATTTACATGGTTTAACAATATAAATAAAATATAAATTTAATAAATATCTTATTTGAATAACAATTTTAAAATATGACCAAATCTCATAGATGTGCAACAAAAAATATCTTAAAATAAAGCAATGTGAAGTATAAATTTAAAGTTTTCATCTCACTTTAAACTTCTCTTTTGTTTTGTCGAAGTCCTTTTAAGTTTGTTTAAGAAAGCCCTGATGCATTTTATAACTGCTGTAACGTTTAATATCTGTTCCCTTTATGATATACTTGAATGCTTTGTTTTTCTATTCGCAAAATAATATAAAATAAACTATCTAAGAAGATAACTTAATACAAATGTTACCATATAAATATGTTTCTGCACATGTATCTATTACAATTTATGTATACACGTATGTTTTTATACATATACGCAGCATAGACATTAGAGTGGGTAAAGATTAGGGCAAAACTAGCAGAAACTTTTTTAAACATATTTTTAGTTGTAACATGCTTTTGGGAGATTGAAAACTGAAAAAATTAAACAGAAAAATCCGAACCAAAATAATGCACTCTGTGCAGTGAATGGCTTCAATTCTAGTTGAAACAATTCTTCCGCTCTGACCTACCCCTAACATAAGGTGGGTTTAATGTCAGGTGAGAGTGCTTTTAAAATCAATGAAACTTGCACTAAGTTTAGTTCTAGTGTTTAGTAGTTATGACACCAAATTTCAACGAGATCGGTTAAGGACTCTCAGAGTTGGAGAGTGTTGACTTTTGACATTTTAGTCAAGCGGCCCTTTTTTCCCATCCATATAATACAGTGCGACAAATGATAGGGATCAGTGATCAGTGGGGTATATGACTTCCAGGAAAAGTTATATCGGTCAAAAAAAAGTTATACGTGTCCGGCGTTTCGCTGGGACACAAATTAAGAAAAATTTACAATTACAATTCCTACAAATCTTGATAATGTCATTTCCACGTGGAAGCGGAAGTTTAGTAACTGTCGTTAAAACTATTAGAAATTTATTTTTCTCCCAAAAAATTTTTGTTTTTACGAAAAAAGCCATAAAAAGAGAAAAAAAAATTCTTAAAAATTTGTTTGTTACATTTATTGAAAGTTAGCGTCATAACGAAGAAAACAATGTATATACATAAAAAGTCTATAGACTTTTTATTGTAAAAATAGGGGAATTCAGAAAAATTATTTTTCAGATTTTTTATTTTGGCTATTTTGTTTGGGAGGTACAAATGGTTTGGGCGTGGAAATAACGCCCATTTTTATCCCCTCACCTTAGAGAGGAGGGTATATATCATTTGCTACGAGCCAAAAGTGTAACACATCGAAGGAGTGACTTAAGACCCTAAGTATGTTCGGCGGATATCCGTTTTGGGTCATTTTAGGTCGAATGAGCAATGTTTGTCTGTCTCGAAAGGAGTAACCGATTGACTTCAAATTTGGTATGTGGTAATATTTTCTTCTATCTCCGGCTAAGTTCGAAGATCGGCCATATTGGTCCACTCCTTCTAGTACCTCCCCCACAAAGGGTTAACATTTAGTGAAATATTGATTATTTAATAATTTCTATAATACTTATTTGAATCCTCTGAAATTCTACACATAGTATTAGTTTATTAGTCACTATTACCTCGAGAAAAATGAGCGAAGTTTCCATGACCCTTTTGGAACCTCCCACACAAATGGACAATTTTGAACCAAAAGTTAATAGCTTTTAACTTTATTACCAGTGCATGCAAAGACTTGAAATTTTGTACAGTGTAATAGTTTAATAGTACCTACAATACAGTGAAAAATAAGCATTATCGCCACGCTCCTTTTGGTACCTCCCACACAAATGGACCATTTTGTACCAAAAGGTACCAGCTTATAACTTTAATACCAGGGCATACAAATACTTGAAATTTTGTACAGTGTAATGCTTTTATAGTACCTAGAGTCCAGAGAAAAATTGGCGTTATTGGCCCGTCCCTTTTGGTACCTCCCACACAAATTGACCTTTTTGTACCAAAAGTTAACAGCTTTTAACTTTAATACCAGTGCATACAAGTAGTTGAAATTTCGTACAGTGCAATGCTTTTATAGTACCTAGAGTCTAGAGAAAAGTGGTCGTAATTGACACGCCCCTTTTGATACCTCCCACACTAATGGACCATTTTACAACAAAAGTTAACAGCGCATAACTTTAATACCAGTAAATATAAATACTTGAAATTGTGTGCAGTGTAATGCTTTACATAGAAAAAAATAAATTAAGCCTAAAAAATGGAGCGGTTTGATGTGTAATTTGTTTGGGGCCCACATTTATAAAAATATTTGGTTGAATTTTCCTGAGGCCCAATTTCATTCAGCCGTACATAATATTTGAAATTCTCCTTGTAAGTTGGGGCATAAACTAATTGGTTAATGTTTAAAACGCAGTTGTTATGTAACTGAAATGAAAACCACAAACAGTTTTTAATTTTGCAAATAGACACATTCTAATATCCACAGTCACTTTGTATGAGATATGTAAATTAGTTTTGTTGAAACAGTTATTGCTTATATAGCATTTCTTCATGTGTGCGTACAGGGCAACAAACGAAACCAACAATGTCAATGACCCTACTGATTTCATATACAAACTCATACATCCGTATTTTTCAAACATATATACATATGTATGTATGTACGCATAAAATACATTGATGACTGTTATGGATACATGAAGAGGTTGGCATCATCTGCCAATGGAACGGAAATTATAGACACCAAAGGATTTGCCAAGAACAAATAAAGAGAACAAAACACATAAAAATCCAAAAAACAAAGCAAAACAGGATGTTTTACTATAGCATTTTATTTGTCATTTATGTTAAGAAGAGTTGACAGTTTGGGAAAGGGATACAAAGAAGGAGGCTTCTCGAAAATACGTGAGTCTTTTAAAATTGAAATTTGGTTTTGTTTCCATAACACATATTCAGAGATTTCTTTTGTACAAGGGTAGATTAACTTCCAAAAATATAAAACATTTGAAGACTTATTCAAATATCGTCCTTGCGAGAGTAGTAGCATTTTTTTCCTTTGTCACAGTTTTGTCGACTTGTTGCTTTCCCCTCCAAAGCAGTTTTCATATTTGTTTTGCAATTCAATACACCCTAATGTACATGCCTTCATACATACATACATACATATCGAAGCAACAGATCAATTAATCACTTTTCTAATATATGAACCATATGTCGCATGAGTGATGTGCGATGTATTAAAATATAATTGTTCATACGTCACAATGTACATTCCACGTATTTTAAAGCAAATGGTTATTGAATATATTTTTCCACAAAAAAAAATCCAATGGAAAACAAAACAATTTATTTACGATACCGAAATCTATATACAGAAGGAAGGCTATCAATGAACTGAAACAAAATATGGTCACACGAGTTCATCCATCACAACAACAGGACGAATGTTGGCTTATGTGTATGTCCAAGGACATGGGACGGAGCTATCTGCCTCCTTTTCTCAACATAACCTAACCTAGTTCACCCATAACAATTCGAATGTAGAGTCTGTCTTCATGGCTTTGTTAAGTGTATTTTATTTCAGTTATAAAGTTTTAATGAACCAGTAAAGTCTGTTATCTTTAAATCACCGAAAAGTGTTAAAAGTCTATTAACAAGGAGACGGTGTCATTGGAAACGTTCAAATTAAAAAACTTTAATAGTTTGGAAAAAGGATGATATTTAAAAAATTCTGCCAAATGTATTAAATAACTTAGTTTAAAAACGAATTCAATTTAGAAAATTTATCATATATACAAAATATTCATATTTTTTAAATTTTATTCTCTAGCCGATTTAAATCTTTTATCAAATTAAAACAAGTAAGAAAGTTCAGTCGGGTAAACCGACTAATAATCCCCTCACATTGAGTCGCAAAAAAAGTATTAGTAAATTTATTTACTATTTGTTTTATTTAAATTATTATCAATTTAAATTGCATTTAATAACTTTCAAGTATGTACTGGTAAAAGCTGTTTACTTTTGGTACAAAATGGTCCATTTGTGTGAGAGGTACCATAAGGGGCGACCCAATAACGGTCACTCTTCTCTAGACTCTAGGTACTATAAAGGCATGGCACTGTACGAAATTTCAAGTATTTGTATGCACTGGTATTAAAGTTAAAAACTGTTAACTTTGGGCACAAAAAGGTCCATTTGTGTGGGAGGTACCAAAAGGTGCGTGCCGATTCCGTCCACTCTTCTCTAGACTCTAGGTACTATAAAGGCATGGCACTACGAAATTTCAAGTATTTTTATGCACTGGTATTAAAGTTAAAAACTGTTAACTTTGGGCACAAAAAGGTCCATTTGTGTGGGAGGTACCAAAAGGGGTGGGTCAATAACGCCCATTCTTCTCTGGATTCTAGGTACTATAAAAGCATTACACTGTACAAATTTTCAAGTATTTGTATGCACTGCTTTTAAAGTTATAAGTTGGTAATTTTTGGTACAAAATGGTCCATTTGTGTTGGAGGTACCAAAAGGCGTGTGGCAATAATGCCCATTTTTCACTGTATTGAAACCATTACACTGTACAAAATTTCAAGTCTATGTAAGCACTTGTAATAACGTTATAAGCTATTAACTTTTGGTTCAAAATTGTCCATTTGTGTGGGAGGTACCAAAAGGGGCGTGGCAACTTCGGCCATTTTCCTCGAGGTAATAGTGACTAATAAACTAATTTCAGAGGATTCATATAAGTAGTATAGTAGTTATTAAATAATCAATATTTCAATAAATGTTAACCCTTTGTGGGGGAGATACTAGAAGGAGTGGGCCAATCGTCGAACTTAGCCGGAGATAGAAGAAAATATTACCACATACGAAATTTTAAGTCAATCGGGTACTCCTTTCGAGAGTTATCGTGATAGACAGACAGACGACTTAAAATGACCCAAAACGGATATCCGCCGAACATACTTAGGGTCTTAGGTCACTCCTTCGATGTGTTATACTTTTGGTTCGTAGCAAATGATGTGTACCCTCCTCTCTAATGTGAGGGTATAAAAACCTCTGATTATTCAACCATTTGCAATGGTGTTGTATGTATGTATTTGTTCACCTGTGTGAGGACAGGCAAGCTGAGACATTTGCTATGAAGAACAAAAAAACAAAACTATGTATATTATGTGCTATGAAAAATCCAATTATCTACTATATTCATATTAGGCTGTAACGAAATTTTAAATATTTTCTTCGGTTAAAAATGATTAAGCCCATTTAATAAAATAAAATAAAAATAATAAAATATCTCAGTCGATTAAACCGACTGAAGTATGCTCTCACTACCATTGAAATATAAAATGGGATTTAGTATTTTGTGTGAGATGTGCTAGAACGGGTAGGATAATTATGCTCATTATTTACAAGACTGGTACGGATTACACAAAATGCTTATCATGTTGAAGT
Organism: Eudasyphora cyanicolor; assembly: GCA_963930755.1. NCBI lineage: Eukaryota > Metazoa > Arthropoda > Insecta > Diptera > Muscidae > Eudasyphora > Eudasyphora cyanicolor. Next base: position 11,853,300 of record OZ005734.1, read on the forward strand.
GAGCAATATACACTTCAACATGATAAAATTATTTTATCAAAATGGATGTTCGAACGAGCGAAGAGGCTGATTTATTGAAGAATGGGTACGTCAACAAACTAAATTGTCGAATTTGAGGCGACACCAACAAACATGACATCCAAGAGCGTCCAATGCATACCGAAAAAGTCACTGTTTGATCTGGATTGTGGGCAGATGCCGTCTTTGGTCCATATTTTTTTGAGAACGACGCACAGAGGGTCGAAATCCCAAAAAACGGAGATTGGTTGTAAAATGACGAAATAAATAAACCAAATAAAAACAATCGGTTCTGAGTTTAGATTTATTTAATGGGGAATCTTTACAATTTTCGAACAACAAAATTGGGGGTGTGCGTTACCGAGTAGGCTAGGAGATAAGCACGAGTGCTCGTAACGAGAACGAAAAAAACAAGTGTTAATACGAGAGCCGTGATAAAACAAGGTGTCGTCGGCAACAACCTCTGCTTGCGGGAAGTCTCTCTACATCCGAACTGTGCGAATATCGTCCCGGGAGAGTCGAAGAGAGATACATCGCTCGGAGTATCTCCTTACAATACGTACCATGCGCCTGGCCAGACAGGTGGTGGTCTAATGCTCAATTTTTATATATGATGATTTTTTTCTGAAAGCGATTTTTTTCTATAAAAATCGTACGTAAATAAAATAGTACTGAAACGGCCGCGGGGGTACTTCGGTACTTTTCATAGTGGAAAAGTACTGAAAAAAATACTAAAGTACTAACTTTTCCATCCCTGCCATGCGCATATCGTCTTGGGAGGGTTGTAGAGAGATTTCCGTTCTTTTAAATCTCTCTACGATCTGTGCTGTACTACAATCGTCCCAAGAGAGTCGAAGGAGAGCATCATACACTGGAAATAACTCTCACAATCCGTACAATGCGAAAGTCGGCACTGGAGAGTTGTAGCAGAGATATCTTGTCATTCAACCCGCCAGGGTTGCCAATCAACAAAGGAAATGCACAAGCTGGGGAAGTTACGAACTTTAACAATGAACATTAGTTTTTTGCAATATTTTTATTATTTGATTAAACAGTATAAAATTCTACATGACTACTTAAAATTTCAAAGTCATATGTGGCTTACCTTTCCAGTAACAGTTTTTTTATGTTTAAAAAAATTTTATTGAAAATTGAATTTTTTCGTGAACAGTTGTGAAAATTTAAATTTGACATATTTTAAGCCATGATATATATATGTTTCATGCGTAAAAATTAATACTTTTAATATGGAATCTTGAAAATACATATGGGCAAATCCTGCGATGCGGACGTTACATTCGTACGCATTTTGTTTTACTAATGTTCATCCCGTAGCCGTTCTGAATGCAATATTTTCATATAACCTTCAGCAACAACAATTATTTCAGAGTTCTTTGAAATGACATTTAAATATTTACCTAAATACTTTTGATGAATGCGATATTCGCAGCGAAAGTTCCATTACGGACGTTACAAAAATGGGAGTATGTTTTCAGGTTAGCGTGAATTTGCATGTTTTTTGGCTAGGTTTGCATAGTAATCAGAAAATTCTAAATAGATTAAGAAAGAGGCATATTTAAGGATACTAAAATAGCTCTTATTAGAATAAAACTTCTATAAAAAATTTGCAATACAATTCTACTATATGTCTTCGAATACACCTAAACTCAAAACTCAACATAAATGCCAGAAATAAGTCAAAACCTAAAATCCATTTTTAGGTTTAGCACTATTTCGAAAAAGTACGAAATTAACCTAAAAAGGATCTTAAGTTTTGACTTATTTCTGGCATATAAGTTGGGTTTTGGTGTATTCAGAGACTTATAGTAGAATTTGATGGCAAATATATTTTTTGTTGAACATTTTAACTCTCTAGCTCCTCAATCTAGGGGTCTTTTTGGTCCCTTTTGTGAAGAAGGGTAAAAATCACCCCTAAAACAGGTGTTTAACGGGTAAAAATGTTCTTCAAAAATATTTGCCATACAATTCTACAATATGTCTCTGAATACACCAAATATAATCTTTGTTAGCATGCTAACTTTTAAAATGTGGAATAAATTTTTTTTAAATTTTTTGTGCATTGCGCCAGCGAAAACTGTTTTTTCAAAAAAACATTTTTTTCATATTTTTGATGACTGTTGCTTAACCAAAAGTTTTAGGTAAAAGTGAAATATGTAACATTTGTAGCCCTCATAATTACCTTGAATGTAATGCGTATCCCGGCTCTATCGCACTTATACATCAAAAATATAGCCCAAATTCTAGGGGCACCTTCAGTGAGAATCGGAATTAGAAAAAATAAACTCGACAATGTTTTTTTTATTTTTTTTTTGTGTTAATTACATCCCTTTGACAAAGATGTTGTAAATTAGTGTAATTTGTCTGGAAATGAAAATGGTAGTGCGTATGAGCAAAAATTCCATTTATTATTATATATACGCCAACTAGTTCGTTAACCGATTTTTAGGAAATTTGCAAAACACACACAGAAAAAAATGTATACTAACTTTAAAGACAGTGGCAATGATTTCGAGCCAATGACAAATAATCGTTAAAGTAAGAACATTTCACACTTAATATTAAGACAATTTAATAAAAATTAAGCAGAGTTTCTTAATATTAAGTAAATTATCCTTAATTAAAGTAGGAAACTTTAAAGCCAACTTATCATTGGCTCGAAATCATTGCCGCCGTTTTTTTCAATGCAATATTAACAATATTATTATTTTAAACCAATCGTCTTAATGCCACCAAATTCGTTTGTAGTCTAGTAAAAACTGAATAACATTAAAAATTTTGCTCGACCGCATCTTTCATACTTATGGTGATTTCGATTCTAAAAAAAACCCTGTCGACATGAAATACTAAAAAATATTTGCCCTTTTTAGGTCGAACTGATGCAATCCCTCGAATTAAACATAGCTCATTTTTTAGTATTCCAAAATCTGGTATAAAAGTACAGTTTTTGGGAAAAGAGCAACGAAAAAGTTGCATTTGATATGTTATTAATTTATTTATTTTAGCATCGCATTTTTACAGGGCTTTTCCTTAATTATTCTCAACCAACTTTCTATGGTTTACAAGAAACATAACTATTTCTACACCTTTTCAAGTTTGCAATGAGAAAATATAAATTACAATGAGAAAATATAAATTCATATTGCGAAATGTAAATTCGTAATGAGAACATAGAAATTTATATTTAGAATTATAAATTCAAAATGAGAAAATAATGTAGAATATAAACTCGTAATGAGAACGTGTAAATTTATATTGACAAATGTAAAATTGCATTGAGAGAATATAAAATCATATTGGAAAATTTAAATTATAATGAGAACATGTAAATTTATAGTAAGATGTGTTAATTCATATTGGCAAATGAAAATTTGTAATGAGAATATATAAATGCATAATGAGTAATATAATGTCGTATTGGAAAAATATAAAAAAATAATGAGAAAATATAAATTCATATTGATAACATTTAATTCAGTTACTGATAAGATATTGAGAATTAAGAAAAAATACATAAAAATAGTAGATTAAAAACTCCAGTTGAGTATTGTACAACGTGCATATCATTTAAACTCTCTTGCACAATTTCTGCCATTCATGTTGACCAGAACTCATTCAAAATGTGCTCGAGATACTGAATTATTGTTTCGCATACAGCCCAACACTGTACCGTAGGAACACGAAGTTTTCTCCTGACGGCCAAAATATGTGGGGTTAGACCAAATATATGAGCTTAAGCATTGGAGAATAAGGGCCTAACCTTAAAACATGTGCTTCCCCGAAAGAATATTATAATATTCGATAAATTGAGTTAAAAGTTTCTCATTCTAAATTTATGTTTTCTCATTTCGAATTTACATTGTCTCATTATGCGTTATATGTTCTCATTGCAATTTTACATTTGCCTATATGAATTTACAAATTCTCATTACGAGTTTATATTCTTCATTATTTTCTCATTACGAATTTATATTTCTCAGTATATATTTCTATGTTCTCATTACAAATTTACATTTCGCAATATGAATTTATATTTTCTCATTGAAATTTCCATTTTCCAATATGAATTTATACATCTTACTATGAATTTACATGTTCTCATTGCAAATTTACATTTTCCAATATGATTCTATATTCTCTCATTACAAATTTACACTTACCAATATAAATTTACATGTTCTCATTGCAAACTTGAAAAGGTGTAGTAGAGCTCTCTGAAAAATTTTCGTTACACTTATTGGGAGCCTATCACAAATCATGGATCTATACTGTCCGTGCCAAATAGGACTCATGCTTGCAATAAAAACACAATGTATTTTGATTATAAAAATATAAAGACAGACAGATGCGCGGAAGAAAAACGATTCATTCTTTTTAAAAATAAAAAAAACTATCCCTCAAATATTTCTCAACAATTTGTCATAGAATTTATTTTTAATATTTAATAAATTATGTCAGATGAATAAAATGTTCCCACTTTTTTCGATTATCAACTGGCAAAATGTAATTTTAGTTTCATTAACAATGCTATGCATTTGAAACACGGGCAGACCACTAAAGCATTTCCTCTATGTTCAACTAAAAGATTTTGCAAATGTTTTCGACCATACCATAGAACACCACGTGCGTTACTCTACACTCAGCATAATTAGTATGAGAGCAGTTATAACAAATTAATAGCAAATTTGAGAAAGAAATGTAAATAAAATACTATATATAAAATGTAGTTCAAAAATTCCTCAACTTTTTTTTTTTGTTATCTAGTGTAATGAACTTAAGGAATTACGTCTAGTGTTCTGTTCAACAGACCCACGGGTATTTATGTTTCCCAATCTGCTGCTGTCTGTGGCTATTTCGATTTGCATTACTGCCAATGCCAAAGCCAAATTGTAGGTTTCCTTCTATGTTCATCGCCGTCGTCATTTTTGATATTCTGCCAATATTTACTACACGAATACCTAGCATTATCCATTGTCTAGAGATTTGATTGTCTGCAACAACAGCAACAATAACAATAGTTGGTTTGATTTCGTGCATATGTAGATGGATGTTGGTAACTAGAATTGTCAAAAGACCCAAAAATAAACACCGATTGGGCATAGGGGGTAGTGGACACGAACTGTTTTATTCGACGTAATACATTGTTGACATTTCGATGTGCGAGCGATACACGGATACGTAACATTTGATTTGAATCCAATCGAAATGAAATGACTGACACTAAGCGAGACAGTCCCATAAGGAAAGGTACAAAGATGAAAGAACCAAAATTAATTGCAAAATCCCCCTGATATAGCATAAGAAAATAAATATTGGGGTGTAACGGAAAAAAGGTTTCTTTTTTACAGAAGAAAAAAATGTTCATTATATTTCAGCCAAAAAAAAATTCTGTATTACAAAGACATTAACCAAAAGTGGTGTGTTACGAGAAAAATTGCTCATCCTTTCATTAGAAACTAAAATTCAGATTTGATTTTCTATTTATTTGAGAGGAAGGGTCTGTGAAAATCGTGCAAAGCAACTGAAACTTTCGGTATGAAAAAGGTCAATGAGCCACCATATGGTATGAGTGATATTAATTATATCAACTAATGGACTACTAGACGTATACATCATATTAAGTAATAATATTAGTCGTACGTCATTATATAACAATCAATTGAACTTCTTCAATTTCTAGACAAATAATGGACAGAATATGCCCACTCCTTCTCTACAACATAAAGCGCCAGATTTTACTTCACTCACTTTAATCGACTGAGATTAGTAAAATAAAAATATTATTTTTAATAAAAAAATTTATCTTTGGAATAAAGTAATATTTTCATAAGTGAAAAATAATGAAACATTCCTTTGGATAAAATAATTATTTCTTAGTCAGTTTTTGCAGTGTATGATCCGGTACGAAAAAATTGCGCATCCTTTCATTAAGAATTAATTTTCAGATTTGACTTTCTATTTATATTAGAGGAAGGGTTTGTGAAAGTCGTCCCAAGCGACTGAAACATCCGGTATGTAATTTGAAAATTATTCAATGAACCACCATGTGGTATGAGTGATATTAATTATATCAACTAAGGAACTAGTAGGCGTATGCATAATATTTTGTGATAATATTAGTCATACGACCCCATTTAATAACCAGTTGGCATTTTTTAATTTCATGACAAATATGCTCACTCTTCACTTCTTCCACATAAAATACCAAAATTTCATATTACTATATTTCACTTCAGTCGGTTTACTCTAGTGTGACATTATTTCCTGTTAAATTGAGTTAAAAGTTTCTCATTCTAAATTTATGTTTTCTCATTTCGAATTTACATTGTCTCATTATGCGTTATATGTTCTCATTGCAATTTTACATTTGCCTATATGAATTTACAAATTCTCATTACGAGTTTATATTCTTCATTATTTTCTCATTACGAATTTATATTTCTCTGTATATATTTCTATGTTCTCATTACAAATTTACATTTCGCAATATGAATTTATATTTTCTCATTGAAATTTCCATTTTCCAATATGAATTTATACATCTTACTATGAATTTACATGTTCTCATTGCAAATTTACATTTTCCAATATGATTCTATATTCTCTCATTACAAATTTACACTTACCAATATAAATTTACATGTTCTCATTGCAAACTTGAAAAGGTGTAGTAGAGCTCTCTGAAAAATTTTCGTTACACTTATTGGGAGCCTATCACAAATCATGGATCTATACTGTCCGTGCCAAATAGGACTCATGCTTGCAATAAAAACACAATGTATTTTGATTATAAAAATATAAAGACAGACAGATGCGCGGAAGAAAAACGATTCATTCTTTTTAAAAATAAAAAAAACTATCCCTCAAATATTTCTCAACAATTTGTCATAGAATTTATTTTTAATATTTAATAAATTATGTCAGATGAATAAAATGTTCCCACTTTTTTCGATTATCAACTGGCAAAATGTAATTTTAGTTTCATTAACAATGCTATGCATTTGAAACACGGGCAGACCACTAAAGCATTTCCTCTATGTTCAACTAAAAGATTTTGCAAATGTTTTCGACCATACCATAGAACACCACGTGCGTTACTCTACACTCAGCATAATTAGTATGAGAGCAGTTATAACAAATTAATAGCAAATTTGAGAAAGAAATGTAAATAAAATACTATATATAAAATGTAGTTCAAAAATTCCTCAACTTTTTTTTTTTGTTATCTAGTGTAATGAACTTAAGGAATTACGTCTAGTGTTCTGTTCAACAGACCCACGGGTATTTATGTTTCCCAATCTGCTGCTGTCTGTGGCTATTTCGATTTGCATTACTGCCAATGCCAAAGCCAAATTGTAGGTTTCCTTCTATGTTCATCGCCGTCGTCATTTTTGATATTCTGCCAATATTTACTACACGAATACCTAGCATTATCCATTGTCTAGAGATTTGATTGTCTGCAACAACAGCAACAATAACAATAGTTGGTTTGATTTCGTGCATATGTAGATGGATGTTGGTAACTAGAATTGTCAAAAGACCCAAAAATAAACACCGATTGGGCATAGGGGGTAGTGGACACGAACTGTTTTATTCGACGTAATACATTGTTGACATTTCGATGTGCGAGCGATACACGGATACGTAACATTTGATTTGAATCCAATCGAAATGAAATGACTGACACTAAGCGAGACAGTCCCATAAGGAAAGGTACAAAGATGAAAGAACCAAAATTAATTGCAAAATCCCCCTGATATAGCATAAGAAAATAAATATTGGGGTGTAACGGAAAAAAGGTTTCTTTTTTACAGAAGAAAAAAATGTTCATTATATTTCAGCCAAAAAAAAATTCTGTATTACAAAGACATTAACCAAAAGTGGTGTGTTACGAGAAAAATTGCTCATCCTTTCATTAGAAACTAAAATTCAGATTTGATTTTCTATTTATTTGAGAGGAAGGGTCTGTGAAAATCGTGCAAAGCAACTGAAACTTTCGGTATGAAAAAGGTCAATGAGCCACCATATGGTATGAGTGATATTAATTATATCAACTAATGGACTACTAGACGTATACATCATATTAAGTAATAATATTAGTCGTACGTCATTATATAACAATCAATTGAACTTCTTCAATTTCTAGACAAATAATGGACAGAATATGCCCACTCCTTCTCTACAACATAAAGCGCCAGATTTTACTTCACTCACTTTAATCGACTGAGATTAGTAAAATAAAAATATTATTTTTAATAAAAAAATTTATCTTTGGAATAAAGTAATATTTTCATAAGTGAAAAATAATGAAACATTCCTTTGGATAAAATAATTATTTCTTAGTCAGTTTTTGCAGTGTATGATCCGGTACGAAAAAATTGCGCATCCTTTCATTAAGAATTAATTTTCAGATTTGACTTTCTATTTATATTAGAGGAAGGGTTTGTGAAAGTCGTCCCAAGCGACTGAAACATCCGGTATGTAATTTGAAAATTATTCAATGAACCACCATGTGGTATGAGTGATATTAATTATATCAACTAAGGAACTAGTAGGCGTATGCATAATATTTTGTGATAATATTAGTCATACGACCCCATTTAATAACCAGTTGGCATTTTTGAATTTCATGACAAATATGCTCACTCTTCACTTCTTCCACATAAAATACCAAATTTTCATATTATATTTCACTTCAGTCGTTTTACTCTAGTGTGACATTATTTCTTGTTAAAAAATGCATCGATTTCTACAACTTTTGATATATAGTTATTTTTGTAGGGAGATTATCAGGGGTAAGGGCAACAGCGGGAATGGCGGGTGTTTTGGAAGAAATACTTCCTGAAGTGATTCCTTTATTTTGTCCTTTGACGTGGAAGATCTATTCCGAAGCCTTCAAGCCACAAGCGCAGTGGGTAGCAACGAACATTCTAATCTTTTGTTTATATTTTTTCTGAAGAGTATCGAAAAATACCAACATTAAAAAAAAAATTTTTAATCGGACTATAACTTAAGAAGTTTTGCCCAAAAACCCGATTTAAATATTTTTTAAATATCTATAACTTCTGAAAGAGTTATCGGAAAAATCTCAGAAAAATCTACAAAGCGTTTCGTCAGGTGTAAAAAAAGATATAAAAAATGGGAAAAATAAAAAGATTTAAATTTATTATTCGGGGCGGAGAGATTTTTCCGCTCCGGCTTGATTTGTTTTCTTTATTTAAAAAGTTTTGGAAGGGATATATATTTTTATGAAATAAGTGGAAGAACATGCGGAATGTTACCGACTACATTTCCATTGAGGCAGGACGAGCCAATTCTGTATAGGGGGGTTATATCCCCGCTTACAATAGCATGTCCCGAAAATTGGTCTGTCCCGGTAAAAAAAAATAGGTTTAACTAAAAATATCACCATCGGAATTGGTCTGTCCCGGTAAAAAAAAATAGGTTTAACTAAAAATATCACCATCGGAAGGGGTCTCGAGGTCGGCAACCCATTTTACTAGAAAGTAAAGTAAACCGACTGAAATGAAATATAATGCAAAATTTATCATTTTGTTACATTTATTTATTTTTTATTATTTTTTCCCAAAACGAATTTCCGCCAAACATACTTAGGGTCTTAGGTCTCTCTATTGGTACAGTACAATGGCATACCCTAGTCGGTTCACTCGACTGACATTGTCCTACTTATTTATACCCTCACTTTAGTGGAGGAGGGCATACATATATAATCTGCTACGGCCCAAACGTCTTACACATCGAAGGAGTGAGCTAAGACTCTAAGTATTTTCGCCGGATATTCGTTTTAGGCCATTTCAATGGCGGCCGGAAGTTGGACCCCAAGAAAATGTACCCCTAATTGAAAATGAAAGTGCGCCCCAAATTGGGAGCCTATTTTCGTTACAACTACTGATTTAGGAAATTACACCCCAATCAAGAAAACAGCATGAAATGAAAATAAACCCCAAAAAATAAGAATTGTTCTCTTCGTAAATCTGGGAAGTACGTAATAATACCAGTATATGAATCTGTTTTTTAATTATAAATCTTCTCCTGCGCGGACGGGCTACGGCCTGCGGCCTCTGTTTAAGACATTCTCCCATGGACAGGATCCAAAGTTGGCAACGTGGAGCCAATATTTTATGCGTAGCCTCTCCTGTTTCTAAATTTATGGATGACAATAAGCCCCAATAAGAAGATAAAAAATGATATGAAACGCCAAAAGCGGATAAAAAATTAAATTAAGTCCCAAAAAAAATTGTTGTTGTTTGACATGTTATTTTTTGGGGCCTATATTCATACAAATATTGTGGTGTATTTTCCTGGGGCCCAATTTCATTCCGCCTATTTCAAGTAATTTGAGGAATATCCGTCTATCTATCTGTCTGGTTGGTGAGCACGATAACTCTCGAGAGCAGTAACGGATTGACTTCAAATTTGGAATCAGATAATATTTTTTTCATCTCATGCCAAGTTCGAAGATGGGCCAGATTGGTCGACTGTTTGAAGTACCTCTCTTACAAAGTTTTCAAATTTTAGTGAAATATCACTTTCTAATAACTTCAATACTACCTACCCGAATCTTCTGTAATTCCATTCATAGTAATAGCGTTTGTGTCGCTAAAGCCTTGAGAAAAATAGGCAGCGTTGCCCCGCCCCTTTTAGTACCTTACACATAATGGGACCATTTTGTAAAAACAGTTAACAGCTTATAACGTCAACACCTGTATGCCCAAATGATTGAAATTTTGTGCAGGGTAATGGTTTTAGAGTACCTGCAGAATCCCCCACACAAAATGGCAAATCAGGCCCATAATAGAATAGGTCATAACTTTAGTGTCGGTACACATAAACGATTACAATTCGGTGAGGTACAAAGTCTTTGGGGAATCAATTGTTCAGCGTGAAATAGGCGTATTTCTCAAGCCCCTTCTGGTACCCCCCACACAAATTGCAGAATAATTCGAACATAATTTCCCTATAACTTCGGCAGCAATCAACTAAATGTTTTCATATTCAGTAATTGAGACAACTTTTGCAGTGACTAGAGACTGAGTGTAAGGTTTATAACTTTCTGGCACCCAACAAAGTACCATATTCCATATGACATTACTCATAAAGTAAGGGTACAGCTTATTAGCTGTTATTTAGTGGCGCATTATATCAATATTTTCCATGAATATTATTCATACGCCTACTAGTGCATTAGTTGATATAATTAATATCACTCATACCATATGGTGGCTCACAGAAGCTTCCATACTGGAAGATTCAATCCTGTGAGACGATTCTTAAATATCATATTTTAATTCCTACTGTTCCTAAGTTGGTTAGTTGGTAACTCACAACAATGGAATTGCTCATTGATCCAACGAAATATTAAAATATTTTTCAAGCGAAGTGGTTTCATTATCATTTCCCTTTACTTTGTTTTGAAGAAAACTTTCTTTGGCTGAAAAAAATAATGCTATTTTTCTTCGCACAAAAAATTCTTGGTTTTAATGGACAACATTTTACGAGTGTACTAGAAGGGATTGCAAGATATGGTTTATCACCCATTGTCCCCTAAGAGCTTTGCAAAGTTTATCTATGAACTTACTGTTCACCTTATTAAGGACTCTAAATAAATAGTTTAACAAAGTACTTTTTTCGGATAGATAATTATTCTCTTAGTTAAGAACTATGTGTACCTGCCACATGGAATTAGAGACAAACTTTCTTGAAATACTAGTATACGAGTATAAAACAAGTTTGTGAAATGACAGCAAATGACCAGTGAAGTAAATATCCTAAAGTAGTTTCACATTGTCTACGGCGATACAATTAACACCACTTCCACCCCTATCTTCAATGTGGCTAGACATAAACACGCCATGATGGCTAAATAATCTAACCAGCAAATCATAAAAATACTACTTAAATGTGGTTATGTCCCCAGGGAATTCTGCACACACTCACACATTTATCCTTGGAGCAGCCACAACAAATGAAGTGGAATTGGTCATTACAGCTTTCGCTACTGAAAGTTTTATGCTTCATCAACTTTTATCAGCCAATGTTATTTTTCTAAATGTTTATTTTCAAATAATTGATGAGCACAACATGGCACAGCACAATGCACAATGGGACGATAGAACGACAGGTCGATCGATGGGGGAATGGAAATGTCAAAAGTGCTCTTATCTATTTTTATGTTGCCTCACACTCTGCAATATACTCGAGAGAGAGAGGGAACCTGCCCCAATGTGACTAATGTGTAGCTTCTTCATTTGTGTTTTTACAACTCGATTCCCTCATTAGGAACTTAAATGCTTAAGGTTAAATCTGCCAAACAAAGAAAGGTCGAAGAGAAGGAGGAGATTGAGGAGATTTATGGCAGTTGAAGCAACTTTTAGCGATGCATTATTTCAGTAATAACAGCCAATACCTTTAGCTTTTCCATATTATTCTCCGTCAGGTTGTTCCTTCATGCATGGACATGCACTTCCGCTGTATGTTCCGTTTGAAGTTTGTTTCGTTTCTTTTTTGCCCAATAATCGTTCAACTGCAAAAACTGTTTTGACTGTTCTGCTGACGTTGAGGTTTTTTTTTGCCAATATGCTAGTATAGTCTGTCCTTGAAAGTTAAGACACGAACCCGGAATTCAGCAGTTTTCTTCTCCTTCTTTAGACCAGAAATAGTTATCGATTTAATACACCGTTATTTGGTATATCCACTGACATTTAAAACGGTATACATTCAACGGATTTGTTTGGCTGATTAGAGATATCGTCGGAGTAAGTAAATATGCGTGACGTGAAACCAGACGTTTAATGAGAAGTTGGTTCTTTTGTCAGTTAATTTTGACGTGTTATTGTTTTACTAATAATAGCAGTTAAATTGTAATGCTCGCCAAAGGAAGTTGTAAGAAATAAAATTAAATGAATGTATAAGTGAAGTTTGTATACGTTGACGTATGAGTAACTTGGCACGGGAACGAATGATTTATTAATTAATCATTCGTTCGCATGTTCTCTCCAGTTATAAGAAAAAGAACGGAAGTCGGCTATTTAGATAAAAATAAAGTTTGTCAACATGTTTCTAATTTGCATTGGCCAGAACTATATTAGGGGTATCCCCAATTAAGTATAAATGGTCTAGTAAAAATGTAAACTGAAACAAGTAAGAAAATGTCAGTCGAATAAATCGACTATTCACTTCACTTTGTGAGTAATGTAATATGGAATATTAGCTAAAACCCGGAAAGCTTCGCAGCCCCCATCCTTTATTTATTTATGGGGGATTTCATGCCAAGTGAGTTATTTTTTAAAAGCGATGTCTTCTGATCGGTATGAAACTTGCACCATGTTTAGTCCTATTGGATGTAGTTATGACACAAAATATCAACGATATCGGACAAGGACTGAATTTTGAATTTTAGTCAGACAGCCCTTTTTCCCCATTCATATAACTAATTACCAATTGTGTTTAGAAAATTTTGCCCAAGAGTTTTCAATAGATTTTTCTTCAATTTTATTAAGAAATTAAAAAAAAATTGCAAAAATATTTTTTGTGAATATTTTTTTTTTCAAAATTAAAACATGTTTTAATTTTTTGGAAAAATCCATATTTTTATTTTTATTTTTTTTTTTGCTCAAAATAAAGCTTAGGTCATTTCCTTTAAGAACTTTGTGGTCTATTAGTGGTATATTAAGGTTGAACCACAAATATTTTAAAATAATTGGAGAACCATTTATGGTTATTAGGTTAGGTTAGGTTGAAGAGAGAGAACGTTTAAACGTCCCATGTCCATAGACATACACTTAAGCCAGTGGTTCGGCCTGTTGTGCGCTCCTTATTTATGATCATTTTATACCTTACAGAAAATCGATACTAGACACAATTTTCTCAGTATCTTCCAATCATATCCACTGAGATGAGTCAAGTCTGGTAAAATGTCGGACCCGAAATGTTGGGATCTTGCATATGTGAAAGCCGGGCAGTGACACAGAAAATGTTCCATCGTTTCGATGTTTTCCCTGCATCCGCTTCATTCGTCGTTTCCTGCTAGTCCTATGCGATGATGCTGTGCCTGTAAGCTTGGGTGTCCCGTTAGAACACTCATCATCTTATTAATCTCGATCTTGTTCAGTTTCAGAAAACTACTTGTTTTCTTCTCATTTGAGTCACCCCACAGGATCTTTGCAGTTGCTCCTACTGTTGCTTTATTCCACAGCGCCATCACCGCCCAGTACTTCAACTCATTCTTAATGGCTTCGAAAGGTTTCCAATTTTCCAAGTTTATTACTCGAAGTTTTCTGCCCTTTGAAGCCAAGCTGCTTGCCCGTTCATTTCCAACACTCCGCTGTGTCCTGGTACCCAGAAAATACGCAATTGACCATGGGCTGAGAAATCATTTATCTTTCTTTTACAGTCCAACACAGTTCTGGATTTGACCCTTTCCGATGTTATTACTTTAATTGCCATTTGTCTATCTGTGAAGATGTTGGCATATTTAGGCTTTGTGGTGTTACTGAGTCAATTCACACACTCCGTGATTGCTTGAACTTCTGTATACGGTGTTATGGTCAGGGAGGCGGAAGTTCGACCAGAAGGTTCATCAATAAAAAGTCCCAGGCCCGTCCATCCTCCTCGCTTGGACCCATCCGTGTAGCAGCTGGATCCCACTGGCACATGGGCCAAAGTTCCATTTTTCTAAGAGCGTCTCTCTGGCACGAACGAATCACGGGTAGCTATAAGCCGCACTTCAGGAATGCGGTCGGAGATTTCCGTTATTTGAATATGAACGACTGGTGATTGTAATATCTTCTGCTGGGTGTCGGTGAGCTTCTTTTCTTCTGAATTGATTTCGCATCGCTATGCTCTTCGGGATATCTTCTGCCGTTCATCTTATTCAGTTTCCTTTTTTGTGACCCTGACAGTATTTTCCGATTTTCAACAATACTAATATTGTTATCACTTGATGACTCAGAGTCTGAGTAAAGCTGGGGTTGCTTAGAGCCTGATCGGTCATATATAAATTAAGACTATTCCGAAGTACATCGATGCATAACATATAAAAAGTTGTAGCTAATTACCCAGTGATCGAAATGGACACTTTAACAAGTACGAAAGTTCAGTCGGGTAAACCGACTAATGAATCCCCTCACCTTGAGTCTCGAAAAAATATTAGTAAATTTATTTATTTTTTTGTTTTGTTTAAATTATTATCAATTTAAATTGCATTTAATAACTTTAAAGTATGTACTGGTATTAAAGTTCAAAGCTGTTTACTTTTGGTGTAAAATGGTCCATATGTGTGGGAGGTACCAAAAGGGGCGTGCCAATAACGGCCACTTTTCTCTATGTAGACTCTCGGTACTATAATAGCAATGCAATGTACGAAATTTCAAGTATTTGTATGCACTGGTAATAAAGTTATAAGCTATAAACTTTTGGTTCAAAATTGTCCATTTGTGTGGGAGGTACCAAAAGGGGCGTGGGAACTTCGACCATTTTTCTCGAGGTAATAGTGACTAATAAACTAACACTATGTGTAGAGATTCAGAGGATTCAAATGTGTATTATAGAAGTTATTAAATAATCAATATTTCACTAAATGTTAACCCTTTGTGGGGGAGGTACTAGAAGGAGTGGGCCAATGTGGCCCATCTTCGAACTTAGCAGGAGATAGAAGAAAATATTACCACATACCAAATTTGAAGTCAATCGGTTACTCCTTTCGAGAGTTATTGTGCGCACCAGCCAGCAGACAGAGAGACAGACGGACGGACATTGCACATTCGACTTAAAATGACCCAAAACGGATATCCGCGGAACATACTTACGGTCTTAGGTCACTATTTCAATGTGTTACACTTTTGGTTCGGAGCAAATGATATATACCCTCCTCTCTATGGTGAGGGGGTAAAAATGTAACAGAAAGGAGACTCTATGGATATACCTATTTCGACCTTGCTGAATCCGCCTAAATCATAGGATTTAACTAGAAACGTCATATATGGGTCGATAGGTAATGATTAACTGAAATGTATTCAGTTAATACCGAAATCGAGCATTTCTGACATAAGTGTTTATTCCAGAAAACCACAGATATAAGCCGGCTTACTTGATTGCAATTTTCATAAACATTTAGCCGAAAAAAACCATATCCCTTTTTGTTTGCAAACAAAAAAACCCCCATTTTTATGGAATTTCCAACAACATACAACAGATATTTGTTAACTCATACAGATAACCCCCGTCTTAACAACAACAAGAAAACTAAATCCCCTCTGGGCAAAATATAAATTTGTTGACAAGAATCTTGTGCCCTCAAACAAAACAATTTATTGCATTAGACACTCTTAAACATACAGAGAAAGGGAAAAGGAGGTAGCGCAGACCCAAAAATATAAATGTTGCTTTAATCCTAATACATGCGTAAGTGTCCTGCAGTAAATGTATATTTATGTAGTACGTGTCCGTTTATTGAAATTTATAACGAAGAATGCGGGAGGTTAGAGGTTGTTTTAGGATTTCAAGGACACAAAAAAAAAAAAACGATGGAAACATTAAAAGAAACCCTCCATTAAAATGACAACAACAGAATATATTTAAAAAATTTAAAAAGACCACAGGAGGTTATGTTGAAATTAAATTGAAATTTCTTCACTAACTTCTTTGATTGTTTCCAACTTTTGTCCAGTGGTTCTTTAATATTAATAGATTGCAGATATTTACTTTAAACGGTTTATTAACAAGTAAAGCAATTTTAGACGAGTAAACCGTTGAAGGTTTGCCCTCACTTTGTGAGTAATGTAACAAGGAATATGACACTTTGTGTGGGAGCCAGAAAGCTATAGGCATTGCAAAGATTATCTAAAAAACTGAATATAAAAACATTTAGATGATTGCCACACAAGTTATGGGGAAGTTGTGAGGGAATAAATCTGTCATTTTCTGTGGACATTGCCACATACACTAAGTTCGAAGATGGGCCATATTGATTCACTCGTTGTAGTACCTCCCCCACAAAGGGTCAACATTTAGTTAAATATTGATTCTTTAATATCTTCTATACTACTTACTCGAATCTTCTGAAATTTCACACATAGTATTAGTTTCTTAGTCACAAGAAAAATAGCCGAAGTTGTCACGTCTCTTTTGGTACCTCCCACACAAATGGACAATTTTGAACCAAAAGTTAATAGCATATAACTTTATTACCATTGCATACAATGACTTTAAATTTTGTACAGTGTAATGGTTTAATAGAACTTACAATACAGTGAAAAATTGACATTATTACCACGCTCCTTTTGGTACCTTTTACACAAATGGACCATTTTGTACCAAAAGTTACCAGCTTTTAACTTTAATTCCAGTGTATACAAATACTTGAAATTTTGTACAGTGTAGAGAAAAGTGGCCGTTATTGCCACGCCCAATTTGGTACCCCCCCCACACGAATGGACCATTTTACACCAAAAGTTAACAGCTTATAATTTTAATACCATTACATGCTTTAAAGTAATTAAACGCAATTTAAATTAATAACAATTAAATTTAAACAGAAAAATAAATAAATCTACTAATATTTTTTTGGGACTCAAGATGAGGAGATTCATAACGACTGAACTTTCTTACTTCTTTTTTTTTAATTTTTGGTATACAATTTTTTTGGATTTTCCCTATGGTCTTTCCGATTTGGCATCTAAGAGCTATAGAAGCTGTATTTTACACCCATCAACGTAAAAATTGGCGGAGGGAACTCTCTTCAGCCTTTAATAAAGACTACTAAATTTAGTGGAAATCAGTTCAAATTTAGATATATCCCTCATATATATGGTCAATCCGATTTGGCATCAATATACATGGTTTTCCGATAAGAGTGATATAATTTCTATGAAAAAAAACTCACTTATTGTTAAGAAATTTCAAAAATTTTTTATTTAATGTGAAGTACAATCGATACAATTAAGTTCTAAATAAAACGTGATTCAAATGGCCTCCACGACTTCTTCAGCAGGAACGAATTCGATGAACCCAATTTTCGAGCACTTTTTCCACTAAATCAAGTCGTATGTCATGAATGGCACGTTCAATATTGACTTGTAAAGCTTGAAGAGAGTCTGGTTTATTTCGAAAGACCAATGACTTCAAATAACCCCACAAGAAATAGTGTAATGCTGTTAAATCACAACTTCTTGGAGGCCATTCAATATCACAATTTCTTGAAATAATCGAATCTTCAAACTTTTCTCACAACAACTCAATTGTTTCGTTTGCTGTGTGGCACGTAGCCATAATCGGTCAACAGCAAAAATATAGCTCTTAACGAGAGTTAAAATATTGCTAATGGGTGTCTAGGTCGTAGGTCGACTGGAAAGTGTTTTTTTTTTATTTAAAAAAATAGCATCATTTTCAAATGTGAACGGAGAGTTTATTTTTGCTCTAGCTCCTTAACGGTACGTCGGATCGGGAATCGGCCATTGGAAAAAAAAGATAGCTCTTAACGAGTGTCAAGGTCGTAGGTCGACTGGAAAGTGTTTTATTTGGATTTAAAAAAAATTGACTTTGCTCACGAAAAGTTTCAATTGGAGAATGATTATTTTGATAATAAAACTGTATAATTTGTTAACGTTTTTCTTGCGTATATCTCTCCATGATGAAATTGTAAACACTACTGAACACAATGAAAAACAAATGACAGATTATGACATATTACAAATGGCCGAAACGTCACTTCAAAATCATATCATGCCTATTGGAAAACCCGTTATATAGCATTGATGCCTCGTTACGTTGATTGGAAGAAGGAAGACACTTGCTACGCTACTAAATTTTAAAGAAATCGGATCAGATTTAAATAGATTCCAATATGTTTATTTCCAAACTTATTTTATGCAATTTTTAAAAAATTGGTTTCTTTATCTGATAGTACCAGTTTCAAGGTAATTCTTTGAAATCAATCAGATCAAGACACATATAGTGTACTCATTCTGCTCTATTAAAGTTGTGTAGGGTATCATATAGTCGGCACTGCCCGATTTCAGTCATTCTTTACGATTTTTTTTATAATTGCATAGCTTTTTAATTTAAATTGTAAAAGTTGCATAAATAATTTAATATGTAAAACTAATTTCACTTTTATTTCCAGGTAAGTGCCCACAAGACTATAGAAGAGTTTGACATCTACTCTAACCATGGGTGAGTCACATTGTATTCTCTGAGGATAAGAAAAAAAGTAATTAATTTCAAACTAGCTCATCCAAAATTTATTTAAACAATTTTGAATATTACATCACCACAACCAAGCAAAAAAAAAACGACAAAAAAGAAAAATAAAAACCAACTTTAACTTCTCTCAATCATTTAAAGTTTTTCGTCGCTTGATAAATTGTATCATTTAACTTTTCTGCTAAAAACAACAGAATCGTTTAACTTTCCTCCTTTAAAGATAACAAAAAAAACTTGGGAAATATTTAATACAAGTAACAAACCACTCAGAAACTTGCGTTACTCTGTGGGGGGATAACCACCAGTCTTCGTTGGAATACTCAAACAATGGCGGCGACATTTTTAGCTGATTAGACGTATTCCTTGTGTTGTTTTTTTTCTTTTCGTGTTTTGTCACACACCCAGCCCTAATCCCTGCAAGGATTTTGATGGTGATGGCTGTCTTCCTCTCTAAGCTAATACACAG
Source organism: Eudasyphora cyanicolor (assembly GCA_963930755.1). Taxonomy (NCBI): domain Eukaryota; kingdom Metazoa; phylum Arthropoda; class Insecta; order Diptera; family Muscidae; genus Eudasyphora; species Eudasyphora cyanicolor. The sequence goes on from OZ005734.1 coordinate 11,873,023, forward strand.
AAAAATGTGTAATAGTATTAAGGAAATTGACATTGATTTCGAAGCATAAATAGTTTTTGTTTTTTAAATTAGAATATTTTATATTTAACAGTAAGATATTAGGAAATAAACTGAAAATACTAAAGTTAATGTACTTTATTAGAAATAATTTTCACTTTATTTCCTCGCGTCCAGTGGGTCAGAATTTTTAGGTAATAGTGAAAGATAACATATTGCGATTTTTTTGTGTTTTTTTAATTCTAAATTTTTTTTCGAAATGTTTTTAAAAACTTTGATTTAAAAAACCTTCGATTTTTTTCAAATTTATACATTTACAAATTTCTTTAATATTAGTACACGTTTTCTTTCTGTGTAACAATACTCTGAAGCAAGTACTCGTACAATGTACTATATCCTTCGTTGTGATTATTTTAGACATTTTCATTTTTTTGTTCGTATAATTGCTGCTTTACCTGACGTCGCTGCTTTCGCGTTGTGGTAACTTTATTTTGTGATATTTTTGAAATGTATTTAGGGGGAGAAAAAAGAAGATGCGTGAAGCGCGTCTAACGCCAAGTGCGAACAACAAATAATAGTTTACTTCCCTTTCATTTCCTCTGCAAACAAACTTGATTCGAGCAGATAAGTGAGAGACGTTGTAAGCGATTGTATTTGCACAATCAATATTGGGGATTGGGTTGGTTCGGACACAGCGAAAACGGAAATTATGTCTTATGTTTGCGATTGCGATTGCAATTGTAACGATAGGACAGACAGACTGTTCGAAGATTTCCAAAATTATTAACGAAACAACGCATTGTTGTTGGTAATGGCAACAAGAGAATAATGAATGAAAAACATGAAAGTCTCCGTTCAATAAACCGAATGAAGAAACCCCATCACCTTCAGATATATAATAAGAAATTTGGTATTTTATTTTATGTGGGGATGCTAGAACAAGTGTACAAAATAGTACATTCTTTGTCGCACTATAGTCATTGTTTCCAAAAAGAATCTAATAGTAATCCAATAAGTATCTAATAGTAATAGTTATCCAATAGTAATCTAAAGTACAGAATTTGAAGGCATTGATATGTCTACTGCAGATGTTATAGGGAAATGATTTTCGAAATACACGGCTATATATTTTTGGAACAATAATTTTCGAATATTATTTATTTAGTGTGCATATATTAATATATTAGAACAAAATATTATAAATATAGCGTGATCCATTTCGAGGTTCCCTACTTTTTTAAAGAAAAAACCACAGAAAATTCAAATTGAATGGGGTATGTTTATTATCATTTCAAAGAACATGCTTTGGCATTTATTTTTTGAAGATTATGTCTATCAAATGTTGGCCGCGGCTACGTGTCTGATGGTCCATCCGTTGAGTCCAATTTTCGATGACTCGGTCGAGCATTTCGACTGGTAACTGGCGAATGACACGCGTGATGTTTTGCTCCAAGGCCTGAATCGAAGCGGGTTTGTCCGCATAAACTTTAGACTTTACATATCTCCACAGGAAAAAGTCAAAACGTGAGATTATCTGCTCACCGAAGTGTTCTCTCAATAAATCCATTGATTGATGCGATGTGTGGGAAGTGGCGCCGTCTTGTTGAAACCAAATGTCGCCGAGATCACGAGCTTCAATTTCAGCCATCAAATAGTCGGTTATCGGCATGATAACGGTCGCCATTGACGGTTACGTTCTCACCGGCATAATTTTTGAAGAAATTTGGATGGATGATTCCGGTACGTCGGATCGGGAATCGGTCAATGGCAAAAAGATAGCACTTAACGAGAGCTAAAATATTGCTCATGGGTGTCAAGGTCGTGGGTCGACTGGAAAGTGTTTTTTTATTTAAAAAAATGGACTTAGCGCAATTGGCGAACGATTATTTTGATAATAAAACTGAATAATTTGTAAAAGTTGTTCAGGCGTAAGTCTTTCCGTGATGAAATGCCAAACAATACTTAACAAAAATAACATGACACGACTCACACGTGATCTGTCAAAAAAAGGCTTTTGAAAAAAGTATCTCTACTTAGATCACCCTATACAAACAAAATTAAAATTTTTTTAAACAATTTTCAAACAAAAAAATTGCGCATTGTGTCCTCTTTAAAACAAAGTAAACTACGAAAATCGGTGCAGCCGTTCGAGAGCAATTACAAATTTCGTAAAACACAAAAACTATTTTTTTTAATTTTTTTCAAAAATTGAAATACCTATAAAATGTTTTCAACAATTTTTTCAAATAAATATGATAGCGAGATCTATTATTCCTATTTGAAACTGCTTATAAATATTTTGACTACCTTTTAGTTGTTACGAAGTAATTGATGACAAAGTTTTGTGACACATGCTACAAAAAGTAGAATTAACTTTGAAAGTTAAAGTGTGTTTTCGTAATTTTTAGCTAATTTTGTATAATAATGCACACCAAAATTAATACTTAAATGAAAAATGAATATAAGTGAATTCTAAACTTACTTATTTGCAGCCGAAAAATGTTGTAGTTTTTATAAAAACTCTTTGTGTTTTTATTCCCTTCACCTTAGAGAGGAGGGTATATATCGTTTGCTACGAGCCAAAGGTTTAACACCTCGAAGGAGTGACCTACGACCCTAAGTATGTTCCGCGGAAATCCGTTTTGGGTCATTTTAAGTCATTTGAGCAATGTCCGTCCGTCCGTCCGTCTGTCTGTGTGTCTGTCTGCTGGCTGGAGCGCACGATAACTCTCGAAAGGAGTAACCGATTGACCTCAAATTTGGTATGTGGTAATATTTTTGTCTATCTCCGGCTAAGTTCGAAGATGGGCCATATTGATCCACTTCTTCTGTTATCTCCCCCACAGAGGGTTAACTTTTAGTGAAATATTGATTCTGTAATACCTTCTATACTACTTATTTTAATCTTCTGAAATTCTACACATAGTTTTAGTTATTAGTCACTATTACCTCGAGCAAAATGCGCGAAGTTGCCACGCCCGTTTTGGTACCTCCCTCACAAATGGACAATTTTGAACCAAAAGTTAATAGCTTATAACTTTATTACCAGTGCATACAAATACTTTAAATTTTGTACAGTATAATGCTTTTATAGTACCAAGAGTTCAGGAAAAAAATGGTTGTTATTGGAACGCCGCTTTTGGTACCTCCCACACAAATGAACCTTTATGTACCAAAAGTTAACAGTTTTTGTACAGTGTAATGCTTTTATAGTACCTAGAGTCCACAGAAAAGTGGGCGTTATTGGCACGCTCCTTTTGGTACCTCCCATACAAATTTAAATTGATATTAATTTAATTAAAACAAAAGAAAATATATTTTCGGGACTCAAGGAGAGGGGATCATAAGTCGGTTTACCCGACTGAACTTTCTTACTTGTTATAGTAGCATATCGTCATCGGAAAGGAAAAAGGGCGTAACAAGAAAAATTTTAATTCAGTTTTTTATGGATTTCGGAACACTGCATCGAAATACACATCCTTACAAATTTTTAGGAACCTACTATCAAAAATGGCGAATTTATGAACGAAATTCAACAGGGCCTAACAACAAATTATTTCTTTTTTCATAGTTACAAGTTCCTATTTTAACAATTAAATCGTATGTGTGGGAATTTAGAAACCAACTGATATTTTACTCAGGGCTGAAAACGGAAGTTCATTTATCACGGGCGGATAGACGGCAGAGATAATTAGCGAAAGTATGTATTTACTTTATCTTCAGTGATGTTTTCCCAATTGATATTTTCAAGGCGAATTGGGAATTGAGCAACTGGGCTTCGCATTTTTGTAGCCTTCCAGAGACTGTTATCTGTTTTTTGCATGTGATCCAAAGAGTGCAAATATTTTTTAGGACAATTTCCTCAGCTAACTTTATGGCTGATTTCAATCTCTTCTGGTATTTTTTAGTCTACTCATCAGGGCGATACGATTCCAGTTTAATATGTACGGGGTTATTAAGCCCGTGACTTTTTGAATTTCGCGTCTCTTAACTGAAGGGTCAACACTGCTCCGTTCAATAGGTATCTGTCGGCTGACTCCTGTCAAAATTTTAGTAAACAGTGTGACAGCATCATTTTTTGCGAAAAAAACTAAGGCAAGCTTAATAAATACTGCGGGAACTCGGCAACATCAATTTCAATGGTAAAAAATTGGTTTAATGAATTTCGTTGTGACCGTGCAAGCACGGAAGATGCCGAACATTCTGGACGCCCAGTTGAGGTCTCTACTCCCGAAACATTTGAAAAAATTAATGAAAAGATGTTGGTCAGTCGGAGAAGTGAAGAGATTGTGGAAGTCATAGGCATCTCACATGGCTCAGTGATTTCAATTTTAAATGATAACTTTGGTATGAGAAAGTTTCTGCAAGATGGGTGCCACGTTTGCTCACAATCGACCACAAACGCAATCGTGTGACAATTACGCAGGGGTGTTTGGACAAGTTTTTGTGCCGTTTTGTAACTGTGGACGAAACGTGGAGCTACCACAACACACCAGACATATAACAGCAGTCAAAACAGTGGGTTTCTCGGGGTGAATAGGGTGCCTAAGAAGGCCAAGGTGGGTTTTCAGCCACCAAAGTCAGGGCGACCGTTTTTTTGGGTTGCACGCGGTATAATCACATTGACTACCTTTGAATGAATATTATGCCAACTATTGGTTAGATTTAATGAGGATTTGATAAAAAAATAATGTTATTTTTCACCAGGACAATGCACGGGTGCACACATGTACTGTTTCCATGGCAAAAATCCATGAGTTAGGCTACAAATTGCTTCCTCATCCGCCCTATTCTCCGGAATTAGCCCCGAGTGACAAACAATTCGGAACAAATGCAGCTTTAGTTTTATTTGTAAAATAATTTGTTGCAAAAATAACCATATCGTTGTACGATTTGCTTCTTTTCTAATTTAAATATTTCTCCAATTGTGGAAATGAATACAATCCATGCAGGGGGAGGGGGAGGGTATATAAGATTCGACCAGGCCGAATTTACCACCGTTCTGGATTGTTTATTTTTATATACATTTTCAGTTTAGGTTTGTGTTTAATTTCCATTATTTGCAGATTTAATATTCTGGCCCTTATTCTCCTTTTGAGTTGGCAAACAAACTTCGTCCCCGTCCAGCAAAAATTGAATCATTTCACCAATACATACCATTGGTCAACCTTTTTCCTTAAAATGCTCGAATTCCAATTTGGCTGTTGGCCTTTTGCAACCCTCAAAAGGGGTTCTAGATAAACAAGTTGTTGGATGTTAACCACATAATGACGGGTCCCTTACCCATTGTCGTCGCCGCAAACACAGTGCCATTTAATGTCCTTTCAACGAGTGTCCTTTTAGTTAAAGTCCTTAAGATTTTGTTAAGTACGCCATATAAACATACGTACATATTCGTACAGACATATGTATGGAATTTATTAACCATAAATTGTTGGCCAAAGAAAACAATTTTTATAACCATCATAAGTAGCTAAGGATTTGGGGGGAAGTTACATTTTTGGTGTTTAGGCAAACACATTAAATAATTTATTTAATATAGTTAAGACTTTAATTTGTGGCAGATAAAAAACTGGAAAATATAACTGGAGGACACGTTCGTATTTATTAAACTGTGGACAGAATTTAATATCCTCTGAAATCTGTTTGAAATGTAAATGTAAAAAATTATGTAGTCAATAAGAAACTCATAGGTGTAATCATATAAACTGTTTATTTTGAAAGCGGCGTAAATGTCATTCTGCTTTACTCGATTCACCATTGAAAAATGGGGTTAATAAAACTTAAATGCAAAAATTTTCACTTAATATTGAAGTCTTGAGATGAACTGAATGCAAAAATATATTTACTCGTATATTATTCACCTAGCCTTTTAACCGTACTAATGTTGGCTTATAAACTGAATGTCGCTTACACCACTTTCAAAATAAACAGTTCATATAAGTAACTCCATCCATCATTTTGTTATACTGGGCCAGAAAGAGGCTTTAGTTGATGAATAATACAAACATTTCCGCCATTAAGCAATCTTTTCCAAAATCTTTCCTCTTATTTGAAATTACATATTACACTGAAAAAAGGTTGACTTTTATTAGGCACCAAAGACAATAATAAATAATTAGAAGATTATATCAATTTATGTACCAATTAAATTATCTTAAACTTAAAAACAAAATGGTCTTATTTTAATGTAATCTCGTACTTGGCCGGCAAATGAATGTTATAAAAATAATATTTCCTTCAGTGTACTCTGTGCCTTTTTGCGGTTTAATTGTCTGATGGTTCTTCGAACACAGACAAAAGTCTTTGTTGCCTAGTATTATTCATAGAAATTACTCTTCAATTACACGAAAATCAATTGGGCAAAGTGAGACTACCAAAGAAGATAATCAGCATAGCTATTGAATTTCAAAATTTCAATTAATTAATTAAAAGTTATCCAAAGCCAATGTTTCTTTACCGGAATTCTGAGTTCTACGCACACATTTAGTGATTAGAACTCAACATTGTATTTCATTAGGAAAATATTTTAAATTTTAATTTAATTTACATCGGGGCGTTTTCACACAAATTGAAATTCATTTCTTGGCAATCCATATCATTTGAACCGAATGAAAGCAATACTAAAAGAAAATAAACTAAGAGTAAATTTTCTGCGAGTAAAAGTATTATATGTCGAAAAACAGAAAAATTCAAAACGATTACCTTAATAGACAGCAATTACTTAAACATAGTCCCATAGTTATAACATCCCTTTATGAGTAATATTTTCATATCACATTTCGCATAAAATGGGGGTAATTTTTGTGGTTAAAATTATGCACTATTAATTGTTGTTACAAAATTAACCCATTGTAGGGGAGGTACCAAAAAGGGGTGTGGAAATTTCGACCACATTTCTCAAGTTGATAGTGACGAAAAAATTATTATTAATATGTATGAAATTACAGAAAATTTGGAAACATAGTTGGGAACTTTTTAGAGAAAAAATATTTCACTAAATTTTAACCCTTTGCGGGGAGGTACCAGCCTACCAGGAAGAACCATATGGTTCATCTTTTCATTTAGAGGAAATATGAACGAAATACATATATGGTCAATTCCACGGTGTCGAATGTTGTTGTACACATTCAAAGTCATAAAAAGGCCAAAATAAAACATATTTTAGATTCATCTTTTACATAATCTTATAGATTGTTTATAGTACTGGTGTTTTAGTCTTTTTCAGGCGAAATATTGATTAGAAAATAAGGACAAAAAAAGGGAGCGGTTCGAACGCGACAAAAATATGAAATGGACTTCTTTAAAAACATGGGATTCAGCGAAATAACCAAGAAATTGTTACAGATGAAAATTTTAAAATGTTGATAAATAATAAAGTTTTTGAATCTTCTTTGTTTGACAGAAATATCTTTGGTAGATTTTTTTTAATTTCATTTTTAAGTTGGTTCGAACGTGACATTTTTTCAATGACTATTTTTAAATAACACAAGCTAAGACGGATTAAGTTCGGTCATGTCGAATCGTATATACCCTACACCATGGATCGCATATGCATGGTTTCAGGCACAAATAAACTCATTATACCAAATTGCAGCCCAATTCGTTGAAATTTGAGGTTTTTATGGCGTTACGAAGAAACATCTAGAAGGACCATTGTATGAGGGCTATATAAAAACATGGACCTATGACCAACATCGTTCGTGTGAAGGATTCCGGGTATAAATAAACACCAGTTACGAATTCAAAGCCCGATCAGTTGACATTTGTGGTCTCTATGGGGTCAAGAAGTCAAATCGAGGAGATGCTATTGGGTTATCTACTCCTTAGTGGTCGTGTATTTGGGTTATCTACTCCTTAGTGGTCGTGTAATTGGGTTATCTACTCGTAAGTAGTAGTGTAATTGAGTTATCTACTCTTTAGTAGAAGACTAGTTGGGTTATCTACTTCTTAGTAGAGGACCAGTTGGGTTATCGGCTACATAGGAAAATACCACTTGGTTTATCAACCTCTTAGTCGATGACCAATTGGGTTATCGCTCACCTGGTAGAGAATCAGTCGAGTTATCTACTCCTGAGTATGCGGCCAGTTTGGTTACCTACTCCTTAGTAGGCGTGTAAGTGGGTTATCTACTCATTACAAGACAACCAGTTGGGTTATCTATTCATTAGAAGACAACCAGTTGGGTTATCTACTCCTTAGTGGAAGACCAGCTAGGTTATCTACTCTTTAGTAGAATAGAATAAGTATAATTCGACTTGTTTTATCTACCTTTTAGTATATGACCTTTTGGGTTATCTACTCACCTAGTAGAGGATCCGTTGAGTTGTCTACTCCTTAGTAGAGGACCAGTTGGATTATCTACTCCTTACCAGACTACCATTGGGGTTATCTACTCCTTAGTAGAGATACAGTTGAGTTATCTACTCACTGGTAAACGAACAATTGGATTATATATTCTTTAGTCAACGGCAAATTGGTCTGTCTACTGCTTATCAGATGACAAGTTGTGTTATGTACTCCTTAGTAAAATTCCAGTTGGTTTATCTACTGTTTAGTAGAGTTGCTGTTAGGTTATCTACTTCTTCATAGGCGTGTAATTGGGTTAAATAGTCCTTAGCGGATGACCAGTTGAGTTATTTACGTCTTAATAGATAGGACCAGTTGGGTTATCTACTTCATAGTAAAATACGACTTGGTTTATCTACCTCTTAGTAGAAGACCAGTTGGGTTATCTACACTCCTAGGAGAGGAAAAGTTGAGTTACCTACTCCTTTGGTTATATACTCCTAAGAATGTGGTTATCTACTCCCTAGTTGAAGACCAGTTGGTTTATCTACCATTTCGTAGAGATACAGTTGAGTTATATATTCCTTAGTAGGCGTGTAATTGGGTTATCTACTCATTAGAAGACAACCAGTTGGGTTATCTACTCCTTAGTGGAAGACCAGCTGGGTTATCCTCTTCATAGTAAAATACCACTTGTTTTATCTGCCTTTTAGTAAATGACCTGTTGGGTTATCTACTCACCTAGTAGAAGATCAGTTGAGTTATCTACTCCTTAGAGAGGACCAGTAGATTATCTTCTACTTCCAGACTACTATTTGGGTTGTATACTCCTTAGTAGATAGAGATACAGTTGGGTTATCTACTCCCTTTTAGACAAACAGTTGGATTAAGTATATATGTATTCTTTAGTTGACGGCAAGTAGGTTTATCTACTGTAATTGGGTTATCCACTATTTTGTAGAGATACAGTTGAGATGATTACTCCTTAGTATGTGTGAATTGGGTTATCTATTCCTTGATAGACAACTAGTTGGATTATCTTTTTAGAGGACCACTTGGGGTATCTACTTCAAAGTAGAAAACCACTTAATTTATATACCCATTAATAGATGACCATTTGAGTTATCTACTTCTTAGTAGAGGACCCCTTGGATTATCTACTCCTTAGCAGATTAGCATTTGGATTATTTACTTCTTAGTGGAGATACAGTTGAGTTATCTACTTCCTGGTAGACGAAAATTTTGATTATAATTATAAGTATTCCTTAGTTCACGGTCAGTTGATTTATCTACTCCTTATTATGGGACCATTTGGACCTGTTTACCAATATTCGAAGTTCAACGATTAAATATTAAACATTTAGTTATCTACTCCTTGCAGAGTAGCGTTTGGGTTATCGACTCCTTAGTAGAGATAAAGTTTAGTTATCTTCTCTCGAAAAATTATATTCAGCGACAAGGCTAATTTTTGGCTCACTGAAAACGTAAGTAAACAGAATTGTCGAGAGGTGTCAATGTGCCCTGAAAAATGGTCTATGTGGTGCGGTCATTGGACCGTACTTCTTCAAACGTTGCAACCTTGCGGCCATCATCGTCTACACGCAATACCATGAACCAATTGTTAGGTGAGCAATTAATCTCAAGTTTTGGTGATGTCAATTGGCCACCTCGTTCGTGCAATTTGACCCCTCTACACTATTTTTTATGGGGGCATGTGAAGCCTCTAGACTATTTTTGGTGGGGGCACATGAAACCTCTCGTCTATAGGCACACGCTAACAACAATTGCTGCCTTGCAAGACAACATTACACGTGTCATTGAAGAGATGCCTGCCGAAATGTTGGAAAAAGTGCACTTTCGGAATGGACCAACTGAAGCGTAACCATGGGAAAGAAAAAATTAAAAGAAAGGCATTGTTTTACTAATCCAAATAAATCGTTCATGCTTTTTTAAATACTTTCGTTGTTTTCCTCAATTTTCAAAACTCAAACCCTTAAAAAATCACACAATATATTGATTTTCTTCAATCAGAAATATTTTTTGATAAAACTGTTATCGAAACCTTTTTATTGAGTTTTATTTTTGCAGTCTCTACATTTGAATAATAAATATACTGATGTTATGACAATATCATTTAGTGCAAAATTGTATTTATTTATATTTTTAGTTCGGTGAAAGTTTCAGCTTCTCTTTTGTTTTTCTATCTTTGGTCATTTGCACGTTTCTATCTAAAATGAAAAATTACAATGGCTAAAACGTTTTTTTTTTGTGAAACTTTAAGTACTTTTTCCCATCCGTTCTTTAAAGTTTATAATAAAATAATAACATTGGAACACCCACTCTCACGCACAGAGGTTCTCCAATTCATATTCCCAATTTGTTTAACCCATTTATTGCCATTTCTTTTTCCTCCTGCAATATGACCTAATTTAAGCAGTCGTTGTCCTGTTCCATTGCTTGTAATATGTTTGTGTGTATGTGTGGATTGTGAATGTGCTGTAAGTGAATCCCTTTGCATTTTTGTTGTGTGTATTCTACTCGTCTCTGGTTTATGTAATGTTTTTTTTTTCAAACTGGACGTGTCAATGAAAATGTAATATGATTAGTTAAGGAAATTCTAAGGGAATAGAGGGGGGAATTGCAGAGATTTTCTCCATGTACTTGTAAAGCAGATAAAATTCTGAAATGGAGAAGCTACATTGTCGACGGTTTTCCCCATTTTTCTTTAAATTGTTTTCCTTGAGATTTTTAAATGGAAACCTCACATTTCAAGCAAAGTACCATGATTTCAACTTCTTTCTGTTGAAAGACTTCACAATATGACACTCGCCTGGGTCCCTGCCTACCATTGCTTACAGCCTTGATATCGTTTAATTTTTAAACCTGAAATCCTTCAACACATTTGAGTCTGAGGGAATTGTTCTACTTTTTATCTCTCTCTCTCTTAACTTTTATACAAAAGTATGTTGCAACAAGTTGTGTTGTGCAAATATTATTCTTCTTTTTTTGCAACAGAAAAAAATATAGCGTAAAATAACTTTTAATGGATTTTTAATGACTTTGGCCTCAAGTGAAGCAAATGCATAGACACGCTGAACGGAATGCAAGACATGTACGGCAGCAAGAAACACTGAATCCTGAATTCAGTTGATTGAGAAGCATAAAGCGGCGACATCAGCTGTACAGAAAGCAAGAGATAGAAAAAAAGAAATGCAGTGAATTTCCAAAAAAACCAACAGGAATTCATCAGGTTATAGTAAAAGACAACGACATCAGTGGCAACTGAAAGGAACTGAGGAAAAAGAAAACAGAGCTGAACTAGAAAAAACCCACAATTTAAAACTTTGCTTCAAAGACGTCCTTAACTTAAAAAATTAAAGATATTTCATACATAAAATTAGGAAAATTTACTTAATTTTAAGGAAATTGTATTGATTTTAACTATGAAATCTGTATGTTTTAAAGTTTTTGCTCTAAATACGTTCTTATCTTTAAACTAAAGAAACTTTATACTTAGAATCAGGAAAATTGACTTAAAATAAAAGGGGATTGTCTTAATTTTAAATATAAAATGTCTTTGTTTCTATGATTTTGCTCTAAAAGCATGATAACCTTTAAAATAAGCAGCATTCATACCATTATTAAGGAAACTGTCTTAATTTTAAGTATGAAATGTCTTTGTTCTAAAGAATTTACCTCTAAAAACGGCACAATCATTAAATAAGGACAATTCATATTTATAATTACGAAAATGTACTAAATATCAATGAAATAGTTTTAATTTTATGGATGAAATGATTTTATGATGATTTGATTTTTTTTACGGATTTTAAAGTCTTTGTTGCCAAATTTTTCAAATTAAGACAATTTTTTCTCAGTGTATCAAATGACATACGAAATATTTTTACTCTTATTTACAAATGTATGGACTGCATTAACAAATACAAGGCAACAGAGAAAGAAGTAATGTCTGATTCCTTTTAACTTTACAATAAGCATTTTAAATTAAATGTTTTTTTCACCCATTTGAGTTTTATAATGATTTACAAAACCCTTTGAACATTTTAAAGATGAATCTAAACAAGTATACAAATTTCAATCGAGTAAACCAACTTGGGTAACTAACTGCTCACTTTGTGAATAATGTGAAATGGAATATAGTACTGTGTGGGAGCCAGAAACGTGGAAACATTTTACTCAGTCTATAGTTATTGCGAAAGCTATCTAAAGTACAGAATGTGATTGCTGCAGCACTTATGGGGAGGTCGTGTTCGAATGAATCTGTCAATTTGTGAAGGGACTTGACAAATGCGCCTATTTTGCGCTGAACAGGATATAATTCGAAGACATTTTGCTTTGAATTATTTCTCCTTTAAGAAAAATAGAAATATGTATGTTATATTTGTTTAAATAATTTCTTTAATTAATTTAATTTCAAAAAATTTAATATAATCAAAATACGGGGAGTGATATGATTTCTTTGAAAAAAAACACACTTATAAAAAAATTGACTTAGCATCATTTTCAAATGTGAACGGAAATTACCGTTAAGGAGCTCTAGCTCCTATAGCGTGTCTATAACGCCCACTTTTCTCCGAACTCTAGGTGCTATAGAAGCATTACACCGAACAACATTTCAAGTATTTATATGCACTGATAATAAAATTATAAGCTGTTAACATTTGGAGCAAAATGGTCCATTCGTGCGGGAGGTACCAAAAAGGTGGTGGCCACATCGCCCATTTTTTTGACGTGTAAGCGACTAACAAACTAATACCATTTCAGAAGATTAGAGTAAGTGGTATAGTAGGTATTAAAAAATCATTCATCACATATTTTACTAAAAGTTAACACTTTGTGGGGGAGGAAGGAGTGGACCAATATGGTCGAACTAAGCCAGAGATAGAGTAAAATATTACCGCATACAAAACATGAAGTCAATCGGTAACTCCTAGCGAGAGTTATCGTGCGCACCAGCCAGCAGACAGACACACAGACAGGCCGACAGACAGACGGACGGACATTGCTCATTCGACTTAAAATGACCCGAAACGGATATCCGCCGAACATACTTAGGGTCTTAGGTCACTCCTTCGATGTGTTACACTTTTGATATATACCATTCTCTCTGAGGCGAGGGTCTAAAAATTATATATTAATTAAATTTTGTTTTTCTTAAAAATGTCCTGAAAATAAAATTTTTCTGCAAAATTTCGTTAAATTGAATTTTTTTTTTGAAAATTTCGTTAAAAATATTTTTTTTAGAAAATTTTGTTGAAATTTCTTTTCTCCAAAAAAGTACATTGGAAAGGCATTTTTTCACAAAATTTCGATGAAATTACAATAGAAAATATAATAAGATTTTTTTTTTGGAAAATTTGTTGAAATCAATTTTTTCCACAAAATTTCGATAAAATTGCATTTTTCTTAAAAATTTCGTCGAAATAGAATTTTTTGAAAAAAAATTTAATTAATATTAGATTTTCCTAAAAAAATTCGACGAAATTGAATTTTTTAGAAAATTATCGATTAACATCCTTTTATGTCGTCAATGGCGCTTTATTCGTGTTCACCCGCCTTTAATTCGGTCATCGACCTTTAATCTGATCAGTGGCGATTAATCCGACCATCGGTCCTGAACGAATTAAATATCGATGATACGTTTAGAGGTTGATGACCTCTGATGAGAAGTCGTTGACTTTATTACAGGCCAATGAAGAAAATTTTCTGAAAAATTCAATTTCGAAGAAATATGCAAATTTCAAGGATTTTTTAGAAAATTTTTATTTTGACATAATTTTCTAGAAAAAAGAAATTTTCAATAAAAATGTATTTAAAACAATCAAAAATACAATATTGACGAACTTTAAAAGTAAATTTATGTCAAACGGGATATCCCGAAAATCCCGGGAAATCCCGATCCAGAAAAATCCCGAATCCCGGGATTTTTAAAATAATTTTAGTATAATATATGAAGCTGTCTCGTATAAAATATTAAGAGAAAGATAGATATACTCTGTGGAAAATGTAAACTTTTATTTACAGATTAAGGTATTATCTCTTTTTTTTTAATAATAGTCTGAGATTTCAAATGATTATAACTAACAAGGTAAGGTAAAGTATCCACCCGACTGTATCCTTTCTTCTTTTGTAAGGAGTTTCATAAACGTTAAGAAACATTTCATAAATACTAAGAAACATGTATTAAAATCTTTTATGAAACATGCTTCGTATATCTTAATTTTGTGAGTACTACCCTTCGTATGCCTGGCAACAGAAAACCTAAAAACCTAAAATGTATTTAGCTAAATTGCAAAAGTTCCAAATTTATGGGAAACATACACAGCAATTTCATATATTAATTTAATATTTCCAAATAATAACCATTGTGTCAGTCACTTTCGTGGTCTTTGATGGTGATAGTGAAAATTCGCTGCCCATTTAATCAAATCGACATTTGATGTTACCATGACAATGATGTGAACAAATATTCTTTGATGTATTATTTAGGTCTATTGGTCGGTCTAGTCCAAAAAAACTCAGTTTAGTCATCTGTAAAATTACACACAGACAATTTTGCGAAAGGGCCTTTGGTAAATAAAAATGTTTCCTTACAAATATAGCTGTTTCCTTACCAGAAATAGATTATATTAAAAATCCCAAATGTTTCTTTGTTCTCTCCAAATGAAAAGACGGAAGAAAAATGAGGAAATGATGGTTGCTTTCAAAAGGATATTTTGCAAATCGAAGAGATTTAGGTATCCTGTATACATATTTTAATACTGTTGAAGAAATTTCGTTAAAATCTTGTATATGTATGTGCTTCGTTAATATATGCTCACTTGTGGCATTGTCTGCGAATACAATGGAGGTTGGGAAAGGTACAAAATACATATTTGCAATGGAAAAAAATTACCATAGTTTTAAAGAGTTTCGCCAAAGGCACTCCAGGTTTTTTTAAATACACGTACACTTTATACTTAAATTTAGAACAATTTAATAAACGTTATAAAAAATTTTCTTATATTTAAGTATGAAATGTCATTATTTTAGGAGTTAAGGTATTTTCGACACAAAAGCATTAAAATTTGGAAATATTTATTTCTTATATATACATACATATGTTTAGTCAATAATAAGAGATGTTATTTTTCTAATGATGGCGTGAGTTCAGCAAAATGGACAGACAGATAGCTTTAAATAGTACAAGTAATCCCCATATTTATTTCGAAATACAAAAAATTCTCTCCGCATGCAAATTGTAATTATTTCCTAAAGTCAAAATTAAGTGTTGATATTTGTTAGCTGCTGAAAACGTATTCAAATTGAGTCATCTTCTATCCCGCAGTGTTTGTAAGTAAAACGTGTCACTGCCTTCACTGGTGGCGGGAGCACTGTCACCACCACCGCCTAACAACAAACCTTAAAAAGCCAAAAACCAACAAACGTCAAGTGGAAATGCTATCATCATCATTATCACACCACCACTCCCTCGGGCGCACAGGGGTACTTTTCCTCAGCTAATTTCTTTTGGAAATTTCAAATGAGCAGAGAGTATTATTACATTAAAGGAAGTTGAGTAGAAACTCAACTGAGCACATACGAGCTTGAAAGTCTATTTCATGAACACCATGTGGTCAATTTGACAACGTGGTTGTGCACAAAAAACATATTTCTCTTGTAATATATTTTTTTTTAATTTTTTGTTAAGTGCTTCTTATGCGGGCTTAAATATAATTAATTAAAAAAATATTTTTTTGTGTTTTAAAGCATGATTTGAACCTGGATTTCTTAGCATCGTAAAACAGCATGACATAGCCCACTTACGCAGTCAAAAGTTCAACGGGTTTGAACCAACTCACAATTATATTTTGTGAGCAAATTTAATTTTCGTAAAAACGAAAAAAGAATGTCCGAGAAGAAATTCGTTTCATAACATAAAAAGTGTATCTAATTTTACAAATGTACCAACTTTATCCCCCCCCCCCCCACAAATGTTGAACAAAATAGTAAATAGTTTACCATAAAATTCTACTAAAAAGAAAGGACCGATAGTAATTTTTCACGAAAATTATTTTTGTCAAAGACACAAATCAATAATGTCGACGATTTGTACACCCAGAATACAGTTTGGTTGCCTCAATCGAAATATTTGCCAACCGAATTTCGGTAGTTCTGTCTACTATCATGCGATTCCATCAGGACAACCAACATTTTGGTTGCTGTATACTTCTGCTTCCATTTTTATAACAATTATATTTGGTTGCACCAACTACGAAAATTGTACCTAAAATTATCTGTTGTACGTTGCCACAACCAATTTTTTTTAAATTGGTTGTTCTGACAATTTGACAGTCATATACTACCGACAATTAATTAAAAACAGTTTTCATTCATTTTTATTTTATTTATTAAACAAAAAACCAAACAATTCATAACAAAATTAAAAATCCCATATTACAAATTCATTAGGAGATGTGGAAATATTTGACACAAATTTTAGTACACGAGAGTACAAAACCATATGCTTTCAATTTCATGATTGTTGCTTTTATTTTTTATTTATGTAAAACATTTTGCACAACATATTTTGCATTACAAACATTATTATCCACACCAGATTATATTTGACTACAAATACCGTTCTTGAACAAAATTTTGAAGATTTATTTTTGTCGAATAATTTTATTTTTTGTTTGTCATATATCAGCAAAAGAACAGCAACCAATCTTTCGGTTGTAATTCCCAAAAAACATTTAATTATTCTTAATTTGGGAAATGATTGGGATAACCAAAAAACGATAATTTAATAATATTTTTTCTGTTGTAGTAACCAAATATTCGTTGCAATAATTATCTTTGGTCTATTGATACACTTTCTGTTGTCAAAAATAAAACATTCGTTGTCACAACCAAATATCGATCATATGGTACTATAATGAAAGTTTAAAAGTAGTTACCACAACTAACCGAGTGCCAATGAAAAAAGCAATCTTAATTCGATTGATACAACCATCGATTTGGTTGCAAGCATTTTCATTTGATCGTATCCATGTTATTATTGTAGTTTCAACTATTTATATATAAATACAACCGGCACACGGTGTATGCTACCGAATTGTTGTTGCTTGTACTATTTTTTTTATTGTTTCTATCGAATTGCAAACAATTATTTTCCTGGGTGTATGAATTCTGACCTATGGTATGTTTTGACTGCATTTTTTAGGGTAAAGAGGGTGAAAAGCTCGGGCGACTGTTTTGAGAGAATTACTTCTATAAAGGTTATCTTTATATTGTTTTTTGAAGCCAGTATTCTTACAAAAAGCCTTACAAAATATTTATATATATTTTCCCATAATTTCTGGGATGAACATAGGGCCGTTCTGTTCAATGTATTTAATTTGGGTTCGTTTATCGTTTGAAATTATGGCGAGCGAATGATTAGTACACAGCGTCCGATTCTGGTGCCAAGGCTGCTGACAAAGCATCCAGAAGTGCTTCGGAACATAGCATTTGTGCTGTGTTACTATAAAGGTTATAACCCCTACGTTCGGCCAACAGAGCCTCGCTTGTTGAAAATAGGGAGCGCAAAGAGGCACCACTACTTGATTCAAGAAGATTCGAAATAAGTTTACCCAAAGGTCTCCTTTCTCTTGGAAATTAAAAAAAAAACATTTTTCATATTTTTTATTTTGGCCATTTTATTTGGGACGTACCAAAAGGGGTGTTGCAATAACGATCATTTTTAGTAGACTATGGCTACGATAAAAACAAAATTTCTAGCGTTTGTATGCTCAGAATTCACAGTTATAAGCTGTTAACTATTTGTGCAAATGTCCCCATTGGTGTGGGAGATAACAGAAGGGTCGTGGCAACGTCACCCATTTTTCTCAAGGTGATAGAGACCAAGAAACTAATACTGTGTCAAAGATTCTGATAAGTAGTATATAAGTTATAAGAGAATTAATATCTTACTATGAGCGCCCCAGTAGGTGAGTTGGTAGCGTGCTCGCCTATGAGTTTGGGGGTCATGGGTTCGATTCCCAACAGAGGCTTTGGTCTGTCGCTGCAAAAATCTAGCCACATGGTCTTTGCAACCCGGCAAATCCCTTGACCATAAAATTGGAATATAAATTTACTTTGTATTGTAATTCATATAAATAAATAAATAAAACAAGTAGGAAAGTTCGGTCGGGTAAACCGACTTATGAAATTCCTCACCTTGAGTCCCAAAAAAATATTCGTAACTTTATTTTTTTTTTGTTTTAATTAAATTATTATAAATTTAAATTGCATTTAATAACTTTAAAGTGTGTACTGGTATTATTATTAAAATTATAAGCTGTTAACTTTTGGTGTAAAATGGTCGAACTTAACCGGAGATAGAAGAAAATATTACCACATACCAAATTTGAAGTCAATCGGTAACTTCTTTCGAAAGTTATCGTGCTCATTCGACTTAAAATGACCCAAAACGAACATACTTAGGATCTTAGGTCACTCCTCCTCTCTAAGGTGAGGGTATAATAATATAAATATTTCACAAAATGTTGACCCTTTGTGGGGGAGGTAATAGAATGACATGGTCCATCTTTGATCTTTGCCTGAGAAAGAAAAAAATATTAACACATACCAAATGTGAAGTCAATTGGTTACTAATATCGAAAGTTATCGTGCGCACCAGGCAGAGAGACAGAGAGATGGACGGACATTGCTAAAATGGCCCAAAACGGATTTCCACCAAATATTCTTGGGGTCTCCTAGGTCACTCCTGTAATGTGTTACACTTTTGGTCCGCAGCAACTGATATATACCCTCGTTCACAATAGTGGGGGATAAAAACTTTGTTTTGTTGACATTCTCTTACTTCCCAGCAAAATCTTGGTAAGTACCTGTCATTATTCCCCGCATTACCAAATAATGACATCTCATTATTCACTGCATTACTTTCGGCTAATTAATAATGACTTACCAATAATAACAGAAATAAGTGATTTTTTGTTATCAAAATCATTTTGGCAAATTTTAATATAAATGGAATGTTTTCAAATAGTTCGTGTAGATTTTAATCAAAAATACTATAAATTTTTCCGTATGTCGTAAGATGTTAAATTATTGAAGAATTTTTCAACTGCAGGTTTGGGTTCAGAAATTCGAATCTGGCATGAGGAAATTGTTTGTTTCGAGAAATATGCGCGACAATATGCAAAAAATCACTTTAAACGACCATTTCTACATATCTACTACTTATTTTGAACATATTGGTAATGCATTATTCAAGTACTTAAAATCGTGAAAATATAAGCGCATATTTAAGTGGCATGCCTATGCTACAAATAAGTACTTATTATGCTACTGTATTGTATGTTTTTGGGAAGTACTTTCCTCCAATGACATCCCCATGTTAAAATAATGAGAAAAGTGGCTAAATAATAAGTACTTACCATTATCGAACTTTGGTTACTCGTCGGATTATTTGGTAATGAGAAATTTTGCTGGGTTCTACCAAAAGGCTATAATTTCTACATTTATCAATAGATTTTCTTGAAATGTTCTTCATTAGGATGCTATCTTTCAAAAATTGGATCAAATATTTTTTTGCGATTATTTCTATTAATATGTACCACAGTGCGCCGTCGTTTTTCATACTGTGTGTGCAAATATAAAAAAAGAAAAAAAAAACTAAAGGACACGAATACTTTTTTTTCATTCAAAATGTGTTGTTTGTGGAATTTACTTTCATGGTTCCAAAATATCTGCAAATATTTATTAACAATTGCTCACACTCTGTAAGAAATCGAGATATCAATATATCGGGTGTTTTTTGGAGGCGCAGAACTATGAATAGTTAACAATGTGTTCTGTGACGGTCGATTTGACGGGACTTTTTCGCTTTCATGGAATGTACCTTTAGTATTTGGACCCTATCTTAAAGTAAATATAAGCCCGATAGAGCCACTATACACTTTAGAAAATTACAAAGGCTACAAACGTTGGGATGATCGCTCTCACGTAGAGACATTGGTTTCATAACTGCCGTTAAAACATTTAGATAAAATTTTATTCTTTAAAAAAAATCTTTTTTTGCTGGTGTAAAAAAAAAAAACAAAAAAAATTCTAAAAAATCACAACACATTTTATTCCTTTTTTTCACAGCTAGCATCCTAACGAGGAAATGAATGCCTATTTGAAAAATCTATGGGAAAAGGTGTAAATTAGAAAAAGAAAATCATTATTTATATTTGTGATTTTGGCCATTTTATTTGGGAGGTACCAAAAGGGACGTATGGGTATTATGAAACCAATGCATTGTATTCAATTTCAATTGTTTGTATGCACAGGGAACGAAGTTTTAAGCCGTTAACTTTTTGTGCAAAATGTTCCATTTATATGGTAGGTACCAAAAAGGGCGTGGCAATAACGCCCATTTTTTACAGGACTATAGATACTGTAAATGCAATGCAATGCACAACATTTTAAGTATTTGTATGAGCTGGAATCAATGTAAGAAGCCGTTCACTTTTTGTGCAAAATTCCCCATTTGTATGGGAGGCACTAAAAGGACGTGCCCAACTTTGCCCATTTTTCTTAAGGTGATAAAGACCAAGAAATGGTATTTTAAATACAGCCAATTTCCTGCTTCTTGAAAAAATTTTCCCGTTTTATTTTAAAATTGTCCACCTCTAAAAGACACACCCATTATCTAACCTCCTGCCGATTGCCATCTTCATAAATCAAAGGATCAAATTAATGTTCTTTTAAAATTTAATTGAGCAACAATTGTCATGGAAACCAGTTACGTTTTAAAGTTTCTTACAAATAAATTGCACATTTCCTGAATTAAAATTCTGTTGAGACGTACTCACTGTTGTTGCGTGTGAATTTGTTAAAGACCGAAGGAGCAAGAAAGAGAGAGAGAGAGTGTTTCATTATCCTTTTTTTTAAAGAAGACCGAATACATACAAACTGACTCCTTAGGCACAAGAAAAAACAATAAAACTAAAGAGAAAATGTCTAAAAGCAACATTAAAGTAATTAAAGTTTTTTAGAAGCACTCGCACAGAGCACATAAAGTGCACACGACCTTAGACAAAATGTTTTGCAGTGGGATGTGTGGATGACGATGATGATGATTATGACGATGGTAATGGCGATGGCTGGTGTTGGTGATGAAAGAAGACCACTGCCGAGACAACTTTTTAATTAAGACAAATCCTTACTTCCTGGGTGAGAGAGACATCATTACTTCCGCTTTTCGTGTGGCCAAACTTTTAGCCAAAGAAAAACTGAACTTTGCATCTTTTTAAAATCCTTTTAAGCTTTGCATTAGCCGCAAATTTAATGGAATACTCATTTGATTGTTGACAGAGCGCGGTAAATGTTTTAAAAGGGATTTTTAATTGGCTTTGTAATTATTCTTTTTAAATTTCTGTAAGCGGAATACACATCAAAATATGTTAAAAACATAGTAAGAATAATGCAAATTTATATAATGAAATATTTGTAGTCCTCGTAGTGTAGTAAAGTGTCTCTGAATAAACCATGATTAATTATTTTAATTAAAAACAAGTAAAGAAAGGTTAAGTGCAGGATCCTACTTATGTTAACCTCCTGTTAGCTTATTTACTTTAAATCTGTACCGATTTTCTTAGAAATTTTCGGTTTTCTTCATGGATCAATAAATTCCTTTCTTTCCAATTGGAAGATGTGGCTTCGGTAGTCATTATATACAAAATATGGAGATACATATAACGTGTTTTACCGGAATGATATGATTTTGAAGTGCCGTTTCGGCCATTTGTAATATGTCATTATCATCATTATCCAATATTGTAGCTCTTAACGAGAGCTAAAATATTGCTCATTGGTGTCAAGGTCGTAAGTCGACTGGAAAGTATTTTTTTTTGCGTAGAAAGTGTTTTAATGCTTAGTCCAATATGTTTTTTCGTGCGAATTTTAGACCTTTTTCTTTTTTTTTGGAAAAAATTAATTTTTACAATTTAAATTTCTTGAAACTTTTTTTTGCGTACTTTTCAAAAAATACTAATTTTATGTAAAACAGTTTATTTCGATCACTTTTCACAGAAATTAATAATATAAATTGGGATATCTCTGAATCGATTTATTTTTGTTCCTTAAATGTTTTTATAAAAATTGGTCCATATGTACTCTACCGATGTTGTAAATTTTGGAGTGGGGTCGACTTTGGTTAAGAAGTTACATTGTAATAACTGAAAATCTTCATCAAATTACAAAGAAAAAATATTTGTATGTGTTTTCAACTATATATTTTGTTTGTTGATTTTTTTGAAATATTTTTTCTTTGTAATTTGGTGAAGATTTTCAGTTATTAATTGAACTTCCGAACCAAAATTGTACCCACTCCAAAATGTAGAACATCGGTAGAGTACTATTGACCATTTTTTATAAAAAATTTAAGGAAAAAAGGTAGATCGAATCTCAGATATCGCAATTTATATTTTTATTTCCGCGAAAAGTGACCGAAATAAACTGTTTTTGATAAAGTTAGTATTTTTTATGTAAAGTACGTGGAAAAAGCTTCAAGAAATTATATTTTCTATTTTTAATTCCTTACGCTTTGTAGCATTAAAATTAACTTCAAAAAAACATTACAGGGGGAAACAAATCAATTTTTCTGAACATTGACCTCGTCCTCTTCCTCCAATTTCCATTTAATATTGTGGGTCATTGTTTCCACATGCTAGGGAAACATTTTCTGAGAATTTAAGAAAGATCTAGTTTTTGACCTGTGGCACTTGAGAAAGAACTACCCATATACGTACGCAATTTTACGTCATTCGGTCACTCCTTCCCAGAGTTATCGTTAGCACCATTCAGTGCTAACTATCAAACTGACAGTTGGACGGACATTAATTAATTAATGCATGGAGACCAATGTTGAAATTTCAAAATAGCTAAAATTTGTTAAAAAAAATTTCTAATAACTTTGGCTCCCTATAACATCTAAACCACTATGAAATTGTAAAAGGCTTTATTTCCGCATTGTGTTTTAATATACGCGTGCAAATTTGCATCCAAATCTACATATCGCTCACTCACTTCAAGAGTGACATAACTCAAAATTTAAAATTTTTGAGGTTGCCTTACAAAGATGCGAATTTTGCAAATGTTCATAACTTTATCTCAGCGAAATTTGGTCTATAAGTAAACTACCATATTTCAGATTATTCAAGCGTTTTTTAACATCTTATTTCATGTTACTTGAGTTTTGAGTTATGTCACTCTTGAAGTGCGTGAGCGATATGTAAATATTCGGAGTGGGTCGGTTTCATTTGGAATTACCCCATACTTTTCATTTATTTAGGCAATTTTGTTGAATGATTTTTGATATCACCCATTTTTCATTTTTGGGACACGATTTTTTATATAGTATTGACATATCCTTCTCATATTTTGCATTTTTGATTCGTATATTGCCAACATTTTTTTTGGCGCATTTTGCATATTTGTTGCATATTTTGTGCATATATTTTGCATTTTTTTGATAGGCACTCAAATTATATAAATTTGAGTGATAAAACGTCTAAATACAAATTTTGGTTAAAATCGGATTAAAATTGAAAATCCGAGGTCATTATTACATGTATGAACACTGCCAAATTCTTATCGCAATGCCCATTTTCGCATTGTTAGGGAGGTGTAGGGTATTATGTAGTCGGCTCCGTCCGACTTTGTTTCTTTCCTTACTGGTTAATAATGCATCGATTTTCTTCGGAATGGTCTCATTTTATTCGACCGATCAGACTTTACGATAAAATAATAAAAATATAATAACTGTGAATTTGTCGATGTTTTTAAGAGGATTTAATTAAAAAAATATTAAAATTGTTAATTTTTTTTATTGTTGACCTTTTTTATTTAATGAAATTGTTGATGGTTAGGCTTGAGGTCATGTATTAATTAAAAAACAGGTGGTTAAGTTTTTTTTTAAATTTTATTGTTTCCTTTTTTTTTTTTTTAATATTTCGAATTTCTTCGACAATCACCATCAGGGAACTTCACTTTAAAATACAAACAATAACAAATTATACAAAAATTAAAAACAATAATAAAAGCACAATAATTACATTTAAAACAAAACTATGGACTTCTTCTCTTCAGAGTTTACAATCAACTAAACAATTTAAAATTTTGTCAAAAAACTTAATTTTTTGCAATGTCTCGTAAGATATGGATTTTAATGTGGGTCAGAATTTTATTTTTTTTCTAAAAAGTTGATAAATGCTAAAATAAGATATCTGCATATTTTATTTTTTGAAGAAAAAAATCCAAAGTATTACGGGGATTCAAAATTTTTAAAATTTGCAAAAAAATAATTTTTGGTAAACTTAAAAATATTTCCCGCTTCAAATTTTCCCGACTCTCACACAGCCAAAACAGAAATTGGATTTTTGTGGACTCATTATTTGTAAAAGTTATAGGCGAAATACTAAAAAAACCAACACTGCGTGTAAAATTCAAATTGCATATGCAAAAACAGATGAAAATTTCAAAAAATGCCAGAAATTAAAGATCCCTGTAACATTTTGGATTTTTTTTAAATAAATAATAGCGACGTCTTATTTTAACATTTAGCAGCTTTTTATAAATTTGACAGTTAAAATAAAATTCATAGGTTAATGTTAAAAATTCTGACGGGCATATTACTCTGTTTTATAATTGTAATTTTAGAACAAATTACGCTGTGTTTATATTCTGTGCCCGTATACGTGAGCTTTCACTGTACAGCATTCATCCGGTAGAATGAGGCTTTAAATATTCTGATGAATCAGAAGTTAAATTGCTGGAATGCGTAAAATAGTTGGTTCGTAAAATGTCGTTTCTCTGAAAGGAATTTTTCCTTTCGTGTGGTTATGTATTTCCCGTTGCAATTTCAATGAAGCGATGGCAGTACCATTTTCCCAGCTCCTCAACTGTGCCACTCCACACGAAAAGAGAGCATTAATTTTAGCCATAATAAAAAATTAATGTTTGTTAACTCACAAACTAGAAAGTATAAATCGTGTAACCCGGTGATGGGCCCCAAGGACTTTGAGCGAGCGAAACAAGTCCTGATCCTGACTGAGTATGCAAGTGTGTGTGTGTGTGCATGTATCAATGGGGTGGGGGAATGTTTAATATTCATAACCACAGGAAACGGTGAAAGTGATGAATGAAGTTGGATGCATTACATATTCATTGCGCGCAGAAGGTACGGTCGTGGTCGTACCTGTACTCCAAACGAGTACGGGTTGGCACATATGGATGGATGTATAAGTACATTTTTGTATACATTTCCACATATGTATGACTTTGCCTTTGGATGACTTTTTCGAAGAATAATTCTTTTCGTTCAAGGTTAAATATCACAAAATGTTCATTTATGAGCGCAAGAATGCGCTCTGTGTTTTTATGTTTTTATGTAGATTTGTTAATAAGTACTATCTGTGGAATAAACACACGTTTGATTTCTAAATATTTATGACAAATTTTCCCCTCTCCTTCTTATTATTCTGTATTTGCAGGTAAGAAAGAGTTAACGATGAACGGATTGAGTTGTTATCCTGACACTTGGTTTTCTGTGTAAGTATAGTTTTAATTTGTACATTAGGGTGTTTCATTTGTGGTGATACAAATAGTTAATGCGAAAAGCTTCTTGGTTATTATAGTAACCGAAATCGTATTTTCAGAGCATAACGTAATGATTATTAACGATTAAAAACGTAGATAAATATACTTTAAAGAGCGACCTCTGAAGGAGCGCTATATCAAAAGATGTACCGATATGGCAATTTTTCATTGCTTTTTTAACCCTTTGACGACCATAAGGATTGCAAAAAATACCAACTTTTTTTCCTTCTCAGAGCTATTACTCGAAAAATTAAAAAAATGGTCGAATGATTTTATTGGAATAAAAAAATTACGTAGGTTTTCTTTTGACTAAATAAACATTTCAAGCAAATTGGGACATTTTAGACATAAGTATGGTAAAAATTGCAAAACAATTCGCATGGGACATATATGTCCCAGTGGTCGGCAAAGGGTTAACTCTTTTCAATTTCGATTTCGGCACTCTAATGTCCATACATATTAAAATATCCTTATACTCGTACATATGTTTGTGATGTATTTTTGAAAAATGTTTTCTTTAATGAGTTCTATGTAAGTATGAACAAGTAATGAATATGGAAACACGTTTTCAACACGAGCGTTTTTAAGTTAAAACAAATACATGTGTAATTACTCACAATCACCATAGGGAAATCGTTAACAAATGCCATAATAATGTTATATTATAGTCTTCATTGCATTTTAAGTAAAGATGAATTACAGTCATTAACGCAGAAATATGAAACATGGCACTGTGGGCCAATTTTTTTCTATATTTTACAAAATTTGTTTGTCTTGAAGTTTTTAATTAAATAAAATAATTTGCTTAAATAAATGCAAAAATGTATAACGATAGACAGTAACTTATAGTCACTATAGTCGTTTAGTCCAATTTTCTAAAATAAAAAAACACATTTTGTAATTTTAAATTTTTGTTATAGTATATTTGGGCGGGTCGTTCATATATTAATGCGGCTGTTCATATATTAAATGAATCCTTGTTTTGGAAGTATCCTCAAAATATTTTGGCAATATCTTGAGCTGCCACACAGTGGGAGTAATTAAAAAACGGGAAATAATTCTGCCGTTTCTTAACCAGACAACTGATTGCGACAAAACTTGGCATGTTTATTGAAGGGGTATTAGAGAAGATAAGTTTTTGGCTAATTTGGGCTCCATGTGGTACACAGGGGCGGAGCTACTGCGCCTCAAATTTGGCCACCTCGGGTGAACACAATGTTCAAGCGGCTGCAACTTTCATCTTTTTATATTAGATTCATAAAATCTTTTTTTTTTGTTCATTCTACTAACAGAGGTCTACTTATACAGAAGAATTTTTACACCTAACATTTATATTCTATAGTTACCGAGATATCTGCATACAATTTTTTTTTGCCCTAGTATTTTGTGATTATCCGATTTCTTTCACATACATTTTTCTGAATAGGCAACAAAAATATTTGCTAAAAATGTTAATTACATTAGATTTATTGAATGTTGCCACATTCGAATTGTTCAGCTTTTTCGATCAACTCTTCCTTTCGAAAGAGAGGTTTTTGTGGTGTATTGGAAAAGATAAGACACTGCGCTTTGAAAGCCATGTAAACACATACCCTTATACGTATTTCAATCCTGTGCGGGAATATCATCAGAGGGACTTATACATGACACAGTGTGAGCTTGTAGTTGTGGCGATCATCACTTGTATATATACCAATCTACAAAGAAATTTGCATATGGGAATTATATATACCTACGAAGAAAGCTTACAAGTCACACAGCCAAAGCTCCAAGCGAGACTTAAATTCACCATTTTCACCACCCACGTGACTGGTAAGGTTTGCCAGTTCGACACACTACGTGTTGAAGATGAGCAGCTTCTTTCTAATTGTATTAGGCGGGCTGATCCTATTAATAAAATGTTTTTAGAAGTTTTTTGTTTATGATCGATTTAATTTTAATTTTATTAGATTTATTGAATGTTTTCACATTCGAATTGTTCAGCTTTTTCGATCAACTCTTCCTTTCGAAAGAGAGGTTTTTGTGGTGTATTGGAAAAGATAAGACACTGCGCTTTGAAAGCCATGTGAACACATACCTTTAAACGTATTTCTGTCCTGTGCGGGGATATCATCAGAGGGACTTATACATGACACAGTGTGAGCTTGTAGTTGTGGCGATCATCACTTGTATATATACAATATTATTATTAATTCAATTCAATTAATTATAAATATTAATATTAATTATAAATATTAATATTAATTAAAAAAGACAAAAGTTATAGCCATTTGAAGTTATATTTAAAAAAAAATGATTTTGAATTTTTTGGAAAAAACCTAAATGTTTTATTTTGGAGTTTAACATAAGTTATTTAAAAACAAGTAAAAAAGTTCAGTCGGTTAAACCGACTTATAAATCCCCTCACCTTGAGTCCCAAAAAAATATTCGTAAATTTTCTTTGTTTTAATTAAATTATTATCAATTTAAATTGCATTTAATAACTTTAAAGTATGTACTGGTATTAAAGTTAAAAGCTGTTTACATTTGGTACAAAATGGTCCATTTGGGTGGGAGGTACCAACTGGGCGTGCCAACAACATTCACTTTTCTTTGGACTCTAGGTACAATAAAAGCATTACCCCGTACAAAATTGCAAGTATTTATATTCACTGGTGTTAAAGTTAAAATATGTTAACTTTTAGTACAAAATGGTCCATTTTTTGTGGGAGGTACCAAAGGTGGAATGCCAATAATGCCCACTTTTCTGTGGACTCTAGGTACTACAAAAGCATTACACTGTACAAAATTTCAAGTATTTATATGCACTGGTATTAAAGTTATAAGCTGTTAACTTTTGGTGCAAAATGGTCCATTTGTATGGAAGGTACCAAAACGGGTGTGCCAATAACGCCCACTTTTCTCTGGATTCAAGGTACTGTAAAAGCATTATACTGTACTGGTAGTAAGGTTATGAGCTGTTAAATTTGCGTGCAAAATAGTCCATTTGTGTGGGGGGTACCAAAACGGGCGTGCCAATAATGGCCACTTTTCTCCGAACTCTAAGTACTTTAAAGGAATTACACTGTACAAAATTGCAAGTATTTGTACTTACTGGTATTAAAGCTATAAGCAGTTAACTTTTGGAGCAAAATGGTCCATTTGTGTGGGAGGTAGCGAAAGGGGGGGGCAACTCCATCCATTTTTCTTGACGTGTTAGCGACTAATAAACTAATGCTATGTTTGGCATTTCAGAAGATTCGAGTAAGTACTATAAAAGTTATTAACGAATCAATATTTCACTAAAAGTTTACTCTTTGTGGGGGAGGTACTAGAAGGAGTGGACCAATATGGCCCATCTTCGAACTTAGCCGGAGATAGAAAAAAATATTACCGTATACCAAATTTGAAGTCAATCGGTTACACCTTTCGAGAGTTATCGTGTGCACCAGCCAGCAGACAGACGGACGGACGTACATTTCTCATTCGACTTAAAATTACCCAAAACGGATTTCCGCCGAACATACTTAGGGTCTTAGGTCACTCCTTCGATGTGTTACATTTTTGGCTCGTAGCTAATGATATATACTCTCCTCTCTAAGGTGAGCGGATAAAAAGTGTAACATATTTTAATCTTAAATGAAACTTCCTAGAGAATGTTCTTGAAGATAGAACGGTAAAAAATAGTATCTGGTATTGTTGCCGAGCTTCTCGAATTTACACATTTTTTATACACAAATTTCAAAACTAAGCCACATTTTCTCCAGTCGCAAAGCTAAAATATTAAACCCATTACTATTTTTATATGCTGAAAGGTGGTGCGCGTTGAGCTGCAAAAGGAATTTGGAGCGCGGAAATTCGAAAATTGCGAAAAGGTATATCGTTCTTTCCATTTGACTTTTTTTGGTGTTTGTGTTAAGTTTTGAGCTTTGGTGTGTTCTGACACATATAGTAAAATTTTTTGGCCAACATTTTTGTAGAACAATTCACCCCCGCCCTCCCCACTTTAAGGGGTGTTTTTTACGATTTGTTAAAATGGGGCCTAAAATTCAGTTATGTGGGGGAGCTAGAGGGTTAATATGTTCCACAAAAATATTGGCCTTAATATTTTCTATGACATTGCTGAACATACCCTATAACAAAAAAAAAAATTTGTTACATAATAGTGAAGTACTAAAATTTTGGGGTACAATGTGGTTTTTTGATGTATTTAGGGGCCTAGACACGGTCAGATTTTATTGATATGTTGTTCACATTGTTAGTGAAAAATAACGAGTCCCTGAGTCATTCTGAAAAAGAGAAAAAAACATTATTTTTTCCTTCACTTTTTCCAAAAAAAGGACCAGAAAAAAAATTTTTCGCAAAAAATTGTAACGTTGTTCTGCATATTCTTAGCTACATTATTGCCAAATATAGTTAAGTGGTATCAACAAGTCTGAATTAGTTGTTGGACAAAAGCTGATGACACCTTTTTCGAGGGGCCCACTGATTTTCAGAAACTTTGGAGGCCCATAACCAATTTCGCCAAACCGAGTATAGGGTTATACTACCCTTTGATAGAAGAATCGAACCTATACTGTCAAGTCCGTGTATTTTTTTCACTGTTGCACAGTGTAATTGTTGTCTTGACATGTATAGATTACAAACATTTATGTCGTTTTGTTCACCTACACCTACTTTATAGCCCAGCACTTCACCAACTTGTCTCAATTGCCCAGACTAATCTATGTACCTATGTCCTCTATTAACAGGACATACATATATAGCAAACACTTAAATTTCAATTTCGTTACTTTTGTCACAAATTGAAAAGTTTATCTTTATTGTTTGGGGGAAGTGTGACAAACACGTACATATTTATATCTTTTATCGAACAAAAAAACGAAACTTCTCAAAAGAGAGGAGGCGTTAGCCCAAATTTCTGATTTATGTGGTTTAGGTGGCCATTCCTCCCCCTGTCCCCCTGCCTTCTGTGCACACACAACTAAGTTTCTTTTTATTGATTTGTAGGCTCATCAATAAATTTATAGACGATTTTGTGGCAACATCCAGCGTTGCCGTTTTGGTCATTTCCGACCAAATTTGGTCGGATGGATTTAAAATTTTTCTATTTGGTCGGATGGTCGGACCAATTCAATTTTGGTCGGTTTTATTCTCGAATATATACATAAGTGTAATAATACATAATAATTGGAAGATTAATAACAAGGTGAATTACTAAAAGTTAATCCTTTTTGTGAATCCCAATATTTTTCTCGCTGCAAGCTGTATTGACTTGTTGATCGAAATTGTAGACAAATACATTGTAATACGCATTTATTTGAAAATAATGAATTTAGGCAAAAACAATAAATTATACCAAATGTCCAAAATTATCCCGTCCAAATGTCAAAATCTGTCAGTTGCGAACGAATAGGAATGATTTTCCAATCACGAAAAAACGGTTTTACGGGAATATAGCTTGAAATTTTTTTATAAATCGGTTGTTATTAATTTTCTGATTGTGACAATTGCCAAAAATCTGGAAATCGGTCGGAAAATACGCGGAAACCTTCACTCGGTCAAATCAAATTCTTATTCGTTCGTCACTGATACTTACTCGGTACCGGAAGGAATATCTTCGTTAATCTATTGTTTTTGATTTCGGGTTCGACAAAGATAATTTCGTTGACATGAAATGTGGTTTGTAGTTGTCTAAATTATCGTTCCTGGGGGAAAATTGTTTCTTTCATCTGTTCTTTATTCGAGTGGATTGAACAGCTTGGTCTACTTCTGGTATTTTTTTGAAATTTTGTAAATTTCGGAGATTCACTGAATTATTCAGGCCTTAGCCATAAATAATGGAAGTTAAAGAGTATTTATAACACTGAAATCAGTACATACAATCTTCTTTTCCCTTTCCAGTCCTTTTTTATGTATTAAATATTTTATAATAAAGTAAATATCGACTTGAGTTCGTTTATATTACACACTTTGCATTGATAGCAAAAGTGTGGAAACAAATAGAAGAAAAATATATTGAAAAATTTCTTTAAATGCCGAATAAATTTTTATTTTTAAAAATTATTATTATTATTTAAACTGAGATACTCTCTCGGCTAAAGACCATCCTGCTTCTATACAGTGATAGAAAGCAAGTATTTTACATGGCAAAATATATTGCAAGTATTATTAATGCAAATTATTTTTTGCAATTTATAAATTGACTTTTAATCAAAACGAAGGGGACAAAAAAGACTGTCTTGAAACTTAGCAATTTGAAGACGAAGTATATTGTAAAACAACGATTTTATAAAATGAGGATATACTAAGATTTAGTCATATTCCCCTGTCACGGTACAACATTGTAAATGCGCCGTATCGGTCCATGTTTCGATATAGTCTCTATGGAATGATCCCAACCGATTTGTTCCTTCACACCGTCGTAGGTCCATGATTTGATATAGCAGAAGAAATTTGAGAAACAGAAGTCCCATCCAATTTAATTCTTGGCGCCTTTGTAACCACAAATACCAATTTTTTGGGCTGCAATTCGACAATTATTATGCCACATTTATAAAGGTCAAAGCTGATTTGCCTTATTGACGCCCTAACAATTACATATACCAAGAGATTAAGCTAAACTTTGGCGAATTTCCCCCAGAACCATTCAAACGAGCAATTCCAGTTATAGCATTGAATGTCACCAATGATGTAGATTATATTCGATTCGGATGGGCCACTTTTCAACAATTTCCATGTTTCCTCAAAATCTAAAAATTTTGTCACCAAACTTTACAAAACATCAATAACTTGAATTTTATAAATTTGGTCAGCTACAATGGATTTTGGTCGGATGTAGGGAAAATTTTGGTCGGAAAAAAATTTCTCCTGTGGCAACACTGGCAACATCGATACAATACAGACAACGAACACAAGTACATATGTACTGTCAATCAAGGAAATTCATTTGTTATACATATACGTACGAGTATGCGTTTATGTATACCCTACACCAAAAGCTGTATAGGGGATACTAATTTTAATTCGGGGCAAAAAATACTAACAAAAAACGAAATCATGTGAAAATACATTTCATATAAATCATTCAAATACTTATGCTTCTTTCTCTGGCTATTGTTGTAGCGAATGTTGTTCTGATTTATTAATAATAATAAATAAAATATTTTACAATGCCAGTTTGCCATTCTTCAAAGAAATTTACAAACATATTTTAATATAAATTGTATGCCATATATTTGGGGATTAGTTATTCAGGCTCTACACACTTGTTGGGTTTTTTCTGATATATCGCACATTTTGTGCTGAGTGTCACATATCAAAATTTTAATAATATGTACTTATGTATTTTCGAGGCTTTCTTTCAGCTATTCAAAATCTTAAAAAAAATCGAAGAAATTACTGATTTCTGAACAACACAACTATGTATCTGGTACTTAGAACTTTATTTGATCCTAATCGCCCGGAATTGAAATTTTCTGATTTTGAGATGACAAACTCTTGTTCGAAAGCAACCATGTGTAAATTTAAATTCAATATGAACGTATGCTTTAGTCGTGCCAAGTGAGTGAGTTAGTCGTAAAAAAATGTCTGTTACTTCAATATGTATTTTCAAGCTAATACTGGATTGACTGCACGTTGAAAAAAAATAGCTTCTGTAGTATATTGTCCCAAACATATTCGGCTTGAAACATATATATGTTTAGGGTACACCCAAAACATATAATATTTGGTACACACGAAGGTTATATATTTGGGAAGATGTTGTTCTAAACAAATCTTTGTTTACTCCCAATTTGTTTTTATTTGGGACTTTTTTCCGAAACAAATAAAAAATTTGCATTAAGTATTCAGAAAATACCTAAATTGTAAATATAACAATATTGTTCAGTAATTCAAAATAATTTTTTTTAGAAATTTTTAATGTTCGTAAAAATAATAATTGAAATCCTATAATCATAGATCAAAATAAATTTTTCGGTGGATTGACAACTAATGATGGAATACATAGAAATGTTAAATGATTGATTTGAAACAGAAGACAATGCTGCATATGGTATCATAACTGGGAGGTACAATTGGGAACCAAGAAAAAATTAAAAATGAAATACGAAAAAGTCAGCAAAATGTTTGAAAATCTTTTTTAAATATAATATATTTGGAGAAATTCCTAAACAATAACTTTATTTGTACTTAAACATATACTTTATTTGTACTTAAACATATACTTTATTTGAGAAATTTAGTTTGCAAATATATTTTGTTGTAATATATTAATATATGCGTTCCAAATATATTTTATTGATTTTCAAATAAAATGTATTTGCTCAGAAATATATAGTATTTAAAAATGTGTGTTCCAATCATATTTTCTTTCGATTCAAACATATCAAAAAAAGGCGATTTTGCCCCGTGTGATGTCCTTATAAAAGTAATTTTTTTTATTCAAAATTCGTTTTATTTTTTATTATTTTTAGACAAACGTTCCCTTAGGTGAAATTTTCTATATTTAGATATGCCAATTTTGCTTGAAATGAGCGAAATTAAAGTTTTTCATAGCTACTCGCATCTGTAGTATATTGTCCCAAATATATTCGGCTTGAAATATAGATATGTTTAGGGTACACTCCAAATATATAATATTTGACAGATACAAATATTATATGTTTGGGAGGACATTCCCTAAACAAAAATATGCTCCCATTCAAATATTTTTTTATTTGGAACTAGTATTTCCGAAACAAAGATTAATTTGTAATTATTTATTTTGGCAATGTATTTTTGCCTTAACTTAAAGACAAGTTTTCTGTTTTTCAGATGTTCAAAGAGCAATTTTTTTTTTATAAATTTTATATGTTTGTAAAATTTAATTAAAACTTAAATCGAATAATCTTTAGTAAATATAAATTGAATTGATGGATTGACAAAAAGTGATGAATTGAAATATTTATAAATTAAAAGACATTTTTAGCTATAAAGTTTAACTCGAAAACTAGGAAAAACTAACTAATATTCGAATAAGTCAGCAATGTTTAAAAAATCTTTTTTTTTAATAAAACATATTTGGAAAACTTCTTCAACAATAAGTTTGTTTGTGTGTAAACACATATTTTATTTGTGAAATTCGGTTTGCAAATAAATTATGTTCTAATATATTAATATATGCGTTCCAAACAACATGTCTTGATTTTCAAATAAAATTTATTTGTTAACAAATACATATATAATATTTAAAATATTTTATCCGTGTACGAATACTTCGCTCAGTTCTCCAGAACTTTTAAAAACATGTGTAAAGACAAATTTTTAATGAAGTTTACAAGACACCTTCTCTTGCCTTTGGAATTCTAATAAGAAACTTCTTGTTTTAGGGAATACATAAATATATTCCATTTTATAAATTTTCTTCTTCCGCTGCATTACAGCAACGCCTATTGCTATTGCGATGTGACTAACAAATTTAATTATTAATTCTCTCTGACTCCGTCAATTCAGTGACTTTGTTAAGTAATTTATGTTAATTTGTTTATTAAAGAAGATTTTGAGCATAAAATTAAGATTTTATTATGAACAATAGACAGTCATAAAGGCAGGCGATAGAGATAATATTCGGGGGAGAATTACAGCGCTGGGTAAAAATATACATACATCAGAGGGGAAACTTGAAAAAAAAATCGGGTCTATGCCAGTGGCCCACAAACGCTTAAGAACTCAACCATAGGATTCGTGCAGTTGTCGAGGACATATAGCCTAAATGTGTGAATTGGCGATGGAAAAATAGAATTGGCGATGGAAAAATGTTTTTTAACATTTTTGCTAGCACGAAAAAACCATAAACAATATAAAAAATCGCCAAAAAATGTTTCTTCTATTTTTTAAAAGCTATAATAAAAAATAAAACAATGTATTTTAAAAAAAAATCTCTAAATAAATGTAGGTTAGGTTGAAAGGGACGCCCGTCAGAATACAACTGACGAGTTCACTCGGGGCCGACAATTCGGTCCATTGTGTTTCCCGTGAGCAGAATAGAAGAATAGACGAAATAGTTGGAGGTTGACAGACTAGGAAGAGGGAGAGAAGGTTTAGGAAGAGGGAGAGAAGATCTAGTGACTCGTGTTTTCGTTTGTCCCCAAGTCACTAGATCTTGTCTCCCTCTTCCTAAATCTTCTCTCCCTCTTCCTAAACCTTCTCTCCCTCGTCCTAGTCTGTCAACCTCCAACTATTTCTTCTATTCTGCTCAATAAATGTAGAAATAGTATACCTTTTGGAAGAAGTAAGCAAATTTCAACAAAATCATGTTTTTATACCCCCATTATTGTGAACGAGGATATATATCAGATGCTGCGGCTTAAAGAAAGGTGTGATCTAAGAGATCCCAATAATATGTAACGGAAATCCATTTTGGATCATCTTAAGTCGTTTGAGCAATGTCGGTCCGTCCGTTCGATAGGAGCAACCTGTCTCAGGGTGAGGTCAAAGATGGGCCACTCCCTCAAGTACCTGTCCTAAAAAGGGTCAACATTTAGTGAAATATTGATTCCTTAATAACTTCTATACTACTTATCGGAATCTTCCGCAATTTCACATAGTATTAATTTCTTAGTCGCTACCACGTTCAGAAAAATGGATGAAGTTGCCACGCCCCTTTTCGTACATCCCATACAAAGGGACCATTTGCACACCACTATATACACGAGATATACTGCGGTTGTCTGAACTGTCTGTGTCCCCAATTAAACATCCTTTGCAGCGATATTTAAATAAGCCACTGTGATATGCCAAACCATTGAATCGATAAAATCTGAATGTGTCAGTGTACATACACTCAAAGAAAAAATATTTTGTCTAGAGTTTTTGACAACTGAACTTCGTATACATACTTAAAAAAACATTCTACAGGAACGAAATTGTAGAAAACTACCCACCTCGTTTACAGCATCAGACACGAGGATTGTAGCTGTCTAAATATTTGCGGAATATTGATAATTTGGAAGCAAACGACAATAATGTTAAGAAAAATCCATTTATAATTCTTAATACCTGTGAAAATATTTTTTCTTTAAGTGAGTTTTGTTATCCTCAAAAATGTTTTTATTTCGAGCAAAATAAATTTCTGTTGTGTAAATAATTTTTTTGGATGCAATAATAAATTTTTGCAACTATTTATTCTGATATTATTAGGTTTATCATATGCCGCATGATTAGGTTTATCATATGCCTGTCTGTCCTCTAATCGATACTAGACATAAAATAATTTTCACTCTGATTAACAATATGCCAATTAATAATATTCTTTGATTCCGCAGAATTCATGCCAAATAATTGGGGAATACATCCCACTGTGTGTCCTTGAAACCTGCACCCACTTTCATCCCCTTGAAATACTTGAAAGGAAATACTTACGAAACATGTATACAATTTCCAAATGTTAGCAAATTTAACTCATCCTCCCAGATCATTAGCTATTCTTCTCATATTCTCATAAAAATGAACAAAATTCAGCTTAAACATTTTCAAGTGATTTGATTAGCAACAAACGAAAAACACACAAAACTAATAAAGAAATGCTGAGCGAAATGACAAAGCGTTATAGAAAATTTGGATATATTCTATACTATTTGATGAAATGGTTAAGTTTTGCAAATGTTCTTGCTAATCAAATTGTTTACAAACAGAATATGTATTATACGGTAATTAATACAGTTTGTGGTTAATTTTCAGGGGGAAATTATGGCAATATGAACACACATCGATAGTTGATGTTAAGAATAAAGATAATGAAGTGTGGTAGATAACTCTTGTGATCCTAATCAAACAATATGTGTGTGAATTTAACCATTATTTTTGTGTGAATTGTGGTCTCCTATTTGCAAGCTAAAAAACATAATTTTTTAGTTTTACTGAATACCTTCCTGACGTTTTCGATTCAGGAAACCTCAGACGAAAAATACAATATAGAATTTTTCAAAAGGTTGGGAACATTTTACTCATTCCTCGCTAGACTATAGTCATTGCAAAACTACTTTAAAATGGAAAATTACTTTATAAGATACTGAGATGAAAATGATAAGATACTGAGATGAAGTTTTAGAAAACATATTACTATATTTATTTAAATTTATTCTGCCCTATGTTAGACAGACAGGCGGACAATGAAATATAAATTTTCTTGCAACTTATATAATATTTACTTTTGGTATCTCCCACACAAGGCGAACTATTTATTTAAATAACTTTAAATTGCAATATCTCCCATATATAATATTAAAAAAATCATCAAAATCCATTTAAATTCTTTAAATATATCTATCTTAAATTATATATATATATATCCTAAATTATGCGCCCTTGAGCGAAAATCAGGATAATTTGTAATACATGGGAAAACTTTAAATTGTTGTATCTCCTGAACTGGTAGTTCCACGCCGAAAAGAAAAATAATATGTGTCGCCCACTAATTTTTAAAATCCTTGTGATATGAAATATGATGGATTTACATATATAATGTAGGATAAAAATTCATCGAATTTTTTTATATCGTCATCAGAAAAGATTGCTTCTCCCAAAAAATTTTCAAAAATGATGATTGACCCTTTTTCGTTTCTGTTGACGATATGTCTATATATCCAAATTATTTCAAATTCATCAAGATCGATTGGAAAACTTTAAATGCTTGTATCTCCTGTAAAGAGATGGTAAACCTCTTTAGTGGCCGAAGG
Organism: Eudasyphora cyanicolor; assembly: GCA_963930755.1. NCBI lineage: Eukaryota > Metazoa > Arthropoda > Insecta > Diptera > Muscidae > Eudasyphora > Eudasyphora cyanicolor. The sequence continues at coordinate 11,911,659 of OZ005734.1, forward strand.
TGGTCATTTTATTTAGTTTAGTTTTAGAAATGTACATTAAATAAGTAAAGGTGATGATTGTGTGTTAAGAATAGTGATTATTGAAGCCGTTCACTACGTGCGTTGTCGTGTTTTCGGTGGTTGACGAGAGACTGGCCATCATCTCCTTTTAATTCTCGTATTACTCCTCTTCTCGCGTAGAGTTGTATCTTTGCTTATGTTCAGAGATGTTGTATCGTTGACAGATTCGTATCGTTAGTAGAGTCGTATGGTTGTTAACGTCGTATCGCCGATGGAGTCGTATCTACGATGGAGTCGTATCTACGATGGAGTCGTATCGTCGTAGTTTTACACTCGTAAAGTAAAAATAAATGACTGCCAAAAAATTTTAAAATTCGTCGAATAACTTTAAATGGCTATATAGTCCATGGAAATTGTTTACAGGTAATCACTTTAAACTAAATGATCAAAAAATTATTAAAAATTAATCGAATATATTTATGTGTTCTAGTGCGAAAAGTTAATTAATTGTTGACTACAAATGTATTGAAATTCACTGAACTTTGTCGAAAAACTTTAAATGGTTATAACTCCTAGAGTATGCATCCTATAGTGGAAATGATGATAATACTGTTCGAAAAATTAAGATCTCATAAAATTAATAGCAGTATACATACATTCAAAATTGGTACAGTGCAACACCTATAGTTCAAAGGAATATTACAGTTGTATCCAGCCGTCTGTTACCTCCCACATCTATTGAAACAAGTAAATGCATGGATGAATTGCACACAATTTTATTACTGGAAACATCTTTGGATATGGAGCAAATCATGAAACGATCCTTTTTGTTTATGTAAAAATTGTTAAAAAAACGAACGCTGCAATTTTTAGGCCGCAAATTCTTTAGTCAAACTTTTCACCTGAAATATGTAGTATTTATTGGTTAAAATAGCTTTTTGAGAACTACATCTACACAAGGACTGCAGCAAAATAAATATTTATTTGTATACATTTTATTGAGATGAATTCTTGCTAAAATAGAATACAAACTGCAAAGTTTCTGCTAAATTTCTTAGAAAATGTGGTGTTTATGGCTTAAATAAGCATTTTTGGCAGCGACATCTATAGGTGCACTATAACAAAATATGAACTGATTTAAACAATTTTTACTGCGATGAATTCTTGTCCTAAATCAATACAAACTGCAAAGATTCATTTAAAATGCTTAGAAAATGTGGTATACATATATGGCTTAAATACATATTTTGGTGTGATCTCTATAGGCTGACTACGAGTATAACAAAATAAGAACCGATTTGCTGTGATGAATTCTTGTCGAAATATAATACAAACTGCAATGTTTCTGCTAAATTGTTTTAAAAATGTGGTATCTATGGCTCAAAACCCATATTTTGGAGCGATCTCTATAGGGGAGCTATATCAAAACATTGACCGATATGGCCCATTTGCAATCCCAAACAACCTGCAACTATAAGAAATATTTCTACCAAATTTTATCAACCTAGCTCTATTATTACGGACTGTAGCGTGATTACAACAGACGGACATGGCTAAATCGTCTTAGAATTTTACGACGATTAAGAATATATATACTTTATGGGGTCTCAGATCAATATTTAGAGGTGTTACAAACGTATTGACAACATGAATATACATCCCATCCTATGGTGGAGGGTACAAATATCATATCGCTCAATTAAAAAAAGAACGTCACAACTCAAAATTTGACATTTCACTTAAGTTCGATTTAAATGATCTATACAAAAATAACTATTTGGCAGAATGGGATGACATAACTTCTGAAGTGCGCCAAATATTGCTGTCTTCCTCAGAATTCGGCCCAATCATGGATCAACTTATAGATATTGAAATGTAGGACAATTAAGTAAGACCAACTCCCAAAAAAATATTTTGAGTGGTAAAGTTATTTTTCTAAATGAGCGATATATAGAATCATGTATAGAAAATCATAACTTCTAAACCAATTTAAAAAAAGTAAAACAAACATGTTGATAAATTTGTTGTGTATATTTTTGCCTCAACATGTAAATAAATAATCAAAACTTTTTACAAAAATGTGGTATATCAAATGGGAAATCCGTTTCAGGACATTTAAAGTCATTTGAGCTATATCCTTCCTGCTGTTTGTGTGTCTGGCTAGATTCCTGTATCTCTCACAGAAAATACCAAATTCCACATTATATGTATGTATATACATATATGGAAGGGTGTGGGTAGTCGGTTTTCCGAACAAAACTTTTATTATAATTTCTTTTTAATTAAGTATTTTCAACAAGGCAGCAAATTATTTACGTCTTCTGCAACCAAGTGTTATTTTTAATTGCAGAGTCATACAATTGGAGCCATTTTTTGTTATTTCATAATCCTATCACCAAAATCGTTAACACATTTTCCCAAGAGAAAAATTTCCAGCCTATGTGCCCTTAGATAAATTGCAAAAAGTGACTTCCTCTAAATCCCAACAGAACCCCGAACCATAAAGTCTGCGAAACTAATTGGCCTAATTTTTTTGCGAATGTTCAAGCTCATTTCATGTTTCCATGACATTAAAGTGGATTTTCACGCAATTCCCATAACATTTATGTTAATTTTAAATGGAATTCTCCGTTTACCCCTTCTCTTGGAATTATTTTTTGCTCTTGCGAAAAGACAAACGAAAGATGTTCCCCTGGTGTGACACATTCAGTCGGAGGAATTGACGTGTATTTTTTATTAGGTGACAAACTTCCAAAGGACTCCAAACAAATAAATCGACATTAGAAATTACAACAACTTTTAATGTTCGCCAACAAATTATAGAAATTAAGAAAGACGATTAAAACCTCCCTCAAATTACATATCCTTATGGTACTAAAGTCTCCGTTGTTGTTATTTTTTAAGTAATAAACTAGATAAATAAAATAATCGAATATAAATTGAAATTATTGGGCCATAAACTTTTCAGGCACGCAAGGGAGTGTGTGGGAGGATGTGTGATGGTAATTATCCGTGTAATTGACTAGATGTAATAAAACACATTACAAACAGTGGCTCGAAGGGTTTAGATAAAATAAAATAATATGAAATAAAATAAAATAAGAACTTCGTCGACCGTTATGATATCAACTTATGAAAAACTCTTTGAGAAATAACATTAATTTCAATCTAGTGGGAAATACCCCCACTTTCAGAGATTTATAATATGGAATTAACTATATGTATATGTGGTAGAAGATAGTACGAGTAAGAAAATTTGTCACTTTTCTTGCCAGTCTAGAAATTTTTTGCAAACGTAATCTAAGATATTGAAATTAGAAAATTTGTTTTCATATTTTGAAGATTTTTTGGAAGTCTTTCTAGTCTCAATAGAAGGACATATTATGATTTAAAACGGAACAATTCTCTTAATATTAATTAAATTGTCTTTCTTTCGATTATGAAATATTTTTATTTATAAGGTTAGCATTTAGCATTTGGAGCAACAAATGGAATAATTTTAATTTCAATTGAAAAATGTTTCGAATTTTAGTTATTTTTTTTTAAATTCAATTGACGTATTTTGTATTCCAATTGATATCATTCGAATTAGAGTTGAGAATGTTGTAGAATAGGGTTTCTTGTCTGGGGTATTTTTGTTTATTTTTTTTTTTTTGGTTCCTCTCCCGTTTCTTATTATCGCCTCCCCGTTAATTGACCATACGGTCATGTGTCAAATCGTCTAAAAATGAAACAAAACAAACAATTTATTCTAATGTTCTTACAATAAAGTAAACATTAGCAGTACGAACCACGTAACAAAACAGGAACATCGAAAATGAACCTTCCCTATTCAATACATCCATCGTCGCCGATAATAAGGAAACTACAACAAATCGGTCAATAGAGTATTATTCAAAATGATTACGCAGGACAATAAATACCCCGACCCATACATATGTATTTATATCGTAATTGAGTTATTGTAGAGAAACAAAGCCAATGTAAGTATTTTTGGCCTGAAACGTGCGTCTCCAATATATCTATTACGAGTATTGGTCGTACGAAGTTTGGGGGGTATAAGTTATATATAATTACGTTATTTGCATACATTAATGAAGATTCCATTGAATGGGTGAATATTAAATGGAAAACCAATATTTATATTGACCATTACAATTATTGTGGCTACAGCCACAAAATATTATCTAGAAAAAAATTGAAATTATTTAAAAAATATTGAAGAATATTTAAAAAAAAGTTTATAAACACTCGTTCCACAAAAGGGTAACAACTCAAAATTAAAAAATATTTACTAGAGCCAAAAAAATGTTCTCTTAAATATTAATTTTTAAAAATTCTCGAAATATACATGTAGAACGATGTATATTTCGTAAGACTTTTTTTACATTTTCAAAAGTTAAAATCCCAATAAACAATTAGTAAGATAGGTTCGGGCTCCACGGCTCAAACCACGGTTTCCTTTTTGTGAATGCCTTCCAGGAATTTTCGACAAATTTCTAAATGTAAATTATGTCGAAATTACATTCTTCTTCTTTAGTCATTATTGCATTTTTATTTATTTCGCAAATTTTTTGCTTATTAAATTTCATCGAAATTGCATTTTTCTATAAAATTTCTAATTTTTCTACAAAATTTAGTTATTATTTTTCTAGAAAATTTTGTAGAAATTAAATTTTCATACATATTTTTGGAATTCTATTTTTTTGAAAATATATTCGAATTTTTATTTTTTTTACATAATTTTATTAACATTGCATTTTTCCAAAAATATCGTTGAATTTAATTTTTCAAAAAAATTCTTTGAATTCGAATTTATCTAAAAAATTTGTTGAAATTTTATTCAATTTAAATGTTTCTAAAAATTTCGCCAAAATTGCATTTTTCTACAAATTTGTCAAAATTGAATTTTTCTAAAAAATTTTGTTAAATTTTAAAATTATATTTCTCTAGAAAATTCGTTGAAATTTGCATTATTCTACAAAATTTGGTTGAAATTTCAATTTTGTGGAATAATAATTAAAATCGATATTTTTCGCAAAATTTCGTCGAATTTAATTTTTCAAAAAAATTCTTTGAACTCGAATTTATCTAAAAAATTTGTTGAAATTTTATTCAATTTAAATGTTTCTAAAAATTTCGCCAAAATTGCATTTTTCTACAAATTTGTCAAAATTGAATTTTTCTAAAAAATTTTGTTAAATTTTAAAATTATATTTCTCTAGAAAATTCGTTGAAATTTGCATTATTCTACAAAATTTGGTTGAAATTTCAATTTTGTGGAATAATAATTAAAATCGATATTTTTCGCAAAATTTCGTCGAAATTTAATTTTTCTAAAATATTTGGAAGTATATGCATTTTACTACAAAATTTTGTTGAAATCGCAATTTTCTAGAAAACTAATAGAAATTGATTTTTCCTCCAAAATTTCGTTTAAATTGCATATTTCTGCAAAATTTTGTTGTAAGTACATTTTTAACACCTCTTTTTTAAAAACCTAAATGTAAATTACGTCGAAATTACTTTTTTTTTAAAGTACATTTTCCAGAATATTTCCTAAATTTTTTGCTTAATCTATTTCTTCGAACATGCATTTTACTATAAAATTTCTCATTTTTCTATAAAATTTCGTTGACATTTTGTATTTCTAGAAATTTTAGTTATTTACATTATATCGTAAATTTTTTTGTTTAATATATATTCTAAATTTAATTTTTTTACATAATTTTGTTAAAGTTGCATTTTTCCAAAAATATTGTTGAAATATAATTTTTCCAAAAAAATCTTTGAAATTTAATTTATTCAAAAAAATTTGTTGAAAATTCTAAAAATTTCGCAAAATGACATTTTTCTACAAAATTTCGTTAAAATTGCATATTTCTGCAAAATTTTGTTAAAAGTACATTTTTAACACCTTTTTAAAAACCTAAATGTAAATTATGTCGAAATTACATTTTTATGGTAAATAAATCCAAAATGCATTTTCCAGAATATTTCATAATTTTTTGCTTTTGCATTTTTCTATAAAATTTCTTATTATTCTACGAAATTTCGTTGACATTTTTTCTAGAATTTTTTTTATAAATTATAGTTTTTTACATTATATAGTTAAAATTTTGTGTTTTGAAAATATATTCGAAATTTAATTTTTTTAAATAATTTTGTTAACTGCATTTTTCCAAAAATATTGTTGAAATTTAATTTTTCCAAAAATAATGCAAAATTTTGTTAAAAGTACATTTTTAACACCTCTTTTTTAAAAACCTAAATGTAAATTATGTCGAAATTAAATTTTTATGGAAAATTTTTTCAAAAGTGTATTTTCCAGAATATTTCGTCAATTTTTTGCTTTTTAAATTTCTTCGAAATTTCATTTTTCTATTAAATTTCAAATTTTTCTACAAAATTTCGTTTGACATTTTATTTTTCAAGAAAATTTTGTATAAATTTTAGTTTTTACATTATACTGCTAATTTTTTTTTTAAATATATTCGAAATATGTTTTTTTGTTCTTGTTTTTGTTTCGAAATATATCGTTGAAATTTAATTTTTCCAAATTTGAATTTATCTACAAAATTTAATTTCTCTAGAAAATGTTAAAATTACATTTCTCTAGAAAATTCATTGAAATTTGCATTATTCTAAAAAATTTGGTTGAAACTTCAATTTTCTAGAAAAATAATTGAAATCGAAATTTTTCTACAAAATTTAGTTGAAATTGCAATTTTCTAGAAAAATAATTTCTTAATTGATTTTTAAATTTCAATTATGTATGTAATTTTAGTTTAAAAAATTTCGTTGAATATACATTTTTGTACAAAATGTTGTTAAAATTGCATTTTTCTAGAAAAATAATAAAATTCCAACAAAATTTCGTTTAAATTGCTTATATCTGCAAAATTTTGTTAAAAGTGCACTTTTAACACATTTTTTTTTAAAAAATTGGAAATTAATTTTTCTTTGTTTTTTTTTTGAAATTTCATTTCTTTTTACAAAATTGATTTTTTCTAGAAAATTTATCTGAAATTGAATTTTTCTAGAAAATTTAATCAAAGTAAAAAAATGTAATCAAAATTGCATTTTTCTAGAAAATTCCGTTGTAATTAAATTTGTTTACAAAATGTAGTGGAAATTGTATATTTTCTGCAAAATTTTTTGCCATTTCTTATTTCTACAAAATTTCATTTAGTTAAAAAATTACGTAGAAATTAAATTTGTTTACAAATTTCCATCAGAATTACATTTTCTACAATATGTATTTTGTAAAATTTCATTTTTTTACAGAAATTCATCAAAACTGCATTTTTCTACAAAATGTAGTTAAAATTTCATTTTTCATGAAAATGTTCTTGAAATTGAATTTATAGAAACTTTGCCTAAAATTTAAATTTTCTAAAAAATTTTGTTGAAATTTATTTTTTCTATAAAATTTATTTTTTCTTCAGAAAATTTCCAGTCTTCTCCCTTTAATCCGGCAATCTGTCGTCGACCTTTAATCCGACCATATACCTTAATCCGTGTTCATCTACATACCATTACTTAGGTCATCGACCTTTAATCCGGTCATCAACTATTAATCCTATTTTTTACTAAGACGGTTGCCCTTAGTCTGTGGTCATCGACCTTTAATCCGATCAGTGGTCATTAATCTAACGTAAAAGGTGGTCCTTAATCCGGTCATATATCTACCTTTAATCCGGCCTTAGGTCATCTAACCTTTATCCGATCATCGACCTATAAACTGATTAATAGCCACAGACCGGATTAAATTTCGATGGTCGGAATAAAGGTCGACGGCATATTGCCGGATTAAAGGCCACTTACCGGAGTAAAAGTCATTGACAGATGACCGTATATAGGACCACAGCACGGATTAAAGGTCGATTTCTGGATTAAAGATATTTTATCCAGTCGGTGACCCTTAATCTATGGTCATTTACCGATACTCCGGCCATATACCTATAATCCGGACGTAGGTAATGTACAATTAATCCGATCAGTGGTCCTTAATCCGGTCAGTTGAAAAAATGAAACCATTTCATTCTAAGGATTTATTTTAGCACTTTAGTAAATATAAACAAAAGTGTCTAATAAAAATGATGTTATTCCAAAAAAACATCGCGGGTAAGGTTAATTGTATTTAAATTATAGTGCAAACATTATTGTACATGCACTATGGAAACAAATGAGGAAAAACTAATTGTTGTGATTTAATTAATAACAAAAACAACGACCAATACGTAGAACGGTATTGGCGTTTCCTAATGTGTACGTCCTTTTGTCGTGCCTTTGTCTTGTAATTGATTTGTGGTTTCTACTCAAATATATAATGATTTCTAATAAAATTATAGAATAATTTATTCTCATAACAGACATAAAATGATGATAACATATATATCTAAAGCAATAGAAAACCGCAAGAATTTTTATTTTCACAATGTGTTTTGAACAATTTTAGTAGTAGTTTATTAATTTATTGCGTATAAGATTTTTTTTTAAAAAGCATTATTTTTGTTTATATACAATATTTAAAACTAATTTATTTATTTTTTTTATTTAAATAATTTTCTCTGATGATATACTTCGACGTAGGGAAATATCAATATAAATACTGTTACTGCAAAGTAATAGTATTCGCCCTTTCTCATTTAAGGTTATGATATGTATGCGAATATTTACCTTTTTCTAAATTTCTCGATGGACATGTCGTTGACAACAGTTTAAGCTAAATGACATAAAGTATCCAGGTGTATGAACATGACACACTTCATGACATATTGTGAATGTTAAATGACTTTTGTCATCGGTCTGACGGGCGGACAAATGCTCAGTAATATGCACACACAACTCCAGGAATGAAGAATATGAAAGGATATTTTTGTAATGTAAATAGGAATTTGTCATATTGCAATAGGCCACATTGCAAAATTTTAATATTTGACGAAAGTAATGATAAGTTATACACATGTTTCCTAGTTTTTAAAAATTATTTTAGACCGATAGTTGCCAATGTCCGAAATAACCTCCGGACATTGGCACAAATAACCTCCGAAAGTCAACTTTAAAAACTCTCATAAATTTGTTCATAAAATTAAAAAATAACTTTTTCATAATTTCATAAAATCTCAGATTTAATGAAATTTTTAGGAAAATTGATTAATAAACAAGTAAGAAAGTTTCAGTCGGTTAAAACGACTAAGGTATACCCTCACTTTGTGAGTAATGTAATATTGAATATTACACAAATTATTCTGTCAATTTTTGTGGGAGGTACCAGAAGGGGTTTAAGAAATACACCTATATTTCGCTGAACAGTAGATACTTTAAATACATTGCACTGTGCCGAACAGGCTATGAATCCGACGCGGCGCAAATCGGCGGCGCGCCGAAGCCGTCAATATTTTTCCAGCCGGCGCCGCCGCCGATTTCAACGGCTCACATCGGCTGAAAGTCAGCCGCCGAACATTATTTAGCGAGTCAAAAAGATTTATTTTATGCAACCATGAAAATTAAGAAAGTGACTACTATGTAATACAATAGGGTCAGAAATTTTTATGAAGTTCATTTTTGCGTAAAAATTTATAAAAAGTTTCTAAATGGATCTCGCTATCATTTATTTAAAAAAATCCATAATATACATATATGGGATTTAAAATTGAAAAATGCGTTTTTTGGTTTTTGCGGAAATTATAACAGCTCTTGAGCAGCCGAACCAATTTTTACAAAGTCTACGTCGAGATTAATTGAACCTATTTTCGACATTACATCAAAACTTCCTTAACTTTTCTTAAATTTTTGTGTTAATTTTAGGTTTTTTCATCATATTGTACATATCTTAAAGCGCCATTCTTACCTGTGATTGACATTCGTGCGCCATCGTTTGTTGGAACATTATCGGCTCAGCCGATTGTTGAAATTTGATCGGCTAAGCCGATCAGTCGCCGCCGCCGATCGGTATTTTTCCATGCGCCGCCGCCGATAATTTTGATCGGCTTCATTGCTTGGTTAACGTTGAGATATTAAATTGTGGTATAATTTTGCCATTTTGTGACAAAGGTACAAAAAGGGGCGTGGTGATAACGCTCATTTTTCACTGGACTATAGGCATTATAAAAGCATTACACTGTACAAAATTTCAAGTAATTGTATACACTGATATTAATGTTATAAACTGTTAACTTTTGGTGCAAAATGGTACCTTTGTGGGAGAGGAACCAAAAGGGGCGTGACAATAACGCCAATTTTTCAATGGACTGTAGGCACTATAAAAACATTTAGCTATACAAAATTTCAAGTATTTTTATACACTGGTATTAATGCTATAAGCTGTTAACTTTTGGTGCAAAATGGTGCATTTGTGTGGGAGGTACCAAAAGGGGCGTGGCAATTTCGCCCATTTTCCTCGAGTTGATAGCGACTAACAAACTAATACTATGTGTGGAATTTCAGAAGATTCGAATACGTATAATAGCAGTTATTAAAGAATCAATATTTCACAACATTTTAACCCTTTGTGGGGGAGGTACCAGAAGGAGTGGACCAATATGGCCCATCTTCGAACTTAGCCGGAGATAGAAAAAAATATTATCACATACGAAATTTGAAGTCAATCGGTTACTCCTTTCGAGAGTTATCGTGCGCACCAGCCAGCAGACAGACAGACAGACAGACGGACGGACATTGCTCATTGGACTTAAAATGACCCAAAACGGATTTCCGCCGAACATACTTGGGGTCTTAGGTCACTCCTTCGATGTGTTACACTTCTTTCCGTAGCAAATGATAGTGTGACGAGGGTACACTAAAGTGAGGGTATAAAAAGAGGGGTATATAAATAATATTTTTTATTGATTATGAATAATATTTTTTACACACAGAATACAGTTTGATTGTCTCAACCGAATTTTGGTAGTTCTGTCTACTATTATGCGATTCCATCAGGACAAGCAACATTTTGGTTGTGGTATACTTCTGCTTCCATGTTGACAACAATCATATTTGGTTGCGCCAACTACGAAAATGGTGGCTAAAATTATCTGTTGTATGTTGCAACAACTAACTGTTTTAAAAAATTTATTGTTCTGACAATTTGTCAGTCATATATTACCGACAATAAATTAAAAACAGTTTTCAATAGTTTTTATTTTATTTATTGTACAAATAACAAAACAATTCATAACAAAATTAAAAATCCCATATAACAAATTCATCACTATTATGAGATGTGGAAATATTTGACACAAATTTTAGAACACGAAAAAAACACAAAACTTTTATGCAAAAATCGCTTAACCCTGTGCTTTCAATTTCATGATTGCTGCTTTTATTTATGTAAAACATTTTGCACAACATATTCTGCATTCCATACATTATTATCCACACGAGATCATTTTTGACTACATATACCGTTCTTGAAAAAAATTTTGAAGATTTATTTATGTCAAGTAATTTTTTTCTTGTTTGTCATGTATCAGCAAAAGAACAGCAACCAATCCTTCGGTTGTATTTCCCAAAATACATTTATTTATTCTAAATTTGGGAAATTATTGGGATAACCAAAAAACGATTTTTTATTAATATTTTTTCTGTTGTAGTAACCAATTATTCGTTGCAATAATAATCTTTGGCCTATTGATACAATTTCTGTTGTCAAGAATAAAACATTGGTTGCCACAACCAAAAATCAATCATATGGTGCTACAATGAAAGTTTAAAATTGGTTACCACAACTAATCGAGTGTCAATGAAAAAAACAATCTTAATTCTATTGATACAACCATCGATTTAGTTGCAAGCATTTTTATTTGATCGTATCCATGTTATTATTGTTGTTTCAACTATTTATATATATACATATAAGTGACACACGGTGTAGGCAATATACTTTTTGTTGCTAGTACTATTTTTTTTATTGTTACAATTGACTTCCAACCAGTTATTTTCCTCGGTGTCGATTTAATGATTTTATTATTTTATTATACATCAATAAGTCCGTGACTTTTTGAATTGCCCGCCTCTTAACTGAAAGGACAACACTGCTCCTATCAAGAGACATCTGCCGGCTGACTCCTGTCTAGATTTAAATAAGCTGTGTCATTTAGTTTGTGTTGGAGCCCAAGGCTACGCTTTATAAATACTATGAAAACTCTCCACCGTCAATTTCAATACTCAGTACAAAGTTGATAAATGAATTTCGTTGTGGCCGTACATTTTGGACGCCCATTTGAGATCTCTACACCCGAAGCAATGGAAAAAATTCACGATATGGTGTTGGACGATCTGAGGTTGAATGTGCCAGAGATTGTGGAAGCCATTGGCATCTCACTTGGCTCAATGGTTTAATTTTTGAATGATCACTTGGGTATGATAAAGCTTTCGGCATGATGGGTGCCGCGTTTGTTCACAATCACAAACGCAATCGTGCGACAATTTCGCAGGAGTGATTTTGCCGCTTTTCAAACACAATATGGACAATATGGAGGCTTACTATTTTATGAAACTAAAACAATTTTTTTAATGGTAAGGTTTTTTGTTCCTATTTTCATGGAAAGTACCTTTAGTAAGGGTTTTCCAACAACGTTTCGGCCATTTGTAATATATCATGATCTGTCATTTGTTTTACATTGTATTCAGTTGTGTTTACAATTTCATCATGGAGAGATATACGCAAGAACAACGTTTACAAATTTTGCAGTTTGATTATCAAAACAATCGTTCTCCAATTGCAACTTTTCGTGCGCTAAGTCCATTTTTTTAAATCCAAAAAAAACACTTTCCAGTCGACCTACGACCAGCTTTCGTTAAAAGCTATCTGTTTGCCGTTAACCGATTCCCGATCCGACCGTGAAGGAGCTAGAGCAAAAATAAACTTTCCGTTCACATTTGAAAATGATGCTAAGTCAATTTTTTTTAATCCAAAAAAAACACTTTTCAGTCGACACCGACAACCACGAGCAATCGGTCGCCATTAACCGATTGCGGCTACGTGCCACACAGCAATTTAAACAATTGAATTGTTGCGAGAAAAGTTTGTAGATTCGATTATTTCAAGAAATTGTGATATTGAATGGCCTCCAAGAAGTTGTGAAGCTATATACTATTTATTGTAAGGGTTATTTGAAGTCATTGGTAATTCGAATTAAACCAAACTCTCTTCAAGCTTTACAAGTCAATATTGAACGTGCCATTCATGACATACGACTTGATTTAGTGGAAAAAGTGCTCGAAAATTCGTTCCTGCAGAAGAAGTCGTTGAGGCCATTTGAATGACGTTTAATGTAGAACTTAATTGTATCGATTGTACTTTAAATTAAACAAAAAACTTTAGAATTTCCTTAACAGTATTATAAGAGTGTTTTTTTAAATGAAATCATATGACTCTTATTGGAAAACCCTTTATTTGGACATATTTGAAGTAACGGGTTCCAATAAAACCAGAAATTTTAAAAAATTATCAGTACTTTTTTATAATCGATTCACATTTACAATTTTAAATGGCCCACCCTGTGTAAGCCCACCATTTAATTAAAAAAAATATGAGGACAACAAATATTAGAAATATCACTTTCACATAGAGACAGTGGTTTAGTAACTGCCGTTAAAACAATTAGACCATAAGAAATATTAAAAAAAATCGCAAAAAATAGGTTTGTTCCCTTTTTTGAAAGCTAGCATCCTAACAAAGGAAACAATGCCCATTTGAACAAATGTATGGATAAATGTATACATTATGATCCGTATTGTAAAGTAAAGGAAACTCAAAAAAGTTCCATTCTTCATAATTTTTTATTAAAATACCCACATTTTGCTTGGAAGGTACCAAAAGGGGCCTGGCAATAACGCCCATTTTTCAAGGGATAGTATGTACTATAAAAGCATTACACTGCACAAAATTTCAAGTATATGTATGGACTGAAATAAGCCGTTATCTTTTTGTGCAAAATGGGCCCTTGGTATGGGAGGTACTCAAAGGAACGTAGCAACTTCACCCATTTATCTCAATGTGATATCTACTAATAAACTATTGCTTTGTATTGAGTTGTGAAAGATTGTGATAAGTAGTATAAAAGTTATTAAAGAATAAATATTTCACTAAATGTTGATTCTTTGTGGGGGTGGTACTCGAAGGAGTGGACCAACATGGACCATCTGTAATCTTAGCCTGGGATAGAAAAAATATTAACACATACTAAAATTTAAGTCGAACGGTTACTCCTATCGAAAGTTATCGTGCGTACCAGCCAGACAGGACGGACATTGCTCAATGGCATGAATAAAATGAGACCATTCCGAAGAAAATGGTCTAAATCACATAATTTGCAATTATATATTACTATTGGCCCAACCACTTTTATTGCATAAGAAAAACTTACTTATTTTGTGCAATCGTGCCAAAATTCTACAATACAATTTAGAAACGTAATAAATCGTTATTACATAATCTAATTAGTTAAAGACTCATTAGTGGGATACTAAAATCGTGCCATAAAAAAATAACAGCAATTATTCGAAACAATTTGAATTGTCTCAAACGACTCACACACACTGAGTTTACAATCTGTCGTCTGGATAAAATCATTGTCATGACTATTATCGTTCTGTTAGTTCATTCAAATGAAAATCAAGTTCAATATTTTCATTTAGTATTACAACAACAAGAATAATAATAAAAATAATAAACCATACAAAATATTTTCGAATTTAAATTCTCCTTCAAAATTAGCATTCTCTGGCAAATAAAGAGAAAAGTGAAGACAGAGAAGAACCTTCCGCAAGGGTTCGGGGCGGTGGTGGTTAATATATCCAAATAATAAGAAAAAATAATCACAAGTTGTGTTTCTTTTTGCAAACGGAAGTAAACAGAAAATCGAAAACAAAATCAATCACATTCTCGTCTACATTTGAATTTATTGAATGCTGAATGGTTGTTTACATGTGTCAGTACACGGCACGCTAAGTACTTTGGTAAATATGGGCGGGCAAACATGTGTTACCTTCGCAATATACGTATGAACATTAGGTCGTATCGATTTGTTGTAGATTTTTGATTTGATTTATAGCTGTACACCATTTAATACAGTAAATAAAAATAATGAAAACGATACGTCAAACGAGTTTCACAAAGATTAAAATTGAAAATAAAATAAAAAAGCCCCTATAAACCTTCAGTAAATTATTGTTATACAAACGAAGTTTTAGAAACGTTAATAAATGGAGTTTTTGCAGGTTCAAAACTTTGAGTTGGTAACACTGCTTTATTTGACAACCGATTTAACAGTTGATACTTGTTTTTTGTTTAGTTTGGTTTGACATTTCATCGTGGATAGATTTACACGAGATCAACGGTAGCAAATTGTTGAAATTTCTAGATAATTAAAATTTCATAAATAATAATGTTAAATTTTTCTAACAATTTCACATAATGAAAAAACCTAAAGATGCAAAAATCTTTACGACCTAATATATAGTAATGGCCGTGAATTTATTTTACAATCCTTAATATTTCGTATGAACCAAAAAACAATTCAAAGAAAATTAGTTTGAGTAATGGTTGCAAATCACGCTGAATATTTTCTTATAACATTGAAATCATAAATATAGCAGAGGACTACTTTTTCACAATGGCCAGGCAAAAAGTGTGAGCAAAAGAAGTCTAATAGGTTCCCCTATTCTGGATTTACTTTTTATCATTACACCCTACACCACTCTACAGAGTATTATAAGTTTGTTATGGCCCAAATGTTTATAACACCCTAAAGAATTGGAGACAGACTCATCTTAAATTATACCGATTGACTTCGAATCACTAGCAGATTCGATCTAACCATATCTGTACATCAGTCCGTCCATGTAAAGTTGTCCGCAAAGTACAGGTAGCAATTTTACCCCGATCATTTCACACAACGCACTCTTTCACGCCAGAGACAAAGCCTATTGAATTTGGTCAATATCGGTTCAGAATCGCTGCAGAAGACACATTTTTTAAGCCATGTGTGTAGTAAATTAAACAAAAATAAATGAAACCAGCATATACTTATATAGTGCCGAATTTAAAAAAAAAAATCGGTTCATATTTAAATGTAGCGCCATGTAAAAGGTTTCCCAATAAGAGTGATATAATTTCTTTGAAAAAAACACACTTATTGTTAAGGAAATTCAAAAGTTTTTTATTTAATGTGAAGAACAATCGAGACAATTAAGTTCTAAATAAAACGTCATTCAAATGGTCTCCACGACTTCTTCTGCAGGAACGAATTCGATGAACCCAATTTTCGAGCACTGTTTCCACTAAATCAAGTCGTATGTCATGAATGGCACGATCAATATTGACTTGTAAAGCCTGAAGAGAGTCTGGTTTATTTCGAAACACCAATGACTTCAAATAACCCCTCAAGAAATGGTGTTAAATCAAAATTTCTTGGAGGCCATTCAATATCAGAATTTCTTGAAATAATCGAATCTCCAAACTATTCTCGCAACAATTCAATTGCTTCATTTGCTGTGTGGCACATAGCCACAATTGGGCAAATGACAAATTAACGAGAGCTAAAATATTGCTCATGGGTGTCAAGGTCGTAGATCGATTGGAAAGTGTTTTTTTAATAAAAAAAATGGACTTAGCGCACGAAAAGTTGCAATTGGAGAAGATCGATTGGAAAGTGTTTTTTTTATTAAAAAAAATGAACTTAGCGCACAAAAAGTTGCAATTGGAGAACGATAATTTTGATTAAAAAAACTGAATAATTTGTAAACGTTTTTCTTGCGTATATCTCTCCATGATGAAGTTGTAAAGTCTACTGAATACAATGAAAAACAAATGACAGATCATGACATATTACAAATGGCCGAAACGTCACTTCAAAATCATATCAACCCTATTGGAAATCCAAATCAAAACTATATTTTATTTTTCTCTCTCTACAGAAAGCTTAGGTCATTTCCTTTAAGAGCTTTGTGGTCTATTAGTTTGATGGGGCATCTTTATATATCAAAATAAAGATAAACATCTAAAAAATGGAGCATGAACCATAACTATTTTAAAATAACTGAAAAACCATTTGTGGTAATTGGTTCAGGAATGCTTTAAATAATCCTCAATTAAGTCCCCTTCACCTTCTTCTAATATCATCATTTTCAACCCATCAGCGGTTTCAAAGATATCTTACAAGATATTGCGAAAAATACAATATTTTAGAAAATTTTAATAATTTTGTAATTAAATCCTGTTAAAAACATGGAAAAAGTCTTAATTATTATATTTTTATTATTTGATAGGTCATGAATAAAATGGGACCATTCCGAAGAAAATCGGTGCATAATTTACAAATCGATACAGTTATTGGCCTTTTAGCGCTATAGAAGCAGTATTTTACATAGAATCATTTGAAATTTGGGAGAGTGAAGTCTCTTGATCCTAAGACGAAGGCTGCGCAATTTGAAGAAAATCGGTACAGATTTAGATATAGGCCTCACATATACATACCTTCATCCCGATTTTACATCTAAGCGCTATAAAATTCCCATTTCTCAATTTTTTTTCCGGTGTGAATTACTGTAAATATAATAAAAAGCTTGTAGTCTCCCACACAGAAAACAAATATCGACATACTTTCAAATATTTTTTAAATATATGAAGTAGTCCTCATTTCAAGTACGAAATATCATTATTTTAAAGAAAAGGACGTATTTGGCGACAATTCTTTAAAATTAGGATCCATATTCTTTGTAAACTGAAAAATAATAAGAAGTAAGAAAGTTCAGTCGGGTAAACCGACTTATGAATCCCCTCACCTTGAGTTCCAACAAAATATTAATAAATTTTTTTTTTGAAATTGTTGATGGTTAGGCTTGAGGTCATGTATTAATTAAAAAACTGGTGGTTAAGTTTTTTTAAATTTTATTGTTTCCAATATTTCGAATGTCTTCGACAATCATCATCAGGGAACTTCACTTTAAAATACAAACAAAAAATTAAAAAACAATAATAAAAGCACAATAATTACATTTAAAACAAAACTATGGACTTCTTCTCTTCAGAGTTTACAATCAACTAAACAAAATTTTTTTGTTTGTTTTAATAATATTATTATCAATATAAATTGCATTTAATGTATGTACTGGTATTAAAGTTAAAAGCTTTTTACTTTTGGTACAAAATGGTCCATTTGTGTGAGAGGTACCAAAAGGGGCGTCCCAATTACAGTCACTTTTCTCCGGACTCTGGTATTAAAGTTAAAAGCTGTTAACTTTTGGTACAAAAAGCTCCATTTGTGTGGGGGGTACCAAAATTGGCGGGCCAATTACGGCCACTTTTCTCTAGACTCTAGGTACTATATAAGCATTGCACTGTACAAAATTTCAAGTATTTATATGCACTGGTATTAAAGTTAAAAGCTGTTAACTTTTGGTACAAAAAGGTCCATTTGTGTGGGAGGTACCAAAATTGGCGGGCCAATTACGGCCACTTTTCTCTAGACTCTAGGTTAGGGTAATCAAAAACCGCACCGGTTAACCGGTTAATCGGTTTCTCTTTAAAAACCGCCTATCGGTTTCGATTTTTCAGCTTTTTCGAATAACTCGAACCGTCGGTTTTTTCAACTCGGGTTATTCGTCTTTTCGGTTTTTGGAAACCATTATAAAATGATAAAGAAAATATTATTTTTGAAACAGGAACCTACCTAAAATTGTGAAAACATCAATATAAAAACCGTTGACATCATTTGTGCATATCCATCGATTTCAAAATGCAGTTTTATATGTATTTATACTGTTTACATTGCTAACTTCTCTATTGACTTCTTCTGCATATTTTATCAAGGGTCTTATTGCGGTATAGAAATTAATTAACAATCCTTACTAATTGAAATGTAGGTATAAATAAAAATACATATGTTCAGTTTCACATTTCGACAAGTTTTCATCTCTATAGTATGCTCAAGGCAGAATCCGCTACTTCTGATAATATATATATATAATTGGTTTGCCATTTATATGATGCTAAAAGCTAATGGTGAATTCTATTCTGAAAAAAATGTTGCCCCGTCGACTCGAAATTCTGAAAAATATTTGCCCTTTTTGGGTGGAACATATGCAGTCCCTCGAAATTAACTTACCTCATAATTCAAAATTGCAAAATATGGTATAAAACTCCAGATTTCGGGAAAAGGGCAACGGAAACGTTGTACTTTTTTGCGGAAAAGAAATCGCCATAAGATTTTGCCGATCTTCACTATTAGTCAAGTTTTATAAAAATCATAATCATTTTTTTTTGAAAGAAATCTCTTTAAAAATTGAACATAAATATTACAAATATTGCAGAGATTATAATATTATATCATAAATGAAATTGGAACAATTACCTAATATAAATAAAAATATGAAGTGTTTAAAATAAAATTTTCAAATAAATCTTAATTTAATTGGAATATGGTTACATATTGAATTTGCACTACGCTTATTTTACGTCATCTAACAAAATGTTGAGCATTATTTATGCATTTTTATTAAAAAAGAAACAACCGGTTCACCGGTTTTTTATTTTCGGTTAAACCGAAAACCGGTTTTAGAGTTAACTTAATTTTCGAAGAAACCGAAAACCGTATTTTCAAAATAGCCGGTTTTTTGATCACCCTACTCTAGGTACTATAAAAGCATTGCACTGTACGAAATTTCAAGTATTTGTTTGCACTGGTATTAAAGTTAAAAGCTGTTAACTTTTGGTAAAAAATGGTCCATTTGTGTTGGAGGTACCAAAAAGGGCGGGCCAATAACTCCCATTTTCTCTGGTCTCTAGGTACTATAAAAGCATTACACTGTACAAAATTGCATGTATTTGTATCCACTGGTATTAACGTTATAAGCTGGTAACTTTTGGGTACAAATTTGTCCGTTTGTGTGGGAAGTACCAAAAGGAGAGTGACAATAATGCCCATTTTCACTGTATTGTAGGTACTATTAAACCATTACACTGTACAAAATTTCAAGTCTTTGTATGCACTGGTAATAAAGTTATAAACTATTAACTTTTGGTTCAAAATTGTCCATTTGTGTGGGAGGTACCAAAAGAGACGTGGCAACTTTGCCCATTTTTCTCGAGGTAATAGTGACTAATAAACTTATACTATGTGTAGAATTTCAGAGGATAGAAATAAGTAGTATAGAAGTTAATAAATAATCAATATTTCACTGAATGTTAACCCATTGTGGGGGAGGTACTAGAAGGAGTGGACCAATGGCCCATCTTCGAACTTAGCCGGAGATAGAAGAAAATATTACCACATACCAAATTTTAAGTCAATCGGTTACTCCTTTCGAGAGTTATCGTGCGCACCCGCCAGCAGACAGACAGACGGGCGGACTAAAAATCGACTTAAAGTTACCCAAAACGGATATCCGCCGAACATACTTAGGGTCTTAGGTCACTCCTTCGATGTGTTACACTTTTGGTTCGTAGCAAATGATATATACCCTCCTCTCTAAGGTGAGGGGATAACAGAGAAAAAAGTGGCGTAAGACCCTAAGCAATGTCCGTCTGTCTGGCTGCGCTAAATCGAATATACCCTACGTTAAAATTTTGCTTTTGTATTTAGATATACATATTCAGGATAGCGCTTTTATAAGATAAAAACTTACAAAGTGGTGTCTTATGCTATTTTCTAGTAAAACCTACATTTCGAATTTTTAAAAGGGGAAGGGAACGTCTACCGCAATGTCTGTATATTGGCGTTAGTTTTTACGACAGTTTTTGTACTGCATACTCCGTAGATTACGGATGCACTGATAAATATTAAAAATAAATAGTAAAACTCAATTAAGCTTTAAAGTAAATCCATTTCGGGATAATGATAAATTAATTAGTATTAGGTAAAGTTTCTTTAGTTTATCTATGAAATCTTAATTGTTTTGTTGTTGGTGGCGCCATTGCAATTAATATTAAGTCACTTGAGTTTTCAATGCGCTAATACAGATATTTTTTTATTAGTTTTGGTTTTTAGAGAGAAAAAGGGCAAATTAGCAATTAGGTTAGTTAAAGTTGATAAAGAGGAGATAATTATTCCCCTGGATATGTACGGCAAACGGTCGTTATGCTATCAACAACTGTACTATGCCTGGAGAGATGATGGCACTAACTCATGTCATGATATTCATCCATTTAATCCACTTTCTACAGACTCACGTACTTAAACAAATATTTTGGACTTTTGGCCGAAACGCACCAGACACCGTAGCCTTGTTTATCCTGGCAGCAAATAGTTTCTGTTATATGTATTATTTTTATTATTAATATCTTTACGAGCCTACAAGTCTACTGAGTTTTATGTTGTTCTGGGCCATTTCAACTTTTATGTCCTCATTATGATGTCCGTGACTGGAAGACTCATTGTTTTCTTTTTTTCCTTTATGATTCCATTGTTGCCACAGACCACCAACGGACCCCGGCCGCCCTCCAAAAGCATGACATTTGAATCAAAACAGAAAACAAAGGCAAATATTTGCGTAGTTTAACAATAATAAAAACAACAAGACAAAACGTGTATGAAATAAAAACAACATCATGAGACAAATAAAAACTAAATTATTTGCAGAAAATTTAAAGGTTGACCCAAATGTCATTGTCCTTGCTCCAAAAAGAAAAACTAAATAAATATATACTATTTCAAGAAATTTTTTAAAAAAAATTTGTTTAGGTAAATAACACTATGAAACAAAAAAAAATTTATGTCAGAGATCTAACAATTAGTTTTTTGTGTAGAAAACATCTTCAATTACCAAAGTTGAATTGATATATATAAAACGTTTTCAATTGAACAATTTATTTGCAAAATTTTTGGTTCGATCACCAAAAACTTATTTCTTTAATCATATGTTCCACAAATAGTATTGTAAAAGACAAAGGATTTAATCTTTGTTTTAACGAACAACATTTTCCCCGGAGTATTCAACAATTACAACAGTTAAGTTGTGGAGTTTTTAGAACATTTTATTTTATGTTTAATTGTTGTTTGGCTGTAGCCAATCTTCGTAAAAATAGCGGTAAAATGTAAATCATTTCCAGCAATACATATTAATTTAATTCTTCAATGCATCCAACTGTTTTATACCATTATATTAGAATGGGAATTCCTTAATTATTTCTACAGCAGCGCGGCAAGGCAATAGAAACAAAATAATTGTCTCCAGATACTTGTATTTTATTTCACATTTCCTGGGAAAGCTA
The DNA here is from genome assembly GCA_963930755.1 of Eudasyphora cyanicolor. Classification (NCBI taxonomy): domain Eukaryota; kingdom Metazoa; phylum Arthropoda; class Insecta; order Diptera; family Muscidae; genus Eudasyphora; species Eudasyphora cyanicolor. The sequence continues at coordinate 11,933,878 of OZ005734.1, forward strand.
AAAATACATAGTACCTACACAACATTTCGGCACGTATTAATTTCACTTTATTTTATTTGCGTAGCTGGTTTCCATCTTGACCTTGGCGGGTTTCCCGCCAGTCTACTTCACCATTTCCGCCTGAAAGTGAAATGTCGTTTCAGATGCTACCACAACAAGAATTGAATAATAAGTTCTTTCTTTCATTTACGAGTATTTGTTCTGTGATTCCGAAGAAAGACGTGAAATTATAAGAAATAAAGAAACTGCGTTGTTTTCTTCTATTTAATGAGAGATTTTATTATTTAATTGGGTTAGAGAGAAAATTAACTGCGAATATCGTTCTGGGGTTCTTGGTTAATGTCTGACAAAAAATTGTGTTGAAGTAGTGAACGTGACTGCAATTTTCCTTCACTTTTATAATGAAAGTGAGTGGAAAAGACAATTTCTTTTTCTTATGCTATGAGCCGCTTTTGTACCAGTAAATTGAATTAATATAAAAAAGAAAGGTTTGACGAATTCTATGAAATTGGATCAGTTGGAAAAATTGGATTCATCGATTGGATCGGTTGATATTGATGGTGATTGCTTAGGCCAACAACAATAACACATTAGAAAAAATTCTTAGCAAAGGCTACTGAATTTTAGTAATTTGTTCATTGCTTTCATTAAAACTAAATTGATAACTTTGTTCCTTAAATCTTTTTCTTTGAATTAATGAACCTTTTTTCTAGTTTTATTAAAACTAAGACATGTTATAAAGAATCTTTTATGAAATTATGAAAAGGGATGAACAAAAATACTGAATACCGAAATAGCAAAATAGCAAAAAATCGCCCTTTATAAAAAGAATATGGTCCAAAAATCGTAGCCATAGCAGATATTTGACTGATATTTATGTATTTATATGAATTACAATACAAAGTAAAATTTATATTCTAATTTTACTGTCCAGGGGAAAGCCGGGTTACAAAAACCATGAGAAAAGTTTTTGCAGCGACAGACCGGAGCCTCTGGTGGGAATCGAACCCACCACCCCCAAACTCATAGGCGAGCATGCTACCAACTCCGTGCTCCATCTGACTGATATTGTTTTCCATGATTAATAGAAATACCTTCGGGTCAGTTTATATATTTCATATAGTGAACATAGAGATATAGCTCATATGGTCCCCTCAGATTCAACTTTCCGACGAAGCACACGCTTTAACCGATTTGGATTTAAAGGGTTTACCATCAAGAGGTGTTATTTTGGTATTCAAAGAAAAATGCCATTTTTGTTTTATGTTTATTTCATAATAAAGAGGAAGGTATGCCGTTAATAATGAAAAAGAACATCAGCCAAATCGCCACCACGGCCACGCTTACAGGACCATATCATTTTCATGAAATTTTCCATAACCAAATCGCAAAATGGCTGGCCTATGTCCTTGATAGCCTCACGAATTCTATCTTTGAGGTCTTGAATCGATGCTGGGCTGTTGGCGTAGACCTTATCTTTCACGTGGCCCCAAAGGAAGAAGTAGCAAGGTGTTAAATCACAAGATCTCGGTGGCCAATTGTGATCACCTCTTCGAGAGCAATGGTTTCGTTGCTTGTGTGGCACGTAGCGCCGTTATGTTGAAAGTAAACGTTGTCCAGATCAATACCATCCAACTCCGACCATAAAAAAGCATTAATGATCTCTCGATAGCGCAATCCATTCACCGTAACTTTTGATCCAACATCATTTTCGAAAATGTAAGGTCCAATGACCCCGCCTGACCATAAACCGCACCAAACATGCACACGTTGAGGAAGGAGAGGCTTCTCAACAACAACTCTTGGGTTTTCCGAGCCCCAGATGCGTTCAGTTTTGCTTCTTGACGTAGTCACCGGGGTGGAAATGGGCCTCATCAGTCAAGATGATTTTTCGATGATTTTCGATTTTTCAAATTTTAATAATTTCAATGCGTTGTTGAATTCAGTATCGTTCCATTTTTAGTAATGGCGTAGTTTCTACCGGGTGATTCAAAATAACACCTCTTGTTGGAAAACCCTTTACATTGTTTGTCTTACTTTAAATAATGAGGAATATAATCTTGTTAATTATATACATACTCACACATATGTACATATATGTTCCATTCTTATTTATTATTAATCGAAAATTATCCCATTTTCTCTTTCAGGCTGAATCCCCTCTGCTTCCCATCAAAGAGAAAGGTTTGCCCGAAGCTAATAACAACACCGCCTCCTCCACAACTCCCACCGTAACGCCTCTCACTATAATAACAACAACATCACCAGCCGGTCAATCAAATACCTCAAAAAACATATCACCTTTACAACAACCCCAATTACCGACTACTCCCACAGAATTAACGCCGCCGCCCTACAGTCGGAAACGTTTATCAATACCCAACATCTTTCCCAGCGGTCGCAAGCTTAGCATCGATAGCATCACTCATCCCATACAGACATTGCTGGGCATAAGTGAGGAGCAATGTCGGCGACGAAGTTCCCAGCCCAACCTTAGAAGATTTCGCAGCAGAACCCAGTCCGAAAGTCTCGACCAAAGAAGAAGCTCCCGCCAATACTATACGAAATCTCCCTCACGCAAACATTCACACAACTACAATCTCTATCCGAAAGATTTCTTCTACAATTTGGAAGGTAAAGCCCCCAAGCAATCGAGTAAAATGCAGGCAAAGGTAGATGCTGTGGGCCGAGTCACCGGTGAGTGGGGCAAATGGCAACTGAGGACGGTGTTGCTGATATTCCTGTGTAAAATTCCCTCCTCTTGGTTTATGGCCTGTATCATATTTACGGCACCCGCTCCACGACACGGCGAATTCTTTTGTAAACCTCCACCCACGATAGGAGCAAAAAATCAAACGGCGTGGATTAAAGTATCACATCCGCAAAAGGAGGAGGTCGAAGATCATGAGTTTTCCATAGACTTTTGTAATGTCTACAAAGATGCCCAGGAGCATGCGCATCACTACTTCAATTATGCTCACCGAGAAGACGAGCCGAGAGTTTGGGAAGAACCTGAATCAGTTAAGTCCGATGTTATACCTTGCAAGGAGTTCCACCATGAGGCAGAATTTCAATCGGTTATAACACAATATGATTTGGTGTGTTCGCGAGATATTCTGGTGTCGGTTACGCAATTCTTCCATTTGTTCGGAGTGCTGACGGGAGGAATATTGGCGAATCATTTGCTGAAATAGTAAGTATGAGATAGGGGAAGAAATTGCTTTAATATAGAAATAAATAAAAAGATCCCTGAGATCACCTTTTCATAAGGAAAAATGGTCAGAAACCAATTTTCTTAAGGAAAAGTTGTCGGACACCAATTTTTTAACGAAAAGTTGTCAGCGACCACCTTTTCCTAAGGAAAAGTTGTCAGAGACCACCTTTTCTTAAGGAAAACTTGTCAGAGACCACCTTTTCTTTGGGAAAATAGGTCAGAGACCACCTTTTCTTAAGAAAAAGTTGTCAGAGACCACCTTTTCTTAAGAAAAAGTTGTCAGAGACCACCTTTTCTTAAGAAAAAGTTGTCAGAGACCACCTTTTCTTAAGAAAAAGTTGTCAGAGACCACCTTTTCTTAAGGAAAAGTTGTCAGAGACCACATTTTCTTAAGGAAAAGTTGTCAGGGACCATCTTTTCTTAAGGAAAAGTTGGCAGAGACCAACTTTTCTTAAGGAGAAGTTGTCAGAGACCACCTTTTCTTAAGGAAAAGTTGTCAGTGACCACCTTTTCTTAAGGAAAAGTTGTCGGAGACCATCTTTTCTTAAGGGAAATTTTGGACCACCTATAGGAAAAATTGTCAGGGACCACCTTTACTTAAGGAAAAGTTATCAGAGACCACCTTTTCTTAAAGAAAAGTTTTTAGGGACCACCTTTTCCTGAGGAAAAGTTGTCAGAGACCGCCTTTTCTTAAGGAAAAGTTGTCAGCGACCACCTTTTCTTAAAGAAAAGTTGTCAGAGACCACCTTTTCTTAAAGAAAAGTTTTTAGGGACCACCTTTACTTAAGGAAAAGTTGTCAGAGACCAACTTTTCTTAAGGAAAAGTTGTCAGAGACCACCTTTTCCTGAGAAAAAAGTTGTCAGAGACCACCTTTTCCTGAGAAAAAGTTGTCAGAGACCACATTTTCCTGAGGAAAAGTTGTCATAGACCACATTTTCCCGAGGAAAAGTTGTCAGAGACCACCTTTTCCTGAGGAAAATTTGTCAGAGACCACCTTTTCCTGGGGAAAATTTGTCAGAGACCACCTTTTCCTGAGGAAAAGTTGTCAGAGACCACATTATCCCAAGGAAAAATTGTCAGAGACCACATTTTCCCAAGGAAAAGTTGTCAGAGTACACATTTTTCCTAGAAAAAGTTGTCAGAGACCAACTTTTTCCCAAACAAAAGTTGTCAGAGACCGCCTTTTCCAAAGGAAAAGTTGTCAGGAACCACTTTTTCCCAAGGAAAAGTTGTCAGGCACCTCCTTTTCCCAAGGAAAAATTTTCAAAGACCACCTTTTCGCAAGGGAAGGTTCTCAGGGGTCATATTTAATAAATTATCAGAAGCGATATTTTCGTCGATTTCTCAGATTTCAGAGGACAAACTAAATTTGTGATATTTCGATTCAAATTTCTGTAAATTGTATGTATTATTATTGATATTATTTTTTTCTATTTCTCCCACAGTTTCAGTCCGCGGAATGTTATGCTATTTGGCATGATAACGCAAATATTTTGTGGCAACTTAACGGGTCATGTGTCATCCTATGAACTACACGTCTTCTTCCGCTGTCTATCGGCTGTCTGTTGTGCCCAAATGTATACGGCGGGTGGAATGATTAGTAAGTTTTATTATACATATAAGAAAAATAAAATCATCATTAACATATTTAATCTTCAATTTATTATAGTGGCCGATATAACGGGTGGAACCTACAAAACCTGCGTCTCCACTCTTTTTGAACAATTCTGGTCCATTGGCGTTATACTACTGCCTGGTGTGGCCAGTTTCTTTTCTAGTTGGACTCATCTATATATGGCCATATCATGGCCAACTGTGATACTCATTTACCTGTGGAGGTATGTAGGGGTAGTGGGGGTTTAAGTCAGAGTGGTTTCGATATTAAATGTTATTATTATTTTCCTTGAAGGTGGATTCCCGATTCTCCCCGTTGGATGGTGGCCAGAGGCAGAGTTTTGGAAGCCAAACAAATTTTAATAGAGGTAAAATTGCACACTTACAATGAGCTCAATAGTTCTAATTTTCCTTATATACCGAAAAATTTGAAAGACATAGGGCCTTATTCGTAAAAATGTAATGAAGGTTTGATGAACCTTTTAACACCGCTGATTTTTTATGAATAAGGCCCTTAGACTTTTTTCGAGGCAAATAATAAACATTAAAGTAAGATAATATTTCGTTTCACATTGAGTGAATTGTTTTTAGTTTATGGATCTTATTGTAAAGTTGTAGGGCCTTATTCATAAAAGCTATGAGAGGTTTATAGAACTTATTTTCAAAGCAAAAACATTCAATAAACCTTTTTTATGAATAAGGCCTCATTATATTTGGATAGGAATCAATTACACGGTCTTTAATACAAATTAATTAAATAATTGTCTGTGTTTTCTCCTTTCGTTTCGTTTACAGTGCGCCGACTACAATGGTACACGTGACAGTCTTCCTAGTGACATCGATCAACAGCTGGAGTTACAAGCTCAATCGGCAATGGATGCCGCTCCTCCAGCCGGCTGGTGGGCCATTTGGAAGGGTGAAAAGGCTGTGCGATATATGGTCTGCGTCCATCTTTGCTGGTCCATCTATATTGTCGTCTACTATGGCATGCTTCTCAACATCCGATCCTTCAGTCGAGAACATCTACAAATTAACACTGTGATAGCCGGTATTTCAGAAATTATCGGCACATTTATTGGTCTATTCCTTATACTAAAGACGAAAAGAAAATGGATATGGACGGGCCTGTTTAATGTGGTGGCTGGCTGTATTGCCTATATGGGATGGCTGGTGCCGCATGATAGTGAGTATTAATGTGGGAATGACAATATTAGACGGGGGGAAATACAGGCTGACTCTCAAATAATTCCTACAAAAGTTTTTCCAATGAACTTCGATAGCAACTGACGACATATATTTAACATATAGTTCTAAAAAGTTAAATTCCCAAAAAGTTGAAATTTTGAAGAAGTCGTCCAAGATGACCGCCTTATACCCAATTGCAAAATTTCCCATCCTACATTGACAAAACCCATACCTTTGCATAAAAAATATATCTTTGGAGTGGTCCAGCACTGTAGACAACACCAAATTTTTTGCCGATAATATACATATGAGGGATTCCATATGGGTGTTTCCAAAGTAACGGTCGTTACCGATTTTCGGAGATTTTTTAAATAAAATTCCAACCTAAGCAAATATGCCACAAGGATTGCTTAAATGTTGACGAAAGTTCAAGCATCGGTAGCAACCGAAAGAATCCATAAATAATTTAATTTCAATAATTTTTTTGACCATTTAAAAAGTAACGGTCGTTACTTTATAAATGTGCTGAATTCAAATTTCGGAAACAAACATCATGTATTGTAAAATTTTACACAGGATGTGTCAAGTAAAAAATCTGACTAAATTCTCCGACATGTTTTGTTTAAGGAATGGGTTTATTTTCAAACCAAAGAAAACGTTTTTTGTTTTTTTTTTCACGAAAAAAATTTTTCAAGTAAAAAATCTGATTAAATTCTCTGACATGTTTTGTTTAAGGAATGGGTTTATTTTCAAACCAAAGAAAACGTTTATTGTTTTTTTCACGAAATTTTCTGACGCGTTCGCGTTTGTTATTTCGTTCCTTACTTTGGCATTCGTCCGTCATCACCTTTTTTGATCTATTCTTCGATTTTTGAGCGCCTCTCTCTCTTTTGCCAAGAAGCCTCAGAATCCAGTTAAGGAAAACGAAAACAGTTTAAATGCAAAATTCAAATCCGCTACAATAAAATTAAATCATTTGAATGAATTACAAAAAAAAAAACGTTTGTGCTTTTTGGGTAACGGTCGTTACAGTCGGCGAGGTTATCTTTGAACTCCCAAAAAAACATTAAATTTTAACTTGTCGCCTTTAAAATTGTTGCTAAGAATGAAGAAAAGTTGCAGCTTTCAGCATGCTTTTGTTTTGTCGTTAACAACCGTTAGAACAGTGTTTTCAAACCGCTTAAAAGGTGACGTACAATTCACGGGAAAAACGCACACGGTGTATTCAATTCAAAGTGGCATATTTTAGTTAGTATTTATAAAGAAAATTAAAATTTATCTTTCGGAAAATGACAGATACCTTTTATTTTGTGTAATAGTAGCGGAAAAATAAATTAAAAATAATAATTTCATTTTTGAGCTGTAGGGGGTCATTTTCGGTGGAAACACCCATGTCAAATGAGTCATTTTTTAAAAGCGCTGTCTTCTGATCAGGACGAAGCTTGCATCAAATTTAGTACTATTGAATAGTGGTTATGACACAAAATTTAAATGGTATCGTTTAAGCACTGTCCGAGTTGGAGGGTGTTGAATATTAACATTTTGGTCAAACGTGCCTTTTTCCCAGCCATATAACTAATTACCTATTGTATTTAGAAAATGTTGCCCAAAGTTTTTTCGAAAGATTTTTTTCAATCTTTTTAAGAAAATTAAAAATGTTTGCAAAAAATTTTTTTTTGCGATTTTTTTTTTCGAAAGTATAATTTTTTTTTAAATTTGTGGCAAAACCCATATTTTTTAAAGCTTAGGTAATTTCCTTTAAGAGCCTTGAGGTCTATAAGTGGAATGGGACATGTTTATCTATCAAAATAAAGAAAAAACTCTACAAAAATGAGGTTCAACCATATATTTTAACATAACTCGTGAACCTTTTATCCTAATTGGTCCTGAAAAGCTTTAAAGAATCCTAAAATAGCCTTCATCTTCTTCCAATATTATTTTTTCGTACAATCAGCGGTTTCAAAGAGATTTAACAAAATATTGCGAAAAAATCCCATCCACAAATGCAATTCTTATTATATTTTTATTATTTCATCGTAGACTGAATAGTCGTGAATAAAATGAGACCATTCCGAAGAAAATGCATGCATAATTTCAAAAGTTATAGCTAATTAAGTAAGTCTACAAAATGCTCTTAGAATATCCGTTTTAATAGTGCGCTGTTATGATGATGTTATGTGATTAACATAATGTTAAGTTACATTTGGTATTTTTTGATAACTTATAGGGTTGGTAGATTTGCTAAATTAGCTACATCCTAAACCGAATTTACGATGAAATAATAAAAATTTAATAATTAAGATTTTTGACCTTTACGCCTCTTAAGCTTTAATAAAAAAATTTTTAATTTTCTCAGAAAATGAGATTTTTTGCAATATCTTATAAGCTTTCCTTGAAAACGCTGATGGGGTGAAGAAATTATGTTAGAAGTAGATGAAGGCTACTTAGGTTAGATTAGGTTGAATAGAGGAGACGTTTAAACGTCTCATGTCCATGGACATACACTTAAGCCAGTGATTCGGCCTGTTATGCGCTCTACTTAAATTAGGATTATTTAAAGCTCTCCTGAAGCAATTATGACAAATGGTTCTACGGTTATATTAAAATATATAGATGAAACCCAATTATTTACAGGGTTTTTTTGATAGATAGACTGGTCTCAAAATCAAAATATGGGGTTTTAAAAAAATGTAAAATAAATTTTAATTTCGCAAAAAAAATGTTTTTTTGAATTAACTACCCTTTATTAAATGGTATAAAGTCGACAAGTTGGACAACAGAATAGTATCAAAAAATGTTTATAAATGTACTCCAGATCGGGTTATTTATTAATTCCAAATCGGAGTATGGGCCCGACAAAAAAGTGTAAAAAAACTTTATTGACACCAACTTTTCGGAGGAAATTAATGCTTGTTGTTGTTTTTGAGTAACTTATTGATAAAAAATATTTTTTTTTTACAAATATTAAAAGAAAATTCTTTTTTAAATAAAATACATAAATTTTTTTTCCAAAAAAGTTTATCGGTGCACGGGGCAAAATCGCCATTTTGGACATGTTTGAATCGAAAGAAATTATACTTGGAACACAAATTTTCAAATATTATATATTTTCGAGCAAATAAATTTTATTTGAAAATCAATAAAATGTATTTAGAACCCATATGTTAATATATTAGAATAAAATATATTTGCGAGCTAATTTTCTCAAATAAAATATGTGTTTAAATACAAATAAAATTATCGTTTACGAATATTTCCAAATATATTTTATTAAAAAAAATTTTTTTTCAAAACTTTGCTGAATTTTTCGAATTTTAGTTTTATTTTTTCCTTGTTTTCGAATTATGCGTTCCTATTAAAAATGGCATTCTTAGCATTAACTTCCTTTCGAAACCACTTATTTTTATTTTCTAACTATTCCAAGTCATTATTTTCAATTATAAAGAAATTTTAATAACATTAAAAATTTCTAAAAATTAACTTTCAATTGCTGAAAACTTAAAACATTTAAGAATAGATATATATTCACGCAAATAGATCTTTGTTTGGGAAATAACATATCCATATAAAAATATTGGGATGTAAACATAGTTTTGTTTAGAACAACATCCTCCCAAACATATAATATTTGTATGTGTCAAATATTATATATTTGGAGTGCACCCTAAACATATATATGCTTCAAGCAGAATATGTTTGGGACAATATACTACAGAGGCAATTTTTTTTCAGCGTGTATATATAACCGTATAACTCGTTGGTAGAGCAGAATAAGTATGCAAATAGTTGATCTAAATTTGAAACGATTACCGCCAATGGATCAGGAAATCATTTGCGTGAATATATATCTATTCTTAAATGTTTTAAGTTTTCAGCAATTGAAAGGTAATTTTTAGAAATTTTTAATGTTATTAAAATTTCTTTATAATTGAAAATAATGACTTGGAATAGTTAGAAAATAAAAATAAGTGGTTTCGAAAGGAAGTTAATGCTAAGAATGCCATTTTTAATAGGAACGCATAATTCGAAAACAAGGAAAAAAATAAAACTAAAATTCGAAAAATTCAGCAAAGCTTTGAAAAAAAAAATTTTTAATAAAATATATTTGGAAATATTCGTAAACGATAATTTTATTTGTATTTAAACACATATTTTATTTGAGAAAATTAGCTCGCAAATATATTTTATTCTAATATATTAATATATGGGTTCTAAATACATTTTATTGATTTTCAAATAAAATTTATTTGCTCGAAAATATATAATATTTGAAAATTTGTGTTCCAAGTATAATTTCTTTCGATTCAAACATGTCCAAAATGGCGATTTTGCCCCGTGTATATTTCTTTACTAGAATAGACTCAAAAAAATACAAGAGCAGACACGTATTTTTTAGTTGCGGGATGAAACCTAAAAAATTCAGAAAAGTTATCCTGTCATATTGGCTCCAATTTTTAAATCTAACCTAGTAATTGTTATTAGAATAAATATTTTTATTAATAAACATAAATTTTTTAATGGTAGAATGGAAACTATAAGTGTTACTTGCGATGTGGGCTTGAATATTTCAACTTTTCGGGAGTAATAGAACTTTTTGGAACTATAAAAAATCCGTTAAGAAAAATTTTGTAGACATTTTTGATTATTATTAATTAATTCGATTATTATATTATTAATTCGTCGAAGAAAAAATGTTTTCTTGTAAATTCGTTTAATGATTTTATTTCATTTCCTTTCTTTTTCGCAGTTCCTTTCAATAGCCGCGTCGCTTTACTCATGTTGACGGCTATGATCTCCAAGATTGCGATTTCCTGTACCTTGTCCATCTTAACCACCTGCACCGTGGAGTTGGTGAGCAATGAAAAGAAGAAAATATGTGCCTTCTCCACTATCTGCTGGGCACGTTTCTGGCTACTGGGAGCTCCATTCATCGGTGCCACTGTTGTTTTCGGCCAATTGGTCCCCCAGACCGCTTTCGCCTCGCTGGCAATTGTTGGAGGCCTCTTGAGCTCACTTATTTCTAGTCCACGCACCATACCCAAGAAGAGAGCTTCGCAGGCCATGAATAACATGGCCACCGCCACACAGTTCACACATGATGGCGGTGTCGACAACAAAGCCTTCGCTAAGGGACCCATATTTAGTAGTATTAGCAGCAAATTAAATAATCCTCAATCGAATCTACCTCCACAACTGATGCCTGGCATTTGGACGACCAAAACATATGAGGATGGCATCACCAACACAACCCTACCGCCGGCATGATGGAACATCGAGTGTTTTAGACTCGACAACAAAAGTCCAAAATCAATCCAATAAGAATAGACAAATTTCACCAAAAAAAAATGAAAAGCAATTACAAATTATTAAATGCATTAATTAGGAATAGACCGGGAGGATTATGAAGAATAGAATTCAGAAGTGGAAAGAATATTTTTTCATTATCGCCATTAAGGAATTATAGAGACAAAAAAAACAAAACACTTAGTAGGGCTTTTCATTTATACATACAACTTACATTTTTACTTACATAGAAAAACATACATTTCCTTACGTTCAATTATAAAAAATAGTTGGTAGATTTTAATTTTTAGCTTATACAGTGTTCCGATCAAACGATGGTTTGGCAAAACGAGTTGTTTTTCGCAGACCAAACACATTTGATCTGAACACTATATTAAATTCAAATTGATTCAACAATATACATACATACATATACATCCATCTAGCAAAAATTTAGTTAGCACAAAAAGAAACTCTATTTGAGAAAAAAGAAGGAAAAAAAAAAACAAAATTTCGAATCCTTTCACAGCAGTGCTCTCACTTTGAAACACTGTTCGGTAAGAAACAAAATCTGTAAAATTGCCATTTATTTTTTATGAGAACAAAAAATGTTTCTTACAATAGGATTACTCCCTCTCACCCCCTCTCTCTCTCTCTTTTAGATGTAAAACTTAGCAAATATTTTTATGCTCAATTCGCTAAAGCTTACAAAGTTTTTAAGTCGAAAGTTTTATGTAATTTTCAGTGAAATTAATACTAAATGCAACAACAACTCATTACATACAAAAATTACAAAATATTTTTTTTAATATTTTAAATCTCAAAGAAAACAACATCAAATTTATGTTATTATTACTATTATTATTTAGTCAAACTTCCAATTTATCATTACATTAATTTTAAGTAGTTTATTTAATGAGAAATTATGTATAAATATTTGTTAAATTCCCTATTCTTCGTCTTTTGGACGAAGTATTAGCAAATGTTCTTCTGACAAATACAAAAACAAAAAACGAAAAAAAAAACAAATGGACCCACCCACAAAAAGAAAAAAAACTTAAACCAAAAAAGACGCTCGTTTTAAAACTTGAATTATTTCAATTCAAAACCAGTACACACACACAAACAAATTGTTACAATAAATATATTTTAAATTGTTATTTTTTGCGAAACATATGATGATTGTTTTAATTATTGGGAAACACAAGCAAGAATGCAAAGAATCAAATTAATATTGACTCATTGCAAAAGGGCTATCTTAGCTTTTATAAATCTTAATTAAATATAGCGAAAAAGTAAAAATCTCCTTTTTATATACTGGGTTTTCCAACAAGAGGTGTTATTTTGAATCACCCGGTATTTCGATAGCTGTCACTTTTGAAGCTTTTATTCTTTGACATTTGACAAGTAGAAACTACGCCATTACTAAAAATGGAACGATACACGATTCAACAACGCATTGAAATTATAAAAAATTCACTACAAAAATGGTGAAAATCTTGCAGTCACAGTTCGCAAAACTAAAGCATTTTTGGGTCGTCGTGAAGCACCTTGTCGGACCGCAATACAGAAATTGGTGGAAAAATTCGAGCTGTTGGGACAAGTTAGTGATGTGAAGAATAAAACCAGTGCACGTCGCTCAAGAACAACTGAGAATATTGCTGCTGTAGCCCAAAGTGTTGAAGAAAACCCAGGTTTGACCATACCTCGTCGTTCTTTGGAATTGGGCATTCCACAAACGTCATTACACCGTATCTTGCATAAAGGCTTGGGTCTTAAGGCTTATACAGTTCAGTTAACACAAGAACTCAAGCCGGCCGATCATCAACAACGTCGTGTCTTTGCTGATTGGGTCCTTGAAATGCATGAAAATGATCCGGAATTCCATCGAAAATCATCTTGACTAATGAGGCCCATTTCCACTTCGGTGTCTACGTCAACAAGCAAAATGGTCGCATCTGGGGCTCGGAAAACCCAAGAGTGATTGTTTAGAAGCCTCTCCATCCTCAACGTGTGACTGTTTGGTGCGGTTTATGGTCCGGCGGGGTCATTGGACCTTACATTTTCGAAAATGAGGTTGGATCAACAGTCACGGTGAATGGATTGCGCTATCGAGAAATGATTAATGATTTTTTATGGTCGGAGTTGGATGGTATTGATCTGGACAACGTTTACTTTCAACAGGGCGGCGCTACTTGCCACACAAGCAACGAAACCATTGCTCTGTTACCTTCCTCTTTATTATGAAATAAACATCCGATCATATATCTCAAAAAATTGCTTTTTTCTTTGAATACCAAAATAACACCTCTTGTTGGAAAACCCTTTACAACCCTGTACAACCTTGTTATAGCAGAATGAGTGTAAATCTGATAACATTAAAATACGCTATTTTCGTTTCTGTATCAAGAAACTATTCTCTTTTATATTTTATAAATATGGGTTGAAAAAGGTTTTTCAAAAAAGCTTTGAAATCAAATGGGAGAAGTCTATATTGAAATTTTTAACATATTCAAATATGGCAGTATTGGATCAAGGAACTCATCTCTGTTATAAAATAGAGTTTCTGTATAGTGCTTAGACTCCAAAACGGAAGGATATCTACCAAATCTAGCAGTGTTCGTTCGCGTATCAGGAAACGACTGACCAAGAACGACTCTGGCAATCTCCATAACGACCAGGAATAAAATACAACTTATATAACGTTTCTACGTTTTCCAAAAGCGCCTAACTTAATTTTTTTTTAAAAAACTCGATTTCGATCCTATGCTGCTCTACACTGAAAAAAATGTTGTCGTAAAGTTAAAGTCTTGCGCAGTTGATAAATTGTAACAAAAAGTATTTGCCGCAACATTTGAATTCTTATTTTTAGAACGAAATCTTCATTTCAACAACTTTTGTAGTTGAAACAACTTTAATCTTAAAAAAACAACAGCGATCTTGAATCAAGAGTTCAAGGTTATTGGGTACAATTTAACCCCAAAGTTGTTATACCAACAATTTTGTATTTAATTTCAACAACTTTGTTGGTTAAATCGTACCCAGCAACTTATTTTATTTTTCTTTGTGTACTTATTTCGAAGATTCCGGGCGTATTTGGCGGAAATTTTTAATTTTGAGACAATTTTTTTTCTGTGTATTTAACGTCAAGCATCGATGGTGAAAATTTTGTGTAAAATATACTTTATAACTCTTTGTAGAGTTTTTGTTGTTTGACCATCTTATTTTATTTAAAAATACAAAACCTGATATCTATCCAGTTTTTCATATTGTCAAAAAGTCAATAGCCGCCATATTGGACGCATTATTGATTTATTTTCAACTTTTTTGGTAAATCCTAATCTGTATTTTAAACTTTTGCGTCATATCTAAGGCTTGTACAACACGCATAAATATTCTTGAGGAGATTTAATAACCCCTAATGATAATATAAGATTGAACTTCGTAAAATAATTTAAAATAGCTACGGGCATTTAGCGAAAAATTGGCGAAGATAATATTAATTCGAAATCGTCAAAACATTCAGAATTGATGTTTTACAATCAAGAAATATCCAGAGGACACGCCTTAATGGAAATTGAAGTTTTTATTTGTTTTCAAAGTATTCACAATGTACTTGAGATAATTATTATTTGCGAAATCTGTTAAATCTAATTAGTGAACGAACTAGAGATAAGGGTGTCAAAGAAAGGGGCTGAGTCCCTTTATTACAATACAAATATTGATTTTGCTTTTCTGGATTTGTGAGAGTGCGACGAATATTCTGTGAAAATTCGAAGAAAATCGAGGGGGAGCAATTTTTTCTACAAAGGTTTTTTCCAAAAAACTATCGTAAAAAAAATTTGTTAACAAACTTTACAAAAAATGGCGCATTGTGTGCTTTTTAAAACAAAGTAAACTTTGCAAAAATCGGTTCAGCCGTTCGGGAGCAATTACAAATTTCATTTAACCAAAAAACTCATTTTTTTTCAATTTTTTCAAAATTCACCACAAAGTTTTTTCAAAAAAATGTTTAAAAAAATGATAGCGAGATCTTATTTTACCTATTTGTAACTGCTTATAAACATTTTAGCCAAAAATTAACTACATAGGTCGATATTATATATTCTGACCCAAAATCAAAATATAATTTGGAATTTCAAAGATATTTAAAATTAGTAAACAATAATTTAAATATTAATAAAAATAACAATGGTCACCACTATTGGCGGCACAGGGTTTCGCCGCCGATTTGGATATATGAGATAATACAGTTCATAGCCTAAAAGGTAGGTTCCTAGAATTAACTCTAGTTTTTTAAAAAAATTAAAAAAAAAATTGCGAAAAAATGGCCCATTGCGTCCTTTTTAAAACAAAGTAAAAAAATCGGTTCAGCCGTTCGAGAGCAATTACAAATCTCGTAAAACACAAAAACTCGCTTTTTAATTTTTTTAAAAAATTAAAATGACCACAAAACATTTTCAAAAAAAAAATGTTTCAAAAAAAATTTAGCGAGATCTTATTTTGCCTATTTGTAACTGCTTATAAACATTTTATCCAAAAATAAACTACATAGGTCGATATTAAATATTCTGACCCAAAATCTAAATTTATTTTGGAATTTCAAAGATAAAGGGTTTTCCAACAAGAGGTGTTGTTTTGGTATTCAAAGAAAAATGCCATTTATTGGCATAAATGATCGGATGTTTATTTCATAATAAAGAGGAAGGTATGCCGTTAATAATGAAAAAATGGCCACCACGACCACGCTTTCAGGACCATATCCTTTTCATGAAATTTTCCATAACCAAATCGCAAAGTGGCTGCCCTATGTCCTCGATAGCCACACGAATTCTCTCTTTGAGGTCTTGAATCGACGCTGGGCTGTTGGCGTAGAACTTATCTTTCACGTGGCCCCATAGAAAGAAGTCGCAAGGTGTTAAATCACAAGATCTCGATTGCCAATTGTGATCACCTCTTCGAGAGATGAGGTCCGGAAACATTTCCTGTAACAGAGCAATGTTTTCATTGCTTGTGTGGCACGTAGCGCCGTCTTGTTGAAAGTAAACGTTGTCCAGATCAATACCATCCAACTCCGACCATAAAAAATCATTAATCATCTCTCGATAGCGCAATCCATTCACCGTAACTGTTGATCCGACCTCATTTTCGAAAAAGTAAGGTCCAATGACCCCGCCCGACCATAAATCGCACCAAACAGTCACATGTTGAGGATGGAGAGGCTTCTCAACAATAACTCTTGGGTTTTCCGAGCCGCAGATGCGACAATTTTGCTTGTTGACGTAACCACCGAGGTGGAAATGGGCCTCATCGGTCAAGATGATTTTTCGATGGAATTCCGGATCATTTTCATGCATTTCAAGGACCCAATCAGCAAAGACACGACGTTGTTGATGATCGGCCGGCTTGAGTTCTTGTGTTAACTGAACTTTATAAGCTTTAAGACCCAAGTCTTTATGCAAGATACGGTGTAATGACGTTTGTGGAATGCACAATTCCAAAGAACGACGAGGAATGGACAAACCTGGGTTTTCTTCAACACTGGGCTACAGCAGCAATATCCTCAATTGTTCTTCAGGGACGTTCATTGGTTTTATTCTTTACATTACTAACTTGTCCCAACAGCTCGAATTTTTCCAAAAAAAATGCTTTAGTTTTGCGAACTGTGACTGAAAGATTTTCACCATTTTTGTAGTGAATTTTAATAATTTCTATGCGTTGTTGAATCGTATATCGTTCCATTTTAGTAATGGCGTAGTTTCTACTTGTCAAATGTCAAAGAATAAGGGCCTTATTCATAAAAAGTTTAAGTAGGTTTGATGAACGCTTTAGCAGTGTTAAAGCGTTCTTCAAACCTTCATTAAATTTTTATGAATAAGGGACTAAAAGCTTCAAAAGTGACAACTACCGAAATACCGGGTGATTCAAAATAACACCTCTTATTGGAAAACCCTGTAAAATTTAAATATGGGGGATGTCATGTCAAGTAAGTCAATTTTTAAAAGCGATGTCTTCTGATCGGGATGAAGCTTGCACCAAGTTTAGTTTAAAATGTTTCCCTTTGAGGTATGTCCAAACGTCTAGGCGGACCAAAGGGTTGTTGAGTGGAAAGGGTCCTATTGGATTCCCCTTCTATAGTTGATTTTTCCACCCGACATTTACTTTCATTTGAGCATAAATTTGATTTTCTGGACCCGGTGCACCCATTTTTCTTCATATTTAAGGATGTATTCGACATTTGCTGAATGTAATATTGACTGTGTCAGTGACCGGGTCCGATTTATTATTTGATTATTCGACAAGCGGAACATGTTAATTTAGGGTAATCTCACTGCAAAAAATAAACAAATGTGAAGAGTGAAACTTACCAAAGCCATTAATTTATCATTGATTTTCATTCCTTCAGCACCGATCGATTCCCTTGGGAATTTGAGGATGGGTCAACACTACCACCTAAATTGAAATCGTTCGTTGCCGCGGAAAAACTCATTGCCTCCATCAAGTCCCTCTGATTGAAATCTAAATAAATGTTTATTTTTTCATTTTACAAGAGATGTTTCACAGGAGAAATCACTAGATCACAAAATTTAGATGGCGCTCGGGTGATGCAAATACATATAGTGATGCCAAATATAAATTATGTAAGTTCCACAAACAATGAAATCCACTTTCAAAGAGTGCGCCCTAAATGAGTGCGCCTGTGTACTGCCTCTGTAAGAGATTATTTACGCTATAGCTGACATGACAGCTCTGACATGACAGTAATCTCTTACAGAGGCAGTACACAGGTAAGTGCTAGCAACAATTTAACATAATTGTGATATTAAATTTAAGCTGTGTTGAATCAAATTTATTTATTTTATAAGTGTTCCCTTTTTTCATTAATTTCTCTATGTACACTTGAAATTTTAAAACACTATATTTTTATATCCCTTGAACATTTTTTATTTACATTAATAATATTACGTCCAGGTAGCTTCAACAACCAACACAAAAAATGCGTTCAAAGTTTGTCGGAAATTTCAGTTTGGTATGAAATGAAATTAAAAAAATTAGGTTAGTAATTTTTAATCGAAGAATTTTTGTTGTTGAGGATATCAGTTAAAAATATCAAACATGTTTATTTTTTATTTATTTATTTCCAAAAAGTAACCGAGTCATATGAACATATACGGGTATGGTTAAAAATACCACAAGAATTTAGACATAATAAATATAATTGAAAAGCATGTAACAAATAAAAACATGAATATTGAGAATGAGAAATTTTAAATATTACGTTTAAGCAATTGTTTAAATCTTTGTAAAACTTAGTTTTATTATTGATTCTCGGGATTTATATTGTTACTATGTAATACAGTATTTTGGCCACACGGCTTTTGTATTATGATTGAAGAAATAAATAAATAAATAATATCAGCTAATTACAACAATATTAAAAAACCTAAAATTTATTAAAATTAATATTGAAGATATATAATAAATGAATTAGTTAAATCGAATTGAATACCTACTCAGAGAGAATATTGAATTATCTTTTGCTTTTGCTAGATTTACTATTAAAAAAAGAAATGAAACAAATCTATGTTCAGGTTTACACGAAGCAATTATTGCCAAAAACAATTCTGCCTATCATAGGAGGGAGATGCAAGGGAGGAATGTCCCCTTATATTTCTCGTACCTCTCTCTCTCTTCAATTATAGGCAGAATGGCTTTAGCAATAATTGCCTCGTGTGAAGCCTCATGTAATAAACTTAATTTGAAATATTCAAATGCACAAGGTTGCATTTACACAATACTATCTTCGATTTGGCATCACTTTGGTTTGTCACCTGTGCGCCATCTATGTGTGAATTGTTAAATTTGACATTTGTCAGAACGCGCCTTTAGCATTCAGTAGTTGTCGGCCTGCAGAGTTTATGTGCAAATATTTGTTGTTTTTCAAAAATAACTGCAGTGGAAACGAGGATTCTTTGTTAATTCGCCAATTTTAATTGTTAATTTTGTGATTTACTGATTTATTCTGTGACATAGCTACTGTAAAAAGAAACAAGAGTTACGCAAAATAAACATTTCTTTTGATTTCGACCCGAGAGACTTGAAATTCACATTAAGAAAACATCCAAACAAAACGCAAAGCAGACAGACAATGAGTTTTTCCGCGGCGGCAAATGATTTCAATTTAAGTGGTAGTGGTGGTGTCTCATCTTCAGGCGATGGAGCTTTATTTGGGAATCGATCGGTGTTGAAGGAACGAAATAGCAATGATAAATCAATGACTTTGGTAAGTTTTATTCTTCGCATTTGTTTATTTAGAATTTTACTCTTGTTTCCTGTTTTTTGCGATGAGATTCTTCAGATGATCATATGTTCCGATCGCCATAACAATGGACATACGTACGTATATGTATATGTATGTACGCCAATTCAATGGATCCGTTGCAGACAAGTGATGGATAATTTTCTGTGTGTTGAGAATGTGTCTCAGCATGAAATTCGAGTAAAAAAGGAAGGAAGGACTAAAGTCTGTCGGGTAGTCTTATCATACACCACTAGTTATGTGTCCAAAAAGCATTCGCAAATCAAACATAAAAAAACTTCCCTGCCAGTTTTTGTCCTAACGTTTGGAATTTGAATCCAGAGGCACATTGATCTCAAAAAATTAGACCGTCTCCACAAATAGTAAAGAAAAAAAACGTAAATTTTACACAGTCCCAGGAAACGGAAAAGAAACTTGGGACCAAACTTAATGATATTACGAAGGGCAGTTCAGAGTTTGTATATCGATGGCTTATGTATATCCAAAATGGGCCATATTAAAAAACCCAATATTTCAGGAGAGCAAAAAGACTGTTGAATTTTATTATTTCGCGATATATTAAATATGATGTGAATTAAGAATTTGAAGGTATATATTATACACATTCGTATACATAATTCATCTTTATATATTGTCGTATTTTGTAATCATATATGGCCTTATAGGCTCGGTTACTCTGATGAAAACAAATAAATTAAAAATTAAATTAAATCCTTTGTACGTTTGTTAGTAACGCATGATCTCCGAAACCATAAGAGAGAATGTGCTAAAAATTTGGCAATAGGTTCAGTTTGTGGTCATCTGTGTTTTAGAATTATTTTCAACGTGATAAATGGCGAAGTTTTCAAGATATTTGCAAAATTCGCATTTCCAGAGCGATTTGACTGAAATTTAAAATGTATGTGTGGTTTGCCTTGATAATAGTTTGTATGTATGATTCTAACCGGTAGATGGCGCTGTAATGGACTTATGGTCAATCAATATTTTGTTGATGATTTTTTCTTGAAACTCGGGATGTATGCATTTGTTAACGAAATATACATGAATAACAAACCAGTACATCCCAAACAGAACGGGCAGGACAACGTCTGCTGGGGTCAGCTAGTATCATATAAAAATTATAAAATTCAACAGTTTTTTGATCTGAAAAATTTGTTTTTGGGAAAAAAATGACATTTCACTACCTTCTTCGGCGGACGGCAGATTTTTTGGGTCCTGAGGGGGGCCAAGGTCATCACCTTTTAGACACTGCCAAATTCATTGATAACGTTTTCGTGCGCACCAGCCAGAAAAAGGGAAGGACAGAATTTGCTCAAAAGTCGTCGAAAATATTTTTTTCGCCGCAAGCATATGAACTCTGAACAGTGACAGCGGTAAAATGTTGTATATTTCGAAGGGTTTGTAATGTAGTCTGTTCTCTAAAACGTCATGAAGTAAAATTTGTTTTGAAATTTGAACGGAGACTACAAATCATGAAAATACTGTGGACATTATTGGTGCAACTGGTTCTAGGAACAACTAGATGAATATTATCAACAATTGTCCACATCGGATTAAATTTGTATCTGACGTAAAGAAATACAATCGGTTTGGTCGCGCTTCTATGACAATTATATCGAAACATTGAATGATACGGTCCATTTTCAATACAAAACCACTGACGTGTATGTATGTACATGAAATGTTTCGGCCTATTTTGAGTCATCTAGATGTATTATTGAAGACTGTGGTGTGAATATCAACAGACCTATTAGAATATCTCAATGATCAGGAAAATGTTTCCTTTATAGGCTTTCAGATCAATGCTATTTTTGCTACAACGAGAATGACAAACCTAGAATAGTCCCATGAATACTATTTTATTAGAAGTTATAATGAATAAAATTTTTTTGTTTGGCGATTTTGCTGAATTATTTTAAACAAATATTGTTTTATAATGAGAACGGTCCTCAAGGAAAACTGATCTCGACTGAAAAGATTTTATTGAAAGTTAGTATAATAATCAATCTATCAGACAGAATACAAATTAGATAGCTGGTTTATAAATTATGATAATACTCGTACCATTGACCACTGAAGTATGTAAAGAGAAAACTTTGAACATACATAATAGAGTTCGACCGATTAGACTTTTTTTATTTACTTAATACATTTATAAATAATATATTGTTTTAAGATAATGTTTATTTTGTCGAAAATTCTAAGAAAATTTGTTTCTGTCTTCTACAAGTCAATATAAACAAATTTATTTAGATGTTTTCAGTTGAATTCGTTTGAGGAAATAATCTGGAAATCTCTCTATGATAAAATTTCTTTAATGTCATTAGTATTTCAAGTTGTTTGAATTGTTTAACATACAACTCCTTAAAAATATAAAAAATGAAGTTGTGGCCAAATGTTCTTAATACAATTTGTCTACTTATTAATATTAAATCCAATAATTCAGCTTTTTAGGGAACTATTTATTTAGTTGTCCTTTAAATTCACTTTTAATTATTCAAACAATTCTACATACATATATATGTAAAATATTCGAATTATTTATAAAAACTTAGTTTTTCGGACACTATCAAGTTAAGAAATATGACAAAATAACACCCCATATTGTTCTAAACAAATTTAATTTCAGCAAAGGGGCGTTTCGATGATTTTAGTGGGTATCAATAGAAGTTAGAAAACATTCGGCCTTCGGATTCGACCGAATTTTAGGATTTATTTAGGAAAAATCCGCCTTCGGTCGAACTCCAATACATTAATAGTGGAGATGGCGAAAAGAACAAACTAATTTATAATAGGCGTGTTTTCGTTACACCATAAGTGCTTAATTTGTATGGGGAGCTAAGCACTTTTAAGCACTATTAGTTCCCGATGAAGTTTGGTGCTTGTGTTCATGTCTTAATCGAGTATGATGTTGCCAGATTGGGCACCCTATATTTAGCAATATGGCATCCCATTTTTGGAGAGATTTTATCAATTATTGTGAATTAACGGGAAGAAGAAGAACAAAAATGGGAAATTATTTTAATAGTTGCAAAAGAGTGTAAACAATTGAACATAGAATAGTAAATATATGTTTTATTTCGCACTGTTCTTCGCAACTCATGACACCATTGCTACCAGATAGTGAAAATCCGCCACTTATTGCTTATGTGCCAGTTGGTGGAAGTCAGTTGTTTTCGTTGCAAAGTGCTAAACTAAAAGTGCTAGCTTGTAACGAAAACATGCCTAATATAGGTTTTCGTTGTAAAGAGCATGGTAAGTGATGTGTATGATAGTGAATTAAAACCGAAGGTGCTGGCTGGGATACCAAACGTTTATTTGCAAAATTTAAAATTAACATTTCATCTATTGACTATAAATTGCTGCAGTCTAAAAATAACTTTTCCAGATGAACTACCACAAAAACAACATCTGATTGTCGTAGACATCGAAGCCAAAAATTGACGTATTGTGTTATTGTTAGTAACGGTAAACTCCAACAATATGAAAGTTCAGCCGGGTAAACCTACTTATGAACCCCCCACCTTGAGTCCCAAAAAAATATTCGTTAATTTACTTATTTTTTTGTTTTAATTAAATTATTGTCAATTTAAATTGCTTTTAATAAATTTGTGTTGGAGGTACCAAAAGGGGCGTGTCAATAACGCCCACTGTTCCGTGGACTCTAGGTACTATAAAATACACACAGACGGACATTGCTCAAATGATTTAAAATGACCCAAAGCAGATTTCCGCCGAACATACTTAGGGTCTTAGGACATTCCTTCTATGAGTTACACTTTTGGCTCGTAGCAAATTATATATCGTCATCAGAAACGAAAAAGGGCGTAACAACAAGAAAAATGGAAATTCAGTTTTTGTTGGATTTCGTTATACTGCATCAAAATACACATCGTGACAAATTTTTAGCGGCGTAGTGTTAAAAATGTCGAATTTATTAACGAAATTCAAAAGGCCTCACAACAAATTATTTCTTTTTTCATATTTAAAAAATCATTTTTCGCGCAATTTTCACAAACAAGTTATAAATCATGTTTGTGTCATTTTATATATGCATAATTATGTTTAGATATTATCCTGAAAACCGCTTTTATCTAACGACAGTACTTTTCATTTTATTTAGTTTTTTGCTTCTCCTGTACAATATTCAAATATGATGATAGGCCCTTTTTCGTTTCTGATGACGATATACCATCCTCTCTAAGGTGAGGGGAAAATAAAACACATTCACCATGTCCTGCCCGTCTTTGAAATTTCTTTCAAAAGTGCATACATTCCCAGTTTCGGGGAAAAAAACATCAGCGCCACCTAGCGGGTAGAATAAAACATACAAAATATTTGTTGTACTTCATAAAATAAATTGCAACATAATTTAAATTATTTAAGTATTTGTTGCAAAAACTTGCAGTTTTTGACATCAGTTTTCAAGAAATTAATATTATCTGATATTCGAAATATTTCAACCACAGTAATATAATTTCTTTAAAACATTGCAAAATTTGGCGAAATGTACCAAAATTACAATAAACAAAATATTATATTTTATTCCCA
The DNA here is from genome assembly GCA_963930755.1 of Eudasyphora cyanicolor. Taxonomy (NCBI): domain Eukaryota; kingdom Metazoa; phylum Arthropoda; class Insecta; order Diptera; family Muscidae; genus Eudasyphora; species Eudasyphora cyanicolor. The sequence goes on from OZ005734.1 coordinate 11,958,046, forward strand.
TAATAAGATATAATTCCACGATGTGCCTGCATCTTAAACTCATCTTTATTTATTTTTTTCGATTTTAAAACAAAAGAGTCTGTGTAACAACGTAGGAACAAACATAGAAAATTTAGAAGACAAAAAGGGTTATGTCCCTTAGAAACGCGTATAAAACTTTATATCTAGATTTTTAGTTTAGAAGCTATATTTACAACACCATGAGTTTTTAGATAACAACACTTTTTGCTCTGCTAAAACTTGGATTCTTTCTTTAAGACAAGCACTTTTGTGTCAACATTTTTAACCTATTTTTCTACGTGAAAATAATTTGAGTAATAATTTTCAACATTTGCCCTCATAATTTCCTTTCTATGTTATATACTGGTATAACAGTTTTATTGGGCTTTTACTTCAAATAAAATAGTCCAAATACTAAAGGCAACTTCCAAGAAAAGCGATAATTAAAAAAAATTAACACATTACACCAGAAAATGTTATGCACAGTGTTTCGACGAAAATGTTGAAAACTAATGTAACAAATGGAAAAAAACAAGTAAACGCGGATTAAGTTCGGCCATGTCGAATCTTATATGTGAAGGGTATTCAAATTACCATTTCACTAAAGATTTCTAAGCCAAAATGTTTTCGAAAATAAATACAAATTTTCGTGGCATTTTTCAGAATAATTAAAGGCAAAAAAATAGAATAAAGAAAATAATAAATTAGAATTGAAAAGAAAACAAAAAATCTAAAATTGAGGCTAATGAAAAATAAAAACTCATGAGTTGTTCTAATAGAAAATGCATACAAGTCATACCTTGCATTGGAAATAGTGTAGCTTGGGATTGGTGATAATTTATTTTTGTATTACTTTTTTAAATACTTTCGATTAGTCATCGTATACGTACGTACGCACATGTCAATTCGTTGTTCATCGCCAGAGCCCATTGTAAGCGCAAACATTTTATTTATTATAGGCAATATCCGATTAAAGCAATTGTATTCGTAAGCTTCGTTGTTTAACGTTTCTTTATAAACATACACCTCAATTGGGGTATAGTTAATGTGGGTTAAATTCAGTGGGGTGTTTTGGCAAGTACTTTATTTACACTATGCGACACAACATTTAACTGACTAATATTTTTGTTAACAAAACTTAAATTAAACAAACTATCTTGTAATGACATTATAAATTTCTCATGAACTATATCACTGGTGTAAATTATATTCAGACAATAAAACATTTTTCACAAATTTACTTTGTTTTTCTAATGAAAATTTCTTTACATTTTAGTTAATTTTCGACGAATGTGGATTTGAATTATGTTTCATGATGGATTTACAATGCTTTGAGAACAAAGTTTTTCATTAAATGGTAAAATTGTTCCGTGGGGTACCATAGGGAAAGACGCATTTTTCACATAATAGAGCTGTGTTAAATGTGAACTTTTTAATTCGAAAAATCCAATTTTTGATGATTTGTTTTCTGTTATTAAATTTTTTGAAAAATGTCTATATGTACTTTATTTGGTGAGTAATCAGACCCGATTTACATGAAGCGACATGTCCCTGTGATATTTTTTAATTTTATTTTGGAGTCCGTTTGTAAATTCATGGATCCTTACATGCCCCTGCGACTTTTTTGACTTCCCTTTCGAAATCCGTACTTAATATCATTTATTCATTGAATTTGTTTTTCATATTCAGTCACTCATAAAAAGGAAATGGTCAATTTGTCCTTTGAATATTTATTTCGTGAAAATTTTTCTGCTGTTTATCATAGTACCCAAGACTATTAGGGGGCTTTATACCAAAAATTATAAAGTAAGAAGATTAGTCATCCCCGAGCGATTTAGTTTTAAGTACGAAGGAAAAGGAATTCTAATGAATGAACAATCCGGCATGTTGCAGGAAAAAGTTAATATTCTGTCTTCAAAATGTTAGCCATTTAAATGAGTTCCTTAAAAATAAAAAGATCTTTTGATTCATTGTTTTCTTTATATTTATTGGGAATCACTAAGTTGAAACCTTCGGAAAGCGTCTTGAATTTTGTTTTTACATCGTTTCAAAAGCGTTGTAAAATACCGCCGTCACACTGTATATCGGTGTTATCATTTTGAAGATTTTACAACGATTTATCCCACCGTGTAATGAAGGTGCTTTCACAACGCTGTGAGGATGACATTTTTCTGGCTGGGCATTTTTAGATCATGACCTAAAACAGTTTACCCAACTTATGTAAATCTTTCCGCTTTTAAAAAGTGTAATAATATCGTCAAGATTTGAAGAGATCAACGCACAAAAGTGATAATATTTTACTCTGTAGCAGAATTTCAAGTAATCGAACACTATCGTGCAAATTTGTAGATAAAACCAAAAATAAATCACATGGGAAAATATATTTCCATATGTGATTTAACCAATAGAAATCATACCCATATATACCACCTTAATATACACATATTATAAAAGTTTTGTACTGACTGACTTTTATCTTTTCTAATTTACTAACGAAGAATAAAGTCTAAAAAAAGTGCAGATACTATCTTGACCAACGCCAATAAATGATATCATTGCTTTTCTGCTCTGTTCTGTTTAACGAATATCGATCTTTTTGGGTTAAAATTGTTCGCAACAATTAACAACAATTTGCTACAGCTTGTTTGATTGGCTTAGCTGGTGGTGGGCCACCACATCACATTGCCTAAACCAAAATAATACCATAACAAGAGAGAGGAACCCGAGCAAAAAAAAAATTTTTAATCGCAAACGTTACTTATCACCGAGTTCTTATGGCGGATGGTTGCCTTTGGTCTTTCATTTCCCCCTACTAACGTTGGTAATTTTTTTTTGGCAGCGATCGGAAAAATTGAAATGAAAACGACTCGACTCGACTCGTCTTCCCTTCACAGTTTGTCTTTGGTTTTGGTACCGATATTCAATTTGTTTTCAATACGCTGTGACTGTTCATAATTTAATTACTTTTCGTCTCTCCAAAAAGTCACGCATTGTTGTTGCCTTCGTTTCCTGTGTCTTCTTCTATAGGTTCACCAAAAGAGTAATCATGTCTACAAATACTTTGTAATTAAAAAATTAACCCCAACTATTTAACAGTCGAGAGTGGTTTTAATGTAATCTTTTATTTTCATTCAATAACAAAAACAAAAAGTACAAATTATTCAAAATAGAAAAACGACAAACATAGTAAAAGCTTCTAAATAGGCGAGGAGAAGGAGAGCTTCATTTCTCAGTGAGCAGAGGCCATCTGTGGTTTTCAGTTTTCTCTGTTTTTTTTTTACTGTTGTGAGTTCTTTCTTTCAGTTCTGTAATTATGGGTATTGTTTATTGACGTCCAGTCGATCTTTTAGAAATTGCTCAACGAAACGAAATTTCAGTTGACGTTATTTCGTCGGTGCATTTCGTTGTTCGGTTTGTTCGGCTATAGAAAGGCCGCGATCAGTATTTTGAAATATTTTGCCGGTTTTGGGACGTTTATGTGCCGCGCCATAGACTCACTCACTCATTCGTTTATACATACGACGTACATACATTTTCGTACAATTTTTGTTTAATATTTTTGATATTTTGGATTTCGGTTTGCAAATTGCTGCAAAACATGAACATTCATATTTTAAAATTGCTTTAATGGAAATCGGTTTTTTAAAACTTTCGTGGTGATCTGTTTGTACAAAAGCTAATTTTATAGCAAATATACATTTGTGAAAATTTTGTGATAAATTAATTGTATTTATCTTGATATATTTGATATATCTTCGATCTGCAAAAAATATGTTTATAAAAGGAAATCTGTTTGTTTTAACTTTTGTGGCGATCTGTTTGTTCAGAAAATAACTCATTTATATATTATCTATTTCGTCAAAAGTCTGTGGATAAATTGTATTCACCTTGACTGATATATTTTCGTTTTGCAAAAAATAAAAACATGCTTTCGAATTGTTTCGGCCGAAAACAGTGGGTGTGAATAGTGCAATTTTTGTGAATGAGGCCGTTGACGAGCGTACAATTGATATACCAAAACAAAATAATTTCCAAAACATTAACTTGAATTTAACTATGGGAAATTCTAGTGGTAAACATAAATCTGGCGAAGATAAGGTAAGTAGTTTGTGATTAATCTATTCATATATAGGGTAATTTTGAATTTACCACTTTTGTTGGGCAAGGTGTTGGCAACAAAAAAAAGAATATGGGTTTTATATACAATGTATGCAGAAATTAACCATCGGAATGAAGCAAAATTTTATGCAAATTGGTCGTGAACAGTCTTTAAAAACGAATGCCTAGAAAAAAGCTTTGTATATCACTTGGTTGATCTCCTTTTCCATAGAAATAATCTTCAAATCATGGTCACCTTTTTGGGACACCCTATATTTATTGCAAATGCATGGATTTACAAGAACGATACATTTTTTTTTTGTTATTCTGTTACAATAACATTCTATATGCAAATCTGCGGTTTTTGGACCAACCGCCAGAATTGTTTGATTTCGAGATTTTTACATAAGTATGTACATGGATAATCGTTATCTATCTATATACGACACTCTTATTATGACGAAGGTTTTTCAATAAAAAGCTATACACATCTTATATCAAATGTGCTGGAAATGTAAAAAATAAAACGCATTTTGCGTCTCCTGAATATTTATATTTTTTAGTTAGGCTATGATTCTAGAAAACCAAGATATCTATGTGGTGAGTTATTATGAATAGTAGCTTGCATCGGATTTAGAAGTGCCTCAATAACAGACACAGGCGTATGTTGATTTTTGTCATAATTGCGTTTTCCATTTATTATGGTAGAAAGTTATCAAATGCAATTTAGTTTTTTTTTTTCAATTTTCGGGGGCAATAGTTTCAAATAAAGGATACATATTTATGTTATATGTAAAAACCCCATAAGTCTAGAAAAAATTTGTTTGGTTTTTATTCGGTTTTACGTTCCCCTGTTAAGGAAAAACAAAATCGAGATACGCCCTTTTTATATTAAGCCATCGATATACTCGTACGCATATACACCATTATTTTTTTTATTGCATTATAAGAATCTACGTAATCGATTCTATAGCTGGTAAAAATTTGGTGGAATTCTATTTCCACAAAGTGGGTCAAAAGTTAATCGAAAAAATAGTGTATATACGGGTGGCTGATATGTAATGCAACAAATTAAAGCGCTATATTTATTTTTTTTTTTAAATGTTATTGTTTAAAAGCAAAAAATGTTGGAAATAACATAAAATTTTAGAAACAGTTTAGATTTGATCGAATTGGCCACCTTTGGCACGAATTATGGCCTTCAAACGCCGACAAAGCCATCACACGCTGCTCGAAAGTGGCTCTGCGGTATTTTGGACCATTCCCGGCGAGAGATGATCGATAATTTGGTATTTTTAGTGCGAACCTTACTCTCTAATATGCCCCAGGCGCAAAAGTCCAACGGATTGAGATCCGGAGATATTGGTGGCCATTGTGCGGTAGAAATGAAGCGAGGAACCTCCTTTTTAAGCCATTCTTGGTTGACGCGTGCTGAGTGCGATGGTGCTGAGTCCTGTTGGAATGTCCATGGTCAGCGGCCGAAATGTTTGTCTGCCCAGGGCTTAAATACTGTCTTTAGGACATTTTCCCGATAATATTCGGCATTTACTTTGACCCCATGGTCGATGAATACGAGCGGGGAGCGACCATCGGCCGTTACGGTTGCCCACACCATTACCATCGGCGGCGCTTGAGTTCTGGTGGCCAATCGAAGGTGTAAATTTTCAGCTGACCTCTTTGGCAAGTAAACCCGATCATTTTGTTTGTTCACAAACTGCTCAATTTGGAATGGATTCTCATCGGAGAAAACCAAATTCGGTAACTGGCCACTTTCGTGCAAGCGAAGCAACTCCTTGGCTCTTTCCAGTCTAACTTTTTTTTGTGCATCGGTGAGCTCTTGCACTTTTTGGAACTTCAATGGCTTTAGTCCAAGCTCATTTTTTAATATGTGTTGCATCCGTTCTCGCGGTATGTTCAGCTCACGAGCAATTTTTCTACCACTGCGGCGTGGATTTCGATCAAATCTGGCCTTCACTTTTCGGATCATTTCTGGTGTTGTTACCGTTTTTTTTCGTCCATTTTTTGGACGCGATGCAACACTGCCAGTATCACGGTAACGAGCAATGGTACGAGAAACAAAAGATTTATTCTCATTTAAATGCTGCAGGGCTCTAACGATAGCCACTTGTGTTTTTCCACCCAAATATAAAGCAATCACACTATCACGCTTGAATTCCATCACGAATAACATTTTTCTGAATGCAATGGATCAAAATGCTTTTGTAAGCTTGTAAACAATAAAATGAGCTGTCACTGAAATAAATCTGTCAGCTATCAGACTGGCGGTTTAGAAATGATAGCAACCTGAAGTTGGTTGCAATACATATCAGCCACCCTGTATGTAGTATGGTACTTTGATCCCATTTGATCCCTATAATAATATATTTAAATTGCTTACATCTTAAATACCATTTTTGCACCAGTGCATACTTTAATATTATTAAATGCAATTTAAATTGATAAAAATATACTAAAAAAATACTAATTTTTACTTCGATTTTTGTCAATCGACCTTAATTTTGCACTATAATTCTTGTTGTTAGATACTCAAGCTCAAGGTCATAGTTTTTTTTTTTGGGGATGAATTGATTTTTTTTTTGTTTTTGAGTGTTTGCCATTATATAGAGCTATCACAAAGATGTTTGGACTATAAGGAAATTTATATGGAAATTTCCTTTGGCTAAACGAATGGGTGTTTGGACCACTGTGAAACGTTTCAGAAGGTTTAATCCAATCTCCTTATTACCCTCTCCCTAGCACATCAACAAGAAGATCTACAATCAAATTTTAGGCAATTTTAGCAGCCGTAAAAACAGAAAATATTCGTAATCGAATTTCAAGAAGTTATAAAGAATATTTTTCGAAAAGCCTCTCATTAGCAAAATATACATATACTCCAAATTATACCTTTTAAGTGCGCCTCATATATTCTTGTGCCGCCTTATTTCACAATGTTGAAATACTCGTATAACGGGTATATTAAAAAATGCAAAATTCCTTTTATGGAACATTTTTAGGGACATTATACAAATATCTTGGGTTTCTTTATTTTTTGTGGTTCTAAATCTAAACCATTTTGAAGTCTATATAAATCTCCCTACTAAAATAGCATAAACAATTCAATCTTGAAAATTGCTTAATTATTGTAATATTCCTACTATTATTGACCTGTCCACATGTTTGGTAAATTAAAATTGAATTTCTATAATTACTATAATTATAGATGACATCAAATAATTTGATTTAAAAAAAGAAATCCTGTTATGATTTCCAATTTATTTCAGATTTAATACGTATTTCTACATCACTACATCGTACCACCATTAAGTCGGAAAGTTCCAAAAGTCATTGTATTTTGGCAATTTGTTTACAGCACGCAGTGCACAAAGTATAAAATTGGAACATAAATAATAAACAATAAACATTTTCATGGAAGTGTGCATCTGCACATATAACCATATATGAACGCGTAGCCATATGGGAATGGGTCATACAAAACGGTGGTAAAAATAATTTCCCAAAACTAACGAAATGAAAGCAATCATAAATAATAATAACTCTGGATATTCCATTCCTTTCACATATGTAACTTCTGTGGCTGTGTGTTTCCTCTTTAATGGTTACATTTCAACAAAAATCGCCGGCACTGAAATTTACTACGTTTCAAACAGAAATATGTATCAACGAATAATCTCTCAACATTTTTTTGCGGATGCAGATTTTTCTCAGAAATCTGCATAAAAACTTAAAAATAAAGTCCAGCCAGATTTGACTTCTTGAAGAATTAGCAACCACAAATACTAACCAATTAAGATAATATTCAGAAATTTGCATTTCTTATGCGGAAACACTTCAAGGGGCATTGAACTTCATTGAGCTATGACCTCATATCGATTTTGCTCCATATAATGGTTCTATCCGATTTGACTTCTTGGCCCCGTTAACAGAACACAAATTTATACCGATTCGGCTCTAATCGCTCACATTCTTCAGGCTCTAATCGTTCACTTTCTTCAAGACTGTTATAAGTCAAAATTGAAAATTGTTGAGGTTGTCTTACAGAAAAGCGAATTTTGTAAATATCCATAAATTAATCTCAACGAAATTTACTTTATAAGTAAACAATCATATTTCGGATTATTCCACCTTTTTTAAACTTTCTATGTCATCTTATTTATCTTTTTATAAAGACTTAAAGATACACATCTCGACAATTTTCAATTTTGAGTTACAACAGTATTGAAGTAAGAGCGATATATCGAAAAGTAAACAGCTTTTATCTTTAATACCTGTACATACCTTAAAGTTATTAAATTTAAATTTATAATAATTTAATTAAAACAAAAAAATAAATAAATTTACTAATATTTTCTTGGGACTCAAGGTGAGGGGATTCATATGTCGGTTTACCCGACTGAACTTTCTTACTAGTTTTTTTGCATTATTTATTAGCAATTTTATCATAACTTTATTACATCGGAAATAAAGACCTAAATTTTTGAAATATCCTCAACCTATTTTTTAATTACCTCTCCCACTCTAATATACGCACGCACATATGTCCACGTCTATAATAGTACATCTACAATTGAATGGCTTTGCATTTACCAGAAGATACACACAAGAAAAACAATATGAACCAAAAAAGATGTGACGGTGCTGTCGTCGTAGTAGTCTGTTTCTTTGTCTGGTACATGTATCTGGTAGCACACTAGAACAACTCATGTTTTTGCCACATTCATCCATACAGTCAAGGGGCGAATTTGTTTACTTCCTACGGAAAAGTCACAGAGTTCACGAAACAAAACAAAACGGGAAAACAATAAAAAAATAAAGGAAATTTCTTCAAAAACTCATAAAACAAAACAACAACAATGTATTAAAAGGGTGATTCAATTAGAAGCTACACTTTTTATGAATTCAAAACTTTTTCAACCAAAAAGTGTGTTTAAGGGTTTTAGTATTAAGTCTAGTTTGCGAAATTTTTCTCAATAAACTGTATTCCTATCAATGTATAGTCCAAATATGAACTTTAGTTGGTATATAAATGAAATAAATAAATAATAAATAAAATGAAATTGGAATATAAAAAAGTATACATTTTTTAACAAAAAATTTGATACTTTTCATTTCAAATTTTCACCATTTTCAACTGAAGAAAATCAAAATATTTTATTTGAAATACAACGATTTAATTATGCCTGTCCGTCAGTCTGTCCAACAAAAGTTGTTCCAATCTTGATGAATTGTGGCACGAATCTCTGTTTCACATCATTTTCAGGTTTAGATATAGCCCCCATATACATACATATTTATATTGTACCATTCTTTTGGCGATTTCGAAAATTTATTTTGATTTTTGAGACCCCATTTTGACGATTTTCTTTCGAATTCGAATTTTTTAAATTTTGTATCTAAGCATTGATGAAAGTATACAATACTTCTTTATAGGTATTCTGCTCTGATAGGGTGGTGTAGGGTATCATTTAGTCGGCCCAGTCGTTTATTCAATGCGAATGACATTTTTTATATTTTCCAAAAACGTTTCTTTAAATTTAAACAATACCGTAACCGCCATGTTTCTTTTGTACCTTGATACCTTTGAATACAAAATTTTCTTTAATAGCCTAAATCTAAAAATGTACCTTCAAATGAAACACCCTATTGTTAAAATGTTTGCAGTTATCTTCCATAAATTGGATCCATGTAATCACCCAGACAGACACGTACATCATGTGCATCAACCAAGAAACGCCAACAAACGTTTGGTGTCGAATGTATAGTTTTCATAAAAAAATAAGATCTATTTTTAGGCTCTCATTTGTTTTTTTTCTTCTCATCTACAGTTTGGTCTCTGGCGCTCTCTCTCCATGTCGTGCGTGATGTTGTTGTCGCACGTACAGAACATATGTTTTTGGGGTAAATCATCGCAAAGTAATGCCTTCACAGCTCTCATTCATTCATTTATTATACTATATACTCATATGACCCCATAAACAGAAATTACATTTTGTGTTTTTGTTGTTCGAATAGAATGGGGGTGGGATGTTACTTCCTTCTCCACGAAAATGTCTAAAATTGTCTTTTTGCTCTGTTCTCATTATATCCTTTTGAGAACGAACGGCGGTGAGAAACTGATTAATTAAGTTGTTTCATTACGTGAACCTCCCTCAATATTTGAAATGTTTACGTTTGTTAGGTTATATTTTAGTTACAAAGGGATTAGTGTTGATTTCCGCAATATCAGAAATTTATTGTTTTTCGTTTTGGAAGAACATAGAATATATACATACGAGTAACATAAGTATACAAATGTACATATGTATAGAAGCTTAAACTAAATTATGGTCGATGTGACAATATTTATTTGTTTTGACTATATTTTTTCTTTAGGATAATTATGAGGGATTCGAAATAATCTGAGCACAAAATTATGTTGAAATAATCAGTTCACACAATATCTAACTTTCTACAGGGTAGCGCAGAATGACCATAATGGTTTATAAGTTTTTTATTTACATATGCGATTATTGAATTTTTTTTTAAAAAATACAGTATATTGTTGGGGAATTGTTTGCAATTAGCTTTGAAAAATGATATCCTGTAAGTGATATCCATTTTCTGCTCCGCACATACGTGCTATTTTTAGAAAAAAATCAATTATTATTGTACGTTGTTCGATTCATAATTAATTCTTCAAGTCTCCTTCACAAAATGCTGAAAAAACCAAAGAAAGAATAATAATTAAAAAATGTATAAGGAGTTCATACCATATAGCTCATTCTGCGCCACCCTGTATAAAAAGCTATCAACGATATAATTTTCTATAAGCAAAGCTATCAACGGTGAATTATTCTGTAAGAAAAGTCGTCAACGATGAACGATAAACATTTCTATAAGAAAAGGCATCGACGATGAACTTTTGTATAAGAAGAGCCATCGACGATGAACCTTGCCAAAAGAAAAGCCATCAACGATGAACTTTTCTATAAAAGCCTTCATCGATGAACTTTTCTTTAAGAAAACTCATTAACGAAGACATTTTTCTATAAGAAACCACAACAACCATTATTTTTTTCTAAAGAAAATCCATTATCGAAAAACTTTTTTATTAGAGAAGCCATTAACGATGAACTTTCTATAAGAAAAGGCATAAAGGATGAACGAAGCCATCAATGATAAACGTTTCTATAAGAAAAGACATGATGATTTTTTCTATAAGAAAAACCATAAGCGATGAACTTTACTATAAGAAAAGCTATCAACGATGAGATTTTCTTTAAGAAAATTCATCAACGATTAATTTTTCTAAAAGAATATCTATTAAAGATTAACATTATTAGAAGAAAAGCTATGAACTACATTTTTTCTATAAGGAAGGTCAACAACCAATGATTTTTTCTAAGAAAATATAATCCTTAGTGACTATTCTATACAAAAAGATCCACATTGACGATAAGGAGATGGCTGATGATATTTCACTTTTCTCATAGAAAAGTTCATCGTTGATGACTTTTCTCATAGAAAAGTTCATCGTTGATGACTTTTCTCGTAGAAAAGTTCATCGTTGATGACTTTTCTCATAGAAAAGGTCATCGTCGATGACTTTTCTCATAGAAAAGTTCATTGTCGATGACTTTTCTCATAGAAAAGTTCATCGTTGATGACTTTTCTCATGGAAACGTTCATCGTTGATGACTTTTCTCATAGAAAAGTTCATCGTTGATGACTTTTCTCATAGAAAAGTTCATGGTTCATCGTTGATGAATTTTCCTATAGAAAAGTTCATCGTTGATGAATTTTCTAATAGAAAAGTTCATCGTTGATGAATTTTCTAATAGAAAAGTTCATCGTTGATGAATTTTCTTATAGAAAAGTTCATTGTTGATGACTTATCTTATAGAAAAGTTCACCGTTGATGACTTTTCTCATTGAAAAGTTCGTCGTTGATGACTTTTCTCATTGAAAAGTTCATCGTTGATGACTTTTCTCATAGAAAAGTTCATGGTTGAGGACTTTTCTCATAGAAAAGTTCATCGTTGATGACTTTTCTCATAGAAAAGTTCATGGTTGAGGACTTTTCTCATAGAAAAGTTCATCGTGGATGACTTTTCTCATAGAAAAGTTCATCGTTGATGAATTTTCCTATAGAAAAGTTCATCGTTGATGAATTTTCCTATAGAAAAGTTCATCGTTGATGAATTTTCTAATAGAAAAGTTCATCGTTGATGAATTTTCTAATAGAAAAGTTCATCGTTGATGAATTTTCTTATAGAAAAGTTCATTGTTGATGACTTATCTTATAGAAAAGTTCACCGTTGATGACTTTTCTCATTGAAAAGTTCATCGTTGATGACTTTTCTCATAGAAAAGTTCATCGTTGATGACTTTTCTCATGGAAACGTTCATCGTTGATGACTTTTCTCATAGAAAAGTTCATCGTTGATGACTTTTCTCATAGAAAAGTTCATGGTTTTCTCATAGAAAAGTTGAGGACTTTTCTCATAGAAAAGTTCATCGTTGAAGAAATTTCTTATAGAAAAGTTCGTCGTTGATGAATTTTCTAATAGAAAAGTTCATCTTTGATGAATTTTCTTATAGAAAAGTTCATCGTTGATGAATTTTCTTATAGAAAAGTTCATTGTTGATGACTTATCTTATAGAAAAGTTCACCGTTGATGACTTTTCTCATTGAAAAGTTCATCGTTGATGACTTTTCTCATTGAAAAGTTCATCGTTGATGACTTTTCTCATTGAAAAGTTCATCGTTGACGACTTTTCTCATAGAAAAGTTCATGGTTGAGGACTTTTCTCATAGAAAAGTTCATCGTGGATGACTTTTCTCATAGAAAAGTTCATCGTTGATGAATTTTCCTATAGAAAAGTTCATCGTTGATGAATTTTCCTATAGAAAAGTTCATCGTTGATGAATTTGCTAATAGAAAATTTCATCGTTGATGACATTTCTTAAAGAAAAGTTCATCGTTGATGACTTTTCTTATAGAAAAGTTCATCGTTGATGACTTTTCTTATAGAAAAGTTCATCGTTGATGACTCGTTGACATTTCTCATAGAAAAGTTCATCGTTGATGACTTTTCTCATAGAAACGTTCATCGTTGATGACTTTTCTTATATAAAAGTTCATCGTTGATGACTTTTCATATAGAAAAGTTCACCGTTGATGACTTTTCTTATAGAAAAGTTCATCGTTGATGAATTGTCTTATAGAAAAGTTCATCGTTGATGAATTGTCTTATAGAAAAGTTCAACGTTGATGAATTTTCTTATAAAAAGTTCATTGTTGATGAATTTCTTATAGAAAAGTTCATCGTTGATGACTTTTCTTATAGAAAAGTTCATCGTTGATGACTTTTCTTATAGAAAAGTTCATCGTTGATGACTTTTCTTATAGAAAAGTTCATCGTTGATCACTTTTCTTATAGAAAAGTTCATCGTTGATCACTTTTCTTATAGAAAAGTTCATCGTCGATGACTTTTCTTATAGAAAAGTTCGTTGTCGATGACTTTTCTTATAGAAAAGTTCGTCGTCGATGACTTTTCTTATAGAAAAGTTGATCGTCGATGACTTTTCTTTTAGAAAAGTTCATCGTTGATGACTTTTCTTATAGAAAAGTTCATCGTTGATGACTTTTCTTATAGAAAAGTTCATCGTTGATGACTTTTCTTATAGAAAAGTTCATCGTTGATGACTTTTCTTATAGAAAAGTTCATCGTTGATGACTTTTCTTATAGAAAAGTTCATCGTTGATGACTTTTCTTATAGAAAAGTTCATCTTTGATGTCTTTTCTTATAGAAAAGTTCATCTTTGATGACTTTTCTTATAGAAAAGTTCATCGTTGATGACATTTCTTATAAAAAAGTTCATCGTTGATGACATTTCTTATAGAAAAGTTCATCGTTGATGACTTTTCTTATAGAAAGTTCATCGTTGATGACTTTTCGTATAGAAAAGTTCATCGTTGATGACTTTTCTTATAGAAAAGTTCATCGTTGATGACTTTTCTTATAGAAAAGCTCATCGTTGATGACTTTTCTTATAGAAAAGTTAATCGTTGATGACTTTTCTTATAGAAAAGTTCATCGTTGATGACTTTTCTTTTTAGAAAAATTCATCGTTGATGAATTTTCTAATAGAAAAGTTTATCGTTGATGAATTTTCTTATAGAAAAGTTTATCGTTGATGAATTTTCTTATAGAAAAGTTCATCGTTGATAAATTTTCTTATAGAAAAGTTCATCGTTAATGAATTTTCTTATAGAAAAGTTCATCGTTGATGACTTTTCTCATAGAAAAGTTCATCGTTGATGACTTTTCTCATAGAAAAGTTCATCGTTGATGACTTTTCTCATAGAAAATTTCATCATTGATGACTTTGATGAAAGTTCATCGTAGATGAAAGTTCATCGTTGATGACTTTTCTCATAGAAAAGTTCATCGTTGATGACTTTTCTCATAGAAAAGTTCATCGTTGATGACTTTTCTCATAGAAAAGTTCATCGTTGATGACTTTTCTCATAGAAAAGTTCATCGTTGTTGACTTTTCTCATAGAAAAGTTTATCGTTGATGACTTTTCTCATAGAAAAGTTCATCGTTGATGAATTTTCTTATTGAAAAGTTCATCGTTGATTAATTTTCTTATAGAAAAGTTCATCGTTGATGACTTTGCTTATAGAAAAGTTCATTGTTGACTTTCTTGTAGAAAGGTTCACATTTTTCGTTCAGTGTTTGGATACAATATTACAACACACAACATTTGATATCATTCGGTCACTTCTTTCTACAGTTATCGTACGCAGCAGTGATATACGTATGCAATGCCTACGGTTCAGTTCAGCTAATTTGGTGAATTTCAACAAAAACCTAAAGACCCTGGTGATTATGTATTCAACAATTAGGTCGCATTCTTCCAGTCCAATAAAACTACATCATACTAAAACCTAAACAGCAGTCTTTGAAAAGTTCTACTTTAAAATGTCTTAATTTGTATCACATGACTTGGTTTTCCATATTTAAATTATGCATCATGTATTGGCACATATTGTAAGTGTAACACCCAAACCGTTCGATTAAAACCATTATTCGATTATTCAACGTCATTAGTTTCTTTTGTCCGCAATACCACTCAATAAGTTACACATTTTTTTCTGCTATATTTACAATCAACAAATAAGACGTCGTTGACGACTAAAAGACGACTACGACAACGATGACTATGATGACGACGAGTAGTACCATTTGTGCATTCAGTTGTGGTAAACATTTCATAACCATGGAAATCGAAGAAGTAGTATTTCTTGCACATAAACCTAGAAAAAACAAATCGGAAAAAATAACATGAAATCTAGAGGGAAAAAACCCATATAAAATTATGCAAAATATTTATTCAACCTTAACAAATCAAACTAGAGGCGCAAGACACTGCCCCACCACACATACATATTTGCACGTCGTCTTCGTCTCAATCCGTTGATGTTGTTTGAAAAGTTGATGTGTGATTTTTCTTCCCTCATTTCTTACCATTTTAAGCTAAACTTCCTAAATGTTATTCTCGTTTTTTTTTTCTTGTTACAACGATTTCCTCTTTTTGTTGTTGCTTTTGTAAGAGGATCATATGAAATGGTTGGTTAATTACTTATCTGATTATTAAGATATACTATGTTTGAATTTGAACAGGTAATATTCCAGAAATATATCTTAAATTTCGAGGCACAGTCACTATCATTCTTAGGTATATCATTTGAGGGTATAACAATCCATTTAGGAGTTACCTATTAGAGGTGTGACAAATGGCCGCACCAGCAATTGTCATACCGCTCCTTTACATATTTCGTTTTATGGTCTTGTATGGCATTTCTAAGTCTCTTCCCCCTTTTTTTTGTGAATGTGTTCTAGTTTAAAATTCTAATTACTTGTGATAGATTATTATAGTAGTAGTAGTAGTTTTTCTGTGCAGACATTGTTTCTCTTATACATAGATCCGGCCGCCTGTCTGTGCCTTCATTCATCCCGTCTGTCTGTTTGGTTTGCCTTCGAGTCTTGTACGGCATCTAGGTCTTGTGCATAACTAGCACTGCATTGTGTATTACCTTCCTTTCGTTAATTTGTTGCGCGCTTTTGCAGCTGAGAGTAGAGTACTCCAGCTGCAAATGCTGCCGACGCTGAGGTGCATTGGAGATGTGGAGACGGGCGCGCGTACTACACATTCTTGAACAAGATGACGGACTGGTGGCTGTCTTGTCGTGCCTGGGTTAGTCTAACAGAGGTGCTGTTGATTGGCATTAGTTTATATTAGTTTCAGTTTTGTTTAGCCGGTTCCATTTACTGGTCGTGTGTGCATTCCGTTTGTTTATAAATTAAATTATCTCATTATTTCTATGGATTTGTGATCTTGTTATTGTTACTGTTGTTGTTCATGTCTTTCGTTATTCCCGTTTAAAAGAATAATGTCACCTCTGCTAATTGTTTTTTAAACAATTTGAAGTGTAGTGTTGTATTTGATTTGTGGTTTACCTACTACATAATAAGCGAAATCGATCCGTATAAACCTTTGAGGGATTTTAAACGTTAGTTGGTGGGAGCTATCAAATTTCAAAAATGTGTCATTTGTCGTGTTTATTTCTATTGTGTACTCTTAAAGAAATCCTTTTTGAGTGTGCATATTTTTGTTTTGAAACAAATTATCAAAAACTTGAGCCTCTTTAAACGGAACCAAAAAACAAAAATTCGGCAATAAAAATCGAATCGATTTTGAATCTGGGATCAAATCACGACATTCGTTATTCGATCGGAAATGCATATTAATTTTGTTAATAAGAAAAAGTAAACGTTGCATTAGAATTTTTTAAAAAAAATTTACTTGAACTCGGCAGAAGTTTATACTCTTGTAGCGATAATTAAAGTCACATTTCGATCGTAAAATACTCGATATCGAATGCCGTGATTTGGACATTTTGTTAAATCCTAAATTTAATTTCCAGTTAAAAATTAATTAATAAGAATAACGAGTATAACTACAGTAAAAATGCGACAAGATGTGACTATGGAATTAGGAAAAAAATCCCTAGAGTAAAATTCTTGCTGACCCATTAGATTTAAAACTAATTTGTCCAAAATTTGAATCATCAGACATTTCAGGGAAAAAATTGATAAATTGAATATATGTCCAATGGGGACTTTTATATACAAAATTGATAAACCAATTGTTGTCCTTTATAAGATTTGCCACTTACACATTTTACGCAAATGTATAACAAAAATAAAAAAAATTTAGATAAAAAAAATTCAGAATGTTAGTGCAATCGGTCCGATAATTTATCACTTGAAATTCTCCTTTACGTATCAAAAAGTTGTAGAAATGGTGACATTTTTAGGTTTTACTAATTTAGAAAACTTTATATTAAAATAAGCAAAAAGAAAAAATGTCATGGTAGTTTTTTTTACATTTATTTTTAAAATTCAATTTTCATGGAATGTACCCTTAGTATTTGGACCATACTTTTTAATTATAAACCCAATAGAGCCGTGAAATGTATAATTAAAATAAAACAAATTTAGACAAAAAAATTCAGAATGTTAGTGTACTCGGTCCGATAACTTGACATTTATCACTTGAAATTTTCCTTTACGTATCAAAAAGTCGTAGAAATAGTGAACATTTTTAGGTTTTACTAACGAGTTACAAAACTTTAAATTAAAATAAGCAAAACGAAAATTTTTTTACATTTATTTTTAAAATTCAATTTTCATGGAATGAACACTTAGTATTTGGACCATACTTTTTAATTATAAACCCAATAGAGCCGTGATACCCTTTAAATCAATGGAAATTGTAAAGGCAAGAAATATTGGGATTATCACGTCGAGACAGTTGTATGGAAAAAGTCGTTAAAACTTTTTTTTAAGTTTTTTGCTTAAAAAATCCGCAAAAAAGTGACTGTCCCATTTTTTGAAAGCCTCATAACGAGAAAAAATATGCTTATTTAAGAGAAATCTATGGATAAATGTATAAATTATGACACATATTGTAAAAGTAGGAGAAATTAAAAAATGTTCATATTTTTTATTTGTTTGGTTTTTTATTTTGTATCAGAGTCACCAAAAGGGGCGTGGCAATAACGCCCATTTTTAATAGACTATGAGTAAAATTTTTCACAGAACTATATGTACTGTAAAAGCATTGCACTCCACAATGTTTTAAGTATTTATATGTACTGGAAATCAAATTTATATGCCCCTGTTACTTTTTGTGCAAAATGGTCCATTTTTATGGGAGGTATCAAAAAGGGTGTGGCAACTTTGCCCATTTTTCTCAAGGTGACAGCGACAAATACTATGCGTGGAATTGTAAAAGATTCTTCACGAAATATTAAAAACAAGTATATAATATACCATTATTTTTAATCAAAAGCTTTTAACTGTGTCGCCACAAAAATGTGTCTTTTTGTCGAATTAAATTAGAATAATTTTTTTAATGTTTTTTGGTGATTTTTTCTGCAAAACAAATGTTTTTCTTTTTTTCCAAATGATAACGATGCGATTATTCGAATAACCACCTCACAACCGACCCTCAACCATGGGAATTTTCAGAACAAAATATTTTTGACACCAAAACATTTAGAAGAGAATACGTAAATAGTGAAATAGTCATTCGTCTCTCCCCAAAATTTCAAAATAAATGAAAAAAGAACGAACCCCAATAAAAGAGGAGGCTCGATACATTTTACGACAGCCAACAATAACAACAGCAACAGTCCCATTATCTACACAGTCGACAGACACAGCCGACACACAACGAGATCAAGAGCAAATTCAAAACATAACAAAACCAACTAAAATGAAATGAAATTAAAAGAAAAGTGAAGTGAACAGTGAATTGAATTGAAACTAAACAAAACCTAATTCATACGGCGGCGGGCGAGTAAAGTACACTACGACGTCGCTCGCGCCATTCGCTACGCGGACAGAGATTTATTTGAAAAAAAAGAAGCAAAAACGTTGCAGTAGCTCCTTTTACCTCTCTGCTGCCCCCACCCACCCCTGATTCTCCTTCACACCGGACGGGATCGGAGGGGTGAGAAAAACCGATGAGTGCGATGAGCAGCATCTCGTCGCCAGAGTAAAAATCCACCAGCCTCAGCCGAAACACTTGAAAGAGGAAAAGTCGAAATTTCAAAAACGACAAGAAAAATATCGAAAAAATACTCTTGAATGTGAAATTCAAACGCCCGAGAAACGCGGATACGTCGAACGGTAAACAAAAATAGCGGATCGTTCAATGGGAACACAATGAAGCAATATTGAAAGAAAAAAGTATAATTTCCCAAAAAAAGAAGAAAAATAAGAATTGTGAGCATTAATTATATTTGACAAAATACTCGTACGAATATATGACATAAAAATTTCGAATTGGGAAGAAATTTGCGATTAAAAAAAACAAAGGTGTTCCCCAACAATAGTTTGTGCCTTTCAAGTCAATTAGATCCAAAGATCAACGGCGATCAGTGCCATTAAGAAACCTAATCAATTTAAAACAAAATTGAAAGAAAAAGCAACAAATTTAATTAAATTAAACTTGCAAAGCGTGAAATAATTACGTGATTTCTGTTTCAGTTCTTAACAAACAAAAAAGCGAAATTTTATTTCCAAACTAAGAAAAATATTCAATAATAATAAAAAACGTTTTTCATAAAAACGCAATAAAGCGTAACATTTTCAAGACAGACGGCCCTCTCTGTGCCGCCTCACCACAATCATGGATTTCATTTCGAATTTAATTAAGCGGCCCGTAAGTTTAGTTGTAGCTGAAGCCTCAGCGGAAACGGATAAAACTCAAATTTCGCCATCGTTGCCGTCACCAGCCGCCAACAATAGTGACAATGACCAGAAGGATGAGCAAAAGGAATCGAAAGAGCAAAGCGATTCAGTAGAAAAATCTCAAGAAATCAAGGATCATCCACAAGAGACACAAGAACAATACACTACTTTGAATAATCCACAAGATACCAACAATCACCAAGAACAAGCAGAACAACACCGTCCTTTGTCTCTTAGCTCTTCCTTAAATGGCAACTTTACCGATTTCATTGGTGTACCCGAAGAATTATTAGGGGAATTTGACGATTTCCTGCCTCCACCTCCACCCATACTCTCTGGCAGTGATTTGTTATCGCCCACCGAGGATAATAATAATCTGCAATCACAAACACCATCGCCACCACCTCCTCCATTGACTCCGTCCATGATGGCCTCACAGACCATTGATGAGCTTCTTTCGGAAATTAGCGATAATCTCACACTGGCCGGTATTAATGATGAAGTTTTATCCATTGCATCTCCGCCCCAGAAAACCGAGGTAAATTGTGCAATTTTGTTTTCCAACACCACTATCCACTGTCATCTTAGAAATAGAAGAAAAATGTTTAACAAATTGTATGCGTTCTGTTTGTGGCCGTTGGTTGGCCTATTGACCATGGTTTTCTTTTCGGTCTCGCCTCATTTGTACGATTTTCTCGCTAATTGTCATTGCTTTCGTTTTTTAGCTCCTCTAGAAAAATTGCCATTCGTCGCGAAATTTTTCACACCCATTTGCCACTTTCAATTAAACTAGAAGAAATATGCAAATTTCATTTTACTTTTTTTTTGCGCTTGTGGCGTTGTTGAATATTTTTCATTTTCTTCTTTTTTTGTTTTTCCTCAGCCAAACATATTTTTTATATAAGTTTCTACTACGCAATGAAGAATATTTGCCCAAATGTGTCAATAGTGCTCAGCGACTTAATGGGAACAACAATAATGCTATGCACAGTGGGACACAGGAAAAGTGTTTAGAAATTTTATCGAGAGATCTTAAAAGGAATACATTGTATGTGTACTTAGATAGGGCCCAATTCATGAAAATCAAGGATTTCAGGAGAAGCAAGAACAGATGAACAAGAAACAATTTGTATGTTCATTGAAGCATATAGATTTGTAATTTCTCTATTTAAAACATATTCCACACACTTCCATTTATCAGGAGAACTTAAAAGGAATACATTGTTATTTAATGAACAATTCAGGATTTCTGGAGAAGCTAAAAAAATGAATAAAAAAGCAAATTGTATGTTGATTGAGGAATCTCGATTTGTAATATCTACACCCTTACTTTAGTGGAGGATGGCATATGTCATTTGTTACGAACCAAAAATGTAACACATCGAAGGAGTTACCTAAGATCCAGATTATGTTCGGTGGAAATGTGTTTTAGGTCATTTTAAATCATTTGAGCGTCCGTATGTCTCGTTCGCACAATAACTCTCGAAAGGAGTAACCGATTGATTTCAAATTTTGAATGTGGAATGTGAATTTGAAGATGAGCCATATTGGTCTCTCCTTCTCCTTCTAGTACCTCCCTCACAAAGGGTGGGAATTATTGAAATATTGGATATTAATTAACTTTAATACTACGTATTCGAATCTTTTGTAATTCCAAACATTGTAATTTTATTTAAAATTTATCTGGCTCTAAAGCCCGACCGAATGTTTGGCTACGGTTTCTGGCGAAACGCGACATTCGACCACAAAATTAGCCGAATTTGTCCGAAGGCCGAATTTTTGTTAAAAAGGTACAAAAAAATAGAATTATATGACTTTTTAAAGAAAATTCTATTATGGAAATCTTCATAAGAGCAGCAAAGTGTACAGAAGTGAACAAGACTACAAAAATAATTGGAGAAAGAAAACATGAACATTGGAGAAAGGAAGGACAAAGAAAACATGAATCAGTTCTTCACCTAAAAGCTCCCGAACTAGAGGAGCATTCTCGTACAAGTAGTAAGAATAAATAATAATGAGAAATTAAGTCCAAGAATCATTAATATTTAACATTAATACGGTAACACGAGACGTTTGTTAATTCGTGCAAAAAGTCAAATTTTTATGATTTTTTTGTGACGAAACGGTTAAAATTTTTTGATTGAAACCAATGGTACATTAAAGTATAACTTTCAAAGTTTATTGCGTAAAATTTTCATAAAAAATATGGCAACGAAAGCATTTAAGCGAAAAAAGTTGAATTGTGGTGCCCCTCGATACCGGATCATCAGAAATTAAAAAATAAATTTATTTAGTTAGATAATCGTTATAGCCAGGTAACACTGTCTAGTCTTTTTTCAAATTTAATTTTTAAAATTTTTGGGAACACTTTGAAGTGAAAAATTTGACTTTTGCGAGAAAAAATAGACTAATTGGTTATTGTTAAATAAAAATAATTGACAAATGTAAAAAATCTCGACAGCGTTACCTCGCAAATTATGCAAAGAAATAGTGTTCAAAATTTCCAAAGGATCGGTTCGGTAGTTTTTGAGTTATGAGGGCCACCGTCTTTGAAAACATGGGTTGTGGGAAAAACGCTTTAAATTTTTTCTGATGTACTGAGTCACGTATGAGTTGCGGTTGCTTAGACTGCTGTATCTTTGTCATTTTTCTCCGATTCACCTCAAATTTTCACACAATGTTCTTGAAAAGTTCTTTACTCAGAAAAAATTTTTAAAAAAATGTAGAAAAAGTTCATGAGCAGTACACATGAATAAAAACAAATTTAGTGCAATGTTAACAATTCTTTAATAAGTTTCAGAGCTCATTTTGTATGTCCGAACATTTTTATCCACTCACCTTAGAGGGAGGAGGGTATATATCATTTGATACGGGGCAAAAGTTCAACATATCGAAGGAGTGATCTAAGACCCTAAGTATGTTCGGCGGAAATCAGTTTTAGGCCATTTTAAGTCAGCGCCCAATAACTCTCGAAAGGAGTAGCAGATTAACTTCAAACTTGGGCCATATTGGTACCTTATAAAGGGTTCCAATTTAGTGTAATATTGATTCTCTAATAACTTCTATACTACTTATCTGAATAGTCTGTGATCCTTCACATAGTAATAGTTTATACCTCGCTTTTTGTACTTCCCACACAAAGGGACCATTTTGTACAAAAATGTAACTGATTATATCTTAAACCAGCGGATATAAATACTTGAAATTTTGTGCAGTGTAATGCTTATATAGTACCTATAGTCCGGTAAAAATGGGAATTATTTCCACGCCCCTTTTGGTACCTCCCACACAAATGGACCACCTTGCACCAAAAGTTAATTGCTTATAGCTTCAATATAAGTTCATACAAATACCGACAATTTTGTACAGTGTAGTGCTTTTATAGGACTTACAGTACAGTGAAAAGTGGGCGCCCCTTTTGGTACCTCCCACACGAATGTTAATAAATCCAACTTAAATTGATAATTTAATTAAAACAAAAAATGTTAAAAATTAAAAAAAGTATAGTGACATGTATTTTGGTTGGTTGGAAGGATTGGATAGACAGATCTGTTTCGGGAGCCACCAAACTCCCATTGTCAATATCCTTATTACAACGATTACTTCAGTCGTCCATTAGAATATATACGCACAGCTCAAGTAACATTGAACGAGAACTGTTAGCTAAAAGCGCATATCTCCAAAAAAAGACAATCAGCGATCATCATCCCTCGTACATGCACGAACTTCCACTCTCGTGAGTCTTTACAATGTAAAGAATTCACACGAATGTTTTGCTGTAGTTGTAACAACGTATTTGGTCGCGCACTGTCATATATTTTCGTGCACTGAAAACAACAAAAACTGTCTTGAGACTAAATAAGTGCAAAAACAAAATATACAGGGTGGCTGATATGTCGCGTGCTGAGTGCGATGGTGCTGAGTCCTGTTGGAATGTCGATGGTCTGCGGCCGAAATGTTTGTCTGCCCAGGGCTTCAATACTGTCTTTATGACATTTTCCCGATAATATTCGGCATTTATTTTGACCCCATGGTCGATGAATACGAGCGGGGAGCGACCATCGGCCGTTACGGCGGCCCACACCATTACCATCGGCGGCGCTTGAGTTCTGGTGGCCAATCGAAGGTGTAAATTTTCAGCTGACCTCTTTGGCAAGTAAACCCGATCATTTTGTTTGTTCACAAACTGCTCAATTTGGAATGGCTTCTCATCGGAGAAAACCAAAATCGGTAACTGGCCACTTTCCAGTCTAACTTTTTTTTGTGCATCGGTGAGCTCTTGCACTTTTTGTAACTTCAATGCCTTTAGTCCAAGCTATTTTTTTAATATGTGTTGTATCCGTTCTCGCGATATGTTCAGCTCACGAGCAATTTTTCTACCACTGCGGCGTGGATTTCGATCAAATCTGGCCTTCACTTTTCGGATCATTTCTGGTGTTTTTATTCGTCCACTTTTTGGACGCGATGCAACACTGCCAGTATCACGGTAACGAGCAATGGTACGAAAAACAAAAGATTTATTCACATTTAAATGCTGGAGGGCTTTTCTTAAGGAAAAGTTGTCAGAGACCACCTTTTCTTAAGGAAAAGTTGTCAGAGACCACCTTTTCTTAAGGAAAAGTTGTCAGAGACCACCTTTTCTTAAGGAAAAGTTGTCAGAGACCACCTTTTCTTAAGGAAAAGTTGTCAGAGACCACCTTTTCTTAAGGAAAAGTTGTCAGAGACCACCTTTTCTTAAGGAAAAGTTGTCAGAGACCACCTTTTCTTAAGGAAAAGTTGTCAGAGACCACCTTTTCTTAAGGAAAAGTTGTCAGAGACCACCTTTTCTTAAGGAAAAGTTGTCAAAGACCACCTTTTCTTAAGGAAAAGTTGTCAGAGACCACCTTTTCTTAAGGAAAAGTTGTCAGAGACCACCTTTTCTTAAGAAAAGGTTGTAAGAGACCACCTTTTCTTAAGGAAAAGTTGCCAGAGACCACCTTTTCTTAAGGAAAAGTTGTCAGAGACCACCTCTTCTTAAGGCAAAGTGTCAGAGACCACCTATTCATAAGGAAAAGTTGAACAGTATCACTACGACGTAGTGATACTGTTCTATGAACCGTACGTTATCGTAGTGATACCGTTCGTCGTGTTCTAAGAACGGTACGTTATCGTAGTGGTACCGTTCGCGAACAGTAACACTAAAAAAATGTTTAGTGTATTCTGTTATCTTGTAAGGGTTGCGATACTGTTCCGTTCGCGACGAAGGAACGGTACAGAATGCTAAGGAACCGTTCCTTGGTGTTTTTTCCGAACTCTAATTTTACACTTTTGTATTTCTGATAAGGATTGTATTGCAGGTTATACGAAATACTGATTCATAACACTCTAGTGCGAATGATTGATTGAAATTCGTGTCTACGGTAGCGTATGATTGTTATTAATCATCAATTGTATTTCCCCAACTAATTTTCGATGTTTTTGTGCCTCAACTACAAAACAGTGAAATCACATCAATACATAAATATTGTAATAACCCTATAATTTAGTTTGTCGATCTAATTTAAAATACTAATGGATGCATTTAAAATTACATTTCCTCTGTAATTTAATTAGAAAACAAAGCAAATCATAAAGTACTCAGTCAAGCAGACAACATTGTCGCACACAGTAGCCTTAGTCACAACCATAATGTATTCATTCTATGGCCAATTTCACAATGTTTGATTAAAATTAAACAGTAGTTAAAAATTTAAATTGATTGCTATCAGACAGATGTAACTGTAGCTATGCTCTAACTGCAAGACCACCGAAGATTGTAAAAGTGGGTAATATGTTATTAAACAGGAATACAATAACCTCTCCATTAAATGCATCAACTTCATCGATAATAACAAGCAAACCTTTTATGTATGTACTAAGGAACCGACCTGCCAGAACCTTTTTATACATTCATAGTAAATAAGTAAACAAACATCCACGTACATATGTGTATGGGTTAAATTCACAACATACATTAGATCGGCATAAAATGTTTAGACTTTCATCCCTGACCAGGGGCTAAGGTCAGGTGAGTGGACTTTTTTTTAAATAGAAGTGCGAATTTTTTATCTATAACTCTTGAGTTTTAATATGGACGTATGGTTTTTGCACAAACATTTTAAAAAACTTTATTTATAGTCTTTAGAATGTTCTTCAACTTCGGATAAATATGCAGATAAAAGTAACTCATCAACATACATACAAATTAGCCATAACAGAATAGTAAAGCTAAACTCAAATAACACCCAATACCTAAGAATAATAGGAATAAAAATAATTAAAATCCGGTCAATATGAGATTGCTAGAGAAATAACATAAGGCTATCGGCTATTGAAAAAATTGTTTTCCAAAATATTATGGGGATCGAAATTTTTTTAATTTTGAACGGGCTATTTGATTGTGGAACTTTTTTTAAATTTGTACGATTTTGCAAAGTACCTTAGTATTTCGTTCAAATTTTTTACAAATATTGAGTTCCCAAAAATCCAATTACTTTTTTAGATGTTATACCCGACACCACACTGTGGTATAGGATATTATGACTATGTGTATTTGCTTGTAACGCCTAAAACACAAGAGGTAGACGCATATTTTATTATACCGATGGGGATAGAATCACTTTTTGAGTAGATTTAGCCATGTCCTTCTGTCCGTCCATGTATTCTTCCAATTAAAGTGCAGATCGCAAATATAAAGTGATCTCTACGAAAATTGGTACAGAGAGATCTCACAGACTTCGGACGATCCCCATTGAAAATGGGGAATATAGGTCCATGTTTTGGTATAGACAACATATAAAGGTCCCATCTGATGTGACTTCTTGGGGCTCTAAAGAACGCATTTTTCAATTGATACGGATGATATTTTGTAATTTATTCTTTATATTGGACCTAATCGCCCTAGTAAAAATGGGGTACATCGGTCGACGTTTTTTAAATTTGAATTTCTTAACGTTTCTGTAATCGGATTAGCTTATTTTTATTTTTTTAATTAATTATATACATAATTTATTTATACACATTCAGATTGAAGATCCTCAGCGCCTCTTCGGCATTATTGAGGCTGTCTGACAACAAATTTCTTTACATCAGGTTTTCTAATATACTAGCTGACCCCAGCAGACGTTGTCCTGCCCGTCCTATTTGGGATGTATTGGTTTGTTACTCATTGAAACATATTTCATTCAAAAAATGTATATTGACCATATGTCCACTACAGCGCCATCTACCGGTTAGAATCATACATCCAAACTATTATCAAGACAAACCACACATACATTTTAAATTTCAGTCAAATCGCTCTGGAAATGCGAATTTTGCAGATAACTTGACCACTCCGCAATTTATCGCGGTGAAAATAATTCTAAAACACAAATGACCCCAAACTGAATATATTGTTCAATTTTCAGCCCATTCGCTTCTATGGTTTCGGAGAACATGCGTTACTAACAAACGTACAAAGGATTTTATATATAAAGATAAAATAAAAATATGCAATATTTATTTTGATTCACATATTAGATATACATTTTGTTTACTTTTACTTATATTAGGAGCATTTCAATAACTTGCAAAGAGTATATTTTTAGTCTTTTTTTAAGTAGCGATTTAGACTCTGAGTTCTTTACAGGCGAGGACATATTATTATATTCTTCACTGCCATTGTATTCAATCCTTTGTTTGGTTATTTCCAGTCGACATCTCACCACTCGGATATTAGGGTTCTGCCTTGTATTATTGTGAATTATTTCCAATGTAATTGTATGATAGCCAATTTTGTTCATTACCTTAAAAACATACAACATCTGCTGTATTTTGTGCAAGCCATATTCGGGCAAAACATCTCTGTAGTGTATGGAATTTTCTCGGAAGCTTATATACATTTTTCAAGCATTTATCTTGTACGATCACCAGCGATTTTAAGTCCATACTGCTTCCGTGACCCAGGTATTTTACAGTACTATCTACTTGTACCTGCTTACCATCTGCTAAAATTAAAAAATCGTTACACCCTTTTTGTTGTGGTCTGAATTTGATGAACTTTGTTTTATTCGAGTTTAAAAACATTTTATTAGTTTAAGACGTGTGACTGATTAGACCACAGCATCCGATCCTAGAGTAGGGGCTGCCAACTAACCCTCTAGGCAGGGAATAATTGACTGATTTGCTGTGACTTAAGTCAGACTGATCACCTATTTACCTGAGACGCATCGATTTTTGTTTGTTCCCAAGTGAATGGCAATTAGGAGCTTTCCATACCAAAGTACACATCTGTGAAAACCCCCACATGTTTTGGAATAGTCCCCATACAAAGGTCCCCACCGATATCACGTCTAGACGCTCTACAGAACACATTTTTCAATTGATTTGGCGGAAATTTAAGAATTTATGCTTTTTGCACCTTTATTGTCCCTAGTAAAAATGAGGCACATTGGACTATGTTTTCCAATTAATGGAAATTTCAAAGGTAACCAACAAAACCTGCTAAATTGTGAAACCTGTTAAGTTTTCATAAATATGTTGAAAGGAGACTCATAGTAATCTTTCGCGAGGGACATTTTGCTCAAAGACACAAACTAAAAATGTCGACGATATGTACGACGTTTGACATATGGTAAGATTTGATTGCACTTTTTCGTGGGTAAAGGGGTGAGAAGCGTGGTTGACTATTTTGAGAGAAATAATTCTCGAAGAGTTCCCTTTATTTCGTTCTTTGGATTGAAGCGCGTTTTGGAAGTCTTCCACTTCAAAATCACCTCCGAGATAACTAACCTATCTGATTTTTTTTACAAACTTTGTGGTCGAATATCGCGAAAACAAGAGCTTACCTAGAAAAACGACAAGCTCCATTAGATTCAGCAAGGTGGAAATAGGTATGTATATAAATAGGGTCTCCTTTCTGTTACATTTTTAAAGTGTCCATTTCGAGCACAGTGTAATTTACAAAAATTAAAGTCAACAAATTTTATTTCAAATATTTTCTGCTATGAGCAGAAAAATACACAAATTATGTAATAACTCGAAATTTGCTTAATTCTCATAAAAAAGTTGAGAACGGACTTATAGTAGGAATATTTTTCTCAACGATGCCAACTAAAAATGTCGACGATATGTATGATTTTCAACATATGATAAGATTTCTTTGCTCTTTTTCAGGGGTAAGGGGGTGAGAAGCGTGGACGACTGCTTTGAGATAAAAAATTGTCCAAATGTTCCCTTTATTTCGATCTTTGGACTGAAGCGTATATTCCGAATTCTTCCACTTCAAAATAACCAAAGAGATAAATCACCTCTCTGATTTCCCAACAAACTTTGTGGTCGAATATCGCGAAAACAAGAGCTAACATAGAAAAACGGCTAATGCCACTGGATTCAGCATGGTCGAAATAGGTCTATCCACAGGGTCTCCTTTCTGTTACATTTTTGGACTAGCGCAGTTTTATTAATCAACCCAATTTTTCACCAGCTACTGTTAGATCTAACCAACAGCTCAAATCTTTAAATTATATACGAGATGTCAGCGTTAACTGTAGATTAGTTCTACAGTAGGATGCCGTAAATGTCTTTAAAGGTTATTTAGTAATTCTTAAGTCAAATTCCTCTAGATGCTTGTCTAAATTTTATATGGGACATTTATTTATTTTCTTACTTAATAGATTAGCTTCAGTGTATAATAATTTATTATTTTAGAATTCTATTCGGAAGTACCAATTCTGTTAAAAGCTTTGTAAGTCCTTCTTAAACGTGTGCTTAAGGGCATTTTAAACAAGTGTCATGAAAG
Organism: Eudasyphora cyanicolor; assembly: GCA_963930755.1. Lineage (NCBI taxonomy): Eukaryota > Metazoa > Arthropoda > Insecta > Diptera > Muscidae > Eudasyphora > Eudasyphora cyanicolor. Next base: position 11,987,780 of record OZ005734.1, read on the forward strand.
CGTTTCTAATAAGAGCTTCGACAATTTATTTGGTACCATCGAACATTTCTGGCGTATAGTTGTCGCAATATAATTGCGTATTGGAATTTTCAAATATATAATGAAAAGTTCTAACAACTCCTTTTCTTGGTACCATCGGCAATTTGCTGCTAGGTACACTATTAATAATTAAAAAATGAAACATTTAACCTTTTATAACTTCTGCAGTTCTCACCAGAATCTTATGCAGATTCGCGATCGTTTCATCGCTGACATTTACTAATTTTGGCAACATTTAAATGATTTAATTTGGTTTTTAAAAGACTTTATCCTTTGAGATCTTTCAATATCTCTGATTTCAGTATTCTACAGTTGTTTATCAATCTACTCGTCACATCATTCTCCTCTTGTCACTGTACAAAACAACTGTTATAAATTTCTACGTCTCGTTTAATTAAGACTGAGCGGTTTCTTTAGTTTATTAATTTATTATTTGGCAAATTTATACCTGTGTGAAAATGTCATCTCATTTCTTTCCCATTGCATGGCATGAGCCCTTTAATGACAAAACCAGACGCCAGACCGCCCGTTAGTCACTCAGCCATTGTTGTTCATAGGACGCTAGTGTCAGGGGGCTGGCTATATGCAGCAGTCATATATCTGTTATTTTGTTTATTCCGTTCGTTGTTTGTCATGTCGTCGTTGGCAAAATTAAAAACAAAAATTAAAGAAAAATGTTTTTAAATACTAACTACATACCTATGGTATATAAGTGCATATTTGCTTCTTCATTACGTGCAGTCGGCGATTTTTCTCTTCACCATGTAAAAAGTTCGTTTGCATGATGTGTTTTGGGTAGGTGGGTAGTCTAAGATAATTTCTTTCGATTGTTTTGCCTTATTTATTTCTTTATGAAAAATATATGTTTGAAAAATAGATTTTTCAGAGGCAAGCGAAAAAAGCCAACATGCAAGCATCTGAACATGACATTGATTTTGAATACATTACAAAACTTGTACACATACACTCTCAAGCTCTTGATTCACCAGAGAAAAATGAAAAAAAAAATGAAATACCTTTACTGAATAAGGCAAATTTTATATGCATTATATATTAAGGTATCTTGAAAAATGGGGTGGGGGCGAATTTAATGTTTTTAGTGGATGTCAAGGAAAATATCCTTATACACTCAGGTTCCTCAAAAAACAGCGTTAAAAATGCTTTAATTCATCACTACAGTTGGGGATATTTTTTATGACATAATTTATGACCCGCTAAAAATGTCTAAAATAACGCGGAAGTGGAGTAAAAATTCCAAGAAATGAAAATATTTATATATACTAAAGTTCCCCAGAAATCCGCATACGAAAATTCCGTAAATCCCCACAAAAACTGGGGATAATCAAAAAAGCGTTAAACTCCCAAGAACTAAAAACTACGCTTTACTGTGTAAAGTTGCGAGCAGTGTTGTCGAATATGTAAATTTAGAAGTTGGAATATTTATCCGTTTTTTTTAAACCAAATAAAATTTATGCACACTTTCAGAAAAATATAACATGGAATTTTGTCTGAATATACCAGAACGATGGGAAACTTTTTCTTACTTGTTTGTCAGACTATAGACATTTCTTTTACCCCGTTGTGGGATATGTACATCCTCAATTTTAAACTATGCTCGAAAAAATGTTATCACATAAAAAATTTGAAAATTTAACCTCCTTTCGAGAACTACCGTACCCTCCAGACATAACTCAAAGTACTTAAAAGGTGCTTACATGAATTTCCGCCAAACATACTAGTGGTCTTGGCTCACTCCTTCGATGTGTTACAGTTTTGGACCATAGCAAATGATATATACGAGTGTATCTGTGTTTTTATGGAATAATCACACGTATAAGAAATCGCAATGTTTAGGAAAGAAAATTACCGTCCGACAGTGAATATTTCAAATGAGCCACGAAATGGTATAGGTTTGAAACTACGTCCGAGTTCACAGTTTCACTTTTAGTGGTCCTGCTTCCTTTATAAACATAAATTAAAAATATATAAATAATAGTACGCATCACATTAAGACAAACTTGTGGTACCAAATAAAAGAGGAGGAGCATGGCAATTGTATGCATATTCTTGTTTTAAATATTTTATTCTTTGTACCTACAAAGGATAAAATTCGAAAAATATATGTCAAGGATATAATCTGTTTCTATAATTTAACTAATACTCGTATTGCGAAAAAAAATCACATTGTTTATTATACCGATCGGCATAGAATAACTTTTGAATCGATTTACCCATGTCCGTCTATCCATATATTCTTGTTAACAAAGTGCAGGTCGCAAATAGAAAGCTATCTTTACGAAAATTGGTACAGAGGCATCTCTTGGGCTAGGGGCAAAATCTCCTAGTCTATTGAAAATGCGGCACATCGGTCTATATTTCTGTGGTCACAATCGATAACCGAATAAGTCGACTTAAGAACGATTTGAGTTATGTATGCTATCATATTCTCAGAAAAATACTTAATATTTAGTAAGTTTAAGTACGATACGTTTAAGTAATATTTACGCAGTCATGGCTTTATTCGTTATAATTATAATTTATTTTTTATTTATAATCATTAAATAAATAAAAATTTACGTGAATTCACAATTTTTCGAACACTGTTTTTAAAAAGATATTAATAAAAACATATTGACCTAAGGCGTAATGAAGCCCCCATTACTAAAAAATTAAAAGTGTTTTTTCTCGAAAGCATGCATTTTGACACACAGAAATAAATGTCCCTTCTTGTCGCTCTGGAGAACACATTTTTCAATTGATCTGGCTGAAATTGAAACATTTCTACTTTATATTGCGTATAATCATCCCTAGTGAAAATAAGGCACATCGGTCCATGTTTTGATATAGCCTCCATATAGACCTTTACTCAAATGTCATTTCTTCACGCTCTGGATAACAAATTTTTTAATTGATCTGGCTGAAATTAAAGAATTTATACGTTATATTGCACATAATCATCCCTAGTAAAAACAAGGCACATCGGTCCATATTTTGACATAGGCCCCCATATAAAGATCCCTTCCGATTTGTTTTATTGGCGCTCTATATTACGTAGTTAATATAATAAAATAATGGATTGCTATGATTCCTAAATATTTCTCCGCACATTGGATGGCAAACCCTGGTGGAGGGTATTACACAGTCGGCTCCGCCCGATTTTGGTATTTCCTTCTTGATTTTAAAATTAAATATCATCATCAAAAACGCTTATAGAAACTGAATTCCTGTTTTGTAAAAAGTCCTACAATTATTATGTAGTTTAAAATATGTGTTTAATCCTGAAGTAATTCTATTAAATAAATCAAATACTTGCTTTGACGTCTCATAATGAAGAAACATTCTATTAAACATAAATACCCGTAGAAAACACTCTATTAAACATAAATACCCGTACTAACCAATCTTTTATTTTACAATATTTTCTCTTGCAGCTCAGTCCATTGGCTTCAAAGGCATCTCTAAACAACTCCAAATCATTGACGCCCTCATCTTCGCTTACCAACTCACAATTGCAAACACCAAAAACTCCCACCAGCAATGGAGGTCACCATGCAGCAGCTGCTGGTACGGCTGCTGCTACCTCACCTGCCGTGTTTGAAGCAAATTCAACTTTGCATAAATTTCATGTCGATCCAGAATTGGCAACTGGTCTCTTTGAAGACCAACAACAACATTCTGCAAATGATATTGAAAATACATCGGGTGTAAACAAGTCGTCCAATAAGTTTGTCGGTATGTAGCACATGTGGCCTTGTTCATTAATTTCTTTGTCCTGATATTATTTGTGTTTTTTTGCACTCTTGTAGGTTTAACGGAATTCGATGAAGCTAAAATTCCAGAATTACCGGGAGATTTAAATCCCAATATTGAGGGTAAGCTTGAAATGCAATATTAATTAAGCGACCAACATTCATACTTGTTACTAATCATGTCAGTTGTATACAAAAGTGTATTTTTTCGTTGGGCAACTAATTAAAACTAAGCGTAAATTATTTAGTTAATAATTCAGTGGAAATATGAGCTAATATTTTGTTGATACATAACAAAAGATTCTATTAACATTGAAAAGAAAATATGGACTGGTTTAAATTACCACAAAATAACTAAATTAATAAATTACAAACCATTTCTGGACAACATTTTGAAAATCGACTTACATTTAAGTCATCTCCCTAAGATAAGACAGACCTCGTCAGATCTAATTATATTTAGAGCTGGATATGGCCACATCTAATTATATCTGATCAGACCTATACTTTTTTACTCGTGTCTCGAAATCTACTTATAAAAAAAAACATTTGTCTTCTCCCCGAGTAAAAATAGTAATCTTATCCCATCTAATTAGAAATGTCATACTAGGCTAAGATAAGACAGACCTCGTCAGATCTAATCATATTTAGAACTGGATATTTCCAGATCTATTTTGATATAATTTCATCTAATTATATCTGATCAGACCTATACTTTTTTACTCGGTTTCCGAAATCTACTTATAAAAAAATCATTTGTCGTCTCTCCGAGTAAAAAATATTAATATTAAAATATTAATATTAATTAGAAATGTGATACCTCGTTAGATTCAATATATAATTAGATTTGACACGAGATATACTAAGATCTGAAGCGAGATATGATTAAGTCTACAGCTGGATATGACCAGATCTAAGGTGATATAATTTCATCTGATCATACCTTCAGACTCGGGTCTCGAAATGTTTTTGGCCTAAGTAGCAGGAGAAATAGTTACCACAGATAACATTAAGAGCCAATCGATCGCTCGATAGTTACGACATATGGTCTAAGGTCGGCCACACCTTCGATGTGTCCTTTTGTAATTCAAAATATTTAGAAATCAGTCAGAATTTGTTGAAGACCATATCAATTCTAATATATAAAGAATGTTCGATTTTAGGTAGATTTTATTTTTAATTTTTTAATATTCCAAATTATATTCAGTCAAAATTTGGTGTTTACCCATCAACCCAATCAAAAGTTATTCACAAAACAGTAAAGGTCATTCGATTTGCTTTATAAAAGAATTCCACACAAATTTAAAAAATTCATCAAACTTTGTCGCCTCTCCTGAAAAACTGCCGTTTTGCACTTGGCATTGTGTAAAATGGAGGTATGTATTTATATGTTTCCGTTACCTTATGTCTATGCAAAAATGTAATCGAAGCAAATAGTAGAAATTTTAAGTATCAAACCTACAGTCAAATCATTAGCGTAAACCAGTTATTTTTAAAGAATTTTGTAATTTACCTTTAATTTAATTTAATCTGGCTTTAAATTACATTATTAAAATGAAATGACATCAAAATGAAATACAAAATGGAAGCGAGTTTAAAAAATTGATGGGTAGATTTTACTGCAGTTTCGATATATACCACTCTATCATCGTCAGAATCCAATAGCAAAAATGTAGGTATGTCTTTAACTTAAATCAGCCTGAAATACTTATGGAAGCTCCATACCCCTACAATTGTTCAAAAGGTTATGAAATTATACATAAATCTCTTATAATTCCTATACAAATAAACCGATTGCTTCCTAACTTTATAAAAGACCACAGCTGTATATTAATACTCTCTTTCAGATAAGGCGATCGAAGTTTTATAAAGTTTTAAATTTGTATGGAATTCCTTTAAAACGTAAATCGAATGATTTCTACTATTTTGTACAAAACTTTGATGGGGTAGACGGGTATGCACCAAATTTTGACTGAATATAGTTTGAAATACTTATATTTAGAATTTAAAAATACATTGTCCCTGAAAACATACTGAGTCGACTTAGCATGTTTTGGAATGAAGGTATCGATATTCTCTAACAAAACATGACAGTCTTACGACCCCCTTCCTTTTGTACCTCCCATAAAAAGGAGACAAATCTTATGAAAATACGTATCTCACAACACTAAAGCAATGCTCTTGAAGAGTCTATTGTTAGACGAAATTGTAATGTGTCAAGCTTCTTCTGGCACCCCCAAAAAATTGTGTAATGCACACGAAAATCATTTCTATCCTTAACTTATGTTCCAATCAGATCAATGTCTTTAAATTGAAATACTGTAGTAGAAACTTTAACTATCAAACAAACCTACAGTCAAATTACACTGTGATACAAAATCGAACTTCCCGAATGGGAATGGGATGAGACCAATTGCAAATGAAAGTTGACATTATCCATAACATAAAATAATGATTATTTCTTTTTATTAGCATGTCGAGGAAATCATTTATTACCTACAACTCACGATAGATGGCGCTGACATGCAATTGGTGCTACTTGTCGATTTTCATTGAAAAAGCGGTTCAAAATTACCAACTTCAAACGCGTATAAAAAAATCTTGCACTGAACTGAAAAAAACCCTTGAAGGTTTTGTTAATGATAATGTTAACATTCATTTGTAATTGGTTTCATCCCATTCCCATTTTGGTTGGTGCACTGTGTTATTAGCGTAAACCAGTTATTTTTGAAGAATTTTGAAATGTACCTTTAATTGGTCTACTGGCTTTAAATTACATTAATAAACTGAAAAAAATTCGGTATTACTGTTTAATATAAATGCATTGCTGAAATTTACCTACATTTCGCCATCCGTTCAGACATATCCCACACAAAGGCTAGATCCCGCATTATGTTCTCCTAAATTATGCTTCAGTCGGCTGGTGTCATGTGTTGTTTCTGTTCAGATTTTTTAATTACATGGTATTTGTCCATAGTTATTTTGAGATTGAGGCCAAATTTAAGATCGTCCAGTGTACATCCGACAATATTAATTTTTGAATATAGAAGGTTGTAAAACAAAATGATTTACTATCCTTCAAGTGTGCTCGAAATCACAGACAATACTGAATCTTTTATTTTTTTTTTAATTTTCCTTTTTTTTTTGGTTTGAGTAGTATCCACTACATTAGAAAATATCAAAATTGAGTTAACAGTTAGGGGTTACGGAGTTTAAACGTTTGTAAACCTTTTTGATTTAGTTTTTACTTTTTTTGTTGTTATATGTTTATGGATGTGTACATTGACTGATCGTATGTATATTATTAGTTGTGTTTCATTATGTATGTATTTTGTATGCTTTATTTCATAATTTTTCTTCATTATCAACTAAGAATTGGTTAATTTTAAATGTACATTGTTTTATTCTTTTTGTCTTGTAAGACTAAAAATGTATATCGATATGTTGTCGTATCGGTTTTTATTTTGTTTTAAAAAAACAAAAAAATATGTCTGCATTATTTTGTTGACTATTCCCGCATTAGAATGTTCGCATTAATGATCGAATACAGCTTTACTTGTAGTGCTGGTCACTGATTACTCGAAATATACTCGTATATGATGACAATCTTAGCAAAGCTCTTTTCATGGCACTTATTAAAACGGCAAAAATCCACTGCTTTGTTAACTAAGCAAATCCCAAATATATTTTCTCATAGTTTTCAAATTTTAGAGCATGATTAGTAAGTTGTATTGTGTTGTCCAGAGGCCCAAATCCGTTAAATGCAAACAAGTATCTTCATGAAATCTTCATAATTTTTTGGTTTTAAATTTTTATAGAACAATATAATGTAACATTTGAAGAATGTTTTATACCTACATTAACAGCCAAACTGGCTTCAAAAGGTAAGATAACACACGGCCACTACCGCAAAAGAAGTAATTTTTCTAATTTAAAAATCTGCCACCTTTCCACAGAACCTACTATTGAGAAAACACATCTCTTGTTGCCCACTGAAGTAGATAATGCCTCAATGTCTTCAGCCAATGATACCTTTGCCGATTGCCAAGATGGCAGTGTGGATGAAAGAGATCCTTTGGCTAACACATTTGCAGAACAGCCTACATTGAATACCACAACTGACGGTGATCGTTACGAAAGCGCTATTCAGGATGAATTCAAGGTTTCCATAGCAGATGTAACAATGGATGTTGGTCAGATTGGTGGAGATGAAATTCAAGTCGTGGAAGAAAAAATATCATCATTAAACGGAGTTGATGTTCAACAACCACTTGATTGCGAAGAAGATGAACCCATGGATGTGGATATGAATGTCACCATGGAAATGATACAAAACTCGGCGGAAAATATACAAAATGTTGAAAAAGTCTTACAACATGCTGAGAATATACTACAACATCTGGGAGATAAAACTCTACCACCGGATAATAATGTTGAAATTAAAGAGGATGAAAACGAGTTAAAAATTATAGGGTCTTTGGCCAAACCAACAGAGACTTCGAAAATGACTTTCGTCATAAATGCAGCAGCTAATGTTACCGTCGATGTAGATCCATTACAACATTTAGAGATGGAGCAATCCATTCATGATGTGTCCTTGAGCAAAAGCATTGAATTGCCTATGAATAAGTCCAAAACCATTAGTTCTGAATGTGTTATAACGGCAGTTAATAATGACTTGTCTTCTTCTCAAAAAGAAGAAAAACAAACTTCAGATCAAGTAGAAAATCTCAATATAACTACGGAAGCGGCAGCTCCAGTCACAGATAATAAAAACTTAACTATAAACACGATGAATTCCAGTACCTCTAGCAATGCTTCATGCAAGAGTCCTAACCCCAAAACGGAATCCAAATTGAATTTAACTACGTCCATGAGTTCTTCTACAGGCAGCCTAAAGTCATTAGCTCCCAACTCGCCATCTTTTCCCATTAAACCAACCTTACAAGGCAGCTCTTTTCCCAAATCGCCGAAAACGCGTTTGGACTCCAATAAACCAACATTTCTGGAAAAATCGGATTATATGACAAATTTGGAAAATAAACTTGGTGGTTCACAAGAAAACGTCAACAACTTAAATGGTACATTTGTGGAACCTCAACCTGTTAAAAACAAAAATAGGCTTACGTTTGGTGTAGACACGGCATTCATGCCTTCCAATCAATCGGTTCACTTTGAAAATACGGAAAGAAACGTCTGCGCCAAAACTACAGAAAATGTCAACAACTTTAATGGTACATTTGTGGAACCTCAACCTGTTACAAATAGAAATAGGCTTACATTTGGTGTAGATGCAGCCACTGTGCCCTCCAGGCAGTCGGTTAACATTGAAAATACAGAAATACACGACTGCGTCCAAAGTACAGATAATAAGCGTCTTACTTTTAATGTTCAATCAGAGGACACTTCAGCACAATCGGGTATGAGTTTCCCTACCAAAGAGAAACCTGAAAATACTAGACGTACTTTTTGTATTAATGATGTTTCAGAAATGCCCACAAACACTGAAACAACAATTCCCAAAGAGAAAATCGAGTCGAGACGTACTTTTAATATACCGCCCGAAGAGCAACAACCAACGCCAATGGATACGAGTTTTGCCTCAATGGATGTTGACTATAATCAAATATCACAAAACACTACAATGCCAATGACAGAATCATTTGAACCAACCGAATTACAAACACTTGTAGAAAAAGAGAGATCACAATCACCGGCTTTATCAAATGCAGCATTGCAACAAAGATCCCAATCACCAGCTTTGTCCAATCTTCAACAAAGTTCCCAGTCACCAGCTTTGCCATCACATCCGTCCGAAATGAAACACAGATCCCAATCTCCGGCTCATGCTTCTGCACCAGAACCCGGATCTGATTCACCCCCAGTCCCAACCATAAACAATAGATCAAACTCTCCTCCTTTACCGACTATGCAACACAGATCAGATTCCCCTCCTTTGCCAACCATGCAACAAAAATCACAACCTTGTTCTCTTCCACAAGAAGAACATAATTATCCAATTGAGATTAAAGAGGAACGTACCATGAACATTTCACAATCCCCTCCCTTACCTACCGCACAAAAGAGACCGCCCATTCATGGTTTTGCTGCAGATATACTCTCAGCCAAAGAACAATCAAATATCAAGATCAAAGATGAAAAAGATGTGTATATCGAAAAATCAACGCCCTCACCTATGGAGGAAATGTTTACCGCTGTATCGGCTACATCAACCACTCTTACAAACACATCAGGATTTTCAGCCTTCGATCAAAGTTCTCTAACATCTTCGGCCATGAGCAATACTGCAGAACAACAATTTGGCGATGACGAATTTCAGGCAAATAGTAACCGTAAGTACAGTTTATATTTATTAATTTTATTTTATAAAATGTACATATTTATAAATTTTGTGGGAATATTTTATTTAATGTCAATAATAACAACTAAAATCTTGGCAATTAACTTGTAAATAACTAAACGGATTTAACTAACCCAGGAGAGATTTAAGAGCATAATTACCCAAATCGGGATTTCCTCGCATTTAAACATATATTTAAAAAAATGAAACTCTCCATCTGACTTTGCCTTAGCACAACTTCATTAATACTGACGACATTTATGATTAAGAAATTTACAAGAAGAATAGTAACTTTCCCATCATGAAATCGTCATTCGTAAATCTCTGCCGTATATTTAGAAAAAAATACTTTGCTGTATAGAATACTCTAGTTCCCTAGTAATTGGATTAGAGATATAGGCTCAAAAGTGTCAATACAAATATTCACCCTTCACTTTACTGGAAACATCTGATATCAGAATTCCTTCACAATTAACACAGACAGTCATGTATGTGATCATGTTCGCCCTAGGACGAACCTGTACTTTGGAAAATTGTGGTCTTGTCTAACTAAGACATGTTCCTTTAATTTTTTTTTGGGAAAAATAGGCAATGTTGTCCTTAAAAACTTCAGGTTCGCGTTTGATGTTTTTTAAAGTATTTTTTTTATAAATCAAATCAACGTTTATTTATTACAAATAAGTACTTATTTGTGTCGATATCAGTAAGCCATTATTTGTCAACTAAATGTGATGCTGATGTTTTTTTTGCGATGATATGTCATTGCTTTGTACTGCAAGTGGTAATGAAATTTACTTACCAAGTGTTTGCTGGCTCTGAATGTATTGATCGGATTAAAAATTTATTTAGTCGTCCGTTTAAGGTAACGTAAGTATAAATTTTCCTAAATTTATGTCAACCACATCGGACGAGTCTTTTCCGAGTTATGATAACACAGTGCAACAAAAAAAATCATGAAGTTTAAATCTCTGGGACGCGATATTATTTTTCTTGTAGGCCTTTTCGAGTAAAACAAAAACCTGTTTTTGAAATTCCCCTGACACCCCAAAATCCGGACTTACGTGTAAAACCCCGGGGTTTCGTACCTTTGCACACTTTTACACATATTACTTCGTTAGTTTTCAACCAATTTGCAATTACTAAGCGGATTTGAAAAGAATAAACTTAACCCTATGTGTATTTGTCCTGCAAATATATGTTTTTCATTTTTTTCGTCATTTTCTAATTTAAACAAAGTTTTTACAAATGTGAGGTAATCGCAATGATTTACACAAATAGTATATTTTGTAAGGAAAAAAAACGCAACCGGTGTCTTAAATATCCGTATGTAATAGATTGGGTTATTAAAGTTTCATTAAAGCTAAATCTTTGCCTTTCATTCAATAAAATTATTAAAAACTGAAATTAAAGAAAGAACAAACTTTGATAAAAATTAAAGTTAATATTTATATGTAATAGGTGGCGCAAAAGTAATCCTCCTATCAGAAAATGGTATAAATTTTGCGATTGGCCCCTAATGCCTAATGTTGACATTTGTGTAGTAAACACATGCGAAATACACGTTAATAAACAATGTTACACTACACTGCTCCAGAACACGGAATATTGCTGACTATTTATTTGACCAATAATCGGTCGGTGACTTTGGCACAAAAAACATCGAAAGGTTACTTTTGCGCCACCTGTTATATCAAATTCAGAGTTGACAAATACTTGTCTGCACCGTTTCTGGATTGGCTTAATATAACTTTCAATCAATGTGTATCTTGAATAAGAACAATGTTTAGTGCTTAGCTTTTTTTCCAGAAATTGCTGAATTTTCTTATGGAAACGTTTTTAATTGATTTTGTCTCAAAGGATATCTTGGTTCTGTTTTTTATTTTTTTCCATGTTAATATTACAAATAACTAAACATTTTTAGCACAAAAACTTCAAAACAGAAAATTTGTTAGGATTAAATTATTCACTTCTACCATAAATAAAGCAAAAATTATGAAATTCATGGCAATAATGACATTACACCAACCAATAAAGGAATTTCCCCTAAATTGTAAAAAAATTCGTTTGTTTTTTTTTAACGGCGGTTTTGTACATAACTATGTATTATCAATGTTTTATTTGTTTAAATAAAAGTGTTTATGTAAAAACGCAAACAAAACAAAAAAATTAAATCCGCATAAAACGAGGTTCGAATGCAATTATCCCCACCGCCTCATTAAAGCTTATTCTATTGAGGAGTGGAAAATGTTGATCATACTGAACTTGATCTGAAACGACAAACTTATTCCTTCATTATTCTTTCATAGAACAATAATAGGAAGGAACAAACTGATAGGACCTTAATCTACGCAGATTTTCATCAACTTGAATCAAAACCCTGATTTTTGCAAAATTATATAAAGCTCGGACGTAAAATACAGTTTCAATAAATCTTATATACTAAATCCGCAGAAACTTATATATGGGTGGCTATAACTAAATCTGAATTGATTTAGCAGTATTCGTTTCTATGTTAAGAAACTTCTTTCTGTCAAATATTGTAATGATCGGAAGTAAAGTACAACTTCTATAGCGCTTTGATGTCAAATATTAAGGACCATATACATGTGGAGGCTATGTATAAATCCGAACCAATATTCCCCAAATTTGGCAGTGTTCATGCATTAAATCAGTACACTTTTTCTGTCGAATTTCGTACTGATCGGATTTAAAATATAGCTTCTAAAGCGCTTACACATCAAATCGGGAGTAACATACATACAGGGGCTATATCTAAATCTCAACCGATTTTCCACGGATATAGCTAAATCGATTTAGAAAATGGGCGACGTAGAAAAAGTTTACGTTGCCTTGTGTACATTAGAGTGATGACTGTTGTTTTCTGTAAAAAAAATCAGAAAAAATGAGAATCATAAAAAAGTCGTCAACGTTTTTTCCAAAAAAAAACATTCGATTCAAAATGAGATACCATCACATAATTCTAAATAAAAACAAAATATGCTCATTTTGTTCATAGGTTATGTGGCTTTTTGTGAAAGTTATAAGACTTGACACTTTTTTCCGTTTTGGATTTATATGATTTAAAAAAAAAAAATTTTCACAACAATATCATTTTAAAGTGGTTTGTGCGTGGCCTTTTTCAATATTTAAATAGAATAAAAGTTATTTTAGTCATTATTATGCAAAAGTAGTTCATTCATTCTTGCAACAGGAAATAATTTTTGAAAAAAAAAAATCAAAAAGTCATCACCCGAGTGTACATACCAGGAGTTTTGTTAAAGCGATAACTTCTGCACTTTGAGAGAGTAGTTTTGCATTCAATATTCGCATTGTGTTCTTATGCGATATATGTACATACTTATCATATGGTTATATTTCACTGAAATGAATTTTGAGGGCAGCGAAGCACACTGGGTGCAGCTGGTATTATATATTTTAAAGTTTTTTCTCCGGGAACTATTAATTTACAAATGTTTACGTTGTTACTTGATATACAATATAAAGCAATGCTAATGAGCTGTCTCCAACGGTGCTCTGAGTGTATATAAAATATTTTTGATTCATCTACATCATGGACCTTGAATGATGCCGTTGAACTTTCCCTTATAAGAAAATTTACTCTTATGTATTTATAATGCAGTATAAAATCTAGAAAAAAGTATGATTAAGTCAACTTATTATTTGCAATATTTTTACCAGTATATATGAGCAATGAGATTGATTTTTAGGTTTTATTTACTTAAAGAACCCCGAAGCAAATATGTATGTATGCAGATTTGAAGAAAATCCGACATGTTTCTTTTTAACTCATCCATTATCGAAGAGCTTGAAACGTCACAAGAATGCAGGTCAGGCCAGCAGCAGTGACATTTTAGGCAATTAATTCCACATTTTGAAGTCTGACAAACAAAAAAACGGAAGAAGCAACAGACAGGCCGTACAAAAATAATTGAAAGGAAAAAAATAAATCACAAAAATGGGGTGGATGAACATTTCACTAATTCCAACAGATACATGTGACGTCATGCGGGCCTTTAATCCATACAAAAAGGGGGACACATCCTATGTGACGTATCTATGCTGTATGCCTCGGCAAAAATTCATGTACGTATACATAAGTATGTACATACATACATATGTATGTAGGTACATATAACATACGTTTGCTCAAATAGGACAGAACAGAGCGAGAGGAAGACAAATTGATTGTAAACATTACAATGCAGCCCTTCTCCACTATTGACACTCGACGGCGAGCAGACAAACTTTATTCGTCTTTTGTTGTGGCTCTTTTCGTTTTTGTTCCTGTTTTATATTTGTTGAACGAATGGTAGTGCCCCACTCCACATTGAGACTAATGACCTCTGCACTGGAGTATAAACACAAACAAATCAAATAAACAAAACAGAACTAAACTAAAAAGTAACCCTTGGAATTTGAAATTTCAATATCTTCGGATTATATACTCCTCAAATAGTATTTTTTGGGGCCATTTAAAGTATCCAGCAAAGCGGCAAAGTTTGTTGTTGGTGTTACTATCGCGCCACCATTGCATCGGAAATGCAGTTGAGCAGCAGTGTATGTTGCCATTAATGCCGCCTGCTGCTGCTGTTGTTTAAGTAAATAATATGTATGTATGTTTGTAAGTCTATATAAACGTGTTCCTTTCTCTAAAAAAAAGAACAAAAACGTGTTTCGCTCTATTACGTGACGTTGGAACATTTCTCATAAAAATGCAAATGAAGTGTAAGTGTTGTATCTAGTTGCTAGATCCATGTCGTAGTAAGTACAAAGGCCGCCCCACTGTTCATTCCAGAATTCAAGTTCAAATGTCGTTGATCCAATATTTTTTGCACTTGGTGTCGGTCGATAGATGTTTTTTTATTATTACTTGTTTTCGTTGCAGTGTCGAATATAAAATGAAAGAAATCCGGATACCTACTTCTTTTAAGAAAAAATCCTTATTTTACTCATCTTATGTTTAAGCTTCGATTTCGAGTTTTCAACATCTAAAAAACTTTTTTATGAAAAACTTAATTTTATTTTTTAAATTACATTCATTTCCTGGAGTATATGTAGAACCAATGTAGAACTTAATTTCTTTTTTTAAACAATTTCGAAAACCGGTTGTTTTTATTTACCTTGTATGCGGACAACTCCAAATATCTCCAACGAAGGAGAAAATGTGTATAAAACTCATAGTTACCCCCTTTCATTGCAAACAATGCAATAGGCGTAGCTAGAAGTGGGAAAGACGGCTAGTTGCCACTGTCTGGAGCGGTGCTGCTCAATCGTCTTTGGATCTGGGGCTTTCTTGAAGCCCTGCGTACTGATCACATAGAAATGCTCTAATTGTGATTCCTCTGTATTATAAAAGTTTGCATTTGTGTACCCTCACATTAGTGGAGGAGGTTATATATCGTCATCAGAAACGAGAAAGGGCCTATCATCATATTTAAAAATTTTACAGGAGAAGCAACAAACTAAATAAAATGAAAAATGGTGTTGTTAGAAAAATGGGATTTTAATTATAATACCTGAACATAACGACGCATATATATGCATACAAACATGATTTAAAAATGGTTTGTGAAAATTGCGTGAAATAGGAATTTTTAACTATGAAAAAAGAAATATTTTGTTGTTAGGCCGTTTGAATTTCGTTAATAAATTCGCCATTTTTGCTAGTAGGTCGCTAAAAATTTGTCAGGATGTGTATTTTGATGCAATGTACCGAAATCCATAAAAAAATGAATTTCCATATTTCTTGTTGTTACGCCCTTTTTCGTTTCTGATGAGGATATGTATATAATTTCCTTCTGGCCAAGACACATCGAAGACGTGACCTAGGACCATAAATTTCTGGAGATCAGGCTGAAAATTGGTAACAAAAGTATATTTATATAACTCGAATAACGGTCTTTATAGGTTCATGTTTTGATATAGGCTCCCATATAAATATTCCTCTAGATTTGACTTCTTACGAATATATATGTACCCGAAATCATTCACATGTGATCCATGGTGGAGGGTATATAGGATTCGGCATTCAAGCATGTTACATAGTGCAAAATCGTACAAGAATTTACGTTTTTGAAGTCGAAAACCTTTTTTGCTTCTACAGAAAACGTAAACCGAAAAATAAATTTCAGTTTAAAACGATCACAATATCTGAAGTTGAATTTATGTTTTTAGTAATTTAAACTCCTGAAAAGTCGAAAAATCTACAATAGATTAAGAATGAATAACATTTAAATTAGTTTCTAGTAAAAAAAAAATATTTCAAATTCTTTTCGTACCAAAATGTTATTACTTTTGGACTTCGAAGAGCTATATCCCCTAAAGCAACCATAAAACAAAACAAAATAAAACAAGTAAAAGCGTTAAGTTCGGCCATGCCGAATCTTATATACCCTCAACCATGGATAGCATGAAAACTCAAACCTACAAAATAACTCAAACCTAAAGAAAATAACACCGAAAACACACAAAAAAATATAGTAGATGAGAACAGTAGGAAACATATAGTAGATGAGAACAGTAGGAAACATATAGTAGATGAGAACAGTAGGAATAACAAGTTAGATGATATATATGGGAGCATTTTAATAATATTAACGAGATAGAATCTTATATAACAAACTCTATCCTAAATTCTGCCAAAGAGGCCATACCTTGTAAGAATATTTATTGCAACAGAAGAGAAGTTCCATGGTGGAATAATACCATTAAATTATTAATAAAAGATAGAAGAAAACTCCTTAAAAAATTCAAGAGAAACATGACATCTGAGAATTTAGCCAAGTTCCTTCGTATTAAATCGAAAGTACGTAAGGAAATCAGAGAAAGTCGCAAAAGAACATGGAGGGAATTTTGTAATAGTATAAATCTTCGAACGCCGTCGTCGACCGTATATAGAAAAATAAAATCTTTAAACGGCTCTTCTAATTATCAACAAATTACAGCTATAGAAGATAGAGGTGTTCTAATAACTGATAGGAATGATATAGCTAATATACTAGCTATAAATTTTTCAAAAAACTCTTCTTCTGAAAATTATTCAGAAAAGTTCAAATCATACGCTGCTACGAAAAATGTTCCTATAAATACAATTAATAATAATGATGTATATAACTTAAAATTCAATATAATGGAATTGAAATCAGCCTTAAGATCATGTAAAGGTTCATCTCCCGGTCCAGATAATATTCGATATGAAATGCTACACCATTTAAATGCAGACTCTATAACATATTTACTAGATTTTTACAATTTATTATGGACAGAGAAATTATTCCCAGATAATTGGAAAAAAGCTTTAATTGTTCCCATTCTTAAGCCAGGAAAACATGAAACAAATAAGAATAATTACCGACCTATATCTCTGACTAATTGTATTTGTAAACTATTCGAGAGAATGGTAAATAAACGTCTCGTATGGTATTTAGAAATAAATAAAGTACTAAATATAAACCAATCAGGGTTTAGACAAAATAGGAGTACCATAGATAACCTATCAATTTTACACTCCGACATAATGGAAAGCTTTTCATCAAAAAAGGATTTAGTTGCTGTATTTTTTGATATTCGGAAAGCATATGATTGTGTATGGATGAACTTAATCTTCCAAAAATTAAATTCTGAGGGCATCTGTGGAAATATGGCTGCATTTATCTTCAATTTTTTGAAAGATAGACAATTTTCTTGTATGATAGGTAATACCTATTCGAATTTCTACAATTTAGAAAATGGAGTTCCTCAGGGATCCGTTCTCAGTGTCACACTTTTTCTGTTAGCTATAGATCCTATATTCAATAACATAACGAGAGATGTCAAGGCTTTGGCTTATGCTGATGACTTGGTAATTTATAGCTCTGGTAAAAAAGTGTCTACAATTTTCAAAAAGATCCAAAAAACAATCGACAAACTAGACTCGTGGAAAGATATCAGTGGGTTTCAGTTCCATGCAGGAAAAACTGTAGCAATGAAATTCTCCAGGCGCAGAAGTAATGAAAACTGTAATATACCTCTAAAACTTTCTGGATGTAACATACAAGTTGTCGATAAACACAAATTTTTAGGACTTGTGTTGGATACAAAATTAACATTTCAATATCACATCCATAATATTAAGGCTAAAGCGAATTCAAAATTAAACTTAATAAAAATGCTAAGATGTTCACAGTTCGGATCCGACCAGCAAACTCTTCTGAAAATTTTGAATTTAATAGTATTACCTACCATAGATTACGCTTCAATAATATACTCCTCTGCTTCTGAATCGCGTTTAAAAATCCTAGATCCAATTCTGAACACCGGTATACGACTCTCCATTGGTGCATTTAGAACTAGTCCAGCCAGGTCCTTACATGTGCTGGCTTCGTGCCCTCCATTACATCTTAGGAGATTGAAACAACTTTTAAATTATACGCTAAAAATATTAGCATTAAAAGAACACCCTTTTTATAACATGATACACAACGTGGATAAAATAAACCAACTCTTATCAAAGCCAAAAAGACTTCATCCACTTTTCGTAACGGCTTACAACGAATTCTCAGAAGTTACATCAAAATACAATCTTGATATAAATAATATTGAACCAATAATAACACCTATAATAGCTCCTTGGACTTTCTCCAATGTAGATGTGAACTTTTCTCTTTCGTATTGCAAAAAAAATGATATGCTAAATGCAGAAATTCAACAACGTTTTCTAGAGATTTTAAATAATAAATTCAAAAACTACAAAAGTTATTACACTGATGGTTCAGTTATTAATGACAAAGCTGGATTTGCAATTATAGCAGAAAATGTTAAGATTGAGCAACGCATCCACGATTACTCTTCAATTTATACGTGCGAATTGTTGGCACTAAAAACATGCTTGGAGGAAATAAAATGTAATTATTCTGGACAAAAAATACTTATAATTTCTGATAGCAAAAGCTCCCTGCAAGGTTTGAGCAATCCATTTAGCAGGAATGTTATCGTTCAAAAATTAAGATCCGTATTAACAGAAATACCAAACAATAACGTAGAATTTATGTGGATACCAAGTCACTCTAACATTCAAGGTAACGACAAGGCAGATCAATTGGCAAAAGATTCACTGAAAGGATTGATAAATTCAGAATTCAAATTTCAATACAATGATTATAAAGCCCAAATAAATAAATATTTATATGACAAATGGAATAATCAATGGACGAATAACAATCAAACGAAGCTGTTTAAAATTTATAATCAGATACCGGATAAATATACCCAAGCTATACTGCCAAGAACAGACTTAGTAAAATTAAATAGACTAAAGATAGGACATTGCTTATTGACTCACAAACATCTTATAGAAAAAACTGCTCCCCCTTTATGTGAATGTGGACAGCCATTGTCAGTAATCCACATATTCAACGATTGTAACAAATTCTTAGACATTAAAAATAAATTTAAAATTAACGACATTACAATATTGTCAAACGACAATGAATTTAACAACATCAAAGGTTTTCTCATGGAAATTAATGTGTATAATTCGATTTAAATTTTTGTTTTAATACTCGTATTACTTTATGTAAAATAACATGTAAATACTAAGATATATTAATATGTATAAATATGAAATTAAATCCAATTTGTAACTATATAGGGTCCATATAACCTATCTGCGTTGGGTCCCTTAAAAATTTAAATAAATAAATAAATATATATGGGAGCTATATCTAAATATGGACCGATATCTCCCATTTGCAATCCCAAACAACCTGCAACTATAAGAAGTATTTGTACCAAATTTGATCAACCTAGCTCTATTATTGCGGACTGTAGCGTGATTACCACAGACAAACGGACGGACGGACATGGCTAAATCGAATTTTACGACGATTAAGAATGTATATCGAGAGCTTATATTCAAAACCCTCTATCTTCAATTTTTGCAAAAATGAGATTTTTATGTTAAAATATTCGGTAAAATAAGGCGCATCTATGGTACTAATTTGGAAATAAAAAAAAATAAAAATGTAGATTTTATGGTCATTTTTGTAATTTCTCTATCTTACACACTTATTTTTTCTGAATGCAAAACCCTCTATCTCTTCATATAATTTGGGACTATTTTTTGTTTTGTTTTTTTTTTTTTGCTTCTAAAAGAAGGTTCTATGGTGAAAAGAGTATCGAGAGCTTATATTCAAAACCGTCTATCTTCAATTTGTGCAAAAATGAGATTTTTATGTTAAAATATTCGGTAAAATAAGACGCGTCTATGGTACTAATTTGGAAATAAAAAAAAAACAAAACTTGAGATTTTATGGTCATTTTTGTAATTTCTCTATCTTACACACTTATTTTTTCTCTTCATATAATTTTGGACTATTTTTTTTTTGTTTTTTTTTTCTTCTAAAAGACGGTTCTTTGATGAAAAGAGTATGCTAAACCCGAATTTGGTTAAATTTTTTTAGTCGAAGCTTTAGTTTTCAAATTATGACTATTTTTATATCTAACCTGTGATTCCACAAGAATACCATTTTCTATGACAATTTGAAAATGGATTCAAAAATGAACCCCAAGAAATAGATAATACTTAAATAAAAAATTAATCATTAATTCATTGTTATTATTATTTATTATTTTTATTATAATATGTATAATATAAATTAAAAAAATTTGTGGAATTCATAAATAAATATTTTTTTACTATGCAAAACCCTCTATCTTTTTTTATACATGAAGAATTTTTGAATAGCAATACCCTCTATGTTCCATAAAATGGCTCGTGGCGCAAATATTAAAAAAAATATTATTTAGTAGTTCACGTAGTAAGGTGTAATAAACATTGTAGAACAAACAATTTTAATTTTCTTTAAAATTAGGGATATAAACGGTTTTTTGGCTCTACTGAACAATTGTGTTTTTTAAGATAGAGGATATTGAATATAAACTGTCGGTATGCTAAACCCGAATTTGGTTAATTTTTTTTAGTCGAAGCTTTAGTTTTCAAATTATGACTATTTTTATATCTAACCTGTGATTCCACAAGAATACCATTTTCTATGACAATTGGAAAATGGATTCAAAAATGAACTCCAAGAAATAGATAATACTTAAATAAAAAATGAATCATTAATTCATTGTTATTATTATTTTTATTATAATATGTATAATTATATATTTAAAAAATTTGTGGAATTCATAAATAATTTTTTTTTACTATGCAAAACCCTCTATCTTTTTTTATACATGAAGAATTTTTGAATAGCAATACCCTCTATGTTCCATAAAATGGCTCGTGGTGCAAATATTAAAAAAAATATTATTTAGTAGTTCACGTAGTTAGGTGTAATAAACATTGTAGAACAAACAATTTTAATTTTCGTTAAAATTAGGGATATAAACGGGTTTTTGGCTCTACTGAACAATTGTGTTTTTTAAGATAGAGGATATTGAATATAAACTGTCGATATACTTTATGGGGTCTCAGATCAATATTTAAAGGTGTTAAAAACGGAGTGACAAAATGGTGGAGGGTATAAAAATAAGAGAAAATGCAACCCTGAAACTAATAAAAGACACAACAAAAAGAAGATTCGATCAATGAAATCTAAGTTTTTATTTTAACGTTAAATTTGTGATGTATTTACATGAATTGGATGTTAAATTTAATAATAATAATTGTTATATATTTAAAGGGGCAAACACAGAAACATTAATCAAGCCAAGATTTTGGTCAATCTTATTTTTTGGCTTAATATGATTTATTTCTTTTCACTATTTTCACTACCGCCAATCAGAATCTGGAGTCGAACCTATATTGTTGACGGCGGTGGCTGAAACAGTTGTTCCTGATTTCTATGCTGCCATATTTGTGATAGTGTTTTTCGGTTTTCATTTTCTTTCGGTTTCATGAAAACGTACAAGATCTGTAGAAGCAAAAGTAAAACGATATGATTTTGAAAAACGAAAACGAACCAATTCCGTACAAAACCTGTGACACGCCTGATTTTCGAACTTTATGCCGCACAGAGGGGCGAAACCACAAAAAATGTTGATTAATTGAAAAACGAAAATCAGCTTTTTTTTTGAAAAATGTTTTTTATTTTATTAAAGAATATAAAATTCTACATCACTACTGAAAATTACAAAGCTTAATTTTTTTGTTGTTTTTTTAGAAGTTTGTTGTTAATGATCGATTTAATTTTAATTTTATTAGATTTTTTCAATGTTTTCATATTTTAATTGTTCAGCTTTTTCGATCAACTCATCCTTTCGAAAGACAAGTTGTTTGTGATGTATTGAAAAAGATAAGACACTGCGCTCTGGAAGACATGTAACATACGCTTATACGTATTTTTGATTTTTTCGTGAACAGTTGTGAAAATTTAAAGTTCGCATATTTTAACGCCTAATATATTTTTTCCAAGAGCGCCCCAGTAGGCGAGTTGGTAGCGTACTTGCCTATGAGTTTGGGGGTTGTGGGTTCGATTCCCACCAGAGGCTCTGGTCTGTCGCTGCAAACATTTAGCCATATGGTCTTTGTAACCCGGCCTTTCCCTGGAAATTAGAATATAAATTTACTTTGTATTGTAATTCATATAAATAAATAAATAAATATTTTTTCCAAACGTAGAAATTAATACTTTTATTATGGTATTTATCTACTCTAAACAAAATTTATTAATTGTAGAAATATTTTTTTTAATAAATTTTGCATTAAACTGCAGTATTCATATGCTTCCAAATTCCGCAAAAACATATTGCGAGTTTTTGCCCCAATTACTTTTATTAAATAAATTGTGAAAATACTTCATTTAATTTTTTTTAATTCCGATGTTCTTGGAAGTTGTTTTTAGTATTTAAGCCATATTTTTTCAAGTCTAAGCTCGATGCTTATCCTCATAGTTTCCTTTAAATTAAAGGATATTATGAGGACTACAAATATTGAAAATATCACTTTCATGTAGAAATAGAAGTTTAGTAACTGTGGTCAAAGCAATTAGAAAAAAAAATTTGACATAAACGATCATAAAAATAGAAAAAAATCACAACAAATTTGTTTGGTTCCAATTTTTTAAAGCTAGCGTCCTAACGAAGAAAACAGTACCTGTCTGAAAAAAATCTTCGGGAAATGTTGAAATTATAGCCTTTTTGGTAGAAGTTTCAACAAACTCCTATTTTTATACTCCTACTCCCAGCAAAAACTGTCATTACCAAGTAACCTGGCAGGTAAGTGAAAGGTTTTCATTTCTGTATTTTAGACAACTTTTGCAATGACTTTAGACTGAGGACAAAGTTTCCAACTTTCTGACTACCACACAAAATACCATATTCAAACTAAATTTTCTTACTTATTTAACTCTCAACGGTTTTTTGTGAGTACGAAAAGAGAGAGAGAAGGCCTGGCATAGAGCGTAGTAGAAATCTCTTAGTAAACATTTGTGAACATAGTTTTCAACTTGAAATGGGCTTAAAATAGAAAATTACGTGTTAGAGAAGAAGAAACAAACAAACAAAATCGCCACATGCTTTACCCATGGCCCTTCTATCCAAAATCATGGTTACGCCCTTGGACAAACCCAAGAGGAGGATAGTTGTGTATGGAATGTGCAATACTGACTGGCGGCAGTATTGTTATGTATATTTATTGCACCATATTGTTTGGCATTTTCTCTTACTCAAGGTCTACGATTTAATCTAAAAATAAAAAAAATCAAACAATTAAAAACATCGAACATGGGGAATGTTTTCCTAACAGCGGCGTTCAATTCATATGTGTATATAGGTATATTTAACCCAGTGCTGGCTATCACATCTAAAAAAAATTTTGTGGGTTCGGATTTGCCTATTTTGCCCTTTTTTCGTAAATCACGTTGATTTCGGACTTCAGTTTCTTTTGTTGTTGTAACATCTTGGAGACGCTGAGTTGATAATCCTTAAGTCTAATTCTATTACAGACTTCGTTCCGGTATATATCGGATTATCGCGGGAACCTTATGTTGTTTCATCTACTCAATGTTGTCCGGTTGTTAATTAACATTCGTCTGTTAATTTCAAGGAATTGATATTATTTGAGTATTACTGTTTCTATTATCCACTAGAAGCTCCGCATTTCTGTTAATAGTGTTATGTTTAGCTTCCCTGTTGAATTGGGTGATCAGATGTTGTTGTAGTGCGACCGGTGAGTTATTTTTAGCTTCAGAAACTCGAATTATGATGAAAACATGAAATGTTGATGTTAAATGTTGCCAGTGACCTGACTGGCAATTGAACCCAGCACCTTCTTGGTTTAGTCTAATGCACTAACCACTGAGCTAACGAAGGCCAAAGAGACTGAAATCCGAAATCTGCATGATTTACGAGAAAAAGGGCAATTAGTAAATCCGAATCCCAAAAATTCTTTCGGATGTGAAAGCCAGCACAGGGGCGATTATGTATATAAAATTGTTGTGTGGCTTATTGGCTGATCAAAGCCCAGCCTTAACGGCTGAAGTAATTAAATTTGCCGTAGGATAGCTCGTGGTACCAAATTTGTACATTTTAAGTCATAAAGAATATGAACTATGTTTTTCTTTCTTTTAGTTGAAGTTAAAACACATCACATAATCGGCTCCGATCATAGACTTTTGTCGCTTGGGATAACTTCCCTCATTTGCTACACATTTAAGGAGGATTATTAAAATACTGACAAGACACTCTATTACAGTGGTATGTTATTGTATAGTAAATTGTTAAATCGAAAAAGACAGTAAACAATGCTGAAAACACACGTTGTCAGGAAACAAAATAACGCCGTTCACACAAACAACCAGAAACAGTTCGCGCGATCTGGAATTTCAAAGAAAAAAGTGGGTGTTTATTATTACAAACTATTTTTAAAAGCCTCCACTGACGGACGGACGGACTGGCTGAAGAGCCCGACTAGCAGACAGTTCAACTCAAAACTAGACAGACAACCACAATGCAATTATCACATGGATAGATAATATTCTTTTGTGTGGTTGGTAGTTTTTTTTAGCAAAACAATAAGAGACGCGACGACATTCTCATCTATATACACTCACAATAATATGAACTCTGAAAGTGGTGTAAGATTGTAAAAAATGGGGGGATGGGGGTCATGTCTTCTACTCGTATAACCTCCATTAGTTTACTCTATAACATTCCACAATTCATTCCTCTTCTTTGATGTTTCTTTAAAGATGTGAACTTAAAAATGTAGGTGTGTCAATAACGGCTTGTTCTCAATCAGCTTGTTCTTTCGCCCTTTTAAAAAAGGCTAGTGTATATTGCATAAACTGAGCAAAAAAATATTTTCGTACTAAAGTTTGCCTTCGAAATTGTATGAGTATAGTTTGCGGAATTTGTATTTACTTTGTACTTTCCTAAGTTATAGAGTTATAGACGATATCTCCTCTTCAAATTGATTGAGAGTATGGCCCATGTCCATTGTTATTGAAATGTAAATCCATGATTTTCTCAGCAAATAGGGTCATATATTTATAGTGTTTTTCCAATCTATAAATTAGTAATGATAAATAGTCACAACTATATTTAGATAAATGTGTAAACATATGGATTTAAATTTTGATGAAAAATATTTGTTTATTTAATGAAGTATATCCTCGATGTGACAAAATCAAAATTGATCGACAGATAATAATATAAACTTGTCTGAGGTTTTTGAATTTATCGTCAGCATACCGCAGGGTTTTCCAACAAGAGGTGTTATTTTTGGTATTCAAAGAAAAATGCCATTTTTTGAGATAAATGATCCGGATGTTTATTTCATAATAAAGAGGAAGGTATGCCGTTAATAATGAAAAACAACATCAGCCAAATGGCCACCACGACCACGCTTACAGCACCATATCCTTTTCATGAAATTTTCCATAACCAAATCGCAAAGTGGCTGCCCTATGTCCTCGATAGTCTCACGAATCTATCTTTGAGGTCTTGAATCGATGCTGGGCTGTTGTCGTAGACCTTATCTTTCACGTGGCCCCAAAGGAAGAAGTCGCAAGGTGTTAAATCACAAGATCTCGGTGGCCAATCGTGATCACCTCTTCGAGAGATAACACGGTCCGGAAACTTTTCCCGTAACAGAGCAATGGTTTCGTTGCTTGTGTGGCACGTAGCGCCGTCTTGTTGAAAGTAAACGTTGTCCAGATCAATACCATCCAACTCCGACCATAAAAAATCATTAATCATCTCTCGATAGCGCAATCCATTCCCCGTAACTGTTGATCCAACCTCATTTTCGAAAAGTAAGGACCAATGACCCCGCCGGACCATAAACCGCACCAAACAGTCACACGTTGAGGATGGAGAGGCTTCTCAACAATAACTCTTGGGTTTTCCGAGCCCCAAATGCGATAATTTTGCTTGTTGACGTAGCCACCGAGGTGGAAATGGGCCTCATCTGTCAAGATGATTTTTCAATGTTTTTCGAATTTTAATCATTTCAATGCGTTGTTGAATCGTGTATCGTTCCATTTTTGGTAATGGCGTAGTTTCTAATTGTCAAATGTCAAAGAATAAAAGCTCCAAAAGTGACAGCTACCGAAATACCCGATGATTCAAAATAACACCTCTTGTTGGAAAAACCCATTACATAAACTGTTCAAGGCGATTTTCGATAATTTTTTTACCGATTTATAGTTTATAAATGGATTATGAATTGGAAGAAAATGCTATAAGTATATGGCCGATTTACCGTATAAATCATGATTTTAAATTTCGATAGCAGTATTTCTGCTAATTTTGCATGCGCACAATCGAACAAAAATCGTGCGGTGAGTAAACCTATACCTACATTATTGCGCAGCCATTTGGTAGTGCTTTAAGAATGTGTGCTTTCTTGGTCCTGAAGTCTTTTTTTTTGACGGTGCAACAACACTCCACACAGAAGTGCAATAATTTTACAAACGAAATCAAAACCCGTTCATACGGCTGCACCAGTTTTACAAACGAACTCAAAATGAAAAAAAATTATATTTTTTGCACAAACGAAATCACCATTAGTCTGATTATGCTGCCGTTCGATTTTTCTAAGTGTAATTATATATGTTTCTGTGCAAAGTCTACTGAAATCCGATTAAAGGGGTATAGATTGTTGAAAGGTAACTTTGTAACTTTGTAAATTTTAAATTATGTTTTTGTTGCATTACTTTCAAGCAACTGTGACGCGAAAGTCACTGCACTATTGCAAAAAACTTTTAATCGTCATCATCGTCATAATTGACAGAACAAAAACAGTCTTATGAAAATATTTACATGTACGAACGAGTACGTATGATTTGGGTATTGGGGTTGAATTGTATTTATTGCAGTTGCAGTTGCCTGCCTTCATTCAGTACACCAAAAATGTGCTCTGCTGAACATCTATGGCAAATGTTTGTCCTGAATATGGGATCGGTTTGCACTCTCCCCCCTTCCACACTGTTGTGACATGGAAGTTGTTGTTTTTCTTTTTTGTTGTTATACTACCGAATATTATGGCTAATGGCAGTTGGGTGACCGCATTGCAGTATTTACAGTGGACACAAGAAGTTATCTTATATCTTAAATAGTTTTGATTTTGTTCAAAATAGTTTTGTTTTATCATAAATTTTGTCTTTTTTAATTTTCCGAATTTTACATAAATAAAAATTTCTATAAACATTTTGACAAAAAAAAATTATCTAAATTTCAACTCGAATTTTTACTTAGGTTTATATATTATATCCTCCTCTATAAATTTAAAGAATGATATGACCCAATTTACGGTGTGTAAATCATGGCTATAAATTTTTTTAAAAAAAATTTTTCAAAAATTAATTATCAATACTGCCTAAGATATAAAAACTTCTCAAATTTCAATAAAAAATAGTTATCGAAATTGAATAGATACTCTATTATCGAAGGTACACATAATTTTTTATTTTTTAACCGAGGTAATAACGGGAGAGTGTAATATTCGAGGCCCCTCAATATGACTATATATTTGAATAGATCACCTGCAAATAAGAAGACAAATTAATGGACATATTATTAATATCCTATTATCGAGTTATCGGATTTTAAACTTTAAAAAATACGATAAATGGGATTAGTTCTTTACGCCATTAGAGGAGTACATCTATAAAATAGTAACGAAAAAAAAAATATAAACATTTCGATAACATGTAAAAAATCTATTTGAAATGTCGATATCAAATATGCATAGAAATATATTCAGTCAGTTTATACAAAAAAATCAGAGTCGCGATTTGACTCCGTTTGTAATTTTTTTTGGGAAGCCGTTTAGGATGAGTGCTACGCCAACCATCCAGAGACGATTCATGACTTGAAACACGAAATTGCAGCCATATAAGGTCACAGCCGCTGCAGCCATATGAAAGAAGTGGTGTTCCATCCATCCATTTAAAATTTTAAGTTTGAATCAGCTATAAAAAAAGTACTGATATTTTTCCTAATTTTCGGTTTTATTGGAAAGGTTGAACTTTGTCATTTAATAATGGAACACAATATAATTCATATGACTATCACGACTGGCTTGGCAGTCCCAATTGTTCAGTACATTTTCGATTGTTTCGAATCGAATCTCTTCAATGGACACTTCGATTTCATGTTTCAACGCTTCAATTGTCTCTGGAAGCTTTTCGTAACATTTATCCTTCATGGTTCCCCACAGAAAATAATCCAAAGGGCTCAAATCACAAGTCAAAGTAATCGGTAGTTCAAATTAAAAATTTCAAATGACCCTCCCTTTCTGGGAAACTCAAAAAATAAATTTTCCCAATTTTTATTTTAGGAATTTTGTTTGGGAGGTACCAAAATGGACTTGGCAATAACGCCTATTTTTCACAGAACTATAGGTACTGCAAAAGCATTATAATCCACAAAATTGTAAGTATTTGTATTGACTGGAATCATAGTTATTAACTTTTTAATGCAAAATGGTCACTTTGTATGCGAGGTAGCAAAAGGGGCATGGCAACTTCGCCAATTTTCCCGGGACTGTAAGTACTGTAAAAGCATTACTCGAATCAACATTTTAAGTATTTGGACTGACTGTAATAAATGTTATAAGCCGTTCACTTTTTGTTCAAAATGGTCCCTTTGTATGGGAGGTGCCAAAAGGGGCGTGGCAACTTTGCTCTTTTTTCCCACGGTGGTGGCGACTGAGAAACTAATACTATGTGTGAAATTGCGGAAGATTCCGATAAGTAGTATAGAAGTTTTTTAAGAATCAATATTTCCCCAAGATAGAAAAAATATTAACACGTACCAAATTTGAAGTCAATAGGTCACTCCTACTGAAAGTTATCGTGCGCACAAGTCAGTCAGACAGACAGACGGACATTGCGCAAATGACTTATAATGGCCCGCCAAATATTCTTGGGGCCTCTTAGGTCACTCTTTCGATGTGTTACACCTTTGGTCGACTGCCACTGATATACTCGTATGTACATTAGTGTGGGTAAAAAAAATTCGCGATTGTCCGCATCTCAAATGAAAGCTTGTTTTTTTTCGTAGTGAATAACCCCAAAATATTTGTGAGTGAGCAGTGAGCTTGAGCCATATTACATAACCTCTAAAATTCGTGCTGCTTAAAATAAAGGGAGTTTTTTTAGACGTGTAAAATAAAACGGATATAATTTAATGTTATGGCCAAAAATGTAGCTTTATTATAAAGATAAGGGTTTACCATTATGTTTTAAAAATGATTTAGGCCAAGACACCTGCCAAGAGGCCAAATTTTCGACCACTTTGCAACATTTGGGGCTGTATGTAGCAATAACGCGCCGAATATTCTCTTCCAAGGCGTAGACAAGCGACTTCACATAACCCCACAAAAAAATAGT
This sequence comes from Eudasyphora cyanicolor, assembly GCA_963930755.1. NCBI lineage: Eukaryota > Metazoa > Arthropoda > Insecta > Diptera > Muscidae > Eudasyphora > Eudasyphora cyanicolor. Next base: position 12,017,770 of record OZ005734.1, read on the forward strand.
CCAGCGGTGGTAAATCGCACGATCTTGGAAGCCACGCCACTGGCCCACGACGCGAGATAATGCGCTCGCCAAAAGTTTTCTTCAATAAATTGATTTTTTTTCGTTGACTGTATGGCATGTGTCGCCGTCTTGTTGAACCAAAGGACGTCCACATCAATTTTTTAAGAAATATGGACCAATGACCCTCTACCCATAAAGCACACCAAACATTGAAATTTTGTGGATGTAACGGCGTCGGAACAATGGCTTGTGGATTATCATTACTACAAATGCGACAATTTTGTTTACTCATTTATCCAAAAGAGAGCTTCATCGCTAAACAAAATTTTCTTGTGAAAATCGGGATCGGTGGCGAGATCACCGAACGTGCGACGCGTTTAATGGTAGCTCGGCTTTAATTCTTACACGAGTTGGAGTTTGTAAGCCTGCAAACCAAACCATAAGTGGATGAGCGGATGGACTCATTCGGGTCTTCTTCGATACTGTGCTCCACAGCAGCAATAGCGCCTTCGGTGCGCACGATACGTCGTCTCTGCACGCTGAAAAAATCGCTTTATATTGTCCCAAACTTATTCGGCTTGAAACGTATATACGAGGGTTGCTGTATATATTTCTGGCCTATCTTACATTTCCATTTTTTAGCATAACTTCACTCTGACCGTTTTGTCATTTGGGCGCGAATTGTTTTGGTTACAGTGTGTTGAAAATTCGCCTCCAAACCATGGTTTTTGAACGCTTTGACAGCTGCTTCAGGCGTTGAAAAACGTTGACCAAGCAGTTTTTCCTTGATGTGAGTGAAAAAGAATAAGTCATTGTGTGTCAAATCAGGGCTGTACATCGGATGACCCATCAATTCGACGTTTTGGCCGGTCAAAAAGGCGCTGGTTTGAGCCGATGTGTGAGAGCTCGCATTGTCATGTTACACAATGATTCGTCTTCTCTTGTTCGTTTTTCGAATTTCTCCTAAGACTTCAGTCAAACAAATTGTGGTGTACCACTCAGAATTGACCGTCCTACGTTGCTCAAGCTGAACAGTCGCCACATGAACAGTGTTGCCGAAGAAACAGGCGACCATTTGCTTCGAAGTGCTTCTTCCTCGGACAACGTTCGTTGGATTTGGCTCGTCTTCGAAGACCACACGGTCGATTGCTGTTTTGTTTCGGGCTCATACGCATAGATCCAAGATTCCTCACCTGTGACGATCTTATAAATGTCTTTTGAAGTACCGCGATCGTATTTTTCAAAATTTCTTTGCACCAATCGACACGACCCTTTTTTTGAGCGATTGTCAAATTGTGCGGGATCCAACGAGAACAAACCTTTTTTTACGGCCAGGTGTTCATACAATATCGAATGTATGCTGATGGAAGAAATGCCCAAGGATGCCTCTATCTCACGGTATATCATTTGACGATCTTCCATTATCAGTTCACGCACGACATCAATGTTCTCTGGCACAACGGCCGTTTTTGGACGACCTTCACGACCTTCGACTTTGAGCGAGCGTCGGCCACGATTGAATTCATTAAACCAGTTTTTCACAGTGCTATAGGATGGTGCTTCATCGTCATACAAAGATTTAAGTTCATAGATGCACTCTTGTCGTGATAATCCACGTCGATAGTTGTGAAAAATGATCGCACGAAAATGTTCACGAGTTAATTCCATTTTTTTTTGCCAAATTGATTTTTTCAAGTCACTGTAAACAACACAAATGATGGTCGTACGTCAAAACGTCCTGAGTACGTTTATGCTAAAAAATGTCAAACTTTCCAATGGAAATGTCAGATGGCCAGAAATATATATAGCAACCCTCGTATGTTTAGTGTACAAAATTGTGCAATATTTACAACAGAATACGATGGTAGTGATGCTACCTTAGCTTTAAGTATTATTCTCTTTTATGTTTTTTACGTAAACATCCTGATGATGCAATTCGCGAAAATTGCGAAATATCGATATAAATAAATGAATCACTCAAAAAAAATTGGGCTTGAAAAATCATTTATTCTAATTAAAATATATTTGGAGAAATTCCTAAACAATAAATTTATTTGTATTTAAACACACATTTTTTGTTAAAAAAATTAGTAATATATGCGTTTCGTTCCAAATATATTTTATTGATTTTCAAATAAAATTTATTTCCTCGGAAATATATACTATTTAAAAATTTGTCTTCCAAATATATTTTCTTATGATTGAAAAAAGGCGATTTTGCCCCGTGTGAGGATGCGCATTATCCTCTTGATTAAACGTGGTGCGAAACCGAGCCATGGTTGTTCGAATTACCGACACTGCTGAGCGATAATGTCGACTGAATATTGGACGCAGATCGCGATGCGACGCGCGAAGCGGACCATTATTTTGCTAATAAATTTGCACGATTTGCAAACGTTGTTCCTGAGTAAATCTATTCCACAGACTCTCTATTACACAGATGTTCCGTCGTGACTTTGTTTACATTTGCGTGAGTTACGAACGAATATAAATGATTTTCACACTCAAAAAATATAGTTTTTTGGAGTATTTTTTGAACTTTTTTTGGTACATAACGATAGATATTAATTTTCTAAATGTGATAATAACAAAAAAATCTCTGAAATCGGTCTTGAAATACGCAAAAAAATCACTCGCTGAAATCAAATTTCTATACGTTCGTCACTGATAGACTACTCGCTACTTGAAGGAACTTCTTTATAAATTTATTTTCTTTGGTCTATTCATTATGAAATGGCAAACCAAACTGAGCACAAATCATGTGACAGCTGTCAAAAAGACCAACTCCGAAAAAAGTATTGCCAGATTGAAAACCACAAGTCTACAAAAAATACCCTGTACCAATATTGTGATTCTCGTGCTGATAGAACTGAAGTTTTTCAAGATTTGAGGGCGTAATATTATGAAATTTTACCTTTTTTATAAAGTAACATTATTTAGGAAGAAAATATCATTCATATATTTATATTGTTGATTATTGGCTAGGTATACTCACGGTTCTAAGCAGTTCGCGATGCAATTATGCATTAAGTTTGCTGTGGTCAGGGGATTGTGGATATCCTTATTACATACATATTTTTAAATATAATCGCTAAGATATGTCCACAACCCACTGACTACAGCTATTTTCATGCAAAATAACGCCTTCAAATCGTGAATGTTTTTATAAAAAAATCAATTCAATGGACTTTTCCTGTATAGTTAAATACCTTCAATTTATTAAATATTTCGATCAATCAATTTTGAAGTTGTGATTGCCCAATTATTTAAATTTTATATTTATACCCTACACCACACTGTGATGCCGGGGATTAATGAGCATTTGTTTGTAACACCCAAAAGGAGACTTAGGAATCACTTCCTGAGTCGATTTAACCATGTCCGTCCTTCCGTCCGTCTGTAGGTGTATCGTTGTAATCAAAGTGCAGGTCGTATTTATGGTCCGGCTATGATGACATTTAGCACAGTGCTCTTTTTGGTCAAAATCGGTTCAGATTTAGATATATCCCACATAAATATGTTACCCCCGATTTGACATGTAAGCGCTGTAGAAACTGTATTTTATATCAGATCAGTAAGAAATTTGGCAGAGAGATTTCTCTTATTATATGAATGAACACTGCCAAATTCGGGGAAAATCGGTTCAGATTTAGATATAGTCCCCATATATATGTTACACCCAATTTGACATGTAAGCGCTGTAGAAACCGTATTTTACATCCGATCTGTACGAAAATCGGCAGAGAGAGTTTTCTTATTACGTGAATGAACACTACCAAATTCGGAGAAAATCCGTTGAGATTTAGATATAGCCATCGTATATATGTTATATAGTCGGCCCCGCCCGACTCTGTCTTTCCTTACTGATTTTTTGTTGATATTAAGTAAATATGGTCTATGAAATTGAGATTATAGCATTCGATTTGTGCAAATACTTTCATTCCTCACTGTATTCACCAAGCGTAGACTACTATACATATTGGTTATCAATGTTAAGGTATATCGGTTAGAATGTAAGTGTGTGTGTGTTCTTATGTCTAACCATGTTTGTGTCTGCAGGAAAAGGAGCAGGAGGACATTGTCCATATGCAAAATACATATATTTATGTATGTTTGTTCCTTCATATGTATGTTACGACGTTAAATTGGCGAAAGAAGGAAGGGAGTTGATTTTTGGTTATCTGGTTATAATGGGTATACATACTCGTACATAGATGATCTATTTAATGTTTAAAGTTTTTTTTGTAAAATTAAATTAAACTTCCTAAAAGAAGAAAGGGTTTCCCTCAGAAAACTTCATACATAAATGTTAATGGTGAGTGTAAAATGGGGTTTTAAAACGCATAGTCATTTTGCAATTTAGCTGTTAAAAAATTCATTCAGCTAAGCAGAAAAGTTTGCAGACATTTTCCGGAAAATTTAAATAGCAAAAAAGGTTTGCTTATTTAACATTATGAAAGCATGTATTAGTATTTTTTTGGTTTAAACATAAATAATTTTGATTGGAATTTTGGATTTAATATAAAATTGTAGAAAACTCGTTCGTTCTTCTTTATCAAAGAAAAAACAAACAGCACGACATCTTCCGTTTGATACGGATGGTCGTGTGATGGTATTTAAAATAATGACATGTCACGCCAAGTGATGTTGGAAATGAAATTGGTGAACATGCAAAGTGGTTTTATTCTTTTGTTTTTTTTTTCTTTAAATCGAAGCAAATATTTATAGCTATGAATAATACGCATGTAATTGTTGTTGTGAGTAATAAACGTCCGCATTTATTTAAAGCATAGTTATGTTAGCTTGTCTTTGTTAACATTTTTTATAAATAAACCGTCGGTTTTATCTAAATCATTGAAATAAAATTCAAAAAGCTATATAAAGGATTGTCCCTTTAAATTTTTTTAATTAAATAAAAATTAAAAAAGAAGAAATTTTTCGACATATTATTGCTTTATTCGAAAGAGCAAACATTTCTATTATTTATGGAACACGACTTCATTCGTCTCGCTGCCTCGGCTGGCTTCGCAGTACTGTCAACCAAATCTCCCAAGACATTGGTGACGGTTTCTGGCCCTACCTCTTAAAAAGCTTGCTCTATATTCATTTTAAGGGCCTGAATCATTAGTGGATGGTTCTTATAATACGGTCCTTCACGGTACCCCACAAAAATGACTAAGCGCGCTAAATCGATTCACTCTAGAAATTTGCTACACGTGTACTACTAGTCACCATTATTAAAAATAATATAGTCTACATCTATAGGGTGAAACATTTAAATGGAAAAAAGAAAACAATCAGATTTCTGGTTCCTTGGCCACTTACAAATTTGAAAATTTGTTAGATTCAAGTTTTAAAAATTAAAAAAATCACAGCAAAAATCAATCGTGTTTAGTTCTACAATTAAAAAACATATAGTTTTTCGATATTCAATATCCATCTTGGTAGAGTAAATTGATTAAAGTCTTCTTTATATATAAAATCCTTTGTACGTTTGTTAGTAACGCATGATCTCCGAAACCATAAAAGCGAATGGGCTGAAAATTCAACAACATACTCAGTTTGGGGTCAGTTGTGTTTTAGAATTATTTTCACCGCGATAAATTGCGTAGTCGTCAAGTTATTTGCCAAATTCGAATTTCTACAGCGATTTTATTGAAATTTAAAGTGTATGTGTGGTCTGTCTTGATAATAGTTTGTGTGTATGATTCTAACCGGTAGATGGCGATGTAGTGGACATATGGTCAATATATACATTTTTTTGACGATTTTTTCATGAAACTCGGAATGTATGCATTTTTGAATGAAATATCAATAAATAACAAACCAATACATTCCAAACAGTACGGGCAGGACAACGTCTGCTGGGGTCAGCTAGAATTTTATAAACTTCAATGATTATTTTTAAATTTGTATCGTACTTTTTTTTAATTTCAATTTTCATGGTAATTTAGTATTTTTACTATTGGAAAAAAATATTTTATGTCATTTTTTAACGAAAGTATAGCAAATAGAAGGAGTGACTTAAGGGAGGGGTAACGTTTATAAACTTTTTTCACTCAATATTGTGAACCTTTCAAGAATGTTGTGCAAAATGTGAGATGAATCGGAACAAAGATACAGCAGTTTAAGCAGCCGCGCCTCACACGTGACACAAACACTTTAAAGCGTTTTCTCACAACCCACTTTTTCGAAGTCTGTGCCCCTCATAACCCAAAAACTACTGCAACGATTCTTTTGAAATTTTGAACACTATTTCAATTCACAATTCAAGAGATAAAATTGCCGAGATCTTTTTTTAAATTTTGATAATATTTTTTATTGTTTAATAAGCAATCAGTCGAATTTGTCTCGCAAAAATCACGTTTTTCATTTCAAAGCGTTCGCAGAAATTGAAAAATGAAAATTGCAAAAAAAAAGTCGTCAGGGTTACCTGGGGATAACAACTATCTAACGAAATAAATTTAATTTTTTGTTTTTCGATGATCCGGCATCGAGTTACAAGAGGCACCGCAATTCTACTTTTTTCGAGACGCTAAATATTTTTTCATGAAAATTGCACACAATTTACTTCGAATGTTATACTTTAATGTACAATTGTTTTTAATCAAAAGATTTTAACCATTCCGTCCAGAAAAAATCATAAAAATTTTCCTTTTTTACACAAATTAACTTCACGTCCCGTAAGACTTCAAGTATATTTGGCAGAAATCCCATTTTGACCATTTAATCGAAATTATTAACCGACTGACTTCAAATTTGGTTTGTCGATTTTTTCTATCTAAGGCTATATTCAAAGTTGGCCATATTGGTCCACTCTTTCGAGTACCTCCCCCACGGGTTAAAAATTCAGTGAAATATTGATTCATTAATAACTTTTATACTAGATATCGGAATCTTCAGCAAATACACAAATAATCAGGCATGTCACAGAGTGCAAAATCGTACAAGAATTTATGTTTTTGAAATCGAAAACGTTTCCAGCTTCTACAGAAAACATAAACCTATAAATAAATTTCGGTTTAAAACGTTTACAAAATCTAAAGTGAAATTTATGTTTTCAGTAATTTAAACTCCAGAAAAGTCAAAAAATCTACTAAAGATTAAAGCAATCAGTCGAATTTGTCTCGCAAAAATCACGTTTTTCATTTCAAAGCGTTCGCAGAAATTGAAAAATGAAAATTGCAAAAAAAAAGTCGTCAGGGTTACCTGGGGATAACAACTTTCTAACGAAATAAATGTAATTTTTTGTTTTTCGATGATCCGGCATCGAGTTAGAAGAGACACCGCAATTCTACTTTTTTCGAGACGCTAAATATTTGTTCATGAAAATTGTACACAATTTACTTCGAATGTTATACTTTAATGTACAATTGTTTTTAATCAAAAGATTTTAACCATTCCGTCCAGAAAAAATCATAAAAATTTTCCTTTTTTACACAAATTAACTTCACGCCCCGTAAGACTTCAAGTATATTTGGCAGAAATCCCATTTTGACCATTTAATCGAAATTATTAACCGACTGACTTCAAATTTGGTTTGTCGATTTTTTCTATCTAAGGCTATATTCAAAGTTGGCCATATTGGTCCACTCTTTCGAGTACCTCCCCCACGGGTTAAAAATTCAGTGAAATATTGATTCATTAATAACTTTTATACTAGATATCGGAATCTTCAGCAAATACACAAATAATCAGGCATGTCACAGAGTGCAAAATCGTACAAGAATTTATGTTTTTGAAATCGAAAACGTTTTCAGCTTCTACAGAAAACATAAACCTATAAATAAATTTCGGTTTAAAACGTTTACAAAATCTAAAGTGAAATTTATGTTTTTAGTAATTTAAACTCCAGAAAAGTAAAAAAATCTACTAAAGATTAAGTATGAGTAATATTTAAATTAAATTCATGCAAAAAAACTATTTCAAATAATTTTCGTTCGAAAATGTTTTGGTCTTCGAAGTGTTATATCCTCTAAAGCAACCATAAAACAAAAAAAAAAATAAAATAAAAATAAGAGAAAATGCAACCCTGAAACTAAAAACGAAACAACAAAAAGAAGATTCGATTAATGAAATGTATGTTTTTATTTTAATGTTATATTTAATAATAATATGTAATTGTTATATATTTAAAGGGCAAACACAGAAATATTATTCAAGTCAATATTTTCTATGCTGCCATATTTATTATAGTGTTTTTCGGTTTTCATTTTCTTTCGGTTTCATGAAAACGTACAAGAGCTGTAGAAGCAAAAGTAAAACGATACGATTATGAAAAACGAAAACCAATTTCGAACAAAACCTGTGACGTGCCTGAATATTGGTTTATTAGTCGTTATCACCTTGAAAAAAAAGGGCGAAGTTGTCACTCCCCTTTTGGTACCTCCCACACAAAGTAAGCTTATAATTTAATATGAATCCATGCAAATACTTGAAATTTTGTGCAGTGTAATATTTTTATAGTATCTACAGTCCAGTGAAAAATGGTTGTCATTACGTCCCTTTTAGTATCTCCCACACTAATGGTCCATTGCACCAAAATTTAACGACTTATAACATTGATTCCAGTACATACAAATACGCGAAATTTTGTGCAGTGGAATGCTTTTATAGTACCCACTGCCCATTAAAAAATGGTCGTTATCACCACTCCTCCTTTGGTACCTCCACACAAAATGACCAAAACAAAAAGTGTGAAACATGATTTTTCTTATGTATTGTTGTCTTCGTTATGATGATAGCTTTCAATAAATGGAATAAAACATTTTTTTGTGATTTTGTTTATGCTTTTTTTCGTGCAAGCGATATTTTGAGGAAACATTTAACTTTTTTCCACGCCAAAGACAATCAGAATTAAAATGAAAATGTTTGTAATTAATTCAATGCCATGAAAAGTACTTAATTGAAGAGGATGTACGAGTATATCATGGAATCAAGTACATTACGTAATAAATATAATTATGATTGGCCTTAAAATAAACATATGTTGGCGTAAATTTCAGTATGATTCGTACTTATTTGTAGTAATATTTCTCAGAATTAAGTACGTCTGCGTATTTAAATTTAAAATATCTCACAAGATTTTTAAAATATATTGACAGGATTTTCCAATAAGAGTGATATGATCTCTTTGAAAAAACACACTTATTGTTAAGGAAATTCAAAAGTTTTTTATTTAATGTGAAGTACAATCGATACAATTAAGTTCTAAATAAAACGTCATTCAAATGGCCTCCACGACTTCTTCTGCAGGAACGAATTCGATGAACCAAATTTTCGAGCACTTTTTCCACTAAATCAAGTCGTATGTCATGAATGGCACGGCACGTTCAATATTGACTTGTAAAGATTGAAGAGAGTGGTTTATTTCGAAAGACCAATGACTTCAAATAACCCCACAAGAAATAGTCTAAATCACAACTTTTTGGAGGCCATTCAATATCACAATTTCTTGAAATAATCGAATCTCCAAACTTTTCTCGCAACAATTCAATTGTTTCATTTGCCGTGTGACACGTAGCCACAATCGGTCAATAACAAGAAGATAGCTCTTAATGAGAGCTAAAATATTGCTCATGGGTGTCAAGGTCGTAGGTCGACTGGAAACTGTTTTTTGGATTTAAAAGAGAGTTGCAATTGGAGAAGGATTATTTTGATAATAAATCTGAATAATTTGTAAACGTTGTTCTTGCGTATATCTCTCCATGATGAACAGACAGATCATGACATATTACAAATGGCCGAAACGTCACTTCAAAGTCATATCATCTTGGAAAACCCATTATAAGGCATATATGAACTTAAAACCAATTTACAAAATATCTATCGAAAAGTTCATTCATAAAAAATAAGCTTTCATATAAGTTGCTACGATATTCAAAATATAGCGCTCCGAATTTCCAGTTTTTAATTATTATTTTTTTATACTGGAAAATCAAAAAACCTATACACTCCGCTTCACTTGATTGAGGACACCTTGAAAAATGTTTTCAACTGCCCATAATTGTTGAACTATTGGCGGTATTGAACACGGACTTTATCAAAATGACGGCTTAGATCCGAATTCTTATTACCACAATATAATATTAATACAATCACAGTGCGCGTCGAAAAAAAACAACCTTCTTCTTATAACATTTCTCAAAAAATGATCATTCAAAATTATCAAACAACAAATTCCCTAATGTCTGAAATACATCACTCGTCATCTATCTTTAGCCCAGAATTACTCGAGGCAATTTTTTCCAAGCAAATGCTTGATTTAGTACTTATTGACTCAAACGTTAACAAACAAAAAACTTTTGCTCAGAGAAGGAAAGAGGGATTTTAAATAACTCTGAGAGCGGGAGAGTATAATTGCCTCTCATTAGAGTCAATTCAAGAAGTGTTTGAAGAACAAATGTCATAAAATTAACTTTTTTAAAGTCATCACAAACTAAATTTTATTCCTCAAATTTTTCATACTAATAATTAATGTAATATCATTATTTAATGTACAAAATCCTTTGAAATATTACTTAAAATAATGAAGCTTGTCACAGAAAAAAAATTATTTTTTATTTAATTTAAAGACGTCAATTTGAAGATTCACGTACACAAAATAAATCAAATCCAAACAGCTTTATATCAATGAAAATTTCTTAAACAACATGTAAATTGTCGTTAATTTAATGAACATTTTTCTTGAATTTATGCCGAGGTCGCATACTTGATTTAAGCTTGTCACAGAAAAAAAAATATTTTTATTTAATTTAAAGACGTAAATTTGAAGATTCACGTACACAAAATAAAGATTAGTGTTTCATTAAATCAAATCCAAACAGCTTTATATCAATGAAAATTTCTTAATTTTTTTTTTTTTATTTATTAGCGTATTCCATCAGGAACATAAGCTATTTACATAGAATCTCCATCTTTGTCTATCTGATGCAATGTATCTAAGTTCGTTAAATGTTTTTCCTGTTTCAGTAAAAATCGTCCGTCTCCATGTTGTCCTCGGTCTTCCGCGGTTTCTCGTTCCTTGGGGGTTCCATTCGAGAGTTGCGTGGCATATTTCATCGTATGGCTTTCGCAGAGTGTGTCCCAGCCAGCAGTATTTCCTTCGTTTAATTTGTACGTTGATATCCTCTTGTTCGGTTATTTGCAGAAGTTGTTGGTTTGATATGGTCCTTGGCCACCATATTTTAAGAATGTTGCGCAGGCATCTGTTTGTAAAATTTCTTAAACAACATGTAAATTGTCGTTATTTTAATGAACATTTTTCTTGAATTTATGCCGAGGTCGCATACTTGATTTAAGTATGTGTCGTCATTAATTTTATTACTATATTTTTTAGTGTATAGTCTAAATACAAAAACAAAAATTTCTCGTTTTTAGGACACCAAACAAAATTTTTGTAAACTAGTGTAATCTAAATATAAATTACTTATTTTATACATTATTTTTTTCCTTTCCACGATGTTGTATTAGAGATTGTGTCACTTTGGGATTTAGACCATAAAAATTTCAAAATTTTACCTTTTTACTTTTTTAAAAAATCTTAGTTAATGATCAACTTTGTCTAGTACTGCTTTCTCATCGCCTTCAATAAAAATGTTAAATAACCCCTCTCTTTTCCCCTAAGATCCCGAATTGAATTTTAACGGAAATCGTAGGTTATATTTATTAGTTATATTTATTTATTAGAATATACCATATATACAACCATGGGCGCGATTGGCACAATCATATCAGTTTTATCTATTATGAAAACTAGTGTATTTATCTCATCTCTTTCATCAAAAATTTTGATTAAATTTTTCTCGTTTCCCATAAGATCCTTCAGAATGTGAACTGTACAGAAATAATATACATTTTAAGTTACAGCAGTTTTGTATAACAGGTGTAAATACAATTTAACTTTAACCGAAATTGTAGTGTCTATTTATTGCTCCAGAGCAACACTGTTGCTACTACAGTGGTTACCGTATGTACAACCATGGGGCTCTCCCAACTGTCAATATTTTTTTGTTGGCATTGTATGTATTCTCCAGTCTAGTCTCCAAATACAAACAAATCTCATGGCTTCGATAAATGTTTTCGTTTCTTTTTCTACGCACTCTCCTTTCGAAGACTCTCCCATTTAGTGACTAAAAGTGGTTTATCTTTTACTGCATTTTTCTTTATACATATCATTTATAAATTAAAGAAAAATGTTTTCTATATGTGTGTTGGTGAGTAATGAGCACAAATTGAACCCCAACATACCACCACCAACAGCCAAGACAAAATAACTATACGAACGACCTTAGTCACGGCCTCCATCCTCTCCAACCACATGATGATGATGACGATGGTTGTTTTTTCTTTTTATTTTCAAGTGTGTGGGCACGTCAAACCACTCACTCTGTCAGTCAGCCACCACTCATTTAGACAAATGGAAGGGTTTTCGTTTGCCGCAAAGATTTTGATTTCATGCGCACAGTGTTTGCGTTGATGTCTCTCGCCCGCTCTCTCAACGTGGGAGCTCCCCTATTCTCTTGGAAATGCTCCACTTCTCAGAAGAATAAAACACTCTCCACTCTCTCTCTGAAACTGGCGCTCTGCGTATCAATTTAACATTGTTGTGACAGCAATCCAGCCATTGCAATACACAATACAATCAACCAACGGACTCCAGTTGCTTGGTCTATATCTCTCTTCTCCCACTCTTCTTCTTCTTATTCTACCGCGTTATATTCATGCAATACTGTTGACTTGCCTTTGCTGGTGGCTTGGAGTACTGGTTGGAGAATCGAACGAGAATCATATTTAGTTAGTTTCAACTTTTGTGGTCATCGTTTGGCTCGTAAATTTTTGTTGTCGCAGCAGTAATATCGTCGTCATACGGTCGTTGTCTCGTTCGCCGTGCGTTTTTGCTTTTTGAAGAGAGCAAAAGAAAATTGTCCAAAGAAATGTAATAATTGTTTTATTTAAAAACTAACTAAAATATAAGTTAATGTTCAAAATGTTTGTGTTCTTATAAAGAAAAAATAAAGAGTTTACTCCTTTTGAAAAGGGGAATTTTTTGAGAAATTTAATGCAGGTGTACGTTCATACGAATGAAAAAAAGTCAGCCAGCAGTTTTTAGTTTTTTTCCTTCATCTTTTCATTGTGACTACAACAAACTCGTCATACAATCGCAACGTTGTCGACGACGTCGTGACACTTTAATCTCCATCACCGCTCTCCCCACCGCCCTCCGACAAGGCCCTACTACTCGTCACTGCTGTGTATTCATGTGTTTGGCTGTGTGTGTCCGTGCGTGCTGTTCGTGTTTCAGTTCCACTTTTATTGGTGCTCTTCGCTATACCATATGTGAATCTCTCTTGGAAAAAAGAAAAGCAAAAAATTACGAAAAAGAAGTATCGCAAAGCCGAGCTGAGCTTGAGTGTTGTATATGTTTGTGATGTTTTTGATTAAAAATTTTAAATTAATCTTTCTTCATTAATGTCGTGACATCTTTTTATTCTTGTGTCTCAAATTAAAGAATAAAAGTAAGCCAAGATGTTTGAAAAAAAGAAGTGCAATAACAAATAAATGAGTGTGTGTAAATGACCACAGAGTCATTACATGTCAAATGGTGAGAGAAGTACGAGTATCTCTATCTCGAAAATCTTTGTAAAGTGCGTGTCAAAGCCAAACAAACAACAAAATACAAAAACATGATTCATAAAAGTTTTTTTATTACATTCCATTTGCGTTGCGCGACTGTTTAAAAAAAATTAATAGAATTTTACTTCTTTTATGTTTGTTCTTTGCTGAAACCGTAGTTTTCTTTTCTTTGGCTCCTATATTCATTTTCCCTTGGTTTGGTCTCTCTTCCTCTCTGTTTTGTCTTTTTGTTTTGCTTGCGTAGATTATTTTCTCCAAAACGAAAATTGGGGAAAAACATGCCGTCGTCGTCGTAGTCCGTAGCAGGAAAAGCTTAACTTGAAAATAGACGAAATGCCGGGAACGTATCCACCAACCATGGATTCCAATTTCTAGCCAATTTTTACAACTTTAAAACACTTCTGCATCATATCTAACAAACATCAAATTCGGATTTGCAAAAACCTGAATTTATAATTAATAACAAACAAACCATCAAAATCGATTACATGAATATTTAAATTAATAACCCAAACAATATCTATAAACTATACCGGTCTTTACTATGCATTAAACATAACTTGAAGCCGCACATAACTTAGTGGGTATCTGTCCAAAAATCTAAAAATAACTCTACACATAAAATCGACTAATTTTATTACAAACAAAGAAATAGGAACGTGTGTCGTGTACCGATTACATCCTGATAAACTTAAATTGAGCAAACACTAAATGTTTGTTTTACACATGAAACAGTTGAAAAAGTTTTTATGTATGTATTTGTCAGGAGGAAGTAAATGAATTGAGGATTTTCTCATATTTTCTCATATGTAACTCCTTTTTAAAATATGCTAAGTCGACTTAGCCTTTTTTAGCGTTAATAAATATTTAAGTAAAGTATTCTTTAAATAAAAGTTACTTTTTTCCTAATCAGGATGTTTCTTAGGTTTAAAGAAGGGTTTCTTTGTTTTAAAGAAAATAAATATTTTTTATTCAAAGAACGTATATTTTTTAGTGTAGGGTCATACAATGTATATTAAGTCTGGTTAGTTTGTATGGACGAATAATGATACGCGGTTGTCTGCGTCCGATGAAGTTCTTTTTGAAGAATAATCGGTTTACATACAGTCCCCATAAATATGTGTATATGATACCTGAATCGCCACGATCTGACAAAATGCACTGGTGTTATCGATACCTAGCTTAGTTATCAAGTTATAGAGCGTTGAAGTTAGAAAAATAGGAAAAAAATTTATTTTTGTTTTTAAAATGAGCTTAAATGAAAAAATGTTCGATAACTTTTCAGCTACGCGGAATAGAGTTATTTGATGTGACATTTTTGAATAGAGGACTTTAAAATAAAAAGAAAATTCAGGAGCATGTTATTGATTCAATGATTGTTATTGTTATCAAGTTTGACAAAATCGAAAACAATATTTATTTTTTTTTTTTGTAAAATGAGCTAACTATTAGAAGAACGGAAACAATATAAATAATTTGGTTTACAAGAAATGTTCTCGATTACGCGGACCAAGGCGTTTCTATGGGGCAGTGTTTAAAGATATTTCCCTCTGTGTCCAAAGACGGCTGTGCAGACCAGTGTTTGTGTAGACAACCTTCGGTCAGAAATCTAAATGTTTTACTCTAGGTTATGTCCAAAGCCGGTTATGTGCATGTTATAATTATTTTTTTTTTTATTAAAATTAAATATACACAATATTTTACAAAGGAATTTGTAATTTTACTTCAAATAAAAAACACAACTTTTTATCGAATTTCCACAATCGGTAATGGAAGTTATCGATTACTAAGACAGTTATCGATACCTAAAAAAATTATCGATTTTTTTCTTGTAATTTTCGTTCTTGAGCCCATTGGAACAAAGAAATAATATATTTCCAACAATAACATGTCACTTAATAAAAAGTCAAATTTTGCAGATTTTAAAGAAAATAGTTTCTTGGGCCAATAGAAATCCGGCCTAATTTAGCCTTTCTTTACTTGTTTACTAATTACTTTAATTTCATGATATAACAAAATTCGACATATCGCTCACTCACTTCAGGAGTGACATAACTCAAAATTGAATATTGCCAAGATGTGTAACATTAAGTCCGTATAAAAAGATAAGTAACATGAAATAAGATGTTAAAAAACGCTTGAATAATTTGAAATATGGTTATTTACTTATAGACCAAATTTCGCTGAGATTCATTTATGGACATTTGCAAAATTTACATTTTTGTAAGGCAACCTCAAAAATTTTAAATTTAGAGTTATGTCACTCTTGAAGTGAGCGATATGTATCTTCGTATTTTAACAGAACCAAGACGAAGCCATAGATAAAAGACAACAAAGAATTTCACAGATTTAAAAAATATTTTTATTTTTTTTTTTAAAATGTTGCCGAACAGTGTATTTTACTATCACAAACCAGTTTTTTTAATATCTGCTTTTGTTATACATAGTCAATCACTTGATTAATACCTAATGTTGAATAATGTTTCTTTAAAACAACGATTTCTAATTAAGCACAATAAATCAATGAAACCGCTGACGAAATATTTCGTTTAAAAATAGGTAAAAATGTCAAGTTTCCAAAAAAACAATAGTTTGATGGTTTCCACTTTGTTTTTGACGAAACAGATGACGTTTGTGGTAAAAATAAAATGCATAGTAGTCAATATGCGCGCTTATTAAGAGAAGACATTAGGCATGTTTTTCTTACAACTTTAAATTTTCGCATAGGTTTAATTTGTTATATGTGATTTAGATTTTACTCTCGTTCGTTGACAAAAAATTATATATTACAAATCGCATTTTATCAATGCGAAAATCTAATTTTGTTTCCGTCTTTTTTGAAAATCGAAGTATAACATTAATGAAGTTTTTATTGTCTTGACACCAAATCAAAGCAACGTTTTCTCAATATAGATAAAATAAAACAGTATATCATTTTTCATCTCATCGATTTGGGACTCAATTCCGAGAATTGGACGTGAAAGAAGCCCCAAAAATAAGAACTTCTGCATCAATCGTTTATTCACGTTGGCTCAATTCATAATTTAATGGCCATACGATTTTTTTGCTCAGTGTTTTTTTTTTGCACTTTTCTATATTTTTCTCGGTATACCGTACGGAATATCTCTGTTGTGTCTAAAGCAAAGTTGTAGATATTTAATATGAGAAAAATATGCGTAATGCGGAACAAACCTACCGGAAAAAGTGCATCAAGTGCCTAAAAAATCTCAAAAAAATTCTGTTCTGTTTTATACGTATACGTATTACGTATGCGTATTTTTCAATATTTTACTGACAGATATTTTATGACTGTGGGCATTTTAACATATAATTAAAGCGCTTTCTTGATATTTATAGATGAAACTAATTAGTAAAAATTCCGATTAACATATAAAAATTCCAATTGAAGTTTCGATAGACAAATATTAATCAAATAAACGATGAATTATACTATTAAATTGTTATAATAAAGATATGCGCGCCTTTGCTTCAAATCGTTAAAATAATGAATCTTTGCATAGGATAAATTGGCCAAGTAAAGCATCGATATATTATTATCGAAACTTAAAGCGATGATTTTCACGAACCAACTCTTTCAACACAATATACATACTTGATTCAAAGAAGGACTATACCAACTAACCCTATTTACGAACATATTTTTAATCAAAATTGAAAACCATGATTTCCACGTTGAATCGATTTTTATTACATCGATTTATTTTAATGAGTAAAGAAGTATACTTGTATAAAATTGTTAAGAACAAATTTATTTAAAATGTTCATGTGAAACCTGTAAAAAGTTAAAAAGTATGGATACTTCTAAGATGGGTAATGTTCCAAATTACCCTTTACATTTAAAATTACACAGTACAATACATGATATTGGGACTCAATTTTGAGAATTTGACGTGAAAGTAGCCACAAAAATAAGAACTTCTGTATCATTCGAAAATGTTACGAAAAATAAACATATTTTCCTTGTTTTAAGGATTTTCTTGTAAATTTTTAGGGAATTTTTTTAATTTTCAATATGAAATGTTCTTATTTTAAAGGCTATGACATATTTGATTCAATTCTTTGAAGTTGAACTGTTTTTTCTCTGTTATGCAAATTTTCCCTCAATAATAGTTTGAGAAACCATCCAAATTTATTGAATGGTATCCCATTAGGGAAATTCTTATATCAACAGTGGATTAGAGAAAATATGCCATAATTTGGCAGTGCTGTTGTCATCTCTTTGCGATTTCTTATAATTAAAAATTCTTATAAATGAATTGACAAATTACGCGACTAATTTATTTTTATGACAACCGCAAATCAACTACTGCCAACTGCCGCGCTCTTACTCATAATACAACCAACACCACCCCTGCACCCGCATCCTTCCTTCCCCCCTCATCTATCCACGCTCACATTCACTACATTCGCATGGTATACGAAATTGTT
The DNA here is from genome assembly GCA_963930755.1 of Eudasyphora cyanicolor. Taxonomy (NCBI): domain Eukaryota; kingdom Metazoa; phylum Arthropoda; class Insecta; order Diptera; family Muscidae; genus Eudasyphora; species Eudasyphora cyanicolor. The sequence goes on from OZ005734.1 coordinate 12,035,854, forward strand.
TGCAAAAGACAATGATGTCATACAAAAAATACAAGAAGAAGCAGAAGGTGTTATAAATCTTTTGTACAAATCCAACGTAGGGGGGAAGGTACAAAAGGAGAAGATAATAATAAAAACAGTGGTACGAAATAAAATACTAAAAGAGCATTTTATTCATTTGTTTGGTTAATAAAAGTGCTGAAGACAAAACAACAACATACAAAGTGAAGTTCATTAGACTCTAAATTGAATAAAAACTACCCAAAAAGGAAGTGCCCCGCAAACAGAAGAGAACAAAACAAATTAAAGCTTAAAATGGAAAAAAGATATATAATTGAAGATGCTGTTTTTATTTCTAAGAACAGTTGAAAACAAATGGAAAGCATTGCAATCGATTTTGTGCCAAGAAATAATGCCAGTGACGTGTAAAGAGAGTGCGGAGAGAAAGATGTTCTCTGTAAACAAAAGCGTACAGTGACGCACAAAAATATGTGTAATTATGAACACAGTCAGTGATAATCGATATACATACTTGCAAACGAATATAATAGTAATAAATTAGTTTTTAAAGCATGATTTTTTATAGTGTTTGTGTGCGTAAATATGAGTTAGAAGTCCTATATACATAAATAGTCCGGGATAACATTGGAAATATATTCGTCTGTCTGGCTGGATGCTTCGTACGATAACTCTTTAAAGTTGGAATGACTGCATGAGATGAAGGCATTACAATTTGTTTCTTTTTTATTATAATGTCTATGATTTTGTAAACAAATTGAGACATGTAAGTAAAAAACATATTCGTAAATACAACATGCCTCCCTTTAGTATTGTGTTCAAGATGGACATTCAGACGTATAATTAATATTTGTATTCAGCTTGAAACATTACTTATACGTATTGAATTTTTAAATGGAAATAAATTTGTCTTGTCATTATAGCCTCTAGCATAGGTTGGGGGTACATATTTATTTTGTCACTCCTTTTGTAACACCACTAAATATTGATCTGGACCCTCTACACTCTAATCGGGAAAGATGTCTGAAATTTGGTATAGATACTTCTTATGGCTGCAGGTAACTTGGAATTAAAAATGGGCAATATCTGTCCATTTTTATACCCTACACCACACTGTGGCACAGGGTATTATAAATTTGTGCATTTGTTTGTAACACCCAAAAGGAGAAGAAATAGACCCATCGTTTATTATACCGATCGACTTAGAATCACTTTCTGAGTCGATTTAGCTATGTCCGTCTGTCTGTCTGTCCGTCTGTCTGTCCGTCTGTCTGTCCGTCTGTGCATGTATTCTTGTAATCAAAGTACAGGTCGCAATTATGGTCCGATCTCGACGAAACTTTACACATATCTTTTTTTGGCCCAAGGACGATCCCTATTGAATTTGGTTAAAATCGGTTCAGATTTAGATATAGCCCCCATATATATGTTAGCCCCGATTTGACATGTAAGCGCTGTAAAAACTTTATTTTATATCCGATCAGTATGAAATTCGGCAGGAAAAGGTTTCTTATTACATGAATGAACTCTGTTATTTTGGAAGAAATCGGTTCAGATTTAGATATAGCCCCCATATATACATTACCCCCGATTTGACATATAAGCGCTGTAAAAATGTTATTTTATATCCGATCAGTGCGAAATTCGGCAAAGAGAGGTTTCTTATTAAATGAAGGAATACTGCTAAATTCGGAGAAAATCGGTTCAGATTCAGATATAGCCCCCATATATATGTTACCCCCGATTTGACATGTAAGCGCTGTAAAAACTGTATTTTATATCCGATCAGTGCAAAATTTGGCATAAAGAGGTTTCTTATTACATAAAGGAATACTGCTAAATTCGGAGAAAATCGGTTCAGATTTAGATATAGCCCCCATATATACGTTACCCCCGATTTGATTTGTAAGCGCTGTAAAAAGTTTATTTTATATCCGATCAGTATGAAATTCGGCAGAATGAGGTTTCTTATTATATGAATGAACACTGTTAAATTTGGAAGCAACCGGTTCAGATTTAGATATAGCTCCCATATATATGTTACCCTCGATTTGACATGTAAGCGCCGTAGAGACTGTATTTTATACCCGATCAGTACGAAATTCGACAGAAGGAGGTCTTTTTACATGAATAAGTATTCAGGGAAGATCGGTTCATATTTATATTAAAGCTCCATATATATGTTCCTCCTGATTTGGTATCAAACCGCTATAGAAGTTGTATTTTACTTCCGATCATTACAATCTATATATGGGGAAAAACACGTCAAAAGGCCCACTTTTTTCAATTTTATTCCGATCGCGTCAAAACTTGGTGGGGTTGCAGAAGTACTTTGGGTATGCTATGTGCTTAAAATACAGCTTCCTAGCGTGATACGTTATGAAGATACAGGGTGTCAAAGTTGGAAATTTTGACCATTGTATCTCCCGACTACGTGGGCCGATTTGAATCAACCGTGGCTTATATGGCAGATATTTAGAAACGCACAAAATGTGCATTGATAATTATTTGCAAATATTAAATTTTCATATTTTTTTCTCGCGACTTATGTTTTCCTCGCGATTTTAATTGTGTTCCGCGGATGGGATACTATATGTTTAAACTACAAAAATGAAGCGTATTCTGTTTACTTTATCAATACGAATTTTCGCAATGGGATGAAAACCACAACAAAAGCTATGGAGATTTTGAATGTCAAACCTACTATTTTTTCATTACATCTTTCGTATTATAAAGTGAGTTTATTCTAAGATGTGGACCGGAAACACGATTAATAAAATGTAATGGTGGCATTCTATAGCCAAATACGCCAGAACAACAAAAAAATATATTTCGCAAAAAGTCGACGTCGCATTTTTTACACTGGCCTACAATATTGCACTGGTCAAATCGAATCCTAGCGAGCAGATATCGGACACGATCTCGAAGTATTTTTAGGTTCTAAATCCGAATATAAAATCAAAAATGCAATATATATTCGCGTTTTTGAGATATTGTATTAATTATGTGATAAATATGCTGATTTTACGCTTTTATGAATACAGAATCGCGAAAGACGCACTTTTACAAAAAAAAAAATCAGGTTTCGCAAAATAATCGCTTTCCAATTAATACGAATATTCAAAAACTTTAATAATCGTTAGTCATCTCCGAGATATCTCCCAGGAAACCTAGTCGGAGAAATCGTATTTTTAATATAGCTACAATTGGAAAAGTAAAAAAAATAAAATATGATATCTACGAGATGGTGTAAGATTTTGGGCCTTTATAAAATTTACTTTTAATTCGTTTGATACTCGTTTTAATAGGAAAGCGATTATTTTGAGAAACCTGCAATTTTTTTTGGTAAAAGTGCGTCTGTCGCGATTCTGTATTCATAAAAGCGTAAAATCAGCATTTTTATCACATAATTAATACAATATCTCAAAAACGCGAAAATATATTGCATTTTTGATTTCATATTCGGATTTAGAACCTAAAAATACTTCGAGATCGTGTCCGATATCTGCTCGCTAGGATTCGATTTGACCAGTGCAATATTGTAGGCCAGTGTAAAAAATGCGACGTCGACTTTTTGCGAAATATTTTTTTCTGTTGTTCTGGCGTATTTGGCTATAGAATGCCACCATTACATTTTATTAATCGTGTTTCCGGTCCACATCTTAGAATAAACTCACTTTATAATACGAAAGATGTAATGAAAAAATAGTAGGTTTGACATTCAAAATCTCCATAGCTTTTGTTGTGGTTTTCATCCCATTGCGAAAATTCGTATTGATAAAGTAAACAGAATTCGCTTCATTTTTGTAGTTTAAAGATATAGTATCCCATCCGCGGAACACAATTAAAATCGCGAGGAAAACATAAGTCGCGAGAAAAAAATATGAAAATTTAATATTTGCAAATAATTATCAATGCACATTTTGTGCGTTTCTAAATATCTGCCATATAAGCCACGGTTGATTCAAATCGGCCCACGTAGTCGGGAGATACAATGGTCAAAATTTCCAACTTTGACACCCTGTATCTTCATAACGTATCACGCTAGGAAGCTGTATTTTAAGCACATAGCATACCCAAAGTACTTCTGCAACCCCACCAAGTTTTGACGCGATCGGAATAAAATTGAAAAAAGTGGGCCTTTTGACGTGTTTTTCCCCATATATAAAAATGGTGTGAAAAAAGTATAGTAATTCATCAATTGAGAACGGCTGGACCGATTTGGCTCAATTTTTTTTTTCAGTTCTTCGTATTTTCCTGGAGAAGGTTGTTACGAAAGAAAATTTTGGGAAACCCTCCGGAAAAGTCGGAAAATTGGGAAAATCGAAAATTGCTATTTCTTGCGAGATTCCTACTGTTCCTATCTACTACTCTCTTTTTGAATCCAATTTTTTTATTAATTTTCTATTAAACAAAAAAGTTTTCTATTAAACATATGTACGAGTATGTGCTATTTTTCTTGCTGCAATTCATTCGAGTTTTGCGTATTGTTACACTGATTTCGCGTATCACATCGACAAACGGTACAAGCATTACGATCAATTAAAATTCAACGCGATATTTATCAGTTCGAAAATTTTTTCAGATAATAAGTTTGAGTATAAGAGGTAAGGTTATCTTATTGGATTGCGAGCACTGCAAAATCATAATTTCGGATGATGCACGATGGCGCATAAACGAGCTCTGGAGGCAGTCTTTGTGGCGGCATGTCAAGAAGTTGAAATTGACCACGAACATGAGAGTCGCGTTGCAGAACGACTCATCGGCTCTTGAATTCTCGAAACAACTGTTGGCGCTTGGCAATGGCCAAATTACTGTTGATGTTTCCACTGCATTGATATTGTTCCCGGCAAATTTTTGCGAGTTCACATCGTCGAACGAGGAACTCATCACCAAAGTGTTTCCAAATCTCGATTAGATTAGTGAACGGGCAATATTAGCAGCGAAGAATAAGGACGTCGATAGCATGAATTTTATTATTCAAAGTAAAATCGAACTCGCTTGATGTGCCAGGAGCTCCGCCGCATAATTTACAGCTGAAGGTGGAATCGATCATAATCATGTTGCGGAATCTGAATCATCCGAAATTGTGCATAGTTCGCGGTTGTCCATTATGAAACTGATGGACAATGTGATTCAGGCGACGATCATCAAGGGAAAATTCAAAGGAGAGGAAGTCCTTATCCCACGAATTCCGATTATTCCAACTGATCTTTCATTCCAATTCAAGCGGATTCAGTTCCCTGTACGATTGGCTTTTACGATGACAATCAATAAATCTCAAGACAAATCGTAGGAAGTCTGTGGAATTAATCTCGAATTTCCCTGTTTTTCGCACGGTCATCTGTACGTTGCCTGTCTTCTGTCTTCGTTGTTTGTTGTTTATAACATCGCTCTCTACTGATTTCGATTCCTTTTAAACAAATCGCATTAAAATTTTAACTATCTGTGTTTTATTATCACTCTGGAGTTTATCTGAAGGCGTTATATTGGGGCGAGGCGTAGTTCGCCGGGTCCGCTAGTTTTCCACAAAGATGTTTCTCAATTTAGGAACGAGTATTGCTTAATTTAGCGATTATCGTTTCAGAATTAGATAATATGTTTCTACCCATTTACCAATTATTCCAAATTATTATGGCAATGACCCTTATCGCATTATTAGGGAGGTGTAGGGTATTATATAGTCGGCCCCGCCCGACTTTCTGCCTTTCCTTACTGGTTTGATATAGCCCCCCACATATAGCATCTCCCTGATTTAATTTCTTAACGCCATGGAGACCACAAATGCTAACTTATCAGGCTGAAAATTGGTAACTGGGGTTTATTTATACCCGGAATCCTTCAGACGAACATCGGTAGACATAGGTCGATGTTTTGATATAGCCCCCATACAAAGATATCTCTAGATTTGCCTTCGTAACGCCACAAAAACCTAAAATTTCAACCAATTGGGCTGAAATTTGGTACAGGGGTTTCCAACAAGATGTGTTATTTTGAATCACCCGGTATTTCGGTAGCTGTCACTTTTGAAGTTTTTATTCTTTGACATTTGACAACTAGAAACTACGCCATTACTAAAAATGGAACGATACGCGATTCAACAACGCATTGAAATTCGAAAAATCTAAAATCATCTTGACTGATGAGGCCCATTTCCATCTCGGTGGCTACGTCAACAAGCAAAATTGTCGCATCTGGGGCTCGGAAAACCCAAGAGTTATTGTTGAGAAGCTTCTCCATCCTCAACGTGTGACTGTTTGGTGCGGTTTATGGTCCGGCGGGGTCATTGGACCTTACTTTTTCGCAAATGAGGTTGGATCAACAGTTACGGTGAATGGATTGCGCTATCGAGAGATGATTAATGATTTATTATGGTCGGAGTTAAATCCTAATTTATCACTAAGCCACAAAGAGTTTTATGTATATAGAAATGATAGAGAGTCAAGAAGAGGGGGAGGAGTAGCAATAATCATTAGTAAGAATATTACGCATATGACAATACCCATTGTAAATACATCCTTAATTGAAAACATTGGGGTAAAGGTCGTGACAGATTCTGGGGATATAAACATATTTTCTTGCTATTTTCCAGGTGGTCGGGTTGGCATTGATGGTACACGGAAACAAATGTTTGCGTCAGATATCCACAAACTTAGCAGAAGTGGAAAATATATTTTAGGGGGAGACTTCAATAGTCGGCACCAATCATGGGGTTGTACTAGGGCAAACTGTTGGGGAAATATCTTATATGAAAAACAGGATTCCTACAATTTAAACATCGTGCATCCAACTGAAAGTACATACATACCATCACAGCTAAATCGACAAAGTTCAACCTTGGATATTTTCATCACGAACAGTGTGGAAAACTTTTCCTCGGCTGAAGTAATAAACGAGCTATGTTCTGACCACCTACCCGTTAAAATAACCATGAAAAGTAGATGTGAAAATACAACATTTCAGTATTTAAATTTTAAAAATGCAAATTGGCATCGTTTTGCTGGGTATATAAATAGACATCTTGTCCTCCCAATAGACGACACAATTTCCAACACTGAGCAAATAGACTCAGCTTTAGAACATTTTATTAGAACATTAAATGAAGCAATTGCTGACAGCGTACCTCTAAAACGAAAAAGAAATTTCAACAATCAGTTGCCAAGAAATATTAAATCCCTAATTCGGAGACGCAACTATCATCGTCGAAATTGGATCCGGTATAGGAATACTAGCGACTACTACGAATTCAAGACTTTGAATTCTGTAATTAAATGGCAGATTGAAAAATTCAGAAATTCGTCATGGAACCAATTGTTATCTTCTTTAGACAAAGGGTCTCGTCCCTTCTGGAATTTAACGAAAATTATTAGGAAAAAGTCTCCGAATATTCCAATTTTGAAAGACGGCAATTTACGATTCTCCACTACTAAAGAGAAATGTGAACTATTAGGTAAAACCTTTTCAAATAACCACACCTACTCTGCCGGTTTAACAGACCCTACAACGGAGATTGAAATAAGAGACACTATTTGCGTATTTAATTTCAACTCGGAGCGAACTCGGGGATTTACAACATACGACAATATTGCTTCTATAATTAAGTCACTAAAAGCCAGAAAATCGCCTGGTATAGATGGCATTAATAATATTTGCCTCAAATCCCTTCCGAGAAAAGGTATACTTTTTTTTGACTATTTTTATAAATTGCTGTCTTAAGTTAGGTTATTTCCTTGACTTATTTAAAGAAGCGAAAATCACAGCAATTAAAAAACCCAACAAACCCTCATGTTCCGCATCCTCATATCGTCCCATTAGCTTATTGTCTTCCATAAGCAAGGTGCTAGAGAAAGTAATAAAGGAACAAATAACATTTTGCCTCCTCAACAGTTTGGGTTTCGCAGGGAACTTAACACTATTCATCCCTTAGTTAGAATAAGAAATATTGTCAAGTCAAATTTTGAGCAACAAAAGTCCACCGGCATGGTTTTATTGGACATAAAAGCTGCTTTTGACTCTGTATGGCACCAGGGATTGATTTTTAAATTAATTAAATTAAATTTTCCTCCATATATTATAAAAATTATACGAAACTTCTTACAATTCAGGTCATTTAGGGTTCACATCGGATCTATTCATTCAAGGTTATTTAGCCAAAATGCGGGATGCCCACAGGGATCTTGCCTATCACCAGTGTTGTATAATATATACACAGCAGATATTCCGAATATTGAAAACTGTAATATGTCCATATTTGCTGACGACACAGCAATCTTATGTTCAGGTAAATTATCTTCCGAAATTGTTTCCAACCTGCAAGTGGCACTCAGAAAATTATTCGAATATTTCACTAAATGGAAAATAGCAATAAACTGTGAAAAAAGTCAAGCGATCTATTTCACCAGGAAACGGAAAGAATGTTTTATTCCTCAAAGCAACATAAAAGTTATCAATGTAGATATAAAGTGGGAAAAAAATGTTAAATATTTGGGTGTAATTCTAGATTCCAAATTAATATATAAGGATCATGTATCATACATTGTCAATAAATGTAATATCCTTATTAGAACTCTATATCCCTTCATTAATAGATCATCTGCTTTAAACATCGAAAATAAAATGATAATATTTAAATTAATATTTCACTCCGTGATATTTTATGCAGCACCTGTTTGGGCAAATAGTGCAAATTGTCATTTAAAACGGCTACAGATACTCCAGAATAAACTTTTAAAGTTAATTTTTAATCTCCCAAGATCATACTCCACTGAACGGCTCCACCAGATCGCAAATGTCGACCTTGTGGTTGTCAAGATAGAAACACTCTAGAAATTTTTACACTAAATGTTCTTATTCAGAATATAATCATATTGTAGAGCTGGTCTCAGTTTAGCGTATTATGTAGTTTTAAGTAGTATATAATGTTTTATCTTATACCAAAAATATCATACAGGTTTTTTTGAAAATTTTTGCCTCCATTTGTTATATTAAAGTTATGAATATTATTTTATGAAACAAATTGTTAAATCTAAGTAGAAGAAGGAAATATCCTTAAACTCTTTGAATTGTCTCTCCTTTAATCATAAGCAAAATTTATATATTATGAAAACAATAAATTGAATTGAAAAAATTATGGTCGGAGTTGGATGGTATTGATCTGGACAACGTTTACTTTCAACAAGACGGCACTACGTGCCACACAAGCAACGAAACCATTGCTCTGTTATGGGAAAAGTTTCCGGACCTTGTTATCTCTCGAATAGGTGATCACAATTGGCCACCGAGATCTTGTGATTTAACACCTTACGACTTCTTCCTTTGGGCCACGTGAAAGATAAGGTCTACGCCAACAGCCCAGCGTCGATTCAAGACCTCAAAGATAGAATTCGTGAGGCTATCGAGGACATAGGGCAGCCACATTGCGATTTGGTTATGGAAAATTTCATGAAAAGGATATGGTCCTGTAAGCGTAGTCGTGGTGGCCATTTGGCTGATGTTGTTTTTCATTATTAACGGCCTTCTTCTTTATTATGAAATAAACATCCGATCATTTATCTCTACACGGAGGAAAATCGCCATTTTTGATATGTTTGAATTCAAATATTATATATTTTTGAACAAATATATTTTATTTGAAAATCAAAAAATTTTGTTTCGAACGCATATATTAATATATTACAACAAAATATATTTGCGAACTGACAGTAACAAATAAAATATGTGTTTAGACACAAACAAAGATATTGTTTAAGAATTCATCCAAATACATTACATTTAAAAAAATATTTTAACTTTGCTGACTGTTAATTTTTAATTTTATTTTTTCCCAAATTTCGTGTTATACTCGTACTTTATAGTTAAAAATGTCGTAAGCAGCATTTTCTTTTGTTTTACAGCACTAATTTTGAATTTATAAATAGTCCAATTGTCAATCCATCAACGCTATTTTTCGTTACCAAAGATTATACGATTTAAATTTTAATAGAATTTTACAAACATATAAAATTTCTAAAAAATTTAACCTTTAATTTCTAAAAAAACAAAATTAAGGCATCTATACATAGCCAAAATATTTAAATACAAATTAATCATTGTTTCGGAAATATTATTTCCTTATAAAAAAACATAAGGATGAAAACATAATTTTGTTTAGACCAACATCCTCCCAAACATTTGTGAGTGTCAAATATTATATATTTGGACTGTACCCTAAACATATGTATGTTTCCAGCAGAATATGTTTGGAACAATATACTACAGAAGCGATTTTTTTCAGCGTGTAGTTTTGTAGTTATGATGGGCACCGACTGTAAAAACGTGGGTTGTGGGAAAAACGCTTAAATGTTTTTATGATGTCCTGAGTCACGTACGAGGCGCGGTGGCTTAGACAGCTGTATCTATAGGGTGATCTAAGTAGAGATACTCTTTTCAATAGCCTTTTTTGGCAGATCAGGTGTGAGTCGTGTCATGCTGTCATGTTATTTTTGTTAAGTATTGTTTGGCATTTCATCATGGAAAGACTGAACAACGTTTACAAATTATTCAGTTTTATTATCACATAATCGTTCGCCAATTGTGCTAAGTCAATTTTTTTTAAATCCAAAAAAACACTTTCCAGTCGACCCACGACCTTGACACCCATGAGTAATATTTTATTCGTTAAGAGCTATCTTTTTGCCATTGACCGATTCCCGATCCGACGTACCGGAATCATCGGTCCATATTTCTTCAAAAATGATGCCGTGAGAACGTAACCGCCAATGGCGACCGTTATCGTGCCATGATAACCGACTATTTGATGCCTGAAATTGAAGCTCGTGACTTCCCACACATCGCATCAATCAATGGATTTATTGAGAGAACACTTCAGTGAGCAGATAATTTCACGTTTTGGGCCGGTCGATTGGCCACCAAGATCGTGTGATATCACACCGTTAGACTCTTTCCTGTGGGGATATGTAAAGTATAAAGTTTATGCGGACAAAGCCGCTCCGATTCAGGCCTTGGAGCGAAATGCTCGAACGAGTCATCGAAAATTGGACTCAAAGGATGGACCATCTGAGACGTAGCCGCGACCAACATTTGATCGACATAATCTTCAAAAAATAAATGCCAAAGAATGTTTTTTCAAATGATAATAAACATTCCCCATCAAATTTGAATTTTCTGTGCTTTTTTCTTTAAAAGCCTTTTTCTAGGGAACCTCGAAATGGATCTATATAAGAGGTTCTCCATTCAAAAAATAAAATAAAAAAAAATAAAAGTTTACAAACGTTTAATGCCAGCAAATTGAGGTACGAAAAAAACTTGTAATCCGTCTGCCCATGATCGTTTTTGAAGAGATATGGACCAATGACTCCGCCGGCCCGTAAAGGGCACCAAACAGCAATTTTCTGTGGATGTAATATTGTCATAAGGAAATTGTTACGAATTTTACATTTTTTTATTATGACAACTCATTTTTAAAGAATTTATTATATAAGAATAAAATTAAGACAATACTCTTGAAAATTTAGTTTTTACTAGTTTTTACTATTAAACATATTAAAAATCTAACATTTTCGCTAGTTATTAGTTTTAATCCAAAACCACGCAAAATTTTGAAATTCAAAAAAAAATAGTATTATACTTTCTGTCAAAATACTTTTGTCGCTCACAGTAGACTACTTTTGATATGAATTATGAGAATTATTTGTGCCGGGTAGTGATTCCAAGTGTTAGATAAAAGAAAACACAGATTTATAACAAGCCGAGAGTTGAAAACATAGCGCACACCACACCACACTCCTCCCAACTCAATGCCCTTTAACAAATCATGCATATACTTAATGCTTCTTTCCCAAGTACTATTCTTCCTCTCCCTTCATGCTCATCCGCATATTGTCTAAATTTCCTCTCTTGCAAACAAATAGAAATGCGGAATGAATGGAAGAATTTTATTGTATTTGTTGTTGTTTTTGCTTTTCATTTGTTATTACGACCAGGCTAGAAAAAATCGATTTGTAATAAAAAGAAATTGCTATATGAGAGATTTTGTAGATATCATCTCTATGTGTGTGTGTGTGTAAAATTACAAATTGAGTATTCTATAAATGTCGGTTAGGCAGGGCAACAAAAACAAATCGCTAAGTAAGCGTGTTAAGAAAATCCGAATAATTAACATAAACTGATGTGATGTGCTTACTGTAAGCAGATGACCAACTAAAACAATTACATAGTGTTTATTTATTTGCAATTATCAAAAATAAATCAGAATCACATTCTTTCTAATTACAACAAACAAACAACAATGAAAAACATTGATGTGCAATATTTCTTTGCTTTTGGGGGACAATCATTAAATAAATAATTATTTTGCTTTCACGTAATAAATTCTAAGCTCCTGTTAGCTGTTATAGCAATTGCTACATTGATACATCTGGTGTTTACATTGTTCCGCAAACCGGGTGAATGGAATAAATAAACGAAATAAACTTTTGGCACGCACGAATGTGCTTACTACTGTTCTTGTGCTTTACGATACATTTTTCTCTGTTGTGTATATTTGAGTAGATTCCCGTAATCTATAGTTAATCAGCTGATTCATCCATCACATTGTCACAAATTTTCCACTAACTTAATTTTTTTACAATTGCTTTTGTGCGATTATGGAACTGAATAATTATCAGGTTTCAAGAATAGCTACATCTACATTTATTTTACTAAAATAAATAAAGGGCTACTCTAATATATACCAACTGGTATATATAGTGCTATAATGGAAAATTAAATTCACACAGTTAACTATAAAGGAGATTACAAATAATTGCACACATTTGTCAATCATGGATTTCATGTAAACTATAGAAATGTGTTATTTCGGAACTCTTAAACCCCGATATTAGATATATTTAAACTATAAAATATAACATAAATTCCGTTGCACCAAAAAGAAAACACCCTGTACCTGTACGTAAAGACACATTTTTAGCAAGGAAAGGAATTTAAAACAACTAGTATATTCCTTTTTACGGGAAAGCACAGAATGCAATTCATCTGCAAATTAATCTAATAAAAATTAAAGGGAAACATTAAATTGGTTTTTTATTTGGGTAAATCAATTATTTAATCGCATTTTCAGTTCAAAACATAATTTTAATTTACTTATTTTTACTTTATTTAATTAGTATAAGTAATCCAGATGGGAACAACTTCTTTAATAAATAGTACACTTTTGTTTACAGAATCAAGCAAATTTTATTTGACTACACAAAATACCTATTTTACTCTGCCAAATTTCGTTTGGTCAAAAAAATGTGTTTGAGGATAATAATTTTCTGATTCAGCAAAGTAAATTTTAGCTCCTGTAAAGGAGAAGTGCAGTTGTCTAAAATTTCGTTCATATGTCCACATGAACGAAATTTTTTCTTTGCCTGTATTACTGTTTTGAAGGGACAAATTCCGTTTGAAATGTTGCCACAATATTCTAAACAATATTTCGTCCTATGAAATCTAAATTGATGATTGATTACACCGTGTGACCAAATTGAACAAAAATCAATGATCATGAAAATGTCTATATAACTCTGAAAGCTGTCAAGAAACAGAACAAAACTGTATACTCAGTTTTTTATTTTCTGATGTTGGGCACTTTAAAATTATAGTTACTCCGGGTTGAGATTGAGATTGAGACTGAATGCTTTGGAAAATACGTTTTTTAGATGAAAGAACGAAATCTTTCTTTAGATGGATGTAAAAATTACAAAACTGTTGCAAAGGAACAAAACATTCCTTTTTAAATTTCGCTTCAAATGCAAAACGATGTTATTCCTTTAATATTAGAGAAAAAACTTCAGACGTGTGAATAATATTTGTATATATCTTAAAATATTACTCATACGTCTTGTGTTTAAAAAAGTACAAATAAATTTCAACCTTAGGGGGGTAACGCTAATTCGTACAAAATAAGACACACTTTAGAGATTTTTTTATGACTACACAGTTAAAATCTTTTGATTAAAACCAATGGTATATTATAGTATCATTTTCCAAGTATGTTGTGTAAAAAATTTATAAAGAAAATATAAAAAAATTTGGCAATGCAACAATTATTCAGACACGTCTCGGAAAAAAGTTGATTGGTTGTCCATAATAACGCGGTGATGGATCATCTAAAATCCAAAAACTAAAATTATTTCGTTAAATAATCGTTTTCGCTAGGTACCACTAAGAGGGTTTTTCGTAATTTCTATTTTTCAATTTTTGGGAACAATGAAGTAAAAAACGCATTTTTTTTTTAAATAATCGGCTAATTTGATGCGAAATTCACCTTTTCCATTGAACAGATCCCGTATAGTATATTTGCCGCTGATTCTTGTATCTATCTTGTTATTGTATAATGGCATCGACTTTGAGCACCGATTTCTTTTGCGTTTTCTTCTCCTGATTAATTGCACCAAGCGTGTCCAATCAGATTTTTTTCAACATTTTATATAATTTGTAGATGCAATTCAATTATTCCCATATTTTTACACGACATAATGTGCAAGGCACGGCACTATCAACGCGTACATTTAGCTATTGAGTCTCACCAACAGAGATATAACCATTTATGGGTCAATTTATCATTTTCATCATGCATTGTGTGGCAATCAATTGGGATTATTTAAAATACAGTATTTCCATGCTATCACTAGCATTCAAGTCATCTTTCTATGTCTATTAACACATTTTCATCAACAAATTCGAATGCTGAATTTGCACTATTGGATAATACGAGCGTTCTCAGTTGTTATTGTTGTTGTTGTACCCCAGTAATCAGGGCCGCCACCAAGACATTCTCCCACATCAAGGGTTTTTTTTTCTTTGTGTCTCATTTTGGATGTGACTCACTTTGTTTTATGCGGAAATGTTAATGAAATGTCGGTGGTAGACAAAATGAAATAAACCACCAAACAAAAGTATGTCCGTCTGCCCTCACATAAGCTTAACAATAACGCGAAAACCTCACGTTAAGATACAACTAAACCAGTGTTCGGCGTAAAGAGAACGTGCCAAAATTGTGTCTGTATTGGTGTGTTTGCACTGAACAAAATTGTTGGTTTTGTTATTATGTGCTGTTTTATACAGAGTGGAAAATTATTTTTTTACTGACTAAGTATAATGTGAATTGGTGTGAACGTTTTAATAACGTAAATGTTGCAAATTAGAATCAAAGTTTTTATTTTAAAAGAATTGAAAAAAATATTTTAATTAAATAAAAATAATTTTCATTCCAGTTGATTACTACAAATGATTTCGACAAACAAAATTTTATTGATTAAAATGAAAAATTTTACAAATATTATTAATGTACAAGTTTATTTTTTCCGTTGAAAATATGTGAATGGTTTAATAAAGTAAATGTTGAAAATTCAGTTTATTAGTCCTTCATTTTTAAATAGAAGTAAAGTTAATGTGCAAGTTTATTTTTGCCGTAGATTAAAATTTTAAAAATATGAATGTTTTAATAAAGTAAATGTTAAAAATTCATTAATTAGTCCTTAGTTTTAAAATAGAAGTAGAACATTGTGTTATGTAATTGTCACATTTTGTCATATGCCGATTGCACATTTTGATGCTCAATATTTGCTCCGCTTTGGAAATATGTATAATTTCTCAGTGTACCAACTTTCCGATAAAAAGCGACATAAACCTGCTTTGTTGAACGCTGATGAGCGACTGACACATTTTTTTCTAACTTTTGTGCTCTTTGTTATGCTGTTCGTGTTGTGTACGTGTGAAAACCCGATTGCGTTCGGGGCTCGGCCTAACCAGCCGCCGAACACTGAACTAAACAAAAATAAAATCGAAAAATGCTCTCTTTCTCTCAACATACGCGTACTACTACTACTCAAAATATCTATCAATCGCTTCTACCGCACCTACCCACTTATATACATAGATTTATAAGTGGGTTGCTTTGGACTATGGTGCGTTAAGTGTTATTTGAAGTTCCTTCCGGTTAAGAATTGCACTTCGATATTTTATTATACGATACGACAGAGGTGTTTGTAACCAATTCTTTTTCTTCGTCATAATTTATAGACACTGCTCGGCGTTTTCACTTCGTTCAAGGGAATTTTTAGTGAGAGCATTTACTTTACTCATTATTTGTGCGATGGATTTGTGTTTGTGAGAGTAATTGTTTGTCATGTGCTGCGTTTTTAACTTTAACCGCTTAACACTCACATGCAGATATGTAAGTTTGTTTGTTAGAGAAGGCTCTCTTTGAGATTTGTTTTCTCGCGCTTTTTTTATTGTATATAGCTAATTTAAAGAGATGTCCGCAGTTTGGCCCCTTTTGTATAAATAAAAACAAACGTAAAACGATTGATGTATACAAATTGGAAATAATAAATTAATCATTTGCAATAACTGTTGTGAATAATTGATTTTTCAGTTTTCACTTGTTACTTGCATATTGCACAAAAAAATACCCACCAAAAATATGGAAGAATAAATTAGATTTCGGAGCATAAACTGTTTGGCTATTTTCCCTCATTTTAGTAGAGGAGGTTATACTTACACGCTGAAAAAAAACGCTTCTGTAGTATATTGTCACAAACATCTTCGGCTTGAAACATATATATGTTTAGGGTACATTCTAAATATATAAAATTTGGTACACACAAAAATTATTTTTTGCGAAGATGTTGGTCTAAACAAATCTCTGTTTCCATCCTAATACGAGTATTATTTGGGAATATTAAATCCGAAACAAAGATTTATTTGCATTTAAGTATTGTGAAAATATACCGATACCTTAATTGTGTTTAGTTTATCAGCAATTCAAAGTTATTTTTTTAGAAATGTTTAATGTTTCTAAAAATATTTTATAATTGAAATCGTATAATTTTGAAAATTGGTCGAATGATTTTCAACTAATGATGACTTGGAATATTTAGACATATCTCATTTTATATTTCTAAACAACAATAGTTAATGCTGCATATGCCATTTTTAATTGGGAGGTACAATTCGAAATCAGGGAAAAGTTAAAACTGAAGTTCGAAATGTCAGCAAAATTCTGAAATTTTTTTTTTAATATAATATATTTGGAGAAATTCCTAAACAATAATTTTATTTGTGTATAAACACATATTTTACTTGAGAAAATTAGTTTGCAAATATATTTTGTTGTAATATATTAATATATGCGTTCCAAATAAGTTTTATTGATATTCAAATAAAATATGTTTGCTCAAAAATACATAATATTTAAAAATTTGTGTTCCAAATATATTTTCTTTCTATTCAAAGGCGATTTTGCCCCTTGTATATATCATTTGCTACGGGCCAAAAGTGTAACACATCGAAGGAGGGAGTGTTCTAAAATATTTTTTATCTTTGGGTATTTGCTCAAAATATTTTTTGTTAATATACAAATATAATATTTTTGGGAGTCCCTACATAAATTCATGCTGGTTTAGACGATGAGTTTCAGCAAACAGAATACAACTTTAAATTTCGTATTTATGTATATAATAATTTTCAATATATTATTTTCGCATTCATTCTGTAGTAAAGGGAAAAGTCAATTTGTCCCTTAAATTGTTATTTCTTGCTACTTTTTCTACCTCCAGCCTTCGTATAAGCCAACCCACTCTTTGACAATTAGTATCACACATAGGAATGTATGGAAATGCCGCAATCCGGTTGACAAGAAATGTGTAGACTTCTATACTGATTGTCACAAACTTAATGATATGTCTGTTCTAGGTTGTACTCGAAAAACCTAGGTCTGATGAATGTAGTTGTTTACCAGACAAAAATGTTGACTTTGCTATAAGGGAGGTAGTAGAATGTCTAAAATATAACAATTTAACAAAGCCACTTCCCACACATCGCATCAATCAATGGATTTATTGAGAGAACACTTCGGTGAGCAGATAATTTCACGTTTTGGGCCGGTCGATTGGCCACCAAGATCATGTGATATCACACCGTTAGACTTTTTCCTGTGGGGATATGTAAAGTCTAAAGTTTATGCGGACAAACCAGCTTCGATTCAGGCCTAGGAGCAAAACATCACGCGTGTCATTCGCCAGTTACCAGTCGAAATGCTCGAACGTGTCATCGAAAATTGGACTCAACGGATGGACCATTTGAGACGTAGCCAACATTTGATAGACATAATCTTCAAAAAATAAATAAATGCCAAAAAATGTTCTTTCAAATGATAATAAACACTCCCCATTCAATTTGAATTTTCTGTGTTTTTTCTTTAAAAAAGTAGGGAACCTCGAAATAGATCACGCTATATAAGATGTAACATAGCAATTTGTTCACATTTTCTCGAGTTACGGCGGAATAGAAATTATCTTACAAACGCGAAAAAATTTTAAAAAGTTGTCGACCTTATTTTATTTCGCTTTTTGTTAGTTTTAGAATATTTCTAAATGGGCTTTCAAGGTCATTGTTTTTATGCAAATAAAAGACTTTATTTCATATTTCACATCCTACGTTTCGTTGGGATTTTTCCAACATCTTCAGGGATGAATTTTATTGAAATCTGGCAAATACATATGTATATATAAAACAGAAAGAGGAATTAATAGTAGCCATGATACGTTTAACACTATAAGAATACTTCCCTTACATTTAATCTTTCGTCATATTATTTTAATTATATTAGTTTTCCGAAGTCTTTTCTTGATTTCTATTTTGCACGTATCGATTGATATTAATTTTATAATCGCGATAATTACAAAAAAATCAGGAAATTAAATCAAATTCCTATCGTTCGTCACTGACAGCTACTCGTTATCTAAATTGCTAAATTAGCAACAACTTTTTAAATTATGCATCGATTTTTTTTTGAAATGGACCTCTTTTTGTTTATGACCGACCAGACTTTACGATAATTGCATTTTTATATGTTTTTATGAGGTTTTCATTTAAGATATCGTCGAAAGTTTGAGTAGAATTTAATTCCTTTATTATTTTTATTTTTAATTAATTTGATTTATATATGTAAGAATTTTGTAGTATTTTTAGCCATATATGGCCTTATGGCTTGGGTATGAATTGGAATAAATAAATAAATAATAAAATAAAAAATAACCCCTGAACGGATGGAAAATGGTATTGTATGAAGTCGAAGACTACTTAGTTTTGAATTCTTTAAAAATTTCCTGATCCAGTTCGGATAAACGGTTCTCTAGCTGTGCCAAAATATGTGGTTCAACATAGTTAAGTTTGGAAAAAACCATATTGGTACATATCCCATTCTGATACTTCCAACAAAATTTGTGAAATTCATACAAAAATAATTTTCCTAGTATAAGTATTTTCGATAAATTTTACAATGACTTTATCGTGCCAAATAATAAGCAACATTTTGCTACAACACACAATACCAAATGCATATATTTTAATATTATGTTTCCCTGAAGTTAAAGCTAAGATATATTTCAGCCGGCTAGTCGACTGTGATTTAATTAAGCATTTGTTGAAATGGAGCTACAGTTTTTCAATAATTTTTTGCTGAAAAATGTGGGTAGTATTAATGATAATAATATTGTATAAAGTCAAATGGTTTTGCCTGTGATTTGACCTACTTACTATATAATGATTAAACCAACTTTTGTTCTCCCAATAAAATCTGTGAACAAATACGAGTATCTCAAACGTTTAAAGCGATGGAAACAATTTTATTTGATGGATTTGCCGTTTTAAAATTACAGAAAAGAAAAGACAAATAATTTGAACTCTGCATGTATTATAATTTTGTATATATCCTAAGCATTTTGAAATATAATGCCGGCAATTTGCTGTGGCTTTAACAAATAGTTAATCCTTTTGGTAAATAAAATCTGCGCGAGAGACTTTTCTCTTCAGTCCTACATCGCTAAGAAGCTTTAGGTATTCCCACATACTTTATGAACACAAGCATTTTATTGTTAAACGTATATACATGCATACATATGTATATGTTTGTATATGTGTGTACTTAATCCTTAACCGCATTCACTAATCATTATTATTTTCTTATTTTTCTGTTTTTCTTCTACTTTTTCTGTTGCACCTCTGTGCGTATGTGTGTATGTGTATCTGGTGTCCCTAACAGTTATTTTGAATCCATGCGATTTTGATTATCTTCTAACAAAAGGCAACAATAATACTCCAGTGGATCGTAGTTCGTTGCTATTGAAATTTGATCCACTACTCGGTGTGCCAGTGCCAGTCAATCAAGGACAGCAACCGACGTCGCAGCAGCAACAGCAATTGCACTTACAAATACCCACTAATAATCTCAATAATAATCCTTGTCTAAGTCCAACCATTGAAGAGGACGAGTTTAACGAAAGTACAAATCGTTCATTTGTTGTAGATAACGCCAGACCGTCACTGAGTGGGGGCCGGGCAGGACCTGCATTATCATCAAGTGCCAAATTACTAAAGGAACGGTCACAAGAAGTCAAACAACAGTTGCAACAACAGCAACAGCATAGTCAACAAATCAAACGTCAATTACCACAACCAGGATTTAGAGTAAGTAGCTATATTACACCCAGTACTGTACCTTATAACAATGCCGCAAAGGGCAATTATTTTCGATTTATAGTCATTTCATTGACATTTTTTCTTTTATTCTCCCACCCGCTTTGATTCTTTCCCCTCAGAAGAATGCCACAATGAGTGTCGATGTGATTAAGGATATGAGTCTAGATAATAACGATTGCAATAAAACATTTGAAAATTCAAAGTAAGTTTTAGTTCGTTACAGATCATTTTTATTCTTCCTTAATTTTATGTTTGACCTTAACCTTATTGTTGTTCTTATTATTTTCTTTGTTCTACAATAGTTCCACACAACCCGATGATAAACAGATCAACTATAAAATGGATGAACTTGAAAAGAAAGTCAAAAATGAAGTGTAAGTGTATCTGCATCTACATATGAATATACATATTTTAGATTTATCATTCTTTAGCTATGCGTAGGTGCCCGTATTTCTAGGCCAATATGGCGAACAAAGAAATTGTTTCATAACTTTAAAGGCCGTATTGATTCTTGTGGCAATAAAACTGAAGAAATGCCAAAAAAAACAGGCTTACAGCTGATTTTCTAGGTTATATACAAGAGAAACATATGCATGAGGAGTAAAAGAATAATTATAAAGATTCGACAATTCCTATGTGGAAGACAAAATATCGTTTTCGTGTCCAACTGATTAAATTGTTCTTCATATAGAAAAACTCTGAAAATTTTTTTTATCCTTGGTACTATAAAATGCACCATGTTTAGGGAAATCAGTCGTTTCTTATCCAGTTAACTGATTGGAACATCAATGCATTATCTTATAGGTTAGGTTGTATGAGTAAGAAGTTCCATGTGATACCAGAGGGAAGGATAAAAAATATGAAATTTTCCTAGTCCCTCCCATTGAACCAATGGCTGCCACCCTAACCTAACCTGCCTTTGCTTTTATATATATAACTCTACAGAGTCTTTCTTTTTCTTTATATTCGGAATGTTGAGCTTGAAATTCAGTTTATTGTGTAACCGAGATGTTTTAGTCTTTAAAAGGAATTTCCGTGCCCCTAATTTCCGTGCTTCTGTAGCATTTACTCCAAGCTCGTTTTCCTCATCCCACTTCAAAGTAATGTGAACGGCATTCTGAAGGATGACCCTGAGTAGACATACGAACTTCCCCCAAATAGCTATTATCTGCATATGCGACTAACTTCCCAAAAATACTGTTCACGGCAAGATAGTTTGGAGAGGACATTATCGTGGAATAATAAACAAATCTCAATAGAATTACTAAAATCTTATTTTGTCGGAATAAGAAATTGACAACATTTGCAATTAAATATATCTTAAGAGAACTAAACAGTAAAGAAAATGATCCATTCCATCATTTGTATTACACCCGAATACATTAAGAATTCTTTTATACAAAATCGTAATAGTCAATCAACCCCTATACATGTTTTATTCGTCTTCGTTTGCGTTTACTTCAATGAAAGCCGCAACATGTATGTATCTAATGTAAGCCCATTGATTTTGTTTGTTTATTTATTTTCCATCTGGTTCTTCTTGTTGTATTATTTGCCATCGCCTATTTTTTATTTTGTTAATCAATAGTTTTACTATACATATCTCCGTGTTCTAATACACACACTGTTTCCTTCGCGTGTGACATGTTGCTTGACAGAAACCTTGAATATGTCAAATAGTTCAAAGAGCGCTGATCAGAGAATGGATGAGTGGAATCTATGAATAATAGCCAAGGGATGAAAGTTCTAGTTTTATAGTGTGTGATAAGATAATTGTGTTACATTTTAAGAAGCTTTGTGAGACATTTACTCTCTGAAGGACTTCTACAGAAAGGGTCACAAAAATATTAATGGTCTTCTTACTGGTTGATTCTTGGAAATACAAATCATTGTCTATATAATTAGATGGAAGCCACAGATGAGAAAACCAATTATTTGCTAGATGTTGAGATGATATAAAGATATAATTCATTCGTTTTCGATTGTTAGTTCGTTCCTACTTGAAGAATAAGGTGAAAAATTATATTAGATCTATCAAAAATCCTAAGAATTTGCTCAGGTATCTGCCTCTCAAAATGGTAAACATAATCGCCCTCCAATATATAGAACAAACATGTGTTAGTTGTGGTAAAATATTAGAATTTGATTGAGATTTGCTATCAGTCGTCGTCCATTCATATTAATTAATTATTTATTTATTATGAATTAAAATGTTACTCGAATTAAGCTTGTAGGTATGTATATCGATTTATGACCCTTATCAACTAATTGTATTGGGCACCTACTGCTCAACGGCCTATTCAGTCTTGACCTCCTATTTTACAAAACAATATAGCTGTACCTACAATTTATACCAGCTATTGACCTTCCGACTAGCACTCAAATATAGATAGAAAGATTGTTCGTGACATGACCTTTGTTTTTTTTCTGTTGATTGTAAGTGACTCATTATTGGTTTCCCATTTTGTTCTTTTTTGTGGTTTGCTGCAAACCATGTGCAAGTACATACATATGCACAATTTTCATTTTTCAAATTGACAGAAAACTTGTTGATTACAACGCTAATGTATTATTATTTCATTGCCAAAAAACTAATATCTATTAATTTTTCATTATTTTTCTTTGCAGTCTCAAAACTGAGGATATAGAGAAAAAACTCAAAGATGCTGAACAAAGGGAAGAAGCTTTAATAAAACGTATCACAGAAAAAGACAAAACGGTGGCGAAAATGAAGTATGTTTAAAATTCTTTAACAACAAAAACTATTTAATTTGTTGAATTTTTCCTGTTTTTAATAGTGGTGTGATTGAAGCATATGAAAAGGCCATAGCAGAATTAATTGCCGAAAAGGAACAGTTAATACAAAATTATGAAAAACAGTTGGCCGAAGTGAAGGCCGATCGAGATTCAAATTATCATCATTTAACATCACTGGAAACTACATTTTCGGATTTGCATGTGTAAGTTGAAAATAAATCGTTCATATATTATTTATTTACCTAATAAAACTTTTTTTTCAAATTATAGAAAATATGAAAAGAGCAAAGAAATGACCTGCCAACTAAAAGGAAATGAAGAAAATCTAATAGCAGAAAGTCGTAAAAATGCAGAAAATCTGCGATTACAAGAGCAACGATATGATAAAATGAAAAATCATGCAATGCAACAATTGGAAATGTGAGTATTAAATAAATAATTCTATAAATATGATTAGTTGGCGGTTAGTAGTTAGGTCCAGGGTTTGAGTAAAAGTGTTATGACAGGAATGTTACTTTTAGGGGAAAAAGTTTTACTTTGAAAGAAATCATAAAACATTGCTACACTTGGAATTTAATTTAATCATACAATGACTCAAATAATGGAAAGTAATACAAAATAGATAAACTTTTGACACTAGCGTATGATCGATAAAAATTTGAAAGTTTACAAAACGTATACGTTTTATGTAGAATTAACAATACGTATACGTTCAACTGAATATGGTTATGGTACCTGAATTGAAATTGATTAATACGAGTTTTTCACTTCAAACATTTTTATTTCATTTCATTTATTTCGTACAAACTTGTAATTCAAAGCCATCTGGTCAATTAAACATAAATTACAATATGCATATAACTAAACCTTTTAACTTTAATATTAAAAATACAGATTGGGTATACAGAAACGTATTTAGGGTAACTAAATAGGTACTCAGTTTGCGAAACAAACATAAGATAAATCCTAATATAAGAACAAATTTATAAAGTGTTCCATAAAATAGAAACATTAATTCAAGATTTTTACGTAACTTTAGTTAAGCGCAGTTTTGCATAACAACAAATAAAAATGTTATTGAAAGTGGTGAAGTAGCCTATTGAAGAGTGTAGGGAGTGAAATGCTAAAATTGTTCATATCATTAGGTAATGAATTGTAAAGTCGTGCTACTCTTACTAGAAACGATTCATTCATTAGGTGGACAACCCTAGGAATAAGTAATTGATTTCTAGTAGTTGAATGACAAAACACCATCGATTGGCCCAAAAAAAGGGGAGACTGACAGTTTATAAAAAAACAGAAGTAACCGTAAATTTACAAATGCATAAGGGCGTCACATGAACACGCCGGTTCAGTCCATATAAATACCGCGCCACCCCATTTACAGCCGGATGTACTAAATGCAAGTTACCCTGTGTAGTGCCAGAATATACTTCTAAACAGTATAGAACTGTGGGTAATAGCTATCCATGTGCCAGCCCCTCTTTAACAAAAAGAGGCAAAGACAAATCGGTACCATAAAGATTTTTTTAGCGAAAAATTTATTCTTGAAATTAGCATATTGATGTGCTGTCCAAAACTCAATTTATCGTCTAGCTGGACACCCAAGCACTTTAACTCACGGACAAATTCAATATCAATACCGTTATATTTAACGCGGATGTTGTTATGGGCGCTGGAGGAAGTCTTTCGATTTCAACGGATTCACGTTCAGCTTGTTAAGCGGCATCCACGCAGAGTTTCCAAAACCAAATCAATCTTAGATTGCAGAACTATTGAGCGCCGACAGTCACCTTTAAAAAATAGCTGAATATCATCAGCAAAGGCATGGTACACACCAATGCTGTAACTGGGAAAAAAGATCATTAATAAAGTAGAATAAAGTTATAACCAGTAAGGAAAGGCAGAAAGTCGGGCGGGGCCGACTATATAATACCCTACACCTCCCTAACAATGCGATAAGGGTCATTGCCATAATAATTTGGAATAATTGGTAAATTGGTAGAAACATATTATCTAATTCTGAAACGATAATTGCTAAATTAAGCAATATTCGTTCCTAAAGTGAGAAACATCTTTCTGGAAAATTTTAATGATCGGAAGTTAAATACAACTTCTATAGCGGTTTGATACCAAATCAGGAGGAACATATGTATGGAGCTTTAATATAAATCTGAACCGATCTTCCCTGAATACTTATTCATGTAAAAAGACCTCCTTCTGTCGAATTTCGTACTGATCGGATATAAAATACAGTCTCTACAGCGCTTACATGTCAAATCGGGGGTAACATATATATGGGAGCTATATCTAAATCTGAACCGATTTTCTCCGAAATTGGCAGTATTCCTTCATGTTATAAGAAACATCTTTCTGCCGAATTTCGCACTGATCGGATATAAAATACAGTTTTTACAGCGCATACAGGTCAAATCGGGGGAAACATATATATGGGTGTTATATCTAAATCTAAACCGAGTTTCTCCGAAACTGGCAGTATTCCTTCATGTAGAAAGAAACCTCTTTATGCCGAATTTCGCACTGATCGGATAAAAATACAGTTTTTACAGCGCTTACATGTCAAATCGGGGGTAACATATATATGGGGGATATATCTAAATCTGAACCGATTTCTTCCAAATTTAATAGTGTTCATCCATATAATAAGAAACCTCTTTCTGCCGAATTTCATACAGATCGGATATAAAATAAAGTTTTTACAGCGCTTACATGCCAAATCGGGGGTAACGTATGTATGGGGGCTATATCTAAATCTGAACCGATTTCTTCCAAATTTAATAGTGTTCATCCATATAATAAGAAACCTCTTTCTGCCGAATTTCATACTGATCGGATATAAAATAAAGTTTTTACAGCGCTTACATGTCAAATCGGGGTTAACATATATATGGGGGCTATATCTAAATCTGAACCGATTTTAACCAAATTCAATAGGGATCGTCCTTGGGCCAAAAAAAATTTATGTGTAAAGTTTCGTCGAGATCGGACCATAATTGCGGCCTGTACTTTGATTACAAGAATACATGCACAGACGGACAGACAGACGGGCAGACAGACGGACATAGCTAAATCAACTCAGAAAGTGATTCTAAGTCGATCGGTATAATAAACGATGGGTCTATTTCTTATCCTTTTGGGTGTTACAAACAAATGCACAAAGTTATAATACCCTGTACCACAGTGTGGCGTAGGGTATAAAAAGTAGAGGCCCCAGTACTGAACCCTGCGGTACAACACTTTTAACAGGCAGAACACTACTACTCCTACCACTAATACAAACTAATTGGCGTCTACCAGTAAGGTAAGAAGTCAACAGAACACCCGCACTACTCGAGAACCCATATAAGTTATACAACTTATTTAAACAACGTGGATTAATCCACTCTATCAATAGCTTTTTAAGATATAAATTAAAACAAGAATATTTTAGTCTGGAAACTTCTAAAAAAAAATGATATTTGGGGCCCTGCTATAGAGTTAAATTCCGCTTGGAAGTGGAATGAAATCCAAATTTGTAGAGCCCTACGAGTTTATTAACGAAATTTAAAAGGGCCCAATAACAAATTATTTATTTTTTCAAAGTTAAAAATGCCTATTTCACACAATTTGCAAAACCAGTTTATAAATCATGTTTGTGTGAATTATATGTATAATTATGTTTGCGTATTATTCTGAAGACCACGTTTTTCTAATGCCAACCTTTTTCATTTTACATATTTAGTCTTTTGCTTTTCCTGTAAATTTTTCAAAAATGATGATTGGCCCTTTTTCGATTCTGGTGACGATATATAAGTTTATGTTTTGTTTACTACAATCATATGTGTCACAAGTACTATAGTATAGTATAGTTAATACACAAAAACGTGTTTTTGATTGTCCCGAATTTACAAATTAGAAAATATATTGATAAATTGGTCACAGCTTCATAGGAAGTAATTTTCAGGGTCAATCGTGCACACCAGTCAGGCACACAGAAGGAAAAGCATATGGTCACAGAAGTCATGTTAAACAACAACAGAAGGATATAGCTCGCTCAATTAACTTAAAAAATTCCTAAAAACATATTTCTGCCTAGCATACTTATGGTATTAAGTCATTCATTCTGTTTTAAATGTTTAGTACGTAAATGATAGTTTCAGTAAATGATATGATATTCCAAGTGAAGTGAGGGTATATTTTATCCACGATGAATAAATGACAATTGTGTGGAGAATTTAGAAGAAGAAGCTATGAAAAGAAATAACAAATTTTACATATTTAGGACATCGCAGTAATACATATTCAGCAGTAGTATGTATATTTATATGGGAATCCTAATCCTCACACTGTCTATTCTCTTATACCCCTTTCAGAGCCAATAAAAAACTTGAATGCCTGACACGAGAGCATGCAATGGAGACAACAAAACTGAAAGCCTTACTTAAGAAAGAAGAAATTGCGCGATCATCCATGAGCGAGCAACTCGCTCAAAAATCTAAAGAGAATGCAGAGCTTGTTAAGATATGTGATGAACTAATTTCGGGCCAAGGAAGTTAAAGAGGAATCCGGGATTGGAATACAATTTCTGTTTAATTGAATTCCTCACCTCACACCTCCTCCAAGACAGAAATGTTAATGAGCGATGATATTTTTTTACATAATACTAATTAATTTATTTAATGTTTTCTAATTTGTATTTTAGTTGCCTAAGCGATGATTTAACTAAAACAAAATAATAAGAAATCTAAAAAACTAAAGCGCACATAGAACAGAAAAAGAACAGCTTTTTGTTTTTGTTTTTTTTTTCTAGAACATCCGGTTGTTGTTTTTTCTGTAACAGACAAACAAAAAAGAAGAAAAAGAGAAGATGAGGGCGCTTTAAATTCTATATACTATATTTAGTTCGCAAAAAAAAACTCGACTCATTAAATATAATGTTATTTTTTAAGTAACAAATAATTGAAAATAAAAACAAAATCTAACTAATACCAATACAAAATAAAATAAAAACAATCTCCACAACAACCAATCATCAAACAACCAACAATTCATTCACAAGAGAAGAGAGTACATATGTAGTAGAAAATTAATGCAATCAACAAAAGGAACAAACACACAGTCCATTTTATTTTACACATACTTATAATTTCTCGTCTTTCATATTTTATCATTTTGTTGGATTAACTTTCATTCAAACTTTATTTTTGCAATGAAAAACTTAATAAATATAAATACCCATAAAGAATTTTTGAAACAGATATTTTTGTTATTATTTCTTTGTGTAAAAATAATTACTTTTCTTAATAAATTATCTTAAAAAATAGTGTTATAGACTAAATTGTTTGCATTGATTGTATTTTATCTAATTTATTTTTTTATTACTTTATTTTTTGTCAGTTGTATTTCTGTTCAATAGTTTTATTTAAAAAAAATAATAAACACAGAAAACAAAAAAATACTCTACTAAAATAAAATAATTAAAATCAAAAGAATAGTAATAAAATGAGAACATTTGATGTAATGTACTAAAATCAGATTGTAAACTATTTTCTGTAATTTCGTGAAGCACAGGCGTTATTAAAAGATTTCGTGACGAAAAAACTTTTGATATTTTGGAAGTGGTTGTTCAAACTAAAATTTAAAATGTCATATTACCCATTTTTGGCTATTTCTGTAAATTAGTTCGAGAATTTATTTTCAAAACTATCGTGGTTATGCACTCTTCAAAATGGCACTGAAGCAATCCACCAGTTTCCGGAAGATTAAGAAAATAGAGGATATTCCGGCAGAGGATATCTGAAATTTCAAGAAACCAAAACATTTTTAGGATTTCAAATGTTGACTTATTCCTATTTTGCAAGTTGGTAAGTTTGATGAATATCACAAACATTTTTTCTTACTAATCGACCATTAGAAAAACGTTTTATAAGATTATACGTTTTTTTAAACTAATAACAAAATCAAGTAGTTGCTACGCAAAAATATCTGGATCTTAAAAGAAATGCTATTGATTCTGAATACAAAAAGGAAATACATTTTAGCTAGGGATACAAAAAATTCACAATTTTCGTTCGATAGTCGACGAAAATCTGTAGATACATTTAAATGTTACAACCATTTAAGCAAGACTTCTCAGTTCATATCGCTACAAGTCTAGTATCTATCATTTGAAACCTTTAAAATGCCTATCTATAACAATGTATTAAAATATCCAGTGTTATTGAATTTTACCTAAATCGAAAAGCTGAGTTAACACAAATGATCAAAATCACGTCAGCAAAAAAACTTAAATTTATTAACATGTTTTGGGGGGTCAACCATTTGCGAGCTATACAATACCAACAAAACTTAAAAATATCAACCCGACCTGAGGACGGTAGTATATAGCCAATATCCAGTGTTGTTGAATAAGTATTCTCAGGACCTTTTCCAGGACGGTAAATACGTTTCTCAGAACTCAGCAAAAAAATCCACATTAAAATACATACAAGTGTAATTGAAAATAAATTATTGTGAACCGTTATCATTTTAAAATATAGGGCTTTCTAATAGGGACATAACAATTTCGTATCTTTATGTCAACGCACCCTCAAACATTTTTAATAATCTTTCAGTCTCAAAACGTTAGTCGAAATCAACATTTTCATCATGGTAAAGTTCATTTAAGTGCAACGTTTGGAAATCATTACGGTGGTCGCAACTTTAAGAGCGCTTACTCCAATTTTCGGCCTTAATAATCGTCCCACCAAACAGGCTGTGCGTGCTATAGTGGATAAATTTGAATCCAAATTTTCACCTTTGGATGTTCCGGCTCCAAAGAGACGCCGTACCGCTCGAAGCGACGAAAATATCGCAGCCGTAAGTGTATCCGTTCAAAATGAGCCAAATCAGTCGATTCCACGTCGTTCTCAGGAATTGGGCATCTCTCAAACCACACTGTGGCGTATTTTGCAAAAAGATCTTAGGTTCATCCTTATAAGATCAAACTGACTCAAGAACCAAAGCCACTTGATCATTTGAAATGCCGAAACTTTTCCGATTGGGCTCTGGCAAAGTCAATGTTATGTCCTTAATGGAAAACCTTTTAGATATATATTTGTGAATTTATAAATTAATTTGTTTTAAAATGAATATTTCAAATTATATACTACATCTCATTTTCAATTTTCATCTGTATTTTCGAAATCAGACCATATTTTTTAAGAACATCGCAGATTCGATAAGGTTTCTTTTGACTGAATTATAAAATGCACTTTTCTTTAGTTTTTCATATAATTAAAAATCTGTTTTTGGCGTTCTGGCAACACCGCCGATGTCGGAATATAATCAGGTCGGTCATTTGTTTTGCAGATTATAGCTTAATAATTAACTTGCAATCATTTGGTTCAGGTAGATTCTTTATGTAGCTGGTAATTCCATCCTCTACTATTAACCCGCCATGGTCCGGATCATGGTGTGTACGCAATCCCATCCCTACGTTATGGGGATGTGGCATCCTCACTCGGAAGGGCAAAAAAGTTGATTTAAACTCCTTCGAAGTCACTTCTTGACGTTCATTTTTTAATCGATCAAGCTTAAATTTAAGCATTTATAAATTGGACACATCGGTACATGTTTTGATATGGCCGTCATATCATACAACGTTTTTGAACCGATCGTGTTGAAATTTAAGCATTTGTACTTTATATTTGATTAAATCGTGGAGCATATCTATCGGTCCATGTTTTGTAATGAAGGTAACCGACGAATTCTTGACGTAGTAGATCCTACGTTTTTAACCGATATGCCTGGAATTCAGTCTTATTTAATTTGCAAACTTTTGAAATAAAAAATGGTTTAATATAGCCCTTTAAATTTCTCCGTGCTTTGGCTAACAAGTAATAGTTGAGAGACTTATACTGTCAGCTCCGCCGACATTACTCTTTCCTTACCTTTTTTTGTTACATAGTGCAAGCGGATCGTTTTTCGTAGGAATAGTATCCTTCTGTCTTCTAACATTACATTTATAACCGCACTATTACTTAAAAGGTTCAGAAGTCAATTGTTCAAGCTATATATGCCTAATTTCATTTAATTTCATTTTATTAATGTAATTTAAAGCCATTAGCCCAATTAAAGGTAAATTACAAAAACGACTCGATCGTTATTAAAAATAAAAAGCATAGCTAGACTTTTATGAATTGTAAAATCTACGTGTGTTCATAAAAAGGTAGTTTATGAAAAATTTGGAACAATAACGAATTCTCATGTAATTTTTAACACTTTTATTAAGAATTACGACCGATTTTAGAAACACTCGGGTAATTTTTTGGTTTCGTTTATTATTTTATCAAAAAAAAAATTATTTACCAAAAATAAGTAATTTTTCTGATTGATGTTAAATAACTAAATTTTTGAAACCGTTTCCCTGAAACAAAAAACATTTCAAAGTGAAATGATATAAGAATAGTTTAATCTCATTTTTAGATTTCCAAACAACTGAACTTGCAACTAAATTCGACGTACATTCTGAGTAAAAAATTTAGAATTTGAGATTTTTTTCTTTTTACGAATAACTTTTGTTGTTATGTAATTTTTAAGTTCTTCCTTATAAAATCAGTTTGGGTATTATATTTCCTTTCTTCTGGCGACATGATCGCCCATGTGATGACAATCGCGTGAGTTGAAATCGCAAAACGCCATATTTTTTCCTTTAATGTTTATGGTCATTGAAATTTAATAATAATGAAATGCGTACGTGGATGTTGTAATTATTCTTTATAATTACATAATAATTTGAATCCAATAACACAAAAATGTTTTGCTACAAAAAAATTCAGCGGATCGATTTTGCGTTTTGAAAACGAAATCGCCAATTTTAGGCGAAATGCGATTGTCATCACATGGGCGGATAAGAAAATGATAAATCTGTAGTTTTCGCGGTATTAATATACTGGTATTGACTATTTATGAAATTAAGTGCTATGCTGCATTTAAAAATGCCACTTCCATAAGAAATGCAACGCAAATGACTTTGTTTGATATAATTGGTTAAACGTAAAAACCACAGAAGTACATGAAATAACTAGAAATGGAATATAGTCTAAAATATTAGGAATGTATGTACATAGATAAATATGTACATATGTATGCCAAGCGGAAAATTTGACAATGTTTATTGTCAAATTAAAAGTATAAAATTTGCACCACTATGAATTATTTCCAAACACCTATTCATGTCATGTTTGCAAATATGTAACTACAAATGCAAAACAACTTTCTCCACTCCTGAACCAACCCTCTCTTCTTTTTTTATCACATAGAAAGCAAGTCCAATTAAGTGCACGCCACTTCTTCTAAATTGCCTTCTTTATGGTTTTACATTTGTTCTATATATGTATGATTTCTCAAGAATTTCACTTTCATTTGTATGAAATTCGTCCAAAAAAAATGAAAGTTTGATAATTCATTGTAATTTTCCTGGCAATTTCAACAGAATTTTTTGTGTGGATTAAAAAATTGGGTAAATTGGAATTGCTGTGTACAAAAGTCTATAAAAAACAAAGAATTGTGTGTACATTTCTTTGGCTTTATTACAACTATTATTATAAGTTAGTACTCTTCCTATACTACAAAAACTACAACTTAAACAAAGACTTATTTAATACGAATGATATAAAAAACCTTAAGTTTTAGCCTTAGTAATATTAAACAAAAATAACATCAATAATAACAGCAAACATGCATAACTATATCTCTAATACAGAGGAAAACGAAATGGTTAAATTTTGAACATGAAACAACAATTGTTATTCGATAACAATGGATAGCCCTTTTTAAACTATACTTCACGAAGAAACTTGGAATGTGATAACTATATCGCTCACTTACTTCAAGAGTGAAATAAATCAGTATTGAAAATTGTCAAGATATGTAACTTTAATATAATAGTTTAATATAATAATCCGAAATATGGTTGTTTACTTATAAACTGCATTTCGCTGAGATTAATTATGAACATTTGCAAAATTCTAATTTCTGTAGGGCATCCTCAGAATTTTAAATTTTGGGTTATGATACTCTTAAAGCGAGTTAGCGATACGGTAACGATTTACTCGAAAATTATATTCATCGGATGGTTTCCAATATTTTATATCTAGAAATTAATACATTTTTTCTTCAAACATCTGATATAGAACTGTGAATAAAATTAAATAGGGAACAAAACAATTTTGGTCAATAAAATGGTTTTGGGTATTTCAAATTATGAATTGAATTGGGTGCCATATTTTCCCGGGAGCAAGATATCCAAAATATTTCAATTATTTGTTAATTTAAAAAAAATCCACCTGAAATCCTTCAAGATTTCTTTTTCCAAAAAAGAGATATATATGTATGTATGTAAAAACTTTTGTCTTTTTAATCCTCCATTGAAACTACCATTATCTTATGAATTTAATTACTAACATTAAAAGCAATGTTGTATTATTATAAAACAAAACAATACAAAAAGCTCCATTTCAAATTACAAAAAAGAAAAAAAGAACAGGAAACAATACAAAAAAATCTCCAAGAGATGCACCTCCCTAAAAAGTTGTTAAAGTTGCAAATCAAACAAAAAGACCCCCGCCACAAACTCCAATCTAAAACAAATGTAATCCTGAATGCAAAACGAACTAACAATTAATATAAATTATACAAGCATACATATGTATTTTTTTAGTCAAACTCCTCTAAAAAAAACACACATAGACACATTCACACAAACACTGACTATTTGACTACACATAAAAGGAAAATCCTATATATACATAAATATGTATTTCCTAATATGTATCTCCCATATATGTATATTTTATTTGCTTTTTGTATAGAGGGATTCCCATACATAGGACATTATTTACTGCTTCGAATTTCGACAACAACAATGAACAAGGAGGAAATAGAAAAAAAACTGAAAATATCCTTTAATGCTTGTTTTGTATATGTAATATATATATAATATATAAATGAAAACAAAAAAGGCGTATGTATTAGTTTGGATTTTTAAGGAATCTTTATTGTGAACACAACCAAACAAACACATACATTTACATATACATACATTAACAACCATGTAATTTAGTAATAATTTACTTTCTTAACATTAACAATTCGTATTATGTACTTCTCACATATAGTATGTATGAATGTATGTAGAGGCGTTAGGCATGTGAGCAATAGCCGACATCATATGTATATATATGATGTGAGGGAACGTCATCAATATAGTTTTATTTAAACGAGATTGATTTAGTTGTAAAAAATCGAATAAATCTATGAGACAAAAACTAAAACATGCAAAAGTTGCAATGAAAACAACAAACAAACAAAATATTTATGAAAAGCAGGAGAAACATTAACCCCCAAAAAGAAAAAAGAAACACATTAAAGAGAAAAAAAATACTAAATATAATAAATATTATTACATTATATACTAAAGTCTGTTATGTTGCCTTTTAATTAAATGTAGAGGTTTGCAAAAAAAACTGTTTGTACGAAACTCAAAATTGTAAGTATCACTTGAAGTTGAAATTTTAGTTTTAAAATTGGCCAATTTTAAATTAATTTTTTCCATTTGAAACCGTTTGAGGACTTCTGAAGATTCTATGTAAATGTATTGCCTTCATTTTCCCATTCGAAGCATATTTGATACAATCAGAACCACTTGGATGCGAAAAATAAATTTAAAAAGATCAATTCCGAGCGGAAAATTATAATTTAAGCCACTACTCAACCTCAGAATAACGCAATTACAAATGGAATTGTCAATTTCAAAAGAAATTTAGAAACTTTCGATTTGTAAAATCTAAATTTCAAATATAAATTAAGACAATTTCAAATGTAAAATCTAATTTTTAAATAACTTTTTTTCCAAATTACTATATTAAATTGTGTAGCTGTAATTAAATTATGAGGACTTTTTAAATGTATTCTTACAAATCGTCGGTGCGCCGACGAAAACTCCCTATGTGTTTTTTTTACTAGTTTTCAGGAGAGACAAAAAAGTTGCTATTTCGTCAAATCGCGATATTTTTAATATTTCTGATTTTTTAATTTTTCTTTTAATTATTTACCACCAATATATCATAACAAAAATCGTATATGTGAAAAGCCCATGTCGTGGTAAATGGTTTTCATGAAAATCGACACATAGGATGTTTTGTTTAGAGCATTTTAAATATTTATTAAACAAAAAATTACACATAGGAGTTTTGATATTTGAATGTTCACAGCCTACCTCAAGCAAACGAAAGTTGACCTGGATTGTGGCTAAAAACGGCTAATGAGATTTTGTACAGAATCATCCCCTCTACTCAGATAAGAAGAAATCAAAATCTGATCTGCTTCCTTTCGCGAGTTATCGCGATAAAAACAATTTTTAACCATAAAACCGAACTTAATTACATTGAATCGCGGAAATTTAAAACTATAACATAATTTCCCATAAATATGAACATTTGTAAGACGCTTTGTAATGTCCGCGAATGTAATTTGTTATATTATTCTATAGCGAAATTTTTGTAATCCAAAAATTCGACTTACACCGCTAAATTTTTACAAAAATATTATTGCGAATTTATTAATAATAATATATTTACATTCTATGATTTCTGAGGGATAGATTGGCACTAGCATTTCCGCCATAAACATCCCGCGACGAATACATTTCGAACAAAAAACATTTAAGTTCAGGATTATTTAACTATATAATGCTATTATTACGCAAACGGTCAGTCCTAGGAAAAAGTGGTCAAAGAAAGTTTGGGAGATATTAAAAACGACTACAACTCTTTCTTTAACAAAAAAATTACAATAATTTGGTAGTTATTTACAATGTGTCCAATCAAAATATGCCTAATATAAAGGAAAAAGCATACAAAAGTTTTAACAAACTGTAAATCCTTACCAAATGACTATAAATTTTGTTTGTTAAAGAAAGCCTTTCACTTATCTCCCAAACTTCCTTTGACTACTTTTCCCTAGAACTGTTCATTCGCGAGATAATAGCATTATATAGTAAAATAATTCCGAACTAAATTTTTTTGGTACAAAATTTATTCTTCGAGGGATATTTTTCGCGAAAATGCCGATATTAATCTATTCCTGAGATTATAGAATACAAATATATTAATCTTATTAAATTCGGTATAATATTTTTGGAAAAATTTGGCGGTGTAAGTCGATTTTATGGATTACACAAAATTCGCAATATAAAAACATGGCAAATGTCGCGGACGTTACAAAGCGTCTTACAAATAATCATATTTAAAGGAAATTGTGTTACAGTTCAAAATTTCCCCGTTTTTCTTTACAAATCAAAGCTATTAAGTTTGTTTTGAGTAAAAGTACTGTTTCCGCGATAACTCGCGAATGGAAGCAGATCCAATTGTGATCTATTCATTGTCGAATAGAGGGGATGATTCTGAACAAAACCTCATTAGCGTGAATCTAAGCCTTTGGCGTGAATCTAAGCCAACCTTCTATCCCTTGGGACAGGCTGTGCCTACAACACATAGGAGTTTTTGTCGGAGCATTAATGCTCCGATTATTATTAATTTTTTAATTGTGACAATTACAAAAAAATCGGGAAAATCGGTCCGAAATCCGCGGAAAACCTCAATCATTGAAGTCCTACTCGTTGAAATTTCTATTCGTTCGTAACTGACAACTTACTCGCTCCGGGATGACATATCTTATTATTTATTATTTTTGGTCTATACATCTAAATCTGTAAATTTATCTGTAATTTAATTTATTTAAATATTTACCTTAAAAAATTCTTTTCTTAAACCGCAATAAATATGTCATAGATCCTTCTATCATAATAAAAAATATTAAGATATTCTCTGAAAACTTTTTGTTTTATTTGCAATTAACATCGTGCGTTTTGGTTGGACCACCCTTACGCCTTGGAAAGAGATAGTCGGGCCAAAATTATGGAAGTTATTCCAATTTATTAAAAATTGCACTAAAAACATGAAAAAACCAGTAAGTAAAGGCTAAAGTCGGGCGGTGCCGACTATATAATACCCTTCACCACTCTCGTAATATTGAATAACTCTGATATATAAATTTTGTAATTCATGTATAAATTGTTTACATAAATTTACTTTTGGGACATTTTATACTTAAATAATACCCTGCACCACAGTGCGGTGTAGGGTATAAAAACGATTGGATCTAAAGAGCCAAATCGGATGAAACATATATATGGGAGCTATAGCTAAATCTTAACCGATTTTCTTCAAATTCGGCAATGTTGGTTCATGGATCAAGAAACTCTACCATTCTAAATTTCCAAACGATCGGATGTAAAATACAGCTTCTATAGAACTAAAGGGCCAAATCGGACGAAAAATATATATGGGAGCTATAGCTAAATCTTAACCGATTTTCTTCAAATTCGGCAATGTTGGTTCATGGATCAAGAAACTCTACCATTCTAAATTTCAAAACGATCGGATGTAAAGTACAGCTTCTATAGGACTAAAGGGCCAAATCGGACGAAAGATATATATGGGAGCTATATCTAAATCTGAACCGATTTCAACCAAATTCAATAGCGATCTTAACAGCCGCGAAATACTCTAAACTGCAAAATTTCAGAACGATCGGAGTGAAATTTCGACCTGTAGTCGACGAACAACTTTACATGGACAGACGGACGGACGGACAGACATCGTTAAATCGACTCAGCTAGTGATTCTGAGTCG
The DNA here is from genome assembly GCA_963930755.1 of Eudasyphora cyanicolor. Classification (NCBI taxonomy): domain Eukaryota; kingdom Metazoa; phylum Arthropoda; class Insecta; order Diptera; family Muscidae; genus Eudasyphora; species Eudasyphora cyanicolor. Next base: position 12,073,866 of record OZ005734.1, read on the forward strand.
ATCGGTATACTTTAAGGTGGGTCTAGCTGTGTTATTTTCAGGTGTTACAAACATCTGCCGTGAAACAAACTTATAATACCCTGTACCACAGTGTGGTGTAGGGTATAATTACTTTCAAATCGAATAATTTTAATGACGTTTAATAGCAACTGTCAGAGATTTTATTGTCTAAGGGCCTGTTTCTGTAACTTATTTTCGTTCGTCTACGGCGAACGATCAAAATTCTCTCAGCTATTACTTGAATTCTATAAAACGCAGGTTAGAAATATTTTATGAACAAGCTTTTTACATGATTTTCTACAGACACGACGAATTATAAACTGTGATTTATAGATTTCTCGGAATAATTGAGTGATTTTTGATCGTTCGCAGTAGACGAACGAAAAAAAGTTACAGAAACAGGCCCTAATAATCGATTTCAGAAAAAACTAAACACTGACAATTTTATTGTGAACATAACACAAAAATCATGCTTTCGCGAAAATTCACTTTTTAGTTTTCTGTTAATCGCCCATGTGATGACAATCGTGTGAGTTCGAATCGAAAAACGCAAAAATTTCCCCATCAATTTTAATGGTCTTCGAAATTAAATTTTAATAAAATGCGCATCGATGTAGTTATTTATCACTGTAATTAATAATTTGATTTTAATAAATCCAAACTGTTGTGGTAAAAAAGAATTCAGAGCATGCATTTTGCGACTTGAAATCACAATCGCCAATTTTAGGCGAAATGCGATTGCCATCACATGGGCGGATATCTTTTTAAAAAAAGAGTACTGTTAGTAGAATTTTTTGATCATACATAACTCAAATCTTTCTTGAGTCGACTTGGCGGTTATCGCTTATGACCATTTTTATACCCTCCTTAGTGGGAGGGTTTATGTCATTTGCTTCAAAAAAAAGTGTAATGCACCAAAGGAGTCACTTAAGGCCGGAAATCCGTTTTATGACATTTCATATCCTAATATTTTTTAATTCCACACATAGTTTTATCTTTCGCTATCACCTTGAGAAAAATGTTTGATGTTGCCCCCGCCCCTTTTTGCACTTTCCACACAAACGGATAATTTTGTACATAAAGTTAGTAGCTTATAACTTTACATTACATTCAGATTCTATAAATTTTGTGGAGTCAAAAAATTCGTTTTTAGGACAATCGCGAAAAACCTAATGAACCTTTACCTTTTCATTTTTGTTCTATATTTCTGGGAACAAGAGGCTATTTTGATAGCGTTTGTTTTAAAATATGTATACTTTGGTGACAACTCATAACTGGCCAAATGTTCCAGTTAAATTTAACGAAAAATATGCGGTTAAAACTGTCAGTAACATTTTAACGGATCTCCTTGAAAACCATTTTTTTTAACGGCTCGTTAAAGTATCAGTTAACATTTAACGGAGCTACCTGAAAACGACCGTTAGACCTTTTCACAATCAGTTAAGTTTCTCTAAATGCTTTGCTTTTATTTCAAATAATTCATATTTACATTTATTTATCAAATAACAACTAGATCATCCATATATCTATCTTGGACACATGGCATGTCGGCCACCATCTACAGGCATATTAACGCCAGTTATGAAACTAGCCATATCACTTGCCAAAAAGCAAATCACACCAGAGACTTCGTCCACCTGTCCAGCTCTACCTAGAGCATGCGTTGCCTTGCAATGCTCTAAAAATTTCTGATACGCGTCTTCATCCATACCCCCGCGTTTATGTAGCTCAGTAACAATAACACCCGGATTCACCGAATTGCAACGTACTCCTGACAAAGCCAATTCCAAGGCAACACATCGAGTAAACTGATCAACAGCCGTTTTGGAAATGTTGTAAGCCAAAACATTGGGGAATGAGCGAAGGCCACATACACTGGAAATATTCACAATATTTCCCTTGGTCTTCTTTAGTTCAGGCACCGCTAACATGGTCAAGTGATAGACCGACCTCATATTAGTATTCATCACACGATCATACTGTTCCAACGAGGTATTCTCAATGGTGCCATTCTCTATAATACCGGCGGCATTCACAAGAACATCCAATTTCTGGAACTTTTCTATGGTCTCCTTTAGAATTTTCTCCACGTCTTTTTCATTGGTCATGTCAGCAGTTAGTTGGAGGTGAGCCTCGCTATTATTACATTTTTCTGCAGTTTCCTTAAGTTTTTCCACATTACGTCCCACCAACACCAGTTGTGCGCCCAGTTTTGCGAATTCTTGGGCCGTAGCAGCGCCAATGCCAGAACTAGCACCTGTAATAAGGACCACTTTTCCGTCGAAATTCATTTTGTTGGAGATGGTGGATGAACGACACAGCTGAACAATGTTATCTTTTTTTTTTTTAGTTTAGTTTTCACCTGCGTATTGAGATGATTGGTAGAATATAGAGCTCAAGGCATATTGAACAAGGTAGAGTACAGCGAACAGCTGATTTTCTCGTCATATTTTTAGAGCTCAATGAACTGCCAAACTCATCATAGATGCTTGTTTACATTTTACTGTTGTTGGGGCCACAGACCTTAAATTATACAGATGTGCCGTCAGCCAGAAACGTCAAAATCTATCAGTTACGAACGAATAGGAATGAATTGTCACACGCGAAAAAATAGGTTTCCGCGAACATAGTTTGAACTTTTTTGCACTAATCGATCGAATCGGTTGGGGCCACAGACCTTAGATTGTATAGATGTGCCGTCCCCGAGCGAGTAAGCTATCAGTTACGAACGAATAAAAATTTCAACGAGTATGACTTCAAAGAGTGATGTTTTACGAGGATTTCGGACCGATTTTCCCGAATTTTTTGTAATTGTCACAATTAAAAAATTAATATCAATCGATTAGTGCAAAAAAAGTTCAAACTATGTTCGCGGAAACCTGTTTTTTCGCGTGTGACAATTCATTCCTATTCGTTCGTAACTGATAGATTTTGACGTTTCTGGCTGACGGCACATCTATACAATCTAAGGTCTGTGGTTGGGGCGTTTAAAAATTATATTGCATTTACAACCAAACAGAATTCACGCAAATTAAAAATAATGTAAATTTTATTTAACATTTCCTATATTTAAATGTAAATAAAGCAAAGTATGTATGTGTGATATCACATAACATCCAATTCAGCTCAAAAGAAGTTGGTAAGCCCCTAATCCACATCAAACAGCAACTTTTTCGGTATGAATTCGACGTTCTTGGAACCCATATGGATTATAATCGTCTCAAAGTTGACGATTTTGTTTGTTAAATTTTGTTCAAAATGGTAAACTAGGCGGAAGACAACACTCCCTTTTAAAAAATGTGTTCCAAAGAAGTAAAATCGTTGGAAAGCTCGACTGGGCAGTAATGTAAGTATATGCCCTCTATCATCAATGCTACCCAATACTATAACACCAAAAAAAAATCTGGTTGCAATGTCGGACATTGACACTTTATCATATATCCAGCAATAGATTCCAAACGTCTGCCCTTCCCAGACTAAAATGAGGACATTTTTTAAAGTTTATCGAGGGCTTATGTTCAAAAGTGGCTATGAGCCATTATATTATAGTAGCTATAAGCCCTCGTTATAGTTTCTTAAAGAACAAATTTACATTGTTTGTATATCCCAATACAAGCTAAAAGTTATTACACCGAATAAATATGCAGTTACTAGATTTACATCATAGGGTAATTCCACGTAAGTTTAAATATTAGAAACAATTATCTGTTTCCGAAAAAAATAAAATTTCAAATAAAAAATTTATTTCACAACCAATTGCTGGTCAGCTGTTCGAGTCTGCTGCCTATTTTGACAAGCTATTGTACGAAAATACTGCACAGGGTTGTATCCAAGTTTTCTTGTTGGGCAAGTGATTTTACCTTCTATTATTGTATCATGGGTATATTGAGCAAGGTAGAGTACAGCTGATTTTCTCGTCTTTTTTTAGAGAAATTATTCAAATTTTACAGTTCCGTAAAGAAAAAACGTATATTGTTTATATATCCCAATACAAGCGAAAGCTTATTATACGGAATAAAAATGCAGTCATCAGATTTACATTATAGTGCAATTCCTCGTAAGTTTGAAATATTAGGTACAATTGTCTTTTTCAAATAAAAAATTTATTTGACAATCCAATTGTTGTTCAGCTGGTCGAGTCGGTTGCTTATTTTGACAAGCTATTGTACGATAATACTGCACAGGGTTGTATCCGAGTTTTATTGTTGGGCAAGTGATTTTACCTTCTATTATTGTATCATGATTGATCGAGAAAATCAGCTATTCGCTGTACTCTACCTTGTTCAATATAACATGATACTCAGTTACTTGAAATACGTCGCCTGCCTCGCGTTAACAATAACAACCATCGACCATTAATAATGAGGATGGATTTTTCTGATAAGGTTATAATTGTAACTGGGGCCAGTTCAGGCATAGGAGCGGCAGCTGCTATCCACTTTGCCGAGTTGGGCGGTCTGTTGACCATCGTTGGACGCAATATTGAAAAACTAGAAGAAACGTCCAAAAAGATCACCGCCCTAAAGGGACAGGCTCCGCTCATTGTCAAAGCTGATATGGCCAATGAAGAGGACGTGAAACGTATTGTTGCCGATACCCTTGGGAAATATGCCAAAATCGATGTTTTAGTTAATAATGCTGGTATTTTGGAAACCGGCACAATTGAAAATACCAGTCTGGAACAGTACGATCGTGTGATGAACACCAATATAAGGGCCGTCTATCAATTGACCATTTTGGCAGTTCCGGAATTGATCAAAAGCAAAGGTTGCATTGTGAATATTTCCAGTGTTAATGGTATTCGGTCATTTCCTGGAGTACTGGCTTATAATGTGTCGAAGGCTGCCGTGGACCAATTCACTCGTTGCGTTGCCCTTGAACTGGCCTTGAAGGGGGTGCGTTGCAATGCAGTAAATCCAGGTGTAATTATAACAGAAATCCATAAGAGAGGCGGTATGGATGAGCAGACCTATGCCAAGTTTTTGGAACACTCACGAACAACACATGCATTGGGTCGTCCCGGACAAGTTGAAGAGGTGACGGCAGCAATTGCATTTTTGGCGAGTGAAAAAGCCAGTTTTATAACCGGAGCCAGCTTGCCTGTAGATGGTGGTCGTCATGCCATGTGCCCAAGATAGACATACATATGGTTTTTGATTTTATAAATATGTATAAAAATACTTGTATAAACACGACTGTACATACTGTAAATTGTTTAAAATAAAATCAATGCATTTAGAAATTTCTTCGAAAATCTCCTGCTACATAAGTCACCATAATTATAATATTTAAACGAAATCAAAATTTACATCAAATGTTTGATTTCGGAAAGATGAATTGATTGATGTTTGTCTCAATTTAAAAACTCAATTTTTTTATTTTTAGTAAAGTTTTTGTGACATTTCCATAGTTTTTTTTTGTGGATGATAGTAGGTCCCTTAGTGATACCATAAAATTTTGTTTTTTCTTCGAGAAATTTTGGCTTTTTAAGAACAAAACACATTACAAACATATTTTTCCAAATTAAATTTAAAATTATTTACTTACTTTTTAATTTATTCATTATAATTTTAATTTCATGAATTGTCGGATGTTGCATATTAATTGGGAATTATTAGTTGTTAGTTAGCAGAGCAAGAAAATTTGGAGCCTAAAAGTATGCTTTGACACTTTTATAAAATTCTTACTGTTTTGAAAAATATGGCAGCACTGCCGTCGTTTGTTGACCAATCCTTGCCGGACTACAGGAAAATGTTCAATTTTATAGTATTTAAAAAAATTAAAGCTTTCTAATTGAAAAATAATGTACCAGATGCAACATATAGATTTGTAGCTTTCATTTGAAGTGTAATTTATGGTCATGCTACAATCTATTTAAAATGTAGGGTCCATAACTTCTGAACTAATTTATGTATGTCTCAGGGCCATTAACAATAATTAAATAAACTAGGTTTAAAAGCTAACTACCGGTTATAGCTGTCAAATTCCATACAATTTAACTTTCGTTAGCTCTAACGCTCGGTTATTTTGTGTTAATGAGGGTCAAAATTATACCGTAAAGAAAAGGTCTAACCTTCGTCTTTATGTCTGAAGTTTAATATTTGCCATATTGACCATAGTTAGGATAATATTACAGGTACACATTTGACAGATGTTTTTAAACTGAAAAATTTTGTGACAGGCTTAAGGACGACATAAATACCTTTTGTTTAAGGTGTAATTTAAGGTCATACACCAACTGTTTTAAATGTTATGGGCCCCTACATTTTAAACTAATTTCTGTATGACCCAAATTTATACTCCATGTTAAAGCTGTAGATGAATACTTTGTGTTTGACCCGTTATTTAACAATTTGGAGGCAATAAATTTTCGATAGATCGCCCCAGTAGGTGAGTTGGTAGCGTACTCTCCTATGGGTTTGGGGGTCGTGGGTTCGATTCCCACCAGAGGCTCTGGTCTGTCGCTGCAAAATCTAGACACATGGTCTTTGTAACCCGGCTTTTCCCTGGACCGTACAATTAAAATAAAAATTTACTTTGTATTGTAATTCATATAAATAAATAAATAAATAATTTTCGATAACTTCAAAAAAATCTTGGTGTTGCCATATTGTTTTTGTTGAAGTTTTATTTGCGATTTCAAAGTATACTTTTAGGCACTTGACTTTTGCGCCGGTACATATCGCTCATTCACTTCAATAGTGGTTTAAATTAGGGATGTAACGAAAGTGGCTTTAGCGAAAGCGAATATTGAAATATATTTCTTGCGAATGCGAATAGTGAAATATGCTGAAAGCGAATAATAGGTTGAGCCTCTAGTACCAACAAATTTAAGGAACTGAATTGATACTTTTCCAGGATATTCAAGTCTTAAGACTGTTTTCCATAGTTTTACCTCCTGTTAGTACCACCACTTTTGCAGGAAGTTCCCAGCAAAGGTGGTGATCAAAATAAAAAGAGCCACAAAACGATTCAAACCAATGAGGGAGCGACAAAAAATAACACCGCCTCCCAAAATTGTCGACTGGAAGATGGTGTAATAGGTAGTGAACGAAAGGAGGAGAATGACCCACTACCAAATAAAGAGGGAGTGCCACCAGATAGGATAGACTCCCAAAAGAAACTTTTACTGGAAGGACAATGAGTGAGGTCATCCAGATAAACCTCCACCGGAGCGAGACAGCATCCAACGCTCTGATGGACATCATAAATAAAGGCAGGGTTCATATTGCTTTGATCCAGGAACCATGGACAACTAGCAACAAGGTTACTGGGTTAAACCATGTGAACTATAACCTTTTCTACGCTAACACAGGTACTCGTCCAAGGACTTGTATTCTGTGCCATAAAAACTTATGTTTTATTTTCTCTCCAGAGTTGTCAACATCGGACGCAACGGTGCTGAGGCAAGGTAATGGAAATATGTACCTGGCGTCAATATATCTGCCATTCGATGCGCCGACATTGCCACCTACGTCGGAATTACAACGTCTGGTGAGGAAATCCAAACACACAAGTAATGAGTTATTAGCTGGATGTGACGCCAACTCCCTTGGGGTAGTACTAACACCAATAAAAGGGGACACGCCCTTATCGAATTTTTGAATACAAATGACCTCATAACTCTTAACATAGGAAACACTGCAACCTTTGTTAACAAAATTAGGGAAGAAGTATTAGATATAACGAAAGAAAATCTTATTGATGAGATTCATGAGTGGAGGGTTTCGGATGAACACTCCTATTCAGACCACCGTTATATAAGGTTTAAAATTGTACGGCCACCGCCAAACCCCAAGTTTCCGTAATAAGGCTAAGACCGACTGGACTAAATTCGGAAATCTACTTAGAAATCGATTGGGGCAGCCTACACGCGATTATCTATATGCAGAAGACATTGATATCAATGTTAAGAAGATTACCGAGGCTCTTGTAAAATCATTCGAAGATAGTTGCCCACTTCGAGAAAGGAAATCTGCCTTTGAGAAACCCTGGATGACAGGACAAATTCGCTCGATTGGCAAAGATGTCCGCAGACTTTACAATAGAGCTCGACGTAAAAAACAATCAGTATATTGGGACGACTACCACAGAAGACTCAAAGAATACAATAAAATCGTTAGATCGGAGAAACGTAACTCCTGGAGGCTTTTCTGTGAACAGGTAGACAGCGTTAACAGCATGTCTAAAATGAAAAAGTTACTCTCAAAAACTCATGTCCAAACCGAAACACTGGTGGATGAAACGGGTAAAAGGATGGAAACTATAGAGGATACCGTAAGGCTCTTGATGAAAACTCATTTTCCGACTGGTAATGCTGGACCAACAGAGGAACAGTTACAGAATGAAAATGTATTGCATCAAGTACCTATTACGGATATAACAGATGGTATGGTTAAAGAAGCGATAAAAAGTTTCTCTCCCTTTAAGGCTGCGGGACCGGATGGAATATTTCCAGCACTTCTGCAGAATGAGGTGGATCTGGTATCAACTCATCTGGCTGGAGTGTTCACTGCATGCCTAACCCATTCGTATACCCCAAAAAACTGGCAGGAATCAAGGGTGGTCTTTATACCAAAGCCTGGCAAGGCGAGTTACACGACCCCAAAGGCTTATCGACCCATTAGCCTTACTTCTTTCCTGTTAAAAACAATGGAGCGAATAATTGATGACATGGTCAAAGGTAAAATAGCGGATGACAGGCTAAAATTCAAACAACACGCCTATGTCAAAGGAAGATCAGTGGAAACAGCTCTGCATGAGGTAGTGCACCACATAGAAGAGTCCTTCAGTAAAGAAATGTATACACTTGCTGTTTGCATAGACATTGAGGGCGCATTTAACAATGTACGGACCGATACACTTATCCAGTCCTTAGACGAGTTTCAGGTTGACCGGGCGCTGAAAAACTGGATCAACAATATGCTAAGGAATAGGTGGATTATTTGTGGGTCATATGACGTAAAAATTAGAGACAAGGTAAATCGTGGTATACCTCAGGGGGGCATTTTATCGCCTCTTCTATGGGTTACGACGATACACAGTCTCCTAAAAGCCCTCACCAATGAAGGACTTAAACCAGTCTGTTATGCAGACGACGTTGTAATACTTCTAAGGGGCTTTCATCCAAATCTATTATGCAGAAGAGCTGAAGAGGCACTTAACATAGCATATAACTGGGCACAACCAAGGGGATTAAATGTTAACCCAGACAAAACAGAAATATGTCTATTTACAAGGAAAACGAAGATCCCACGTTTTACCCCGCCTCGATCCCTGAATAAGACAATTGCTATAACTAAAAAGGTAAAATACTTGGGAGTAATCTTGGATCAGAAACTGTACTGGAAAGATCATCTTGAAGAAAGAGTTACAAAGGCACACAGATGTTGGTCGTTGTGCAGAAGAGCTATAGGTTTAAAATGGGGACTACGTCCAAATATGACTCACTGGCTTTACATGAGCGTGATTAGACCAATAATCACCTACGCCTCTGTAGTGTGGTGGACATCAATGGACAAGAAGTGCAACGTAATACCTTTGCAAAAAATTCAAGGTATGTGCTGTCTAGGCATAAGCGGGACATTTAGAACTGCACCAACAAAAGCGTTGGAGACTATACTGCACATCCAACCAATAGACATCCGTATAAAGTATGAGGCAACCCTCACAGCAAGACGTCTACAAGTGATGGGTGAATGGATAAATCGAGACCACAAGTCGTACCATCAGAAGATTTTAGAATATCTAGTTGGTCACATTCAAACGCCAGAAATCTCGGACCGCATTCCTGAAGTGCGGCTTAAAGCTACCTGTGATACGTTTGTGCCAGACAGACGCTCCTGGGAAAATGGAACTTTGGCCCATGTGCCAGTGGGAACCAGCTGCTACACGGATGGGTCCAAGCGAGGAGGAAGGGCGGGTTTTGATGATGATTACTCAGCCCATGGTCAATTGCGTATTTGCTGGGTACCAGGACACAACGGAGTGATTGGAAATGAACGGGCAAACAACTTGGCTTCAAAGGGCAGAGAACTTCGAGTAATAAACTTGAAAAATTGGAAACCTTTCGAAGCCACGAAAAATGAGTTGAAGCACTGGGCAGTGATGGCTCATAAAACTGTGTGGAATAGCGCAAGAGTAGGAGCAACTGCAAAGATACTGTGGGGTGACCCAAATGAAAAGAAAACAAGAAGTCTTCTGAAACTAAACAAGATCGATATTAGTAAGATGATGAGTGTTCTAACGGGACACTCAAGCTTACAAGCACATCTTCATCGCATAGGACTAGCAGGAAACGACGAATGCAGGGCATGCAGAGAAAACATCGAAACGATGGAACATTTTCTGTGTCACTGCCCGGCTTTCACACATGCAAGATCCCAACATTTCGGGTCCGACATATTACCAGACTTGACTCATCTCAGAGAATATGACTGGAAGATACTGAGAAAATTCGTGTCTAGTACCGATTTTCTGTAACTCGTGAGGTATAAAAAGATCATAAATAAGGAGCGCACAACAGGCCGAACCACTGGCTTAAGTGTATGTCCATGGACATGAGACGTTTAAACGTCTCCTCTCTTCAACCTAACCTAACTCCCTGTTACCACAAGCACACACATATCTTCAAATTGTGTGAAGGGAATAAGGAGATTTAACACTAATAAATGGAAGCGAATACTGAAATATATTACTGCGAAAGCGAATAATCAAAAAATGGTTGCGAATGCGAATTTTAAAATGATGCGAATAATTCGCGTTCGCATATGCGAATGCGAATATTCGTTACATCCCTAGTTTAAATCAAAATTTAAAATTTTTGAGGTCTTAAAGATCCATAAGTTAATCTCAACCAAATTTAGTTTATAAGTAAACAATCATATTTCGGATTTTTCCACCATTTTTAAACTTCATATTACATATTATTTATCTTTTTATACATACTTAAATTTATACTTCTCGACAATTTTTAATATATATGTATATTCGAAAAATGTCTGTGTATTTGAAACCAAGTTGAGTATCGCTACACAAACCATACCTTAGACAAATGGATTAAATGCCTTGTTTACATCTAAATGTAGGTATTTATTCCACTAATCAAAACTTGTCTGCGATTTAAAGAAATACATCAATGATGAATTGTTTATCACATAATTGCGGTATCCTAAAACAGCTTTAGCAATTCAAAGAATTTTCTCAAAATGTCTTTTCTGCTAAGCATATAAACATTTATCAAATACCAATACGGTGATTCAAGAAACCCTCATTTAGAAAAGTTCAGTGTAATTTCATTGTAGTTTTCGTAGGATTTTTTGGAGAATCCTCATTTTAATTAAGTCCGTGCTTTTTATTTCGGCATAATTGTAATGTTTCTTTTATTGTATGAAAAGTAAATTGATTCATGTATTTGAAAATGATGTCGATTTCCCTTTATCAGAATCCCAATAATTAATTTTAATTGAGAACGAGCACAGCCTTGTTTTAACTTATTTTTTTATTAAAAACATTTTTGTCAGGCCGTCCAATGTTTTCAAAAGTTTTTTCATATAAAAAACTCACACAACTATGCTAATATAAAGTAGTAAATACGAAAATTAACATTCGTAACCATAGGACTTGATGATTTTGTTGAAGGGTTCGGCTTGCTTGGCAATGTTTTCGCGAGCCTTCACGGTCAACTTCTTCATGAGTCTGTTGTGTTTCAAAGTGATCTGCAATTTAGCCTTGCGTTTGCGTTCCAAACTCTTGACGACATCTTGGTGATGCCAGCCGACTTCGCCGGACAAACGGCCCAATTGACAATATTTGCGGTCAGAGCGCAAAGTCAACACGCGCATAGCGATGGGTACGCAGACACGACGACGCTTATCATAGGGCGATGGAATACCATCGAAGATACGGAGACGAGCCAAAGCAGCTTGACCGCGCTTGGTTTTGTGTGGGATCATGCCTAACAGATGAAAGAAAAAAAGTATAAAAATTAGTTAAGACATCAAATGTACACAGTCGGAGGAAAAACTTTGTTTATAATTGCACGCTCTTCAGTTAAGAGATTTGTTTTCATGACTATCAAATAATGTAGGTAAGATATGTGTTTTGCATCATGTTGAGACCGCAAGCAAATAATTATTTATGGAATGTGGATGTTAAATTTACATACCTAAAAAGAAAAAAGAAATAAAATGTATTAGTATTCTGTTCAGTTGTACAAAAAGAAATAATTTTTTTGTTTGGTGTCAGTTCATAATGATTTGTTTTCATGATTCAATCAAATAATGTAGGTAAGTTAATTATTGTTCATCACTTTGGAAGAGCACCAAGTTTTGTTATTCCAAGAATTTAGTACACACCTGAAATTAAAAGAATGTTACATGTGATTAGAGAAAATTTTTAATAGGGAAATATACAATAATTTTTTTTTTTTCAGTTTAAAAATTCGTTACATATATTTAATTCAAATAATGTAGGTAAGATAAAATTGATCATCATGTATTGATGGTGGTGATTGTTGATCTTTTTCAATGCCATAGAGACCTCAGCGAATTTGGTCTCACTTTATACATACATATATATATTTATTCCCATAGTTCCCAAAAGAAGCATAGGGCCGTAAACTGTCATACTACAACTTTTAATTAAACTTTTCAAAGCGATGTTATTCTGCCTTGCATTTAAGATGATATACAGAATTCCTTAAATAAAAACTGCATTACATAGAATTTGTACTGTGCCAAGTTTAGAAAGGCTAACATCATTTGAATTTTTGTTTACGATTTGCAGCCCGAGTGAATCATAATGCATGTAAAAAGGAGGCGAAAGACAGAAGTTCCTAATATCATCTTAATATATTTCTTGTATGCTCTAAATGGTATTACATTCCGTGGAACTATACATTAAAGGTAAACTCTGAATAACAAATGTTTTCCCAAAGGGTGTTTGAAGGATACTCGATGGAAATTGACAAATATACACGTACTAAGGACATTCTGAATATCATCTTGAAACTAATTTTTTTATGTTATGAATGGTTGGAAAATTGGTATTACATTCTCCCTCAATGCTCAGAAAATTCCATTAAACTATGCCATCATTTAAAAAAACTAAGTCACAATTTGTTTTGATAAACAATCCCCACCTTTATTATTTGTTGATACTATTGTTTTTGCCATAAATCCGATTGGATGAAACTTACCTCTAACAGCCTTGTAGAAAATTCTGGAAGGGGCACGGAAGTGGAATGGACCACGGGCAGGGTTGACATTGCACCGTTTGCGCAAGTAAGCCAAGTACTTGATTTTGTTTCTGTAGAAATGACCAGAAAGGTTCAATTCCTCGCAACGGACAACGGCAACTTTGCCACCTTGCAACAGGTATTTAGCAACGACGGAAGCCAAGCGGCCGACCAAGTGGCCACGACCATCAATAACAACGGCCTAAAAAAAGAAAACACAAACAAGATTAGAGACCAAATTCACCAGACAAAATGCATATTACTGTGTTAGAAACACATGTGAGGTTATGTTTAATTTAAACAGCACACACGCACTCGCGCACCCCAACAAACAAACCAACTCTTTTCTTTACATATCCAAACAAAAAATTCTTCATGAAATTCCTAAAGGCACACGACAACACCTTCGCAACAAAAACTGTTAGGAATTCGTTTGTTTAAAGTCCTTTTCGTGACTTGGCACTGAGAAAATCCACATGGGAAAATTGTAAATTGTTTGTCCACCACACTATATACTTTTTGACAGTTAATTCTTTTACCAAATGTCACTTTATTGCTGGCACGTGTGGAACTTGCTTTAACTTTTACGCGATTTTCACTCTTTCTCTTGCCGATTTAGACTTTTCACTTAATACTCCAATTGCTGTTAGTTGGGGCTGTGTTTGCTGATAATTTCGTTTAATTTTTCATTAAATTTTGGTGATTTTTACAAAAATTATCACCACTTACCCTATTCGTTAAACCAGTCATGTTTAAGAACCGCACGGAAAGAAATTCATCGAACGGAAACGGCCATCTTGAAAATTTGACGTTTCCATTTTGACATTTGTAAGCGTAAGCATACGACGTACGTCGTGCTATCGTTCTGCACAAAATAAACCGGATAAGGGGAGTTCACATGGAACATTTTGTTGCTCGATAGATCTGAAAATATAAACGTGAATGAATGCTAGAGATATTTGACGAGATTTTTTTAGTAAAAAAATGTCGAAAACAGGTACGAAAGTTTCAGTCGGGTAAACCGACTAAGGTATACCCTCACTTTGTGAGTACTGTAATGTGAAATATTACACGAATTAATCTGTCAATTTGAATTAGAGGTACCAGAAACGAATAAGGGCCTCTCATTATGTTTGAAAATTTTAAAGGAGAAGCAAAAACTAAAAAAATGAAAGGTGCTGCGTTAGGAAAACGGGGTTTTCAAGATAATATCTAAACATAATGATGCATATATAATATCACACAAACATGATTTATAACTTGCTTGTGAAAATTGCGTGAAATAGGATTTTTTAACTATGAAAAAGAAATGATTTTTTGTTAAGCCCTTTTGAATTTCGTTAATAAATTCGCCATTTTAAATATTACGCCGCAAAAAAAATTGTCAGGATATGTATTTTGATGCAGTGTACCGAAAACCATCAAAAACTGAATTTCCATTTTTCTTGTTGTCAGCCCTTTTTTGTTTCTGATGACGAAATACTCCTTTTTTCGCTAAACAGTAGATACTTCAAATACCGAATTGTAAGCGTTTAAGTGAACTGGTATATTAAATTATGATCTATTAAATTTTAGTATAATTTGGCCATTTTGTGTGAAAGGTATCAAAAGGAGCGTGTTGATAACGTCAATTTTTCATAGGGCTATATTTACTTTAAAAATATTACACTGTGCAAAATTTTGTTGTATTTTCGTGCATTGGTTCTCACGCTATAAGCTCTTAACTTTTTGTATAAAATTGTACATTTGTGTGGGTGGTACGAAAAGGGGCGTGGCAATAACCCCCGTGGCATCTTCGCTCATTTTTCACTGGATTGTAGGTAATATAAAACCATTACAGTTTACAAAATTTCCAGTCTGTTTATGCACAAGTATTCAATTTATAAGCTGGGCGTGCCAATTAGGCCCACTTTTCACTGGACTATAGGTACTATAAAAGCATTACACTGTACACATATTCAAGTATTTGCATGAAGTGATATTAATGTGCAAAATGGTCCATTTGTGTGGGAGGTACAAAAAGGGGCGCGGCAACTCCGCCCATTTTTCTCGAGGTGATAGTGACTAATAAACTAATATTATGTATATAATTATCATATATAAAATAATCAATAATTCACTAAGTATTAACACTTTGTGGGAGAGGTACTAGAATGAGTGGACCAATATGGCCCATCTTCGAACTTAGCCGGAGATAGAAAAAACCAGTAAGGAAAGGCAGAAAGTCGGGCGGGGCCGACTATATAATACCCTACACCTCTTTTTGCCGAATTTCGCACTGATTGGATATAAAATAACATTTTTACAGCACTGACATGTTAAATCGGGGGTAACGTATATATGGAGGCTATATCTAAATCTGAACCGATTTCTTCCAAATTTAACAGTGTTCATTCATATAATAAGAAACCTCTTTCTGCCGAATTTCATACTGATCGGATATAAAATAAAGTTTTTACAGCGCTTACATGTCAAATCGGGGCTAACATATATATGGGGGCTATATCTAAATCTGAACCGATTTTAACCAAATTCAATAGGGATCGTCCTTGGGAAAAAAAGATATGTGTAAAGTTTCGTCGAGATCGGACCATAATTGCGACCTGTACTTTGATTACAAGAATACGTGCACAGACAGACGGACATAGCTAAATCAGCTCAGAAAGTGATTCTAAGTCGATCGGTATAATAAACGATTGGTCTATTTCTTCTTCTTTTGGGTGTTACAAACAAATGCACAAAGTTATAATACCCTGTACCACAGTGTGGTGTAGGGTATAAATATTACCACATACCAAATTAGAAGACAATCGGTTACTCTTTTCGAGAGTTATGAGTTATCGTGAGCACCAGCTAGCAGACAGACAGACGGACGGACGGACATTGCTCATTCGTCTTAAAACGACCTAAATCGGATATCTGCCGAACATACTTAGGGTCTTATGTCACTCCTTCGATGTGTTACACTTTTGGCCCGTAGCAAATGATATATACCCTCGTATCACTAAAGTGAGAGTATAAAAAGAAAAAATCCGCCATTCGGCAAAAACATTTTTTATAGATTTAAGCTTGATACTGGATCTAGTCATTCGGGTGAATCTAAATCTAAAAAATACGCAAACCACATATATGTTGCAACTTATTTTTTATACGTAGAGCGATCTGTCGTAAATACATCGCTGGCTGGACTAGTCTTTTTTGGAAAACAGGTTACCATTGTGCGACCAACCCCCATTAACACAAAATAAAATAACCGAGCGTTATGCAAGCCATACGCGTTACAACCGTTGGTACAACTCGGTTGGTAATCAAGTTGTGTGTTTTGCCCACAGACTATACAACGTCTTTGTACAACTTCATTTTGTAAGCCATTCATTTTGAGTTAAGATGACATTGGATGTCGGCATACTTTTATAAAATTCTATAAAATCACGCATTTCAGCTGAGTTTTCCATTTTTGTGTTGTTCACTCGGCAATTAAACTCCCGCACAATGTTCTTTGCTAAGTTGTCCCTACGAAAATAAACACAAAAGTTATGCGACTTGCCCACAATCGTGCTTCTCCCGCAAAGTCAAAATAATTATGACGTACGAACTCGCATGACATACCCACAAACGTTAAACCGATTTGTACAACCTGCCAAAAAATCAATGATTTTTCGTACAACCGAGACACAACTTCATACAACAAGCCCACAAACGTTACAATCTTAGGCGTGTTTTCGTTACACCATAAGTGCTTAATTTGTATGGGGAGCTAAGCACTTTTAAGCACTATTAGTTCCCGATGAAGTTTGGTGCTTGTGTTCATGTCTTAATCGAGTATGATGTTGCCAGATTGGGCACCCTATATTTAGCAATATGGCATCCCATTTTTGGAGAGATTTTATCAATTATTGTGAATTAACGGGAAGAAGAAGAACAAAAATGGGAAATTATTTTAATATTTGCAAAAAGAGTGTAAACAATTGAACATAGAATAGTAAATATATGTTTTATAAATACTTTTCACGAATTTTTTGTCTGTTTCGCAATGTTCTTTCTTCGCAACTCATGACACCATTGCTACCAGATAGTGAAAATCCGCCACTTATTGCTTATGTGCCAGTTAGTGGAAGTCAGTTGTTTTCGTTGCAAAGTGCGAAACTAAAAGTGCTAGCTTGTAACGAAAACATGCCTATTGTGTACAACCTGCTTAAGTTGTACCAACGGTTTGTCCGGATTTACATTAGGCAAGTTTTTTCAGCAGATTATCATCAAATTCTCTTTTGAACTTGCACGAATAACTCAAAACGTTCAGGGAGAGTTTTTTCCCCCTTCTTGCCGACTGCCTCTCTCTCCTACAAAACGCCGATAATCTGCTGAACATTCAGCCAATGTAAATAGGGACTTTAACGTGTATGGATTGCTTTAGAACTAAGGGTATCTCTTAAATACCGGTGAATGCGTCCGGCGTCTGTCAAACTGAAATTTCATCCTATTGTTTTCTGTGCATACAACAACACTTTGACAGACGCCGGACGCAGTTCACCGGTATTTAAGAGATGCCCTAACGAAAGTTAAATTGTATGGAATTTGACAGCTATAGCCAGTAGCAGTCTACGAAGCTGAACGCCGCGGTTTTTTTTTTGGAGCCGAAGCCGCCGCCGATATGAGCGGCGCACTTCAGCTGCCAACGTTGCAAGACAAAAATTGTTTTTTCACACGGTTATACGTTCACAGAGTTGCATTTTTCCGCCATTTTTCTGACAATATTGTCCGATCTGGCAATCGTGTGTACTCAGCTTTAGGTGTGTTTTCGTTACACCATAATATAAGAATAAAATAAAAATATGTATGAAATATAAAAATATATAATAAAAGTTTCACGGGTATTTTAAAAAATTTGTTCTCTATTATGTCTCTAGAAAAAAAATTGTTTTTAAGTCTATAATTTTTAAATAAATCCGACAAAGAAACTAGCGATGATATGAAAGTTATAAAAGAAATAATTGAAATACTTTTATTTGTAATAAAACTTGAAATACTTTTATTTAAAATGCCCGGCACATTGATATTCAGAAGGATCTTACTGACATTAATTAGGTTTAGGTTAGACCAGTTTAGGTCCCTAGTGTTACCACGGGCTGAAATGCCCCTCATCGAAACCAACCTGTTTGATATACAAATTTATCGATAGTACGAATATCGGCACTGGAAAGATCTGTTAGGCTGCCTAAAAAGGCCGAACTTAGTATGTCCAGTCGTCGTTTACTCAGAGCGGGGTAGTCGCATAGGAAGTGCTCAATGCTCTCCATTTCTTCCTCATCTCCACAGCTTCTGCAGAAGTCATTAGAGTTTATACCCAATCCAAACGTAGACAATCTTTGCCTATCTAGTGCGAGGAGATATTTTGATCTTCTCAGGTCATATCTTGGTCAGATTTGTTTAGATTTGTCTACACTCAAAGAATTTTGTGAGTATCATTAGCAAAAATGTTTGTTGTTTCAACAGTCTCTGTCTGCTGAAAAAGGGAAAGCAGACATCGTCTGTTATTTTAGCAACCCTATGGTTGTTATTCTAGCACAAAAATTTGCCTGCTACTATAGCAAACTAAAACAGTCGTTTTAACAAACAATTTTGCTATTTTTTAACAGAAAAAAACGGCTGGAAGTACAAACTATTTTTGTTGTTCTAGCATACGTCTTTTTCTTTTTTATTTTAATAAAAGAAACACAAATTTTATATTTTCCTGTATATGAGAAGAGTATATAAATCAGGATTCCAACCTGAAGTTATTCAGCTGATGTATTGATAAGCGTTTCGAACTGTGAAATCTGTATGTACGCTTGATCTAAAAATATAAGTGAAAAAGAAATGATTTAGTAAAATTGCATAGCAATAGGAGTATCTACAAACAATACTTACCGGTCACTGGCATTAACAATTATCTTCTTTTTGTCCGAAGGATAAATATAAAGAACATAAATCATACGACATCGACGAGAACCCTGCCAATGTTGGCCAATGTGTTGGGTTCAACCTATAGACACGGTAATTGTACATGTCCAGAGCCAAATCATTGGGCAAAATTATCTTATCCATGGATTACATCCAAATTAGACTACATTATTCCGAGTTTTTTTGGAGCCAAAAGGTTGCTTCGTGATTCGGATATTAACGACCATCGTTGGAGCATATGGAGTAAAAAATCAATGTTGCCATTTCGTTAAACGAATCACAAAAAGGAAAAAAAATACTTACGAGATGTTGTAGGTATTTTCTTTAGGGTCACACTTCCAAGAGGTGTATGCAATTTGGAAAAGTGGACAAGGAAATAAATTGCTAGTCCATCGCTTTCACAAGTTCTCTGTATGGACAGCATATATTTGCTATGAAATGTAAGTTCATCTTTTGTAGCCGTATTTAAGTAGAGGGTTTTAATAGGACATTGCTTGCTGAGAATCGTGAAAACAACCAGAAATAAGCCTTTCACAATCATAGTGAATTTTCAATTGCAATTTGTGTACGCTTACCTGTTGCGACTTGGTAAATTGATAACGTGGTTCTTTATGTGACACATCCCTTATGAATTTCATTAAGAAATCGTAAACACCCATCCACCGTTCAATATTTTCAGTCATGTGCCTTCTATCCTCCAATGTATAAACAATTTCGCCTTTTCGGGAAATATTAAACCGATTTCTTTCTTTAGCCATTTGTAAGCATGGTTGAAGCTGTCCCCCGGAATAGTTTTACTCATTAAAATCATTTGCATTATCTTCTTTGATGGATGTGATCCCTTTGCCAAAAATATTTCTTTACTCCGCCAGCGGGATGCCTTTGTAATGCGAATTAACACACAGAACGAAAATACATATCAATTTTATTCGGCGTCAAATATTTTGCTCTTCAAAGGGTGCTACTTAAATAGACGGCGACGGCGCATGATGTCTGCCAAAGAGGGCTACTCTTGAATGCTAGTGAAAGCACATTACGTCTGTCAATATTTTTGACATGCGAAATAAAAATTTTATCTGAGATTTTGTCATCTGCACAAATATGAATATATCGACAGTTTATATTCAATATCCTCTATCTTAAAAAACACAATTGTTCAGTAGAGCCAAAAAACCGTTTATATCCCTAATTTTAAAGAAAATTAAAATTGTTTGTTCTACAATGTTTATTACACCTAACTACGTGAACTACTAAATAATATTTTTTTTAATATTTGCGCCACGAACCATTTTATGGAACATAGAGGGTATTGCTATTCAAAAATTCTTCATGTATAAAAAAAGATAGAGGGTTTTGCATAGTAAAAAAATATTTATTTATGAATTCCACAAATTTTTTTTAATTTATATTATACATATTATAATAAAAATAATAAATAATAATAACAATGAATTAATGATTAATTTTTTATTTAAGTATTATCTATTTCTTGGGGTTCATTTTTGAATCCATTTTCAAATTGTCATAGAAAATGGTATTCTTGTGGAATCACAGGTTAGATATAAAAATAGTCATAATTTGAAAACTAAAGCTTCGACTAAAAAAATTTAACCAAATTCGGGTTTAGCATACTCTTTTCATCAAAGAACCGTCTTTTAGAAGAAAAAAAAAAAAACAAAAAAAAAATAGTCCAAAATTATATGAAGAGATAGAGGGTACATTCAGAAAAAAAAGTGTGTAAGATAGAGAAATTACAAAAATGACCATAAAATCTCAAGTTTTGTTTTTTTTATTTCCAAATTAGTACCATAGATGCGTCTTATTTTACCGAATATTTTAACATAAAAATCTCATTTTTGCAAAAATTGAAGATAGAGGGTTTTGAATATAAGCTCTCGATATGTATAACTTATCACAAGCACATTTTAATGGAAAAAATGGTTTCAATGGCAAGGAATAACGTCGCTTCTTTTTTAATTTTCTTTTTTCCGTAAGTACAGATTCACACGAGACAATTTTTTCCAAGCAAGTGTCAAAATTTGTAGGAGAGAGAGGCAGGCGGAAAACGTCTCTGCCTCTCTCTCCTGCAAACTATGACACTTGCTTGGAAAAAATGTCTAATGTGAATCAGGACTAAATAAGCATGTCTATGTCCCGATTCACGCGAGGCAATTCGGTGTTTGTAGAAGATAAAGGCAGCAAAGTGCGAATAAAACACACAAAACGGTTTGCCAGTACAATAATCTACATTCCCCATTATCTTCCGCATGCCTCTCTCCTACAAACACCGAATTGCATTGGAAAATTGCCGCGTGTGTTGATGGGGTCTATGTTCTTCCCGCTTTGCACGAGGCAATTTTATCAGCGGCTTAACGGTGTTTGTAGTGGAGGCAGTTGGAAAGGGAGGGGAAAACCCTCCTTGGAATCTATCTGACGTTTTGTTTTTCATTCGCACTTTGAAACAACAACAATACAATCAGGAATAGCCGTGGGAACGCAAAGACAAGTTCAAAAGAGAATTAGAGAATATAAAAATCGCCCCGCCTAAATCGGGACTTTCCATTTCAAACCGAAAATTTCACAAGTATTTGCGGTCCTGTGGTCTTGTGTTTTTGCCTACACAAGACTTAGTCCTGGATCCCACGAGGCAATTTTTCCAAGCAAGTGACCAAATTTGTAGGAGAGAGAGGCTGGTGGAAAGACCTCTCTGCCTCTCTCTCCTATAAACTTTGACACTTGCTTGAAAAAAATTGCCTTGTGTGAATCAGGACTTTATAAACATTTTTACAAATCGCAATGAAAATATTAATGTTTAGCTTTGGGTTCATTAACATATAAAACAGAAAGTAAAATCTAAACGCAATAGATTAATTTTAATTGTATGTCCGGTACTTAGATTTTGAAATCGCTCTATTTCCACGTCAAATCATATTCGTTATCGATTTGTGTTTTACTTTTTGCAGTTTTATTCGACTCCTTTTTCCAATATTTATAAAATCCAATGAAAAAATAAAAATATAAGGAAAATAGATATCGCCGACAAATTATTTAATTTGTTTCAAAATATACTTTTCTCAGCGCACGAATGACCTTAACCTTTTTGATTTTCAATGGTAGTTGAACTTTATCATGAAAATTATTGGAACTTTTGTCTTATTTTCACATATTTTGATTAACAGCAAACATTTTCAGCAAACTGCAAATTTTTCAGCAGTGCGTTTGCTAATGAAAGACTGCAAACTTTTTGCTATTACAGCAGAAAATTTGCTGTATTAGCTGAAACAATGTTTGTTGAAAATTAACAGACGTTGTTTGTTATTAACAGCAAACTTTTTTTTTGGGTGTAGTTGTCACTACGAAAATAAACACAAAAGTTATGCGACTTGCCACAATCGTGCTTCTCCCGCAAAGTCAATATAATTATGACGTACGAACTCGCATGACATACTCACAAACGTTACAACCGATTTGTACAACCTGCCAAAAAATCAATGATTTTTCGTACAACCGAGACACAACTTCATACAACAAGCCCACAAACGTTACAATCTTGTGTACAACCTGCTTAAGTTGTACCAACGGTTGTAACGTGTATGGCTTGCTTTAGAACTAACGAAAGTTAAATTGTATGGAATTTGACAGCTATAGCCAGTAGCAGTCTACGAAGCTGAATCGGAGCGAATAGGCGGCGCGCCGCGGTTTTTTTTTGGAGCCGAAGCCGCCGCCGATATGAGCGGCTGACTTCAGCTGC
This sequence comes from Eudasyphora cyanicolor, assembly GCA_963930755.1. Classification (NCBI taxonomy): domain Eukaryota; kingdom Metazoa; phylum Arthropoda; class Insecta; order Diptera; family Muscidae; genus Eudasyphora; species Eudasyphora cyanicolor. The sequence continues at coordinate 12,096,794 of OZ005734.1, forward strand.
CAACGTTGCAAGACAAAAATTGTTTTTTCACACGGTTACACGTTCACAGGGTTGCATTTTTCCGCCATTTTTCTGACAATATTGTCCGATCTGGCAATCGTGTGTACTTTGCTTTAAGCACGGTACTATGTTCCGGTTTCACGCTGAAATCCCATACAAAAATCAAAGTTGTGAAAAAATTAGTGAAATTTTTTCATTTGTGGTATGTACTATGTTTTCTCAACGTGAGAAATTGACATTTTGCTCCGCTACAATTTAATTGAAAGCCGCAACAAATTGAATGCCGTCAGCATTGTACTCCTATTTATTTATATTCATGTTTGTCCGCGAGAAATTCAATTGTTGTCAATCTTAGCGATAACATTTCCTAATAAAGAATACAATATTAAATTATCTGAAAGAAAACTAATGCAAAGCTTTGGAACAGAAAATAATTATGTACATATATTGAATAAACGAGAAGAGCGACATTCCGATTGGATAGCAAAGCAAAAAAGTGCAAAACACTGGAAGGACATGTAACTATATGTAATAATGTGGAATTTGTCTTATAATTACGTATGTACATTTACGTTTGTATGTTTAGAACAATCGTGACGAAAACCCTGGGAAAACTTTGTGGGCGGCAAACGCTACCGAAGCAGTAGGACAATGGAATTGGGCAGTGCCTGTGATCTCGTTTTTAAATGGTTATAAATAACATAGTGAGTTCTTGCCAGCCATAGGAGTTGGAAGATGGATGGAAGTATAATTTATATACGTCCACAAATATAATGTAAGTCCTTAAAAATAATAATAAAACATATTTTTCGGTTCATCAAAACATCATCTTATTTATTTATATTCGTACAACAGTAGGAAATTATTTTGTTATTTGTAACATTGTATTACCCTGGCTTCTGATGCCTCACAAGCATCGCCATCGTATCAACACAAAATAAATAATTTATTTAGTTATAACATTAGCACAATGATAGTCAACCATATTTCCATTCTGCAATTTAAATTAACAATATTCTAAGTCGGCATTATTTCATTTAATTGCTTATTGATTCTAATTTAAACTCGTGTTTGTTTTCAAGAAAAGCAAAAAGGAAAAAATGCACATGCTTATACACACACACATCCATATAAAAGTGACATTTCCACATACACACTTCAAAAATGCAATGCGCCCATTTTGTGGAATTTTTTCAAGCTGAAAAAACATAGTACCCACCTTTAGGTGTGTTTTCGTTACACCATAATATAAGAATAAAATAAAAATATGTATGAAATAAAAATATACGTGCAGTAAAAGTTTCACGGGTTTTTTAAAAAATTAGTTATTATGTCTCTAGAAAAAAATTTGTTTTTAAGTCTCTAATTTTTAAATAAATCCGACAAAGAAACTAGCGATGATATGAAAGTCATAAAAGAAATAATTGAAATACTTTTATTTGTAATAAAACTTGAAATACTTTTATTTAAAATGCCCGGCACATTGATATTCAGAAGGATCTTACTGACATTAATTAGGTTTATGTTAGACCAGTTTAGGTCACTAGTGTTACCACGGGCTGAAATGCCCCTCATCGAAACCAACCTGTTTGATATACAAATTTATCGATAGTACGAATATCGGCACTGGAAAGATCTGTTAGGCTGCCTAAAAAGGCCGAACTTAGTATGTCCAGTCGTCGTTTACTCAGAGCGGGGTAGTCGCATAGAAAGTGCTCAATGCTCTCCATTTCTTCCTCATCTCCACAGCTTCTGCAGAAGTCATTAGAGTTTATACCCAATCCAAACGTAGACAATCTTTGCCTCTCTAGTGCGAGGAGATATCTTGGTCAGATTTGTCTAGCTACCCTGCAGGTGCCGATTTCTGTCCATCTTTCGTTGGACCGCCTGATTGCCTCTTGCCTAAGCCAAAGCTTGCACGTGGATAGTGGCGCACCAATATATGCAAATTCTTCGAGAATTTGTAATGTCGTTACTTTCCTAGCATGTTCATCGGCTTTGCAGTTCCCCGGGATATCCCTATGCCCAGGCACCCATATGAGGTGTATATTAAACTGCTCAGACATCTCGTTAAGAGATCTGCGGCAGTCGAGGGCTGTTTGTGAATTTAGCGATGTTGCCTCCAGAGAATTGATGGCAGCCTGGCTGTCCGAGTAAATGACAACGCCAGTGTTGGTTACTATGTTGCGACTCAGCCACTTGGCTACTTCCCATATTGCCATTATTTCGGCGTGATAGACACTGCTGGTATCTGGTAGTCTGTGAGCTATACCCAAACTAAGCTCTGCACAGTGTACTCCGAAGCCAACCTTTTCATCAAGCTTTGAACCATCCGTGTAAAAGTGGAGATGGTTTTATTACCTGGTATACTTCCAACCCATTCATCTCTGGCGGGAATCATAGTGATGTAACGTCTATCGAAGGTGTACACAGTTGGTATATAGTCCACTCGGTCGGTTACCATAGCACTACACTTTGATATCCTCATGTGACCGTAGTTCTTGTACCTCCACATTGATAGGCAGTTTAATCTTAGAGCCGCTCTGGTTGCAACTTCTGTCGCCACAATATTAATCGGCAGTATATGGAGTAGTGCTTGTAGGGACTCGGTCGCCGTAGTCCTTAAGGCTCCGCTTATGTTCAGGCAGGCTCTTCTCTGAACCTTTGTTGTTAGTTTGTCAGTTGCCGTCCACCATATCACAATGTCGTATAACAGTATAGGACGAACTACTGCTATATATATCCAGTGGACGATTTTAGGAGAGAGGCCCCTACAGCCTTTTTGCAGGAATATAAGGCGACGTTGTCCTTCCTTACACGTTCCAATACGTTAGGTCTAAATAACAGTTTTCTATCTAGAATTATTCCTAAAAATTTTGCACTTTCAGAAAAGACTAGATCATCCTTATTCATCCTAGTAAAGAGAACCAATTCTGTCTTGTTTGGGTTTACGCCCAAACCGCTGCTTCTGGCCCATCTAGCCAATTTGTTCAGAGTAGAATGTCTCGGAGGACGTTTTCGAATTTTGCCACTCACTGCGATTGTCACGTCGTCCGCATATGCCGCAACCTTGCAGCCACAACGTTGTAGATTTAACAGTACTCCTCCTTGTGGGATCCCTCCTTAAAAACCTTGTTAGAGTTGTGGACCCAAGACATGCTGTTATGCGTCTTCGGTTGAGTAGACTTTGAATTAGTCTAATCAAACTAGAGTTAACTTTTAGATGTGACAGTGCCGCAATTACTGCATCTGAGTGAATGTTGTTAAAAGCCCCTTCTATGTCAAGAAATGCAACCATGGTGAATTCCTTAAAATGGAGCGACGATTCGATAGTGCTCACAAGTTCGTGCAGGGCTGATTCTGTAGACTTCCCCTTATTGTAAGCATGTTGGTTCACCGACATGAGTTTTGTATCCACGTTTTCCCTAATGAAATAATCTAAAAGTCTTTCCATACCTTTCAATAGGAAGGAGGATAGGCTAATTGGTCTGAAGTCTTTTGGCCTAATGTGTGATATCTTCCCAGCTTTAGGTATGAATACCACTTTGGCATTCCTCCATCGATTCGGGATGCCTGATACAGCCTACATACATTTTCTCCAGCCAGGGGATAATGTACATACTTTAACATTTTCTGCATTTCTGCTGGAGTGATGCCGTCTGGTCCAGGTGACTTGAAGGGCTCAAAGCTGTTAATAACCCAGCTTATTCTGGATCTTGATCAGAAGTTTGGAGTTGAGGCCTTTCTTGAAATTCTTGTCATACAGGTGCCACTTTGTCTTTCTCACATTTCTGTGGACGACAGGTTCAGGCGCTTTTTCAGCGAGTTTGAACTCAATATAATGGTGATCTGAGAACGAGTGGTCGTCCAGTACATTCCACCCAATAATTTTGTCTGAAAGCCGGTCAGTAGCAAACGTTACGTTTAGTACTTCTTGTCTGTCTTTAATTGTAAAGGTCGGTTTATTACCTATGTTACAAATACTTAGGTTGGTAGTTCGATTAAAGTCAAGAAGCGAATCGCCCCTATTGTTTATATCCGTACTACTCCAGATAGTATGATGAGCGTTCGTGTCTGCCCAAATAATCAGCTCGACCTCGTCAGACGTTGCTTCTTCTACTACATCCCTGAATAGAGCAGTCGGTTCTACAGCTTCATAAGGCAGGCAACTGGAGACCACCCAATATATGCGTGCACCGATCTCCAGATTAGCAGATGTTTGGTCTTTACCACTTAAATTAGCCAGGAGAAAAATACTTAGATCTTTCCTGGCCAAAATGCAGGTTCTTGGAGTGCCTTCACAGTTGGCCACAAGCAGTTTAAAGTTGGGTGTCCTGATACCGCACACCCTTCCTCCCACTGCGTAGGGCTCCTGCACCTGTGGACAGGCGCAGCAATAGAGCCGCTGAGGCTGCTTTAGCGTGATGGAGGTTAATCTGTAGAATTCATTGGTAATTGACAGATTAACATCCACCCCGACAAGGGTGTTATCGAACTCTTCGTCCGTATCATCGAGAAGCGTGTCCCCGCCAGATGCGTCAAAGAGTCCGGAGACTCCCTTCAGCCCCTCTGTGTCAGAAGTAGAGTTTTCGTCCTCAGAGAAGGACGTTACAGATCTTCTGTTAGAGTTGGAGTCACCAGAAATAATGGTCGTGGGTACCTCCGCACTTCCAGAATACCGTGTATCAACCACGGTGGACGACTCACCTTCCGCAGTGGGAGCTCGAAGCCATATTGTAGGGTTGCACTTGCACGTTGTATATGGGAGGTGGATTCAGCGTTAAGGATTTGCCTGGCATTTCTCTACGGACATCGAGGTAATGAGCCATAATGGCTGATTGCACATGGCTCCATTTGTCCCAGATGGATCCATCCTCACTACTTCTGTCTATAACGGCCATCACTAGACTCTCCTTCGCCACTTCATTGAAGGGCTTGGTGAGTGTCCTGTTGATGGTGACATTAGGGCCTCTTGCCTTTTTCGAAGGCAGGGGTTCATCAGGTGATCTGATTCTTTTGACTTTATTAGCCGTTAACGCAGCTGAATTTGTGGCTCTTTTATCCGGCTCATTGGCCTTAGAAGCATCTATGACACCTTTAGCCCAGGTATGTGACTCTTTTTGTTTTTCGGTAAGAGCCGAAACCTCCAACTTCGTCAAAACTCTGAGCGCTATCCGGTGCTCATTGTGCTTCCGTTTTGACGGTCGGACATGACGTTTTCCCCTCACCGTACCACCTGTTGTGAGTACTGGGGGGGAAATTTTCACCATTTTTGGTGTGGTCGGCTTTGGCCAAGACCAACGGACGGACAGTAGGACGATTGGGGAACCCCGTTCCATCGGAACACGAAGGCATCCCCTCAACGAATTCCATTCCAGGGATTCCATTCTAATGATTTTCGTGTTATGTTATCTCCAGGTTTTCGTAGAGTGTGACCTAACTACTACATTTTCTTCTTGTAATTTGTCGTATTATTGGCTCTTCGTTTGTAATCCTCCACAGCACCGAATGAGTTATAGTGTTAGGAGAGAATATACACAGGCATTTGTTCATTCAAACTTGCAGTTTCTGTGATATGTTGTTCGACATCAGACTTAACGTTGTGATGTGAAAGCTGTGATGACCGCCGTTTAGTCGTTCAAATACAGCTTTGGCTTTTTTAAGTCTATTTAAAACGTCTTCTTCTATGCCATTTTCCACAGACATCATTGAATCAAGATAAAATTATTTGACGTGATTGTCTGTTGCGTTTGTTTTTCAATGTGAATTTTCAAGTCTGCGTTGCTTGCTAATTCATCTACTTTGCTCTGCATATCTTTGAAGTTATGTGATATCATACAGATGTCATCAGTAAAGTCGAGGTCTTCAAGATGTTCGTGAAAGTTCCAAACTATGCCTCTTTTTATTTTGGGCATACTTTTTTCATAACTTCGTCTACAACTACTGCGTATAACAAGGGTGACAGAGGGTAGCCTTGTTTCACACCTGCATTTGTCGAGAATGTTTCCTTTGTCCTTCCATTATGTCTGACGTGAAGTGTGCAGTTTGAATACATTGCCTTGATGTTTATTATTTTCATTGGAACTACCTTTGCTTCCCATATGACACAGCGTTTTATATTGCACTCTGATAATAATGTAAAATAGTGTCCTCTTTAATCGTCAGTTGTGCACTTTGTTCTTAAGGTCTTCGCAGGTGAAACCTGGCCGGAAGATACACATAACACGTTAACACGCTATCAGCAAGTGCCATCCACTAACAATTCCGTTTACTATGAAAGAGATAGCCCGATGATATTCTGACTGGGTTAAAAAAAACGCAACGAATTGGATGCATACATTTCGTTCAAACTCAGACAGTCGCTGCAATGTTGTTCACCACGGAAACAATTTCAGGACCTTTGGTTGTAAATTTTATTTGTCTTCTTGTACTGTGTGCGCTTGTTACGGATTCCTGCGCGGCAATTGGATGGACAGAACCGGTTAGCTCAATCGCCGGACTCAGGCGGGCTCATCCCTCCATCCAAGCCCATGGTACCGCCACAAATTGAAATTTACACACACAAAAAAACGTTACTCTAAACACGCATGGACAAAAACCGCAGAATGGAAGGATAGGTGGCTTCCTTCAGTCGCCCTTCCCTGCCTCGGTCATGAGGTTTTCCCCTCTTTCTATATGACCCCTTAAATCCGCATTTCCGCTCACGCTTACCTCACATTAACGCTCCCCAAGCTCAATAATTTCACTCTAACATGGTTTCTGTTTTCATATACACACTTTTAATTTGCTTTTTGGCTATTTTATATTTTTTTAAAAACGTATATCACGCTACCAACTTGATGTGGATTGCATTTAAGGCACTAAATGTTCCAATATTTAAATAAAGTCTTTAGGTTATGTTTTTTTTTTCACATGAATCCCGCACCACAAAGCACTTTCGACCAAGAATTTCCACCAACTGTTCTCTCTTAATTGCCTTTTATATCCCCTCTTCCCGCCAGAAACTTCCAGATGCCGCATTTTTCCATTTTCCGACATCTTTTTTTTTTCTTTTTACTTTTACCCTTGACATTTATTACTCCCTATTTTAAAATGCGTAAAAATAATTTGGCGGTTAATTAATTCATTAATGATTTCCCACGTCTAAAGGGTATATGTTGTTGCATTTCTACATACTGGCAACACCCCTCTATTAATTGTCATTACCAACACTATTGCCCCCATGAACACGCCATTATCGGCCCACTTTGACATTAGTTTTATAAATAAACACAGGCGGCAAGTCAGCCACCACTAAACCTCAACAAAATTTATATTTTTCTTTCCTCGCTAGTCCACTAGTCAGCGGACAACCACAAAACAACCCAAATAATTGTTCTGGAGCTCTCCTCAACATCTCGGGACCCTCCTCCTGCCACGGTTGCCAAAAGGAAACACCCGACCACGGACTTCCTCCCAATGAGATGGTATGGACGACTGTGAGCAAAGGAGTCCCTCGGCAAACCGCAACTATCATACCTCTCCCCCAAGGATACAGACTGTCTGCACATGATCACTGTCGTCGCCCGGGTGCCTTCTGAAACCAAAAGTGCACCCCAGAATATGTTCCTTTGCCGCCTGACCATTTACCTGACCACCATTCACAATAGGCGAAATATTAAGGTGCCTCTCGAAGAGTACAAAATTACGAAGAGTACAAAATTAAAAAATGTATGGCCTATCCGCAACAATACTCCGGATCTGCCTAGTTTACGCCGGCAAAGTCGGAGTGCGGATTTCATATCCAATTGCCGCTGGATACAACTCAACGTGGGGAACACTCACGCCCTTCAAAGCCGGGCCATTTATAAGGGATTTTAATGTAAGTAAGCCTACCATCACATCTGAACATATACATAACTAGCCAACCTGGTGCACTTCGTTACCCCCGATTTCAGATTTCCGATCCCTTCCAACGGTCCAATTCCAATCATGGGAGTAGATAGGGACAGTAGGAATCTTGTACTTCTATTCGTAGGAAGGCACAGTAGGAATCTCGTTATTCTATTCGTAGGAAGACACAGTAGGAATCACTCAAAAAATTTAGCGATCATAAATTACGAATGCGTGGACCGATTTTGTGCAAACTTTAGATAAACCATCTACACGGCCATATGAACAACCCTAAAATTTTTATCGAATTCGGTTTGACCGTTCGTGAGTCATGGAGTGACAATCAAAATTTACACTTCTTTTTATATATAGATTGCTGCATGAATGTCTGACCAATGGCAAGTCCACTTATAGTAGCTAGAATCTTGAAATTTTAATGTGATTTGTCTGTGCAATCAGCGGTATTTCGAAATTACTTTTACGCTTAATTATAGTACGGTGAGCAACAAACATGGTTAAACATATTACATTGGACCAAAACAGAATGCTTAACTATGACACAGTGAAAAACTATGGTTAATATGACACAGTGGTATAGAAGTGAATTACTGGGACCTATAAATTAAATGATTAAATATGGTACCAATGTTCCAAGTAGTTTTTTTTTTTTTTTTTCTTTTTTTTTTTTTTTTTTGACATCTAGATGCCCCGCGGGGAAATTATGAATATAGCACAGCGGGTGAAACATGATTAATACGAAACTCTTAAACTGTACGTGTGCTTGTTACATCTGTTCTCAGGAAACATGTGTGAGAAAAAGAGTGCTACTCTGGTTCGAGTTCGTGTGCGTTTTTGAAGCAATTGGATTGTACTGTGTGATAAGATTTTAAATTTATTTGAAACAATTCAGAGTGAATTAGCCGAAATTTAAAATTTATGGTACAAAAAAAAGCTAATGTGTTTGAATGAATCGCGAATCCTGGAATGTTCATCTCCATTCACCGGAACTACTGCCTTCTACTATCTAATAAATCAAATCGTTTGGGACCCTTGTCCGTGTAACCAGTTGAAAAATAGGGGGAAAAATATCATAGGTTTATTGGGGTATCACTTAACATCATAGATATATCACAGATGAATGTTTGTGTATCACAGAAAAATTCCCTTACCAACTATGAAATATATTAGGACAAACAAATAAACATAAAAATTGCCGGCATTTCGAAATCCGGAATATAAATACATAATCTTATCCTAATATTGCACATAGTTTATCTTTATCACAGATCTGGTTCGGAAATACAGTTTACACTTTTATATCCTTCACGTGATATACTCCCAACGGATTACCCTGCAACGTTTCTAATTCATACATGTTATTCCCCATAGGTCTTACAATTCGACACTTCAAAAATTTTCGACAAAATTTGGCATTTCGGTTTTCACTGAATTTACTACACACAATATTTCTTCTATACACTTCTTGTCCCGGTATGAACTTTATGTTGCGGGCTCTTTTATCGTATCTGGCCGCACTTCTTTCGTAAGCTTTGTGCATATTTAGCCGAATCTTTTCCCGAATTAAGTCAAGTTTATCTCTCCTCTCCAGAGATGTCACTTCATGGTCCGTTAAGGACATTAACTTTCGGGCCAGCTTGTAATCGGCTCCGCTAGAAAACATTTGGTAACCGAATAAAGCAAAAAATGGTGTGACCCCAGTGGCTGTGTGTACGGATGTCCGAATTGAACATTCAATCTCTGACAAATAGAGATCCCAATCTCGCTGATCTTCATTTAAATAAGCTCGTATTGCCGCCAGAACGGTTTGATTAACACGTTCTGAGGCGTTAGATTGAGGAGCATATACGGCTGTTCTCATGTGTTCAATCTTATAATTATCAATCATCTCCTGAAAGGCCTTTGCTACGAATTGCGATCCATTATCGCTGTGGATCACCTCTGGAACACCGAATTTGTGAATAATTTCCGTCACTAAAAAGTTTATGACGTTACTCGTTGTGGCCTCTTTCATAGCCTTTAAAAAGGTGAACTTCGAGAAGTGATCCACAACGATAAAAATATAGCAATTACCACTTTTCGAGCGGGGATATTTCCCCAAGAAATCTATATAGATCTTCTGAAAAGGTCTTTCGGTTACGACTTCTTGACCTATTGAGGGCATGAGATTTTGATTTGAGGGCTTACACTCCTTGCACGTTTGGCACCTATTTACAAAGTTTTTTATTTGTGGGACCATCTTGGGCCAATAAAAGAAACGACGTACCCTCTCTAAGGTTTTCGCAAAGCCACCATGGGCTGAAGTTACTTCGCAATGAGCTTTTTCAATAACGGCATTAGTTATATTAGATGGCAGCCATAACTTCCAAACTAATTCTCCGTCGAGGCCCCGATCAAAATTAACTTTCTTGAAAACTAGCCCGTCCTCCACTTTTAGATGGGGAAGCTTAACAGAGTTCTCAATAACATTCCTAATGAGATCACGATATTCTTCACTCTCGAACTCTACGGTGTCGAACCCTAGCAACTGATCAGTCAGAATTTCCTCTATCATATCCTCCTCCAGTGGGGCCCTAGACAACATATCGGCCACCACATTTTCAGAACCTTTCCTATGTTCAATTACGAAGTCATACGCTTGCAGCTGTAATGACCATCGTGCTAATCGACCACTCAAGTCTTTCAGTGACATTAGCCACTTCAGACTTGCGTGGTCCGTGATGACAGTAAATGGCATCATTTCTACGTATGCTCGGAATTTTTTAATGGCCATCACCGCGGCCAAACATTCCTTCTCCGTTACACTATAGTTCCTTTGTGCCGCGTTTAGCTTCTGGGAGTAAAATGCTATAGGGTGCTCCTCGCCCTTATCATTCAATTGATATAATACCGCACCAATGCCATAGTCAGATGCGTCACATTGAACATAAAATCTCTTTTTAAAATCAGCGTGACGGAGAACTGGTGCTGAGGTCAAAGACTTTTTGAGTTCATCAAATGCTTTGATAGACTCAGGTGTCATTGCAAACTTTTTGGCTTTTTTCAGCGTATCTGTCAGAGGGGCTGAAATCGACGCGAAGTCCTTAATAAATCGTCTGTACCAGCCAGCAGTACCTAGGAAACTTCGTACTTCTCTGGGACTTTTCGGTACTCTTATGTTCCTAATCGCCAAAACTTTGTCAGGGTCAGTCCTTAAAACACCATCACCGATTATGAAACCTAAATATTTAAGTTCCCTGAAACAAAAGTGGGATTTGGTCAGACCAATTGTAAGATTGGCTTCTTTGAGGCATTTCGCAACTTCGCGCAGTAGACGTAAGTGCTCGGAAAAACTGCTAGAAATTACCAAAAGGTCATCTAGATAGACAAAAACGTTGTCTTTCAGCTTTTGGGGGATAACCTTATCCATTAGCCTGCACAGTCGCTGGGCCGCGTTGCATAGTCCAAAAGGCATGACCCTGAACTGATACAACGGACGGCCCGGCACTGTAAATGCTGTATATTGCTTACTATCTTCCTCTAGCTCAATCTGCCAGAAGGCATATTTCAGATCCACGCTACTCTACACGCTACTTCTGAAGCGGATAAGCGTCCTTAACCGTCAGATCATTGAGCTTGCGCGCATCTAAGCAGAACCGATTCTTCCCAGGCTTCCTTACAATTGTGGTCCTATTCGACCAAGGGCTTTCACTTTCCTCTATCACGCCTAGTCTCAACATGTTATCTATCTCGGCGTAGGTTATAGCTTGGACAGCCGGAGAAATCGGATAGTAACGATCCTTAACGGGAACCGCCCCTTCTACCAGCTTTATGGAATGTTTTTCTATAGTTGTTAGACCAAGTCTATTCACCTCAAAACTCTTGAATTCCTTTATAACTTCATCTAACTGGTCCTGTCGTTCCGGGGTTAAAATGTGTGGACGGAGCTTACTTCCTTCAGTCTCAGTCACCAGATCTTTTGAAATTTTTTCTATGTCAATTTCATTGACACTAAGTACTTCCGGGGCCAGATTGAACAACCTCCAGAAGTCTATACCGAGGTATACTGTCTGTTCCAGATCTGGGCATATATAAAACTGTACCCATTGCTCATTATCCTTATATTTTACCAACAATTTTACCTTTCCTAATATGCGGTGCGGTTGTCCTCCCGCCGTTTTCACGTTTGTATAATCGTTATTCACCTCACAATCGATCTTTTCGATAAATTCTCAACTATTTTTACCCAGAATACTGACTGATGCACCAGTATCTAATAACCCTTTCAATAAATGTCCTTCGACTTCTATCTCCGCAAACACTCTAGGGTCCTTGACGATCTGGCTAGCGCGATATACGGATTCTAATACATATGTATGGGACTTTCTACGATCCGCGAATTTCCGGCGAAGTTTTAAAATTCGTCTAGAAGGCGATTTATTATTCTGATTAAATATTCGTTCCTTAATGTTATCGTAAATTTCTTTTCTTACATCTAATGGCAAGTAATGCCGAAGTTCGGGCCTATAATTGAAACTATTTACTTTATTTATTAACTCTATTTTCCCTTTTCCTATTTCAATATGTTCTCTCTTGCTTATTCCAGGGACATAGCTGCTTTTTCGGACGGACGTGGGTCCCCTGTCATCAATCCGCCCCGGTTTCGGTTTCCCGACTGACACACAGGACACTTGGGTGTCACGGTATTTGGCCTACCACATCGGTAGCAAAATATCGTCCTCTCCTCGGACGGACAATCCATAAACACATGTCCTGGCTGTCGGCAATTCCAGCACAGGAGTGGTGTTCTGGACGAATGCGAATTCAAATTCATGGCCGCTAATTCATCTGGTTCCATATCTTGATTTCCTGTTTCCGGTTGGTCGTACCCGAGATCAGCCGGACATACCTCATTCACGTGCCTAGGAGGATGCGGAACGGAAGGAACCCCACGAACTTCGCGACGAGAGAAATTTCTTTCAGCGTCGTTGCATTCCCAACGCAGTTGCTCAACGGATGAAACTTGCATTTGGTAAATATTTACTTTTATTCCTTCTCTTACATTGGATTTTAAAATCTTGATCATATCCAATTCAGATATTGGTTGTAATAATCTGGTTCGTAGGCGACACATGATGTGGAAGTAGGAGTCGATCGACTCTCCCGGGCGTTGTTTCCTATCAACCAGTTCCCTCATCACGTCAAAGGCCGATCTATTGGACTGGTACCGGCTCTTCAAAGAAAACTCCAGACCTGGCCAGTCAGTCACACCGTTCGACTGGGCGTACCACCAATACCATTCCTTCGCCGGACCAGTCACTGTCAAATGGAAGTCCCTAACTATTTCCTCCCAAGGGATACTATATTGTCTTTGGAGGTGCTTGAGGCGGAAAATAAAATCGTCTACGGACATAAAGCGGGAATCGCCATCAAATACCAGCCCTAATTTGTCTATCCTTGTTGGCAAAATAGATTTATTTTGGCTACTTGCGTGGCTTTCAGACATTTGGGTACTTGTTGTAGACAATTGCGGCGGTCTTGGAAGTTCTGGCCTTCTCGATATATTATTTTCCCTATAACAGGTTTGAATAGGAGGCATGTTCCGATTTTGAACCGTTAATCTAGTTAAATCTGTAAGTCCTTTCGCTAATTCTGAAATTTGTTTCTTTATCTCATCTAACTCAACACTAATATCTTTTTCCGTCTGCCCCGCAGGTACAGACCGAGCTTCATCATTTTCTGCTGCGGCGTTGGATTGACCGGCCGCTTTATCACTCATCATCCTAGAATTATTAGACGGCGGTGGGACGTCTGATGTTGTCCGATCTGGAACGCTTTCCCTATCACCACCTACGGCATTTGCCCTTCTAATAATCGAATCGGACAAATCAGTAAACTGCTGATCCGTCATTATGCTGTCTTGGTTAGTTTTCCTCACTTTATTAATTATTATTTCTGGACTGTTCAGATCAAAATTATCCGGTCTTGTTCTTTTTCTATTCCTAGATTGGGAACGAGTTACTATATTCATCCCATATAATTAGTAATCAAACGGAAGGAATTTATATCCTGGCCCTATTCCAGTTTCTGCACTACTCTTACTTTGATATGTATTTCTAATATTATCTAATCCTAATTAGTACCTAGTCTATAGCTTTACATCTAATTGTTAAATTTGTTATTCTATTTGCGATATTTTCTCAATATATACTTTCTATTTTGTTTGGTATACGACGCGCAAAAAATATGTGTTTTCTATTTTAAAATGAAATATAATCTATAAATATTCCTGGGGATGTTAATGTGATTGGCGGTCGGTGCGGCTTCATTAACGACTCTTCAGAAAACAGAAGCAATCCTGGTTTCTGTCCATACGTTCAACATACAAACAAACATAAATTATTGAAACACATAGACCTGTGGCATGGGGCTTTACTATTGACCCGGTCAATATATGCTGTTATTTTAAGTCGAATTCACTTAACCTTATAATCGTAATTAGGTCGGTTTTCGAACCATTAAAATGTAACTCATACCACTCTTTTCTTGATACTGATAAACAATATAAACCTAAAAAAAACTAACAAAAATGATTGGATTTTATAGTGCTAATGATCATTTACTACATGATATGTCACTGTTATTTACCAATCGCTATACATAACTCTCCAACATACAATTGTTTACAACGACAGACCAATTCTTACAACATCTTTTCACATTAAAAAAAACGGCTAAGACTTTCTTTGTCGTTACAAAAAAACAAGTAGTTGGGCTATTTTTTGGGCTATTGCAATGTCTCTAGTGGGCTATGGTAATGTGTTTAGCTCTTATACACATAAAAAATTGTTAAAGATGTATATTACATCGAAACTTCCGTTTGGGCGCCATTTTGTTACGGATTCCTGCGCGGCAATTGGATGGACAGAACCGGTTAGCTCAATCGCCGGACTCAGGCGGGCTCATCCCTCCATCCAAGCCCATGGTACCGCCACAAATTGAAATTTACACACACAAAAAAACGTTACTCTAAACACGCATGGACAAAAACCGCAGAATGGAAGGATAGGTGGCTTCCTTCAGTCGCCCTTCCCTGCCTCGGTCATGAGGTTTTCCCCTCTTTCTATATGACCCCTTAAATCCGCATTTCCGCTCACGCTTACCTCACATTAACGCTCCCCAAGCTCAATAATTTCACTCTAACATGGTTTCTGTTTTCATATACACACTTTTAATTTGCTTTTTGGCTATTTTATATTTTTTTAAAAACGTATATCACGCTACCAACTTGATGTGGATTGCATTTAAGGCACTAAATGTTCCAATATTTAAATAAAGTCTTTAGGTTATGTTTTTTTTTTTCACATGAATCCCGCACCACAAAGCACTTTCGACCAAGAATTTCCACCAACTGTTCTCTCGTTTCGCCTCTTAATTGCCTTTTATATCCCCTCTTCCCGCCAGAAACTTCCAGATGCCGAATTTTTCCATTTTCCGACATCTTTTTTTTTTTTTCTTTTTACTTTTACCCTTGACATTTATTACTCCCTATTTTAAAATGCGTAAAAATAATTTGGCGGTTAATTAATTCATTAATGATTTCCCACGTCTAAAGGGTATTTGTTGTTGCATTTCTACATACTGGCAACACCCCTCTATTAATTGTCATTACCAACACTATTGCCCCCATGAACACGCCATTATCGGCCCACTTTGACATTAGTTTTATAAATAAACACAGGCGGCAAGTCAGCCACCACTAAACCTCAACAAAATTTATATTTTTCTTTCCTCGCTAGTCCACTAGTCAGCGGACAACCACAAAACAACCCAAATAATTGTTCTGGAGGTCTCCTCAACATCTCGGGACCCTCCTCCTGCCACGGTTGCCAAAAGGAAACACCCGACCACGGACTTCCTCCCAATGAGATGGTATGGACGACTGTGAGCAAAGGAGTCCCTCGGCAAACCGCAACTATCATACCTCTCCCCCAAGGATACAGACTGTCTGCACATGATCACTGTCGTCGCCCGGGTGCCTTCTGAAACCAAAAGTGCACCCCAGAATATGTTCCTTCGCCGCCTGACCACCATTCACAATAGGCGAAATATTAAGGTGCCTCTCGAAGAGTACAAAATTACGAAGAGTACAAAATTAAAAAAATTTATGGCCTATCCGCAACACGCTGCAATTTTTTTTAGTTAAAAAATCCTATTTCATGCAATTTTCACAATAAAGTCATATTTGTGTGATTTTATATATGCATAAATATGTTTAGATATTATGCTGAAAACTCCGTTTTTCTAACGATAGCACTTTTCATTTTTAGTTTATTGCTTCGCCTGTACAATTTTCAATTAT
The DNA here is from genome assembly GCA_963930755.1 of Eudasyphora cyanicolor. Lineage (NCBI taxonomy): Eukaryota > Metazoa > Arthropoda > Insecta > Diptera > Muscidae > Eudasyphora > Eudasyphora cyanicolor. The sequence goes on from OZ005734.1 coordinate 12,113,025, forward strand.
GATGTTAGGCCCTTTTTGGTTTCTGATGACGATATTTACGTATTATAAATATTTCTATATTTTTTTTTATTTCAAACTATTAATATTATATATAGAGGCGTACAAGTATTTTTATACATATTTATAAAATCAGAAACCATATGTATGTCTATCTTGGACACATGGCTTGACGACCACCATCTACAGGCACGCTGGCTCCGGTTATAAAACTGGCCTTTTCACTGGCCAAAAATGCAATTGCTGCTGTCACCTCTTCAACTTGTCCGGTACGACCCAATGCATGTGTTGTTCGTGAATGTTCCAAAAACTTGGAACACTCTTATGGATTTGTTATAATTACACCTGGATTTACTGCATTGCAACGTACCCCTTTCAATGCCAGTTCAAGGGCAAGGCAAGGAGTGAATTGGTCCACGGCAGCCTTCGACACATTATAAGCCAGGACTCCAGGAAATTACCGAATACCATTAACGCTGAAATCATTCACAACGCAACCTTTGCTTTTGATCAATTGTGGAAGTTTTTTTGTTATTGACGAAAAATAGGTTTTTCAAACTGCAATTTTTATAATTTTCACCATTTTTGGTGAATGCAAAAAAAACAGTTCCACCGGTTTTCTTCGTCGAAAAAAACCGTCCACCGTTTTTTTTCAAAATTAAAATAAACCGTCCACCGGTTTTATCAAAATTAAGATAAACCGTCCGCCGGTTTTTTTATTCTTTAAAAAAAAAACGGGTTTTTGATCACTCTAGTCAGAACTACCACCAACGTTGACAGTCTTTTCCTCTGCAGTGCGAGGAGATACTTTGACCATCTCAGTCATATAGTTTAATGCCTTTTAAAATTGTCAATTGAGACTTAATGAGTTAATTAGTTCCATTATTTTGCTATTTTTATCTTTAATGGAATTAATAATAAGGAATTTTAAATTGCAAAATCTTGGTAAAATATTAAATTGCATTTTCAATTGGGAGGCTATAAAATGCGGTTGATAATTTTGGTTTATGCAGCATGTTTGCAAATCCTTCAATAAATGCAAAAGTTTCATTTTCATATTCATTAATTTCAACTAGTTTGTGCACTGTCTCGGGTCCAAATAATGTTGAGACCCTTTCAAACCGACTATCTCCTTCCAAATAGTCATATGCAACATATTTTTGCTTCAAATCAGCGTAATCAATATGTGTCATTGCTGCTTGTATGTTCTTTTTTTAATAGCGATGTGCTTGCTGCAGGTTTTATGTGATTTTTAGCGAATTCATTTCTTAGCGTTAAGAATCCATGAGGATATCGGAAATAAACCAAATTTTTTCGGATGATGCATACTGATATGGCAAGTACAAACCACCTGTTTCGTCCATTTTGCATATATTTTTTAATCCGCTTCCAATTGGATTTTGGTCGGACGAAACACAAGCCACATTCAAACCGCAACTATAAACAATTTCTTCGGACAATTGTTGGCTTGTGAAATGTTCTGATATTGCATATATCGCTACCATGAAATGCCATCCTGTGCAAATTCCATTTATTACAAAGCATAGGACTCGATTGTACCCTGAGCTACTGTAAATACTAAATTCATCGTATGCTAGGCATATTTCTTTGTCACTTTCAGTCAGAGTCGCCGCAATTTTTTTTAAACATCTATTATTTGTGGATAAACGTCTTTTTTGGCGAATTTTATAACTCTATTTTTTAGTAGTGTTCACTGCATCTGCACACAGAAACTTGTAGTTGCTGCCATGAACATTGTACATCGTTTGGCATTTACGAATCAGTTCATCATCTTTCATTGTGGCATCTTCCATTGCGGGGACGATTATATCTGGAGCAGGAGGGGGATATCATCATCACTAGGTGATGATGATATCCCCTCATTCATTCTCTTCTTTCGTCTCGGAGACAAGGCATACTTAGAGGGAACCTCGTAATCTAATGTACAAATTATTAACGGTTTTTACTTTAATGATAAGTAATGGGTAAAATGGGGAGGGTCAAATTGCGTGGACCTAAAAAAAAACTTAAAAATCTTATAGCAAAAATAAAATCTATGGCAAATTCTATGAAACTTTCGCCTCAATTTTTTCGGTTTTTGCAGTGAGCTAATATCAAAACGTGGACCGATTTGTCGCATTTTTCCTGGAAGATTTAAAGCATTGTGCAACATAAGCTGATCCTTATCCCAAAAATTCCGTAAGGATTGGCTTCTTTTTTCGAGCAGTACTTCGATTGTCACAGACGGACGGACATGGCTAAATCGACTCAGGGCCAGAGAATGAAGCCGAGCCAAAATTGGCGGCGGCGGCTGCCATTGAAAATTATAGATCGGCGGCGGCGGCTAAGCCGACATAAAATTGACATACGACGGCTCTATGATAGACATTTTAACATATAAAATAGTAGTTGAAAAGTTAAGCTCTGTTATTATTCTTAAATAATAGATGTTTTTAAGTTAATTATAAGATATTGTGAGGTAAAAAAATCATCGATTCCATGCCGCTAGGCGGCTCTATGATAAACTCTATTTTCAAAATGTGCTAAAGCTATGTATAGACGATTGTCAGATCGGACAACTTTATCAACCCTGTTAAAGTGCCGCAAATGTATGGACAATGACAGATTGTTAGGCAAAGGTGAAGGCGATTGCAAGGAACCCTTACAATTATGCAGGATTGCCAATAAAAATATTTTATAGACAGTGACCAATAAAATGTTTTTCTGACAATGGCGCCGTTGTCACATGCATAAACTTCGCACATATTACAATCTGGCTCTCACAAAAATTCTATTAAAAAAAAAAAAAAAAATTATTTTCTTTGGGATTAAACCTGCTAAAGCATATAAAGCGAGTTGGACGCTATTAACAAGTGATTTGGTTATAATTCTGTGTTAAAGTTTATTGCTAAAGTGTAACTTTTTGCAAGAAAAATAATCAAGTTAAAAATCATAGTGCTTGCTGTGTTGGTTGTTCATAAATAAACAAAGGAAATTTACAAAAACAAATATTCGTGCATGTCTCTCACTCCCTCCGTTGAGAGGCGGTTAAGTCTTAATGGCAGAAATGCGTACATTTCTGTGACAAATACAGAAAGTAACGCAACAACAACGCCTAGAAGAGATGACAGCCTCTTTTTGACCGCCAAAACCCCAAACAATGCGCGTTCTTTCTCACCGCAGTTGTCAAGTAGTGAAACAAATCAAATAGAAATGCTAACAAATACAATGCAAAATAACGTAGTGCCTAAAAGTATGCTTTCAAGTTCAGTAGCTAATCCGAATGGAAATAGTGTTGCCACAGCAACAGGAACAATCCCCAAAGGTACAAATCCAAACAGTACAACGGGCAAAGATGAGAAAATACAAACTGGTATAGATAGATATATCTTAGTGACAAAACGAAAGGCAAGTGCAAGGTCTCCTCATAAGGAACCAGATCCCAAAGTTTCCAAAGGAATGAATGCGGTAAGTTCGAACCGATTTGACCTCCTCAGCTCTGAGGATAGTAATGAAGAAACAAGTGAAACTATAAGAGAACCCAAACCACCTCCGCTTTTCTTGCGGGAACAAACAACTAACGCGTTGGTAAATAAGCTGTCCCAGCTACTAGGCAAAGAAAACTTCTATGTTGCTTCACTTCGTAGAGGCAATGTATACGAAACAAAAATTCAGACGCACACCGAAGTGTCTTATAGAAAGGTGGTTGGGTTGCTCGATTTCGAGAAAAAGAATTACTACACTTACCAGCTTAAGAGTTCAAAAGGTCTCGTGGTAGTAATTAAGGGTATTGATAGTACAGTTTCAACAGCTGAAATAATCGATGAACTTGCTAAAGAGGGTTATGAAGTTAAATCCATAATAAACATTATAAATAAAAAGAAAATTCCTCAGCCCATGTTTAAGGTTGAACTAACATTTGATTCTTCAAGAATAAAGAAAAAAGGTGCACCTCATCCTATTTACGACCTAAGATATTTGTGCAACCGTAGAATTCGAGTCGAGGAACCTTTAAAACGAGCCGATCCTCCCCAATGTACAAATTGTCAAGAATTTGGACACACCAAGGCATACTGTAAATTACCGGCCATTTGTGTCAGATGTGGCGATGTGCACAAGTCCGTTGACTGTCCCCATCCTAGAACAGATACCGGCGTAAAAAAATGTAGTAACTGCGGTGAGAACCATACAGCAAACTACAGGGGTTGCCCTGTCTATAAGCACATGAAAAAATCAAACAATGTTAATAAAACTCCAACATATGCAAGCTATATTCCATCGCCTTTCCCAGGCTTAAGAACTGTATCTCCTACAGAAAATGCTAGTTCTAGCGATCCAAACGTAAACCGAATCCCAAAGAATACAATTCATCCAAATATGTCATACGCCCGTATGACAAGAAATGGTAATTCGTTACCCCCTCAATTTCCCCTCGAAAACTCAATAGAAAAATTAATAGAAACTATGAATTCATTCATGTTGAATATGCAAAGCATGATGCAAGAAATGATGAGAAATCAAAGTATGCTTATGCAACTCGTGTTAAATCAAAAATAAATCCAATGAGAATTTGTTATTGGAATGCAAACGGCTTGAGCCAACACAGAAATGAGGTAGAAAATTTTCTCCGAAACCACTGTATAGATATTTTATTAGTCTCTGAGACACATTTTTCAACCAGAAATTGTTTTAGGATACGTGGTTATTCCACATACGATACTAAACATCCTAGCGGGAGAGCCTGTGGTGGTACAGCTCTTATTGTCCAAAATAAAATCAAACATTATCCTATGCCCGAATATAGGACTGAGCATATACAAGCAACTTCTATCGCTATCACAGGCACAAATCTGGTGATATCGTCGATATATTGTCCCCCTAGGCACAATATTAACAAAGATCAATTCATGGAGTTCTTCTCCACTCTTGGCACAAAGTTTTTGGTAGCAGGTGACTACAATGCCAAGCACACATTTTGGGGCTCTCGCCTCACTACTCCAAAAGGTAGACAACTACTTAAAGCCATAACATCTGCTAAACTAGATGTAGCTTCGAGCGGTCACCCAACATATTGGCCCTCAGATCTGAACAAAACGCCTGACCTTATTGATTTCGCTATAATAAAAAATATAAGGCGTGAACAATTATCTCTATGTCCATCACTTGATCTATCATCGGATCATTCGCCTACCATTTTGACACTGCTTTACAACAATCATGAAAATGGGTGTGACAGTTTGCCCAATAAGTATACCAACTGGCTAAAATATAAAAAATACGTTAGCTCACACCTATCCGATGGTGTATCGTTACGTACAACGGATGAAATTGAAGCCGCGGTAAACCTATTCACAGACGTTGTAAACAGTGCTGTTAAAGTGGCTACTCGAAAAAGCGCATTCAAAAGAGATAACTCCAATAACCCAATAGGCATCCAAGCGTTAATCAATGAAAAAAGAAGCGTAAGAAGAGAGTGGCAACAATATCGCTCCCCAGCACTGAGAAAAAAACTAAAAAATTGCCAGAAGAGATTGAAATCAGCCCTAAAATCAGCCGAGGAAAGTGATCTAAAAATATATTTGCAATCTCTGGATCCAACCCAGAAAACAGATTATAGTCTCTGGAAGGCCACAAAAAACATGCGAGGACCTGTTGCGCATGAATCCCCAATTCGCCTTGAAAATGGGAACTGGGCAAAAAGCACAGAAGAGAAAGTAAATGCATTCGCAAACTACCTCGAGTCCGTTTTTACACCCAACAGTGATACATCTGAAATCTATCCACCCGTGATAGATATAATTCCTCGCCCACACTATCCGCCCGTGATAAACGACACAATTCCTCGCCCAATCTATCCGCCCGTGATAGATGATACAATTTCTCACACAATCTATCCGCCCGGGATAAATGACTCAATTCCTCTCCCAATGTATCAGCCCGTGATAGATGACATAACTTCTCGCCCAATCTATCCGCCCGTGATAGACGATATAACTCCACGCCCAATCTATCCGCCCGTGATAGATGATTTAATTCGTCGCCCAATCTATCAGCCCGTGATAGATGATATAATTCCTGGCCCAATCAAGCTTAGAATAAAGGATGTTGAAAAATCTGTCAAAGAACTAAAATTTAAGAAATCGCCCGGAGGAGATGGTATAACAGCGAAAATGATTAAAGAACTTCCCTTTTCAGCCTTGAAAATTGTGTTATTTTTATTCAATGCAATTCTACGTGTAGGTTACTTCCCCCTATCTTGGAAGAGGTCTGAAATCGTGATGATACCGAAACCAGGCAAAGATCCAACTCAAGTCAAATCCTATCGCCCTATAAGCTTACTATCGATACTTTCAAAAATGTTTGAGTCCATTCTCATGAAGAAAATCACACCTCACATAATTTCTCACAATATTATACCTGACCACCAATTTGGTTTTAGAAAAAGTCACAATACTATAGAACAGGTACACCGTATCGTAACCTGCATCAGAAGAGCTTTTGAGAATAAAGAATACTGTTCGGCGTTATTCATAGATATTTCCCAAGCATTTGACAAAGTCTGGCACGAAGGACTTTTGTACAAAATATGTGACCTTCTGCCAATCAACACGCATAAACTGTTCAGGAGCTATTTGACTAACCGGTCTTTTCAAGTTAAATCAAATGGCATTTTTTCTAGCCCTAAGAAAATAAATGCCGGTGTCCCACAGGGGAGCATTCTTGGCCCTATACTGTACGTTATTTTTACGGCAGATATGCCCATAACCAACTTTACGCTCACGTCTACTTTTGCGGACGATACTGCTTTCGTCAGTACTCACAAAAACCCTTCAGTTGCGTCCGATCACCTGCAGTCGCATGTCCGAATCCTAGAAGAATGGTTAAAAAAATGGAGAATAATGGTGAATGCCTCAAAGTGTACTCATGTTACTTTTACCCTGCGAAGGGATGCAAGTCCTTCAATTTCTATTTTCAACTCACAGATTCCCCAAAAGGATCATGTAAAATACCTTGGAATCCACTTAGATCGGCGTTTGACGTGGTCGCGCCACATAGACTCTAAAGTAACCCAAATAAAACTCAAAACTAATCAACTTCAGTGGCTTATCAGCCAAAGATCTGCCCTAGATCCAGAGTATAAAGTTCTTTTATACAAAACGGTATTGAAGCCGATTTGGACATATGGTATCCAGCTCTGGGGTACAGCGTGCGCTTCAAATGTATGCAAATTACAAAGAAGACAATCGAATATTCTTCGTTTAATTACAGGTGCACCATGGTATATAAGAAACGCTAACATCCATAAGGATCTCAACATGCCAACAGTAAAAGAGGAAATTGAAAAATATTGCCGGTGTTACGTGGGTAAACTATTCAATCATCCAAACATCCTGGCTCGAGAACTACTAAATTTTGAAGGTCATGACCGCCTTAGAAGGAGAGATACGCTGGACATGATATAAATTAAAACAAATCCTAATCAAAATCCAACTCCTAATCAAAATCTAAAACAAAAAAATGAAATGAAATTATGAATTCCTAAATTTGAAATGTTAACCTTTTGTTTAAGTAAAAAAATCGTGTAAAGTCTCAATGGTTTGTTCGCAATGGCAACAACCCAGAGAATAGTATTTTAGGTTAAGATTTGTCCACTTATTGTTATTTTCATTGTATAATAATGAAAGATTCAATAAAAAATGTAATGAATTGAAAAAAAAAAAAATATTACAATCTGCAAATTATCTCACAATGGCCTTTCTGCCAACGTTGCAAGACAAAAATTGTATGTTCACACGGTTATACGTTCACAGGGTTGCATTTTTCCGCCATTCGTCTATACACAGCTTAAGTCGAAACAAGTTGTTTCCAGGAGAGCGAATCGACGTTTTAGTGAAATTTTAAATTTGTGTGGATTATCTTGTGGTTTAAATAGAATGACCTCTACTGTTTTGAGCTTAACTTGATTGATTCTTTAGAATGGAGGTATTAATTTATATGTTATATTATTCTTTAATACTCCATTGATTTTTTTTCCGAAAATGTGGAAAATATATTTTTATCTCTATTAAACCTCTGCAATGAATGTCTTGAATGGCCTTTCAAGACATTCAGTTGTTTATCAAATACTTACTGCCACACACTCTATTTTGACAAAACAAATGAATGAGTGAAGAGAAAAGTAACCGCCAAACAGGTTTCAAAACAAATAAGTAACAAGACAATGAAGAAGTATACTCATTCAAGTACTGTACACAAAAACTGAAATACTCGATTTCAGTGTAAACTGCACCACAGACTCTCTATTACACAGATGTTCCGTCGTGACTTTGTTTACATTTGCGTGAGTTACGAACGAATAGAAATGATTTTCAAACGCGAAAAATGTAGTTTTCTGGATTATTTTTTTGAAGTTTTTTGGTACATAACGATCGATATTAATTTTCTAAATGTGATATTAAAAAAAATCTCGGAAATCGGTCTTGAAATACGCAAAAAAATCACTCGCTGAAATCAATTTTCTATTCGTTCGTCACTGATAGACTACTCGCTACTTGACGGAACTTCTTTATAAATTTATTTTCTTTGAACTGCACTACTGTACTCATTGTCATTGCAAAGAGAGACGCAACAACAAAGAGCGGCGGACAACCTTAGAAATTTATTGATTTTGAGGGGTAAATACACTAGTGTACATACTGAAGAAATAGAAAACAGCACTGTACTCGCTTCATTATACTCATCGTTTGACGAATTGAAACGAGTATAAAGAATACAACAACCGAACGAGCAGAGTACACGACTAGATTGTAAACATCAAACAGTGTGAAGTGTTTGTTGTTTTTTTTCCGATCATTCAATGGTGGTGTCAATCGAGTAAAATATACAATGTTTCAGTGTGCAGTGAAGTAGTGTACATTACTGTAGACGAAGAAATTAATGTCTTGATACAGAGGTTTAATCTCTATATGTACATAATCTAATCTATATATATCAAATATATGTCTATATGTGTTTTATAGAAGCTTAAACTACTGGACTGATTTTAAAATTTTTTCTTTTGTTTGAAAGCTATTTGGTCTGAGATGGTTTTGGAAAAAAAAATTGCTAATAGTTGGCAGGGAAAATGTGGGCGTGGCAAATCGTTTGTTGTGCTGTAATTTTGTGTATATATTTGTATATATATAAAAATGGACGGGATCGGAAATATGGGGCAACGAAGTGGACCGGGTCCAGTAATAAATAAAAAATCTTTTTTGAAGTTTTTGTGAAATTGAAACTCGATATTATTATTTATTAATGAAAAATTTCAAACACTCAATAAACCAATTTGTGGAAGTAGAATTTCACCAGATATAGAACCAATTGCGTAGATTCTTATAATGCAATAAAAAATAATAGTGTATAAGCGTACACATTATTCTTCTATTAAGGGGACGGCTTCGGTTGGTGAAAAAGGTCGGCGGCGGCTAAAATCGGCGGCTCGGCTCGGCGGCTTCATACTCTGCTCAGGGCATGATTCTGCGTCCATCGGTATATAAAATGCCTTTTTGCATTCTTCTTTTTTCCATATTGTTTCACAAAAATCGGTATAATAAATGAATTTTTGCATTCTTCTTTTTTCTATATTGTTTCATAAAATACCAAAAATATATTATTCGTTAATCGAATACCTTTGTGTATGTAATAAAAGAATTATCTGAATTCGTCATTTATTGGATCGTTTGTTGTTGTTTTTTTAATTATTGGACAAGTGAGCATACATTTTTGTTAATTAATACAGTTGTTTTTAAAATAAACTATGAAATAATTTATATATTCGACTACTCTTACAAATAATAATCGTATTAATGCATCATCAAGAGTGAAAATGGTGTGTGTAAAAGATGGTGTTGCCAGCATTACTTTGACGAAGTCATTAAAATCCCGATTTACACTGGCTGAATGTTCAGCAGATTATCGGCGTTTTGTAGGAGAGAGAGGCAGTCGGTAAAATAGGGGAAAAGCTCTTCCGTACTCGGGCTGAACGTTTTGTATTTTTCACTCGCACTTTGAAACAACAACAATTCACACAGTAATATCCGAAACATAATTAAGTGTCTAAACGCAGAGGCAAGTTTAAAAAAGAATTAGCGGATAATCTGCTGAAAAAATCCTAGTGTAAATCCTTAAAATGCTGTTTATGAATACGATTTTTAATAATCGTTTATTAGGCCAAAAGAGTTTTTTAACTAATATGCACTTTAAATCATAATTAGGATTTTTTAATGAATACGGCTGTAAATATTGCAAATACCACATTTGATTTTTGTTTGTGTATATGATGATTAGCAGCAATGTTGCATTTTTTGCCTTGAGTGCTTTTTGTCAATCGTCCCTTTTTGTGTCACTGCTGTTTTGAGCAACTCTGTAGTGAACCGGCTGCTGTCCAAAAAGTTGACATTTCCAAAAAGCATCGACATTAAATATCCGCAGTTTTTTTTATTAAAAAAGAAACAGAAAAATTAATAAAATTAAATTTTACTTTATATAGAGCGAATTTCACTTGATTTTTGTAATTTCCGTCACAAAATTGTAAGTTATGGATTATCATTTCTCCAAAATTCTGCAAAGAAAATATTTTGTTGTGAACCACTCCCATATAAAGAAAAAACAAGTGTTTGCTGACTAGTCGAAGTCTTTGTTATCTTTTTTCTGACCCACATATGCGATTTCTTTTTGGAGTTCATGAATGAGTAATCGTGTAATCTTATACTTGTTTTTCAACGGTATTTCGCTCTTCTTTCCCCCCAAATACATAGATTGCAGGATGTGGAAAGCCACAGCAGGAATGCAAATCCAGAACAATAACACTGCCGAAGATGATGATTGGGAAACTGATCCGGACTTTGTTAATGATGTCAGTGAACAGGAGCAAAGATGGGGCTCGAAAACCATAGAGGGCAGTGGACGCACTGCTGGAGCGATAGAGTAAGTACCACTATAAAATCTATATCCTTTAAATTTTTAAACATACAATTTTCTTGTAGTATGGATAAACTCCGTTCGGAAACTGAAAAGGCTGACCAAGCCAAAAAACTAAAGGAAATTGAGGAAATCAATCCTGGTTATGGATATGGTGGAAAATTTGGCGTCCAAAGCGATCGAGTTGATAAATCGGCTTCTGGTTGGGATCATATCGAGAAAGTAGAGAAGCATGGATCCCAGAAAGATTATGCCACAGGATTTGGTGGAAAATTTGGTGTGCAGTCTGATCGAGTTGATAAATCAGCTCTAGGTTGGGATCATGTGGAAAAAGTTGAAAAACATGAGTCACAAAAAGGTTAGCAGCACTGTTTGATATTTATGAAACAAACGACAATGACTTTATTTGCACCATACTTTTTTATAGATTATTCTAAAGGCTTTGGTGGTAAGTTCGGTGTGCAAGAAGATCGTAAAGATAAGTCAGCTGTAGGCTGGGACCACATCGAAGCACCGCAAAAACATGAAAGTCAACTGGATCATAAAATTGTAAATTGATTCGAGTTTAATTTAGATTTGTACCATTATTTATCATCATAATTATATTCTAGGGCTTCGGTGGCAAGTTTGGTGTTCAAAAGGATCGCATGGATAAGTCGGCCGTTGCGTATGATGATGGTACCAAGCAACAAGTAGGCACAAACTACACGAAAACTAAACCCGTTATTGAAGGGGCCAAACCTTCAAATTTGCGGGCAAAGTTTGAAAATTTGGCCAAAGTTTCAGAAGAAGAGAATCGTAAAAGAGCAGAAGAGCAGAAACGTTTACGTGAAGCTAAAGACAAGCGTGATAGAGAAGAGGCCGCCAAACAGACCATAGTTGAGAACAAACCATTACCTCAAGCAGATGAAGCAAAACAACCACCTCCCAAGGGAGCTCGTACGACTATAGTAACAGGACGTGAAGGTGGCATAGGCAACGCTATAAGTGCCTTCAATCAAATGCAATCACCGACCAAGGAAGAAGCACCGGTTGTACGTAAAGAACCGATTCACATTCCTAGAGAAGCACCGAAAAGTATAGAGAAAGAAGAGGTGGAAGTAGAGAAGCCAGAGCCTGTGGTGGAGCCTCAGGTGGAGCCGGTTAAACAGATGGCAGAACAAAAACCTGAGCAGAAGGTTGTTGTGGTAGCACCACCTCCTGATTTAATACCATCCATAGAAATTGATACTGTAGCTACACCTCCCGAAATACATTCTCCTGAACCGATTGAAACTGTAGCAGCACCACCAAATGTCGTGGAGGAGCCTTTATATCAAAATCAAGCCGAGGTACTAGACTCGATGCCTGTTACTGCCGCTAAATCACAGCAACATGTAGAAGTCGAGGAAAGTGCCGCAGCTGTAGATTCCGAAGTGGTCCCTGCGACCTCTGATAATTTAGCCGATTATATTGAAGATACCCACATCCATGCAATCGCTTTATATGACTACCAGGCAAATGATGATGATGAAATTTCATTCGATCCTGATGATTTAATAACGCACATCGAAATGGTATGTAATAATCACAGACCTTAAATTAGACAGATGTGCTGTCCGCCCGAAACGTCAAAATCTATTAGTTACGAACGAATAGTAATGAACTGTCACACGCGAGAAAACAGTTTTCCACGAACATAGCTTAACTTTTTTTTGCACTAATCGATTAATATTATTTTTTTATTTGTGACAATTACAAAAAATTCGGGGAAATCAGTTCGAAATCCGCGGAAATCCCCACTCTTTGAAGTCCTACTCGTTGAAATTTACATTCGGTTGTACCCAAATACAAATAGAGTAAGAAGGCATTCCTTCAGGCCGAAACGTCAAAATCAATCAGGTACGAATGAATAGGAATGAACTGTCACACGCGAAAAAAAAGTTATTCGTGAACATCGATTGGACTATTTTTGCATTTATCGATTAATATTAATTGTTACAATTACAAAAAATTCGGAAAAAACGGCCTGAAAATCCGCGAAAAACCTCAATCGCTACGGGAAGGAATGTCTTCTTAAATTATATTGTTTTTGGTTATACCTGACCAATAAATAATTTTACGTTGGTTTCTGCATAATACGACTATAGGATCAGAAGACATTAGTTTTCAAAGTAATGCGCCTGTGACGCAGCAATGTTAGTCATACGACCTAGTCGTCGAAGCAATAACGATACCAATAAAGAGCATTTTTGGCTGGAATTTTACCTTTTTTTTTGTTAAGTTTTGGCCTTTGGCCAACATTTTTGTAGAACATTTCTTCCCCGTCCTCATTTCTAGGGGCGTTTTTACAATTTGTTGAAATAGGGCTAATTACATTTGTGAGGGGTATTATTATTATATTACATTATTGCCAAATATTAGCGGTATAACCAAGCCTGAATTAGTTGTTGGACAAAAGCTAACACCTTTTTCGAAGAGTACACTGATTATCAGAAGCTTGAGGCCTATAAAAAAATTTGTCTCCAATTTCGCCAAACCGAGTATTGGTAGTGAACGAACCTATACTTTCAAGTCCGTGTATTTTTTTCACTGTTGATATTAATGTCGAAATTAAAAAACATACATGTAAGAAATTATTTCGTATAATTTTACTATGTAGAATGACTATCGTTCATCGACGATGATCTCGTAGTTTGCAAAACTGCAGATTTGTTCATCAATTTGTATGGTCTTGGAATTTTAATAATAAAGTACCACATGGATAAGGCGACATTCTATTTGACAATGATCGCGTAGTTTGTAAAACCGCAAAATTTGTTCTTCAATTTGTATGGTCTTTGAATATTAATACTAAAATCACATGACTGTAATTATTATTCTGACAAATCACTAGAGGTCATACGATTTACAATGTAAAGGAATATCATACGAACAAAATGGGCTAACGGTTATTTTCTATAGAATTTAACACCACGAAATTCCTGTCGAACTATTTTTAAACCTTATTTCATTTCAACAACAAATAAAAATATCGTTGGAAATAAAATATATATTACTAGCTGGACCCGGTCCACTTCGTTGGCCCAGACTTCAGATTTCCGATCCCGTTCATTTTTGGGCTAATTACGTAGACTGACACCAAATATGTATGCACAAAATTACATTGATCTCTCTAACAAATTGCTCAAGATATATCAAACACAAAATTACGGCACTCTCGCTAACAAAACGTGCAAGATATATCAATTTAAAATATTGACTTATATGGCCGGGGCCACGCCCAGTGACCATATCCCGCTCATTTTTGGGTCAATCACGTTGACAACCACCAGGACCATATACACGAAATTACAGCACTATCGCTAACAAATTGTGCAATATATTCCAATTTCAAAACTTGATTCACTCGGTCGGTGCCACGCCCATTTTTGGACCAATCACGTAGACTGCCACCGGATACATATACGCAAAATTTCACCACTCTCGCTAACAAATCGTGTAATATATCTCAATATCAAAATTTGGCTTATATGGCCTGGGCCACGCCCGTTGGTCTGGTCCCGCCCATTATTGGACCAATAACATAGACTGCCACCGGATACATACATATGAACTAAATTGCAGCACTCTCGATAATAAATTGTCTAAGATATCTCAATTTCAAAATTTGGCTTATATGGGCGGGGCCACGCCCATAGGTCCGATCCCGCCCATTTTTACCAATAAAGTAGACTGGCACCGGATAAATATGCACTAAATTGCAGCACTCACGCTAACAAATTGTTCAAGATATCACAATTCTAAAATTTGGCATACAGGGCGGGGCCACGCCCTTTGGTCCAATCCCGACCATTTTTGGACCAAACACGTAGACTGCTATCAGATACATGTACACAAAATTATAGCACTATCGCTAATAAATTATGCAAGATATCTCAATTTCAAAATTAGGCTTATATGCGCGGGGCCACGCCCAGAGGTCCGATCCCGCCCATTTTTTGACCAATAACGTAGACTGTCACCGGATACATACGTATTAAATTGCAGAACTCACGCTAACAAATTGTTCAAGATATTACAATTCTAAAATTTGGCATATAGGGGCGGGGCCACGCCCATTGGTCCGATCCCGCCCATTTTCTGACCAATTACGTAGAATGCCACCAGATACATATACACAACATTGCAGCACTCCCGCTAACAAATTGTGCAAGATATCAAAATTTGGTCTATGTGGGCGGGGCCACGCCCATTGGGCCGATCCCGCCCATTTTTGGACCAATCACGCAGACTGCCACCATATACATATACACAAAATTCCAGCACTCTCGCTAACATATTGTGCAAGGTATCAAAATTTCAAAATTTGGATTATGTGGGCGTGGCCACGCCCATTGGTCCGATCCCGCCCATTTTTGAACCAATGACGCAGACTGCCACCATATACATATACACAAAATTCCAGGTCTCTCGGTAAAATAATGTGGAAGATATCGCATTTTTAAAATTTGGCTTATATGGGCGGGGCCACGCCCATTGGTCCGATTCCGCCCATTTTTGGAAAATTCACATAATCTGACACTAAATGCATACATACGAACGGATGTACCAAATTTTGTTCAAATACCTATAATAGGAGCAGAAATATCGGATTTTTAACCTGCGATTTGTATGGGAGGTACCACGCCCCTTTGTCCAATTATTTTTTTTTTCTATATAAACCATCTCGTGAAAATTTAGAATCGAATAAAAAAAAATCATCCAAATCGCTCCAGCCGTTCTGACGTGATGCCATTACACAGATGGACCGTTTCATTTTTATATATATAGATTCGATTACTTTTGTAATATGTGTTTAGTGATAGTGGGATTAATTTTTGTTGATGCATTAAAAACATGTAAAACACTTACGATAGAAACGATTTAGCTAATTAATTGCACATTTTCCAACCGAAATTCGACGAATATCAATTCAAATAATATTTCAAATGTAATTGTTTAATGTCATTGGCATTTTTTAATTTCATTTAATATTTTTTTTTGGAATTTTTATAAATTTCAATTGAATTGTTTTTAATATTAATTTACGTATCTTAAATTTCAATGAAGATTGTCGAATTACTATTTAAAATGGTGTAGTTTAACAATTTCAGTCGATTTGTGCGCTAATTTTTTCCGACCCAAAAACAGAGATGTAATGTAAATAAAATGCAACCCATTAAAGGCCAGCCTATTTTTTCATTTTGTAGAATTTCAAGAAATTCAGATCTGAAGTAAAAAATAGTAGATTTTCCTTTCGAGAATATTGGTGTTCATATAACCAAATTTGTGCTCTATTTAGCTGTTAAAATCTTTTAAGACAAATTACGTAACAACAAATATTTGCATTTGAATACCAAATGGAATAATTGAATATTTTTGGATTTTATCAGTCAACCAAATTAAAATTTATGTAGAAAATAGTATAGGTAATTCGATTTCCATTATAAAGGAGTTCCATACAAATTAAAAATTTCATACAATTTTAATCGCATTTGCTGAAAAACTTTTACATAGCATATTTTGGAATGATGGTATCGATATATTGAATAATGAAAACAATTCTAGAGAAATGTAAGTGTTCGAATAATCGAACGTTGAATTAAATTAGTCTATACAGCTTTTTATATACATTCATTAAAATAATATTATTTTGTTTGTCTCATATTTTCAGATTGATGAAGGTTGGTGGCGTGGTTTGTGTAAAAATCGATATGGTCTTTTCCCGGCTAATTATGTGCAAGTTGTCAATAATCAAAATTCTTCCTAAGTTTTTCCCAAAACAAAGCTTGTAAACGACAATTTTTAATTTCTATGTTCGACTAAAGTAAAAATGAAATACAAAAAAATATGTATGTATTTGGTTTACCAATTTTTAGAGATATAACTGAAAGTATTTTGTCAAAACAACGATTATCATTATTACCATAATTTTATAGCATTTTTCACGAAAGAAAAATTTTTCCGCAATTTGTTTTAATTTGTGTGCGTAAAAAACATTCGTATTTCTTTTATGTTTTAAACATATGTAATTTTTACAATTCCTTTATGTTTTAGATCTTATAAACATTATTACATTCAGAAAAGGCATTAAGTATACTCTTACATATATAAACTACCATTAACTTCATTTATTTGTTTTAAGAAAAAAATTGTGAATATTTTTTATTTGGAAATTGTTCTTCGAGACGCGTTATTAAGTCATAATTGTTCAAATCTAAAGAAAATGAGTCAATACATAACTAACAAAATGCAAAGACTGTTTGCAATTACAAAAGAAAAACGTATATAAAATAAATAAATAAATTGTTTCTTCCTAAAAAATACAACAAAACTTCAGTTTTCTTTTTCATGTCGCGCTTTTTCATCTCGCACATGAATCGCCCTTAAGTCTCGAGTATTTCAAAAAATCATTTCACTTCATATCACATAACAAAAAAAATAAAACTTTATCTGTGGACTTTTCTAAATAGTCAGTTTTGAGTTTTCAAATGCAAGTTTGAGTGGCGGCATTAATGATAAGAAATGCGTGCTACTGGCCGACACACTCGCCGGTCTTAGTCACTTCACGACAGACTACAAAAAAGGTGTCAGTCTCGCTATTGTCAAAAGTTTTCTGTTTCCAACTTGTAAATGTTCAAGTCAATTTTAATCTGTTTCGTATTATATGGTC
Organism: Eudasyphora cyanicolor; assembly: GCA_963930755.1. Classification (NCBI taxonomy): domain Eukaryota; kingdom Metazoa; phylum Arthropoda; class Insecta; order Diptera; family Muscidae; genus Eudasyphora; species Eudasyphora cyanicolor. The sequence continues at coordinate 12,130,678 of OZ005734.1, forward strand.
AAAATACGTTCCTCCCCACCCCCAAACTTTTTTTTGCCAATTTAGATAGGGTATTTCGGAGTGATGAACTTGGGTTTTTTTTCGGATGTCACACATGTCATACTTTAATATTTCGTAAAGAGACGTGAAAAATGTTAATGTTAACAAAATATATTCGACCTTCTCCATCCGATTGAAAGGATTTAAAAAGATAAACTATTTTATTGAATCAAATATCTTAAATTTGAGATAAATTCTATAAATCTTACATACAAAATTGAGGTGAAAAATCGCAGATTTATTGCTATAATCCTAATGTTGTCGCTAAGAGTTACAGGATATACATACATACATATGTATGTATGTAGAGAAAACATCTGAACATGGTTTAACATGATGAGATGTTTTCTGGATAACGAATCCGAATGAATTTGATATGTCACTGTGCACCACAAAGGGAATAAACACGTGCATATATAAATATTGGTTATTTAATATTATTATGAATAGATTGGAAATTTTCCTTGCCATTTCCTTTTATGATACCAAGTACGGCGAACGTCATTGGAAGAATTAAAGAAAATCAAGTTTGAGTTTAACGGTCGTAATATGATAATACCGTGTTAGTGAAAACAGTACACATTTGGCTTAATGGGATGTGGCATTGAAATTCGAAGTAATATATGAATGGAATAATAAAATATCATAAGAGAACGAGTTGAGAGATGGATAGGGTTGCCATTACTAAATTTATGAAACGTATTCTTTAAAGATGACAAAAATATACAATTACGGAAATTTTAACCCAGTTTTCTGAGTGGTTATTAACAAATATACATTTTTCAAAGAATTAATCCTTTCGCTAAAAATTACACTTTTCTGAATTGTTTGAAAAATGTTTTCATTTTGATGTATAGTGTAATTAATCAAAAATACTCAAAACCACATTTTGACCTATTACACAAAAACATTTTCTGGTGTTATATGGTGCACTAAACACGAAAAAAAATGTTAGAGTAATTTTTTTTTAATTTTTCTTTACAATTCCCATTTCCTTGGAAGTGGACCCCCAATATTGTGAAGAAGGGTATATAATAGATACTACGGGTCAAAAGTGTAACACATCGTTGGGGTGACTTAAGAGACCCCACGAATATTTGGCAGAAATCCGTTTTGGAGCATTTTAAGTCAATGTCCGTAAGACTGTCCGACTGTCTGTCTGGTTGGTGCACACGATAACTTTCGACAGGATTAACCGATTGACTTCAAATTTGGTACTTGTCAATATTTTTTCTATCTCAGGCATCTATTTGTCTTTTTTGTCATTTCATATCCCTCTGTTAGACGATGAATTATGTTATCCCCACTGCTACACACACTTTACAACAGCAGAAGAGAGAACTTTCACTTTTTAAGGTCTTTGGTATTATTTAAATAATTACCTGACTTTGAGATTATGACACAAAAAATAATTTTTGTACGATTCATTATGAAATTTAAATCACTTTTCAAGTTCCGCGGTTTGTTTTGGCAGATGAGCATCAAACTGTTGACCAAATATCGGTATATAGTTATGACGCAGAAAAAAAACATGCCAAGTTCGCTCAAATTTAAAGGGTCTTCACGCCTTTCTTCGATTACAATTGCACGGTTCCGTGAATTATACACGAGATCGTATATTCTATAGGTAATACAGAAAAGTACAGTACAGAAAACGTCTGCAATTGTGCAACAATTCATGGATATTTTATCACAGAAAGGGTATGATATCCGAGGCGCCGCAATCTAACTACATTTTGAGAAAAAGAGCAATTGGGGATATGTAATTGATATCTCGCTTAGATATCGAGCTAAAGAACGCTAAATTTAAAAAAAAATCGAAAAAATATTGCATATTGTTTGTAAAAAACGGGAACTTACATAGTTATCGAAACATAAAATTAAAAAATCGATTCTCTGATTTTTTTTAATATTTATAAGATTTTATCATTTGGGGTATGGCCAAAATAGCTGCGCAAAGTTAAGTTTTTCAGGGTTTCAGAAAATTAAATATTTTCTCGTTTTTTAAAAATAATTTTTTCTGATTTTTTATTGAATTCTTTTGGATGCATGTAATTTTTAAGTTTGTTTTAAATAAATTTACAAATAATTAAATTTGGGTAATATTCTCTTATTCGACCTGTATTGTTATTTGAAACAAATTGTTAAATGAAAGTCAAGCTAAAGGTTGATTTTTTTATTTTATTTTCATTTAACAATTTGTTTCAAATTTACACATAATTTTTATAGAAATTAAGCAGTTATCAAAAACTACAAAAGTTATTTACTTTTTTGATTTTATTCATCTAATTTTCAACTGGATCGAAAAAAAAATGTCGGTGCACATCAACGTTCGAAGTAACCAGTTGAACTTTTTTTTTACCGATTTTATTTAATTTTAAACATATAACGTTATGTTTTAAATAGTATTTTATTCAAAATTTTAATTTAAAAAAATTTTTTTAACAATTGCTGATAAAGAGGCGATTGCACTTTCGATAATTTTGTGCTTTACCGTAATTTGTCCCTGTTTTATAGCGTGATGAAAAGTAGTACGCCTTTACAGCTGGTCCGAATGTTTACATTTTCGCGATCTACTAGAAACCCACAAATTTTTATTCCTAGGATCTGGAAGAATATCTATGCTAGATCATTTTTGGTCAGAATAGCACGAAGCTGGAATCGATTGCCTCACGAATTGCGTATTTTCTCGCCCTCTAATAGTGTATTCCGTTTAAAACTGTTGGAATTATTTAGTGCATAATGTCAATAATATCGTAAATAACTTCTTTTTCCATAATGCCAATACTAACGTAAATAATTTAAATGCTTATATTTCTCATATTGTCAATTATTTAATACTTGAGTATTTCTCCTATTCTTTGTAAATACTAGCATTTTTAACTATAAGCACAAATAATTATCTTTTTGTATTTTTCGTTTTGTTTTTTATTCAATCCGAGTTACTACTACACCACACTGTGGTACAGGGTATTATGACTTTGTGCATTTGTTTGTAACACCTAAAAGGAGACGAGATAGACCCATTGTTTATTATACCGATCGACTCAGAATCACTTTCTGAGTCGATTTAGCCATGTCCGTCTGTCTGTCTGTCCATGTATTCTTGTAATCAAAGTGCAGGTCGTATTTATGGTCCGATTGTGATGAAATTTAGCATAGTGCTCTTTTTTGGCCCAAGGACGATCCCTATTGAAATTGGTTAAAATCGGTTCAGATTTGGATATAGTCCCCATATATATGTTTCACCCGATTTGACATGCAAGCGCCGTAGAAACCACATTTTACATCCGATCTTTATGAAATTCGGCAGAGAGAGTTTTATTATTACGTGAATGAACACTACCAAATTCGGAGAAAATCCGATCAGATTTAGAAAACACATTTCAAAATAGCCCCCATATATATGTTTCACCCGATTTGGCATGTAAGCGCTGTAGGAACTGTATTTTAAATCAGATCAGTACGAAATTTGGCAGAGAGAGTTCTCTTATTACATGAATAAACACTGCCAAATTCGGGGAAAATCGGTTCAGATTCAGATATAGCCACCATATATATGTTTCACCCGATTTAACATTTAAGCGCGGTAGAAATCGTGTTTTACATCCGATCAGTACGAAATTTAACAGAGAGAGTTCTCTTATTACATGAATAAACACTGCCAAATTCGGGGAAAATCGGTTCAGATTTAGATATAGCCACCATATATATGTTTCACCCGAATTAACATTTAAGCGCTGTAGAAATCGTGTTTTATATCCGATCAGTACGAAATTTAACAGAGAGAGTTCTCTTATTACATGAATAAACACTGCCAAATTCGGTGAAAATCGGTTCAGATTTAGATATAGCCACCATATATATGTTTCACCCGATATAACATTTAAGCGCTGTAGAAATCATGTTTTATATCCGATCAGTACGAAATTTAACAGAGAGAGTTCTCTTATTACATGAATAATTCTGCCAAATTCGGGGAAAATCGGTTCAGATTTAGATATAGCCACCATATATATGTTTCACCCGATTTAACATTTAAGCGCTGTAGAAATCAAGTTTTATATCCGATCAGTACGAAATTTAACAGAGAGAGTTCTCTTATTACACGAATAAACACTGCCAAATTCGGGGAAAATCGGTTCAGATTTAGATATAGCCACCATATATATGTTTCACCCGATTTAACATTTAAGCGCTGTAGAAATCGCGTTTTATATCAGATCAGTACGAAATTTAACAAAGAGAGTTTTCTTATTACATGTATAAACACTGCCAAATTCGGGAAAAATCGGTTCAGATTTTAACATAGTCCCAATATATATGTTACACCCGATTTGACATGTAAGCGCTGTAGAAACCGTGTTTTATATCCGATCAGTACGAAAATCGGCAGAGAGAGTTTGCTTATTACATGTATGAACACTGCCAAATTCTTATCCCAATGCCCATTTTCGCATTGGTAGGTAGGTGTAGGGTATTATATAGTCGGCCCCGCCCGACTTTCTGTCTTTCCTTACTGGTTTTTTTCTTCTTTTAGTTTTTTATATATTTTATGGCTGGGGGGCCAAAGGTTAGGTTGTTTTTGTACTTATTGTACTTATTGTAGTTTTGTAAATTTAAGTTTATTTAGAACTCAGGTTATTTTGGAACAATGTAATATAATTAATTGGCCTTATTGGCTTCATATTACTAAAATGGTTTCAATAAATAAATAAATCAATTGTCAACTTTCTTTATCACATAGAGTAAAAACTTACAAATACAAAATTCGTTTCCAAAAACATCTTAAAATCTCTTTTGTATCAATGTTTATGACAATGTAATTTTTTCATTTTATACAAAAAAAAATCTAAATTAGAATACGCTGTGCATCCTGCTAGAATATTAAAAGCAGAACTCTTTTCAAAATAATGTTTAGGTCGGTTATTCTTGATTTTTTGTTTAGTTTCCCACCTTTTTTCTACAATATATTGATTTTCGTTAACTCCTTTCGAGAAATATACCTATGCTGTTTATTCCAGAACCAACAAAAACCTTGTAAAAATGAATAGGCTAATTTAAAATGATCTTCACTGCCGCACACATCGATCTCTTAACGATTGCCCCATACCATCTATATATTTTTCATCTTAAATAAATATTGTAATGATACTGAAACATTTTGATTTATGTTATAACCTTGTCCTAACGTACACAAAAGATCATATATGCATATCTACATAAAATTTATTAAATTTAACTTTTTGTACATTTTCCGTATCGGTTGTGACAAACAAAACACTCCAAAATACAAAACCGTTCGCAGGCACTGAATATTTTCCAAAAGTTACGAGTTTTACACTAAACTACAATTAAGGATATGTACTTTCTTGTAGTCAAAAGAAAAATTTCCGAAAATAAAAACTATGTCGAAAAACGGTTCATGTCAGTTCAACAGTCAAGGTACTACATCCAAAAATTTTATAATAGCCTACAGAAACTCATTGTTAGGAAAAAAACTATTCCTAAATTTCATCAACTCTTCATGAATTTCTAAAATTCAATTGTTCGTGCTGTCCCTTATTGTATTTTTTGCAATAATTTGATTTATTTTTTATGTTATGGGGTCAGTTTACTTGGAATCACCCATTCTTAATTTATTTTCATGTTAAAGCAAAAAAAATAATTTTGGTAAAATTTGAATTTTAAATTTTGGCCAAAAGAAGTAGTTAAATTTCCTATAGTACCGTGGTACAATTCGGAACTACTGAAATTTAATCTATGACGTATAGTGTAGAATAGCCCTGGATAGATTAAAATGTCGAATACCGGCTATGAAACTTTAACATGGCAAGCCTGTTATTGGACACCTGCTCTCTCTTAAATTTAAAATGTTCTCTCTATCTCACTGCTTAAGCGCTTATGTCAATTTTTCAAGAGAATTTCCTATATAAGGTGACAGTCATTTACGACTCTCAGTTAGTTGTTTGACGTTTGGGTGGAAGTTGGAAGTGCAATTTGTTTTCGCAGAAACAAAGAGGAGATTATTTAAATTGCAACATACAAGTTATAATTAATTAATTCAAGAAAATGGAAAATAGAAATTTCTAATTTGATTTTGTTTGACCGCTGGAGTGTTGCTAAAGCTAATAAGAAATCCGAAAGATATTAAATATTGAAACAAGTGTTTTTTGCTTTGGGATACCAGATACCACCTTTGACATTCATTAATGTGTGCGTGTGTGTTTCGTGTCATCGTCGTTAAGAGTGTGTGAATGTGGTAAAAAAAAAGAAAATTCCTCATCATATTTTTGGGTTAATGTAACCTGTAACCCAAATAGAAAACAAAAGTCAACATTTTTACTCGCCCGGCCGTCTGCTTAAACAAAGAAGTGCCAACGCGTTTCCAACCACAGTAATACAAACAAGTAGATGTAATTGTTAACACAACGGCGACAAAAAACCAAGGGTAACAAGAAGAATCCAAAACTGGGAAAAAAGTAATTGAAGAAATTGTTCTACGAAAACTTACACAGGTTCATTCCCAGCCGTCCGCCCGTAATTCCTTTAAGAAATCTTTAAAAGTGAGTGTCGCCACCCGATGTAATACGCATTTTTTAACTTAATTGAATTCTTTAATTTATGAATATTTTCAATTTTATTACCTCATTGATTACAACAAACAAATCTGCTGCTGTTCTAATTAATATGTTTTCTTGTTTTCAATAAGAAATGTGGATAAATATCCAAATAAGTGTGTCTGTGAGTGCGTTTATGTGCCAACCATATGAATTTTTGTCGGTTATTTTTACTCTTTCTCGTATAAATGATTCTTTCTCTTCTGCCAATTAACGCGCGCTCTGTCTCTCTCTCTGCACACATTTATCTCTCAAAATAATACACTCAAAAAATTCCCCTCATGCTTTGGAAATTCCTTTTTCTTATTGTGTCACTTGTTTTTGTTTTCATTTCGTTTCCCTCCTGATAAGAATTTAAGTATTGAACACAACAATGTTTTTGCTTTTCTCTAAATTGTGTTATAGATTGTTATATTTTTTTATTTGTATGCCAATTATTTCCAAGTGGCAGAATAAATTAAATAATCAATTAACAATTATGTTGCTCTTGAGTCCTAAGAGATAGATATATTCTATTTTTTTTTGTTTTGAAAATTAGAGTTATAATTTGCAATTAGGATTTTTAAATTCCCGGCATTTTTTAATTCCCTTGAATTGAATTAAAGTACAGATAATACCTATAATTTATAAATAAGCAAAACATTTTATTCCATTACAATTGTTTATTTATTCAAATAAGCTACAAAATGTTGACATACAAAATATAAACTGATGTTAAGATTTTGTATTAATTATTTTATCACTGAAAAATAAAACGGATTTACGCTTTATTTGTTTTAGAAAAAAAAACTACTCAAGTATTTAAAAAATTCTGATACAAAATTCTTATTCTTTTATATTGAAACTATCTCTATATTCAGAAATATTTTTTTTATTAAAAACAAAGCAATAAAAAGCCATAAATGGATTTAAGGTAAAAATGCGAGGTCCCTTATTACATTATCAATACCTTTATAAGTTGTTTTAAAGTGCTTGGAATCCCGAAGAAAATTCCAGGGAATCGGGAAGTGATATCAAAGCCCATGTTGCATTTTTGTTGCTCTGGAAAATTTGGAGATTATCCTCAATATTAACTAATACCAAAATACGGTTTTTTAATTCAAATGTAAAATCAGTTCTTATGTACGGGACTTGGCTAATGACGGAGACACTTGTGAGAAAATTTCAAACTTTTGTCAACAAGTGTCTGAGAAGAAGCCTGAAGATCTGGTGGCCAATAAAATTTCTAACGAAGAACTGTGGAACAAATATAGAGGGGGTGGAAATGGATAGGGCACACTCTACGAAAACAACCAACCGAATTTTGCAGACGGTGTAACCCGCAAGCAACCAGAGCGCGAGGAAGACCAAAACATACGTGGAAGCGCACGATAGATAAAGATATACAACAAATACAACAGACAAATCTGCATAATTCCCTTGAATTTTATCGCGGATTTTCCCGAAATCCAAACCCTTTTTGAATTGAAAATGAAAAATTGATTGGGATCGAACGTATAAAGTATATTAGTGACAACTGTTCAATTTGTTCTTATCGGAATTTTACGTTTAGAATCGAGTTTCCAAATTTGTGTCTTTGGATAATGTTTCGAAGGGGAAAATAAGCCAATATGAATTTACAGAGAATCTTTAAAAGTTCCCAAACAGTATGTAATTGTTTCCAGTTGTATCGCAAATAAATCCAATCTGTTCTCGAAATTCAGTATAGCAGTGATATCTAGGATCTGCATTATTTAATGTTATTAATTCGTCGGTAGGTAAGGTCGGTAGGTAAGGCGGCAATGATATTGTTATTGATGTTGGTGACAGAGAAAAGGCATTTTCATCAGTCATGCGATCCCCTCCCGAAAACGGCTCATTTTGGCACAAAAAAAAAACCGACAGCACAAGGTAGAATTACAGATCGCTCATCTCAATATAAGTTAATTCTTTCATAATAGTAAAAGAGCGTCTCAAAATACAAATTTTTTGAATGCTCATACCAAATTGTTCTACATTTCTATTTATAAATCTTTTCCATCATTAAGCTGATTGGGCTCAGGAAGACAACAACATATGGCTATCTTCAGAAGTTAAGTATTTTATAACACACTTAAGTGAAATGTTGTAACTCGAAATGTGACCCCCCCCTTCACGAAATGACCGATATGTATGTAGTTTTGTTGAAACCTTATAAAACCATTTCTTATTTTCTTTTTAAAAAATTTGTTATACGATTTTGCTTAAAGGCCTTCGCATTTCCGATGGCGATATGTGGTCATTTCCAATCCCGGATGTTTAAGTATTTTTGTCATATTTTTTAAGATATTTAAAAAAAAAACACAGCTTTCAAATTAGGTAATATTGGACAGCTTAGATGTATATACGATTACTAAGGGTGGGCCATTTAAAATTTGAATCGGCTATAACAAAAAGTACTGATAATTTTTTTAAATTTCTGGTTTTATTGGAAAGGTTGAACTTTGTCATTTAATAATGGAACACAATATCATTCACCTCATCCGATCAACCTAATTTGTCTGTACATTTTCGATTTTTTAGGGTCGAATCTCTTCAATGGTAAATTTTATGTTTAAAGGCTTAAATTTTCTCTGGATGCGTTGCGTAACATTTATCCTTAATGGATCCCCGCAGAAAATAATCTAAAGGACTCAAATCACAAGCAAAACTAATCGCTAGTTTACAACTGGGTACCATTTCCATCATTAATACATTTTATGTCAACAAATCAATGCTTGTTCGGAAATTTTTGTAGCGAATGAAAAAGATTTGTTACTCTATACAACTACTATTGACAACTGAAACAATATGCGTAACCATTATAATCTATATAACCCTTACAAATTTTTCTTTTGACAAAGAAACTCGAAAGTTGTGTACATTTTAAAATATGGCAACATATAGGTTCTAGGATATACCCATATTACATTAATATTTCTAGACACCCCCAAAAGATGTGATATCAACTATAATAAAGGCGATACAACTGAAATTGCTTTTTATCACATATCTAATAGTATGACAAACAGTTTATCTAACTCCTACAACTAAAAATAAACTTAAAATTTGGATTTCGAAGGTTACAACCTTGTTATTATTAATAACTGCTAACACCAATAAATAGAAGACGATTTCTTTATTATTTCACTGATATTTATTTTCCATAAAATTAAAAACGTTAGTGAATGTAATTACATAATATACACATATATATACATATATATGTATATACAATACAAAGCAATACAATACCGCGAAACACCTGACTGCAAATACTGATTTTTTACTACTATGTATCTACTATGTGATGGATGCACACATTGTAGTGCCTCAAACTCTACGACGACTTTGTGAAAATTATTAAAAAATAAATCATTCGAATATTGTTATTATTCTTTTCTACTTCCATTCTGTGTAATTGAAAGTTAGTTAGAGCAAGCTTGTATTTGTTTTATTTTTTGCGCGCATTAAATATTTGAAGGTTTTGACAAACATCATGACAAACTTTATATGCACACCATTCCAATACTGCGGCAGATGAAAACAATAATAATTGCAAAAATGCGAAAAATACATTCGACAATTGCAAATGATTTAGACTCAACAAATTTTAATTGATTTGATGACTATAAATAAAGTAAAAAAAACTAAAACGGGGAAACAGTAAATGATAAAAAAAGAGGAGGGCAAACAAAATGATTACCCGGAGAAGGGATTGTTTGTTGTTGACAGGCGACTACTAGTGGCTTATCAATAAGTCAATGGACAGACACCGGCACCTGCCGATGCCGTTGTTCTGTTGACCGACATGCAATTGCGAGCCTTTCACGCGAGTCATCAAAATTTTTAATTATTCTACATACACAGACAAAATAAAATAAATAAATATTTGCTTAGATGTTTTCTTTAAAACGTGGCTCATAAAACAATACATATTCAATGTCCGATTTATACTCGGGTATTATAATATATAAAACATATTCATTCTTGTCGAAAACATTATTCGACCGGAATTTGTTCCTTTTCCTCAAATTTGCAATCTCCAGATACGAAATTGTTAAACCTTTATTAATTTTCCAATTACACTTGCTGAGACGAGCTGAAATATCGATCTGAGAAATTCTGAATACAAAAAATGTTGGTTGGCGAAAATTTGTTCACGGGAACAAATTTTGAACTTTTATCGCCAGTTTGATATTTTGAAAGTTGGAAGTAAGTCATTTTTAGCCGTTAGGCGGATTTCAGAGCTACACTACAGGAAATATATCGTTAGCCTAATTCAGAAAGGGCGTAACTGACCATTTTTGTTTATAGGTCAACTAAAAAGGCATAACTCATATATTTATTTTATCATTTCAAAAAATATATGAATGAAATATATACATAAAAGCCCTAACTCGCATTAATTTCCCAAAAAATGCAAATAAAAAAGCCCTATCTAACATAAATTTGTTACAAATATGAAAAATTAAAGCAACATTTCAAGAAATTTTTTTTATTAGTATTATAACTAATGACATTAGTTATAGACGAATGGAAGGAATGTGCGAAATCGTTTTTAGGACTTTAAATGATTAGCGTTATGTCTGACCGGTGTGTAGGATTAGTTACATAGTTTTTTTGCAAAGATGAACCTGCTAAGTGTCGCTTGGGTTTTCTCCAAGTGCATCTTAAAGAATGGTCACAAAAAAAAAACATTCGGCAATTATTTTAATGAACTTTTGGAACAAAATCATTTTAACCGGTTGTTGAAGTATACATATTGTCAGGGGAAACACAAAAGGGCCAATCATCATTTTGGAAAATTTTACAGGAGAACAAAATAAAAAACGAAATAAAATAAAAGAGTTGTGGGTAGAAAAACGGGCTTTTTTTGCATGGGACCCAAACGCAATTATATTTATTTATAACTTGTTTTTCTATCCGTTGACCCACGACGTCGAACGTTAACGTTCGCATTACTTCTATGCGAAAAACAGCTGATCTGCGACCAACTAACAGGCATCAGGCAGTATGTTTTCATTCGCTTCTTTTTTGTAGGTCACAGATCAGCTGTTTTTCGCATAAAAGTTAACGTTCGACATCGTGGGTCAAGCGGTAAGTCTTTTTAACTACAAGAAAATAATTTGTGATTAGAACCTTTTCAATTCCGTTAAACAATACGACATTTTCTATAGTAGAACGCTAACCCTGTATGAGAATATGTATTTTGAAGCAATAACCCATAATCTAACAATAACTCGTTTTTGAAATTTTTGGTTGATTGAACCTTTTGCATTTCTGATAACGATATACATACATATTTTCAATTGTTGAATTTAAATTGAGGATTATTGACTCGCTTTCTCCAACCAGTTATAAAAAGAATTTAATTTTTTAAATAAACAAAAGTGTTATACTTAGGGTAAACGTTTTACGAATTATGTTTCCATATGTCTTTATAATGTGTGCTGTATTTGTCAATCTTCTTCTATTCCCGCAATAAAATTACCAGGTCAAAAATTTTGTTTTGCTGCCACATGACACGTTTTATTTGGAATAATGAGATAATACAGTTCTCAGCCTATTAGTGGTTTCTTTGAATTGAGTCTAGCTTTACGCGATAAAATGTTATACTCGTATGCAAGTCTTTTCAAATTATTAAAATTTTCTCAAACAATAACACTTTTTAGCAATATTTTGTAAGATATCTTCAAAACCGCGGATGAAAGATAGTATTAGAAGATTCTGAAGGTTGTTTAATTTTCGATTCGAATAACGGTTTATCGCGGTACTAGACTCAATTCGAAGAAACCACCTTATATGCTGATAAAAGTATTATCCCATATATCTAAACGACTGCAAAATAGTATGCCCCAAAAATATTTTGACCTGTGTTATTTATGTTCCAAAAAATATCAATATCAAAAAAATACAAGAAAAATATTCCGATATCTTTTGGAGATCCAAGATGATATCGAAATATATGAGCTGTTTGGCAACAAACCCATGGTTTAACTCGATTTAAAGACGCAAATAAAACCACCTGCTATCTTCTACAAATAATTGTAATTTCTTTCGAAAAATACCCTGATGTTTTTCCCCGGGATAATAAATATTTATCCATATCTATATCATCAACCATTGTGTAATTGTGGCTCTTTTGTTTATTTGAACAAATGAATAAAGTTGTGATGGAATGTTTGTTTTTTTCTTCTCATACCATGACATTAATTATTTTTTTAAATAATCAATATTATGAGCAAATGTACGATAGCTTATTAATGTGGCGTTAAAGTTGTCTGAACATATCAATGACCATTTCTGGAATAGAATTACGTTTGATGTTTGCCTTGAAGGCTGACTTTAAACAAGAAGACTTCTTTGGCAAAAGAATGTCTCGTCAACCATTTAGGAAAAGTGGTACTGAAGTATAATATGTATTTGTATTATGAAATAAATTAAGACTGAGGTATGGGACAGTGGTTAGTAGTAGATGAGAAGAACTGAATTTTGTGTGCTAGAATAAAAAAAAATTTAAATATAAAAATGTATTTCATTCCTATCGGTCTCGAATCAAAATCTATAAAAGCTATTTACAACTTATCAGAGCTGACTGCCAAAATAACAACAAAGCTTTCGGTAGATGGCATTCGAAAATACTTCTCGGTCGCATACAAACGACCGAGAATTTATGTTTCCTGCCATCTTATGAAAAGCTAGGGCAAATGGTTTAGGGTGTCTATACCTTTGCTAAATAAATATAAAAATATCGAGTCGCTATCTTAAATATTTATATAGTAATACACATTTATTAGTTTATCAGAAATTTGCTAGACCAATTTCCGACTTAAAAATGTGTTATAAACATTTTCAAACCCCCTCAATCCCTCCCATACGATATAAAAAGTAAAGCACATTTAATATTAGTTAAATCAAAATATTTTGACAGATGTTTTGTTACAGTAGTCTACACACGTCAATTATGCTAACAATGAATAACTGCGCACAAAGAAAATGGTTAACCTATGTCAACGAACTCTAATAAAACAAATTTGAATAACACATGTCTGAAATTAATCGAATGAAGGTTGAACAATATTTTAGGATGCAAATCAAGATGCAGGGTACGGGTAGATAACGTCTGCGGGAATTGGTAGTAGCTTTATAAAAACGCGCAACTTTTCAAGCATTATTCTAAAACAACCTATTATAGTTCAATAAAACCACCATTCTGTGGACGGAGTTTCGTCTAAATCAACCTATTATCGTTCAATAAAACGTCAATTCTGTGGACGGAGGTTCGTCCATAAACTTAAATTAACTATCCAAAAATAATTTTTGTTAATATTTAACCATCAGGCATGTAATATAAAACAATTTCGGTAAAATCTCGTTCATATTCCATTCAATTTTGTATTTTTTCATGAATTTTCTCGCATCTTTCACCTTTATGACTACGAAGAAAGAATATTTTCTCATTCCGTCAAACAAGTTTTTATTATTTCTCTGAAGAAAATGGAAAATGAATAGGATTTGAAATCCATTTTATCGACATCTCTATCAGAAGACTGTACAAACATTTTATGAGACCTTCGGTCGATTTTCATAGGAAAACGGAGTTGCAAACATCATAAAATATAACATCATGTTTTTTTGTGCTAAATTGTTAATGGAAAATTGGATTGAATTTGAAAACGATTTTGTCGAAATCGATTCCCATCACATGCCTGATATTTATAACACCTTCGGTTGATTTTTATAGAAAAAAGGACTTGGAAAAACATCCAAAAAATATGACATCACGTCTTTTTGGAATATATATTTTTTCCCGTGTATGTAGTACAATCAAATGTGTAACCTAATAACACATAAACAAACTGAAAAAGACGAAAGACACATATTGGCTTGTATGTACGTAAAGGTATCTATCTATCTCTGGTAGTCTGATAGGGAAACAATTGTTTAGAGGCCACCGCCGCGCATTGACAATGAATTTGTGTGCGGCGTATGTAAGAGTGTAATTGATATCTGAAAAATAAATGGAGTATCTGTATCTGTTGATAGTGTAAAACATAACTAAATGACAGCACCACATACACTTTAAATCAAAGTGTTGAAATCAAACTAAAGATATCAATTTTTAAGACATTGATTGGGAAATCTGAACGAAATTGGAAACGCTGTTCTTCTATTGCTGTTTATAATAGCGATTGGCCCATCATTGCTTGGAATATCTAATTAAAATTCATAGTCCACATTTTAAAATATTGATGCGTATTTGACATACCGTTTTGAACAAACTTTGTATTCTATAGCAGTATAGAGGCAAAAAAGTGTCTAAAGCCAGAAGAATATTCTAGTTAGAGATAAAGAATGATTTAGAGACCAAAATAAAACAAACGAAAACACAATATAGACTTCGTTCAATATATAGCATCTGTTTCACAAAAGTGTGGCAACTTAAAAGCAACAAAAATTTAGCATTCATAAGAAAAACAGTTGAACAGAAACATAATGGCATGGGGTTTCAGACCGTTTTCAAATTCAATTCTATTTTCCATTTTTTATAAAATCAATTGTAATCAAAATTTTATGTTAAATATTTTTTGAAAGTATGGTTTTGAAAAATTTATTAAAAATTAAATAGATTTTGAAAACAATTTCATCGAAAATGCTGTTTATCACATAACAGCAAGCTAAATACATTGTTATTATTTCATCTGTTGACAGAGATGAAATAACGACGCCATATATTCATTGTAGATTAAGATGATCTATTGTCTTCTCGAAAAATGGGGAAAATGACAACATTTTTATTTACTACACTTTTGTGTATTAGATGCGATATGTCGATAATTTCATGAGTTATTTCATTAAACTTAAAAATCTTTGAACACTTTGTTAATCAGTTCAACATCGTCACTCTAATTTAAAAAAGGCTTAACTTACATTTTAGAAATTTTTAACGAAGAATAAGCAGCTATGGCTTTTTCTTTCATATATTTTTTGAAATTATAAAATAAATAAATGAGTTCTCCTTTTTTAGTTCACCTATAAAACCGCTACTTTTCGCGCATCAGAGTTTTCTAATTGACAACTGCAAGTATGCAACATAAAAAACGCAATGCCTACTAAAGGGTTTTCCAACCGGAGGTGTTATTTTGGTATTCAAAAAAATGCAATTTTTTGAGATAAATGATCGGATGTTTATTTCATAATAAAGAGAAAGGTATGCCGTTAATAATGAAAAACAACATCAGCCAAATGGCCACCACGACCACGCTTACAGGACCATATCCTTTTCATGAAATTTTCCATATCCAAATCGCAAAGTGGCTGCCCTATGTCCTCCATAGCCACGCGAATTCTATCTTTGACGTCTTGAATCGACGCTGTGCTGTTGGCGTAGACCTTATCTTTCACGTGGCCCCAAAGGAAGAAGAAGGTGTTAAATCACAATATCTCGGTGGCCAATTGTGATCACCTCTTCGAGAGATAACTCGGTCCGGAAACTTTTCCCGTAACAGAGCAATGGTTTCGTTGATTGTGAGGCACGTAGCGCCGTCTTGTTGAATGTAAAAGTTGTCCAGTTCAATACATTCCAATTCCGACCATAAAAAAGCATTAATCATCTCTCGATAGCGCAATCCATTCACCGTAACTGTTGATCCAACCTCATTTTCGAAAAAGTAAGGTCCAATGACCCCGCCGGACCATAAACCGCACCAACAGTCACACGTTGAGGATGGAGAGGCTTCTCAACAATAACTCTTGGGTTTAACGAGCCCCAGATGCGACAATTTTGCTTGTTGGCGTAGCCACCGAGGTGGAAATGGGCTTCATAAGTCGAGATGATTTTTCAATGATTTTCGATTTTTCGAATTTTAATAATTTCAGTGCGTTCTTGAATCGTGTATCGTTCCATTTTTAGTAATGGCGTAGTTTCTACTTGTCAAATGGCAAAGAATAAAAGTGGCAGCTACCGAAATACCGGGTTATTCAAAATAACACCTCTTGTTGGAAAACCCTGTAGTAGTGTGAAGTTTATGAGCCTTATTCATAAAAAAATTGTTGGCAATGTTAAAACGTTCTCCAAACCTTCATTAACGTAGTATATTTTTAGTCAGTTAGTGCCTTTTTTAATATATTTTCTGAGTTAGGCTAACGATATGTAAAAATTGCAGTTATCTAATAGGCCCTATCCAACCACTACATCGACTACAAAGTCTTGTAATTGGGCCTTATGATACACCCAAGCATTGTAATAAGGCCTTTTGAGACTACCAAATATTGTACGTGGGTCTTATTAGTCTACCAAATACTGTAAGGGGGCATTATAAGACTTCCAAGTGTTATTAGGTGGTCTTATGAGACTACCAAGTATTGTATGTAAAGCGGCCTCATGAGACTACCAAATATTGCAAGGGGTCTTATGAGACTTCCAAGTATTGTAAGGTGACCTTACCAAGTACTGTTAGTGGGCCTTATGAGTCTATCAACTATTGTAAAGAGTCCTTATGGGAATACCAAATATTGTAAGTATACATTATGTGACTTCCAAGTATAGTAAGGGGCCTTATGAGACTACCAAGTACGGTAAGTGTGACTTATGAGAATACAAATTATTGTAATGGGGCCTTATGATACTACCAAGCATTTTAAAGGGGCCTTATTAGACTACCAAAGATTGTAGTGGGGTCTTATAATACTTACAATAGTATTGTAAGGTGTCTAATGAGACAACCAAGAATTGTTAAGGTGCCTTATGAGACTACCAAGTATTGTAACGGGGCCTTATGAAACTTCCATGTATTGTAATGTTGGCTTATGAGACTAACAAATATTTAAAGGGGTTTTATGAGACTAAAGCTGAGTATAGACGATTGCCAGAGCGGCAAACGTTATCAACCCTGTTAAAGTGCTGCAAATATACGGGCAATGTCAGATTGTTAGGCAAAGGTGAATTGACAGTTCAGACGATTGCAAGAAAACATTACAATTTCATATATTTACAATATATTTTGTAAATATTTATATGCAGGATTGCCAATAAAAATACATTATAGACAGTGTTGCATATAAAATGTTTTTCTGGCAATGGCGCCGTTGTCACATGCATAAACTTCGCACATATAACAAGCAAATTATCTCGCAATGACTTTTCTGCTAACGTTGCAAAACAAAAATTGTATGTTCACACGGTTGTAAATTCACAGGGTTGCATTTTTCCGCCATTTTTCTGGCAATGTTGTCCGATCTGCAAATCGTCTGTACTTACCTTAACAAATATTTAATGGTGTTTTATGAGACTTGCATGTATTGTAAAGGGGCCTTATGAGACTACCAAATATTGAGACTTATAAGACTACCAAGAATTGTAAAGGGGTCTTATGAGACTACCAAGAATTGTTTAGGGGGCCTTATGAGACTATCAAGTATTGTAAGGCAGTCTTATGAGACTACCAAGTATTGAGTGGCCTTCGGTAGCTCAGTGGTTAGTGCATTAGACTTGGATCCTGAAGGTGATGGGTTCAATTCCCAGCCAAGGCACTGGAAAAATTGAACATCAATATTTCATGTTTTCATCATAATTCGAGTTTCTGCAGCTAAAAAATAACTCACGGTCGCACTACCACTACAACAACATTTGATCACCCAAGTCAACAGGGAAGCTAAAAATAGACATAACTCCATGACGACTACTAACTGAAATGCAGGGCTTCTAGTGGAGGATAGAAACGGTAACACTCAAATAACATCCATTCCCAGCCGGACAGCATTGAGTAGATGAAAACAACATAAGGTTCCCGCGATAATCAGATATATGCCGGAACGAAGTCTGTAATAGAAATAGACTTAAGGATCAATAATCAAGTATTGGGATCGAATATAGTAGTCAAATAGTTTTGCTGTTAATTTCTGGAGTTAACGGGCGGTAAGGATGGTTCGACTATTTTGAGAGAAATGATTATCTAATTTTTAATTTGTTTATTTCGCTCTCAGGTCTGAAGGATGTATTACAAGGACGTCCTTCACAAATTTCTCAATGAAATCACTAACCTTGATGATTTTACAAAATTTTTTTTTATCAGATTGTCACCACTTTATTCAGCATACACGATATAGGTTAATCCATATAGTCTCCTTTACATTACATTTTTTAAGCATCCATTTCGCGCGTGTATTACAGCATGAGTTAAAAAAATTAAAAATTCAATTTTGTATGTTTTTTAAATGTTCTCACAAGAATTAATAATAATGCTTTTTATTTAAATAGACGAATCCCCAGAAGAAATCAAAAAAATTGACAAAACGTCGGGAAGAAATGAAAAAAAGGAGTATTTATTTATCAAAAGACTAGGTCTGATTAGCTTAATACTTGAGAAAAAATAAATAAAATAAATTGGCTATAGTTTTTTTATTTTTCAATCCATTTTCGTCGTATATGAGACTGGAAGATTTGCAGAAAATGCTCGACATAGATATCTATCATTGAAATGACTAAGAACTGTATTTCATTCTGCACATAAGTAAATGGTAAATGATAGATAATACTTATAATAAAAGCATTAGAACAATCAGTCATTAAATAAAATCCAAAGACTACCAAATACATAGAATACTCACTGAAAGAAACATTAAATGGAATTAATCTACATAAGGATGCCTATCTCTAAACAAACTTATAAGGAGGGCAAAACAGGCCGAACCACTGGCTTAAGTGTATGTCCATGGACATGAGACGTTTAAACGTCTCCTCTATTCAACCTAACCTAACCTAAACAAACTTACTTCTCAATAGAATTTAAAATGCATATTATTATTCTAATTCCACTAAAAGGATAGTAGGTTTTTAAATTAATTTTCTGCAAATTATTTCATAAAAATACACGAAAATATTTGATTGATAGACTTCTTCCTAACACAATCTGAGAAAAATGCGGAAAATGTTTACAAAAATGTACAGCTAACAAAATCTTACAAAGTTTTTAATACCCCAACTTTCTATTAAAAATGACTAATAACTGTATTTTTATTTTTCAGATAAGAATATATGATAACATCAGCAGATATGTAAAAGCATCAGTCATTCAGCTAAATTCTATTGAGTATCCACTTAATGTAAGAAATTTTCTTTCGTTTCAACCGACTTTCAGATACCCTAAATCTACACAAACTCATTCATCCATAAATTTACAATCTTCGGCCGAAGCCGAAGGTTTAAGAATTTTTTACTTTGTACCAAAAAAATGTTTTATAGTCAGTTGTGACATAAACTTACGTATTTATTTACTTAGTACATAAAATTAAAAATCTTAAATGTTATAATGACAAACATTGATTTTTCTTTTATTGAATACAGCTGCCCAGCAGCATTAAACAACTGCTCCCTAGCACACTTGTTAAAAAATATTAGTGATTCTTGGACTTAGTGTCTCATTATTATGTATGCTTACTACTTGTACAAGAGTGCTTTCACTAGTTCGAGAGCTTTTAGGTGAGGAACTGAGTCATGTTGTTCTTTGTTGATGCTCCTTATATGTCCTTTCTCCAATTATTTTTGCAGTATTGTTCACTTCTGTACACTTTGCTGCTCTTACTTGTTAAAAAATATTAGTGATTCTTGGACTTATGGTGAATTCTTTTCTGCAAGAAAGTGCAACACTTGCATTGCCCTTTTTCCGAAAACAGCTCTATTATATCGCTTTTTTGAAATTTTGAAATTTTATTTGTGCTAAATTCGAGTAACTTAATTACCAAATTTCAAAAAAGTATTACAAAAGTGCCGTTTTCGGAAAAAGGGCAATGAACATGTTGCACTTTTTTGCAGAAAATAATTCGCCATTAGTGTCTCATTATTATGTATGCTTACTGCTTGTACAAGAGTGCTTTCACTAGTTCGAGAGCTTTTAGGTGTGGAACTGAGTCATGTTGTTCTTTGTTGATTATCCTTTTATGTCCTTTCTCCAATTATTTTTGTAGTATTGTTCACTTCTGTACACTTTGCTGCTCTTATGAAGATTTCCATAATAGAATTTTCTTTAAAAAGTCATTCCATTGCTTGACATTTAAAAATCTAACACTATGACTAAGAAATGTATTTTATTATGCAGATAAGAAGGCCATTCGCGCTATATAATGGTTAAATAAATAATGATAATTACTGTAATATCAGCACATAATACAATTAGCCATTCAATTCAATCCATTTAAACTACTAAAGCCATAGAATATCCAGAAAGAAACGTCTGGTCGTATAAATCTACATACAAATAGGAAAATCCAAAATTATTTGTAGCTTACAGAATCTGAGAAATAAAGGGTCCGCCATCTAACGTTTTTTTTTTCAACTAGTGCTTATTTCGTGAATGGTAACACTTAGCTCATGTCTGATTTGACAGATAATTAGTTTTATCCTTCCGCTGAACGAATATGGTTGTGTATACGCTAGAACTTTGAAAAATACGCTTGAATGCGATCGACTTACAGAAGATGCCGATTTTGCCAAAAAAATCATCTTTTCAGATGAAGCTCATTTTGATCTTAGCGGGTATGTAAACAAGCAAAATTGTCGCATTTGGGGCACAGAAAACCCGCACGCATACATTGAAAAGCCGATACACCCAAAACGAGTCACTGTTTGGTGCGGATTTTGGTCCAGAGGCATAATTGGGCCATGAGCAAGGAGTGGCCGTTACAGTCAATGGCGATCGTTATCGGGCCATGTTGAACGAATTTTTGTTCACAAAAATTGAAGAGGAGGATATTGGCAACATTTGGTTTCAACAGGACGGCGCTACGTGCCACACAGCCGAAGCTACACTCGATGTTTTTAAAAAAAAAAGTTATTTGGCGGACCCTTTATGAGTAAAATTTGTGATAGCAATAATTGCCGCTGACAAAAGGGAACAACGATTTGAATTAACCAACGCTTGACAATTTAAAAATATATCTAAGATGACTAAGAAAGCATTTTATTTTGCAGATTATAAGGTCTTTCAGGTCATTAATGGGAAAATAGATAATAATAATAATAATGAAAATATCAGCACATAATACAATTAGTCAAACAATGTAATCCAAAAGCTACTAAAGCCAAAGAATATACAGTGAAAGAAACTATCGGTCGTGTAAACCGATATACATACATATACATATCCTAAATAGGGACTTTTAAAATATCCATCTTGTCCAGTTTAAGCAGATTATGTATACATATACTTATATACAAAATGTCTATTCCCATACCACCATTCCAAAGAATTCTAAGTCAAAAATGAACGCAAACGTATATCTTGTCCATTTACCAACGGAATATTGTCTTCAAAACTTACCATATATGAAGAATTGTCATAGAAATAGTGGTAATTTCAAGGCCAAAATCAGGAGATTTTTCATAAAACGTGGGCGTGTCAATAACGCACATTTTCCACTGTAGGTACAAAATTTCCAGCATTTGTATGTACTGGCAATTGAACTTCGCTATTTTCTCAATGTGATAGCCCCAGACAAGCTATGGGGTTTCCAACAAGAGATGTTATTTGAATCGCCCGGTATTTCGGTAGCTGTCACTTTTGAAGCTTTAATTCTTTGACTTTTGACAAGTAGACACTACGCCATTACTCAAAATGGAACGATACACGATTCAACAACGAATTGCAATTATTAAAATTCGAAAATCATCGAAAAATCATCTTGACTGATGAGGCCCATTTCCACCTCGGTGACTACGTCAACAAGCAAAATTGTCGCATCTGGGGCTCGGAAAACCCAAGAGTAATTGTTGAGAAGCCTCTCCATCCTCAACGTGAGACTGTTTGGTGCGGTTTATGGACCGGGGGGTCATTGGACCTTACTTTTTCGAAAATGAGGTTGGATCAACAGTTACGGTGAATGGATTGCGCTATCGAGAGATGATTAATGGTTTTTTTATGGTCGGAGTTGGATGGTATTGATCTGGACAACGTTTACTTTCAATAAGAAGGCTCTACGTGGTACACAAGCAACGAAACCATTGCTCTGTTACGGGAAAGTTTCCGGACCGTGTTATCTCTCGAAGAGGTGATCACAATTGGCCACAGAGATCTTGTGGTTTAACACCTTGCGACTTCTTTCTTTGGGGCCACGTGAACGATACGGTCTACGCCAACAGCCCAGCGTCGATTCAAGACCTCAAAGATAGAATTCGTGAGGCTATCGAGGACATAGGGCAGCCACTTTGCGATTCGGTTATGGAAAATTTCATGAAAAGGATATGGTCCTGTAAGCGTGGTCGTGGTGGCCATTTGGCTGATGTTGTTTTTCATTATTAACGGCATACCATCCTCTTTCTATGAAATAAACATCCGATCATTCATCTCAAATACCAAGATAACACCTCTTGTTGGAAACCCCTTTATTACTAGTTGTTGAAGTACCGAAGATTCGGATAAGAAGTATAGAAGTAATTAGAGAATCAATATTTCAATAAATTGTAAAACTTTGGGGGAGGTACTTAAAATAACCTGAGTCAATCGGTTACCTTTTTCGAGAATTATCTTGCTTGGTTTATGATTGGAAGATTAAAATCTCATATAACTTTTATGAAGCTGAACCGAATGATCTATAATTTTGCTCATGACAACAATATTGTAGTCTCAAAGCAAACCCCTTGAATATGGACCACAACTTTAATACAAATGTACGCTTTTATATTTCACTTAAGGTTTCATTTATGTCAGTTCACTGGAATGACCATTTCTTACTTGTTTTTATATAATATGTATTTTCTCTCTCTCCCTCATGTCATATTCAGTTTAAAACCGAATGCCATGAAAGCCTTAGATTCATTCATATCATAAACCCAGCGATTCTGCTTTCTTCTACTTGTCCACAACAAAAATGTTAAAGAAAATAAAAACAAAGCCAAACTTATCGTCATTTCCTTTTCTCTGGGGGCAAGATAAAAACTGAACAAACCAAAAAAATATTCATAAATAGCTCTTATATAGTGTAATAATTTCAATTACTATCAAATATGTAGTTTCTGATCGTATTACTTTCTCCGTCATTTTCAGATTATCCCACCAAAAGTATGTCATCAAATGACGCATATAATCGCAATGAGGACCAAAGCAATGGAAGGGGAAACACCGATACAATATTTTCATCGGCTGATGATGTTCCCGCAAACAGAATGCCCTCTTCGCCGGGGCACATAGTACCGAATGAAGCGACCCATTTGAAGGGTGGCTCAAAACAGGCATATTTTAGCGATGAGAAAGTTCTTATACCACAAACAGATAAGGTAAGAGGGGGAATATTTTAACATTATACTCGTAATATTGAAAAAAATAACAATTTTAACATTTGTTTGTAAGTTATAATATGTAATCGAGGTCTAAATATCAATGGCTGGTGTTCGCTAAATAAATAAAACTAAACGTTTGCAATGTTTTTAAAATATAGCAACATTTTTTTGAAAAAATCTGTGGTCACAAGGCATAACAGCATAACTCGAGTTATGCTCAAACTGAGTTATTATTGACATTATGTCCCCATCTTCGATTACATATTGTGACACATTTTGGTGATGAACCCTCGTTTACATTACAAATGGATTATTATATCGATACAAACCTTTAAAGTTCTCTCCAGAAAAGTTTCAAAAACAGACATGCTGTTATGCCTTGTGACCACAGAAATACCACTTTTATGTTTAAATGCACAGCCATTTGGTCTCGCTCTTTGGGAGACTCCACCTACTAAATTTCTTATTACCATTACTATTTTCAATTATTCGTGTTAATTAAGACATTTAATTGTTAAGCATTTTTTAATTTCTTTGTTTTTGTTATTACTGTTGTAGATTGGTTTCAGTTGGCGAAAATTATGGGCGTTCACCGGTCCAGGGTTTCTAATGTCAATTGCTTATCTCGATCCGGGCAACATTGAATCTGATCTCCAGAGTGGCGCTGCAGCAAAATATAAAATTCTATGGGTTCTATTGTGGGCGACCGTGTTGGGTTTACTGATGCAACGCTTGGCTGCAAGGTATTTTACTTTTTTTTCTTTTGAATATAAATACATGGAATGTTAAATGAAAACAGCATAGAAAACAAACAAAATAATTTATATGCGTTTTGTACATTTTAGATTGGGTGTTGTAACCGGTCTTCATTTGGCTGAGATGTGTTATCGCCAATACAAGAAGGTACCACGTTTCATTTTATGGGTCATGATTGAGATAGCTATTATCGGTTCCGATATGCAAGAGGTCATTGGTACGGCAATCGCAATCTATCTGCTATCGAATAAAGTGTAAGTTAGTTGATTGCATGTTTCTTTTTTATATTTCATACCATTTCAACATTGCCTTTTTTTGCATTTCCAGAATACCTTTATGGGGCGGGACGCTGATAACCATATTCGACACATTTACGTTTTTGTTCTTAGATAAATATGGTCTGCGTAAGCTTGAGTTTTTATTTGGTCTGCTTATCACCGTTATGGCTGTGACATTTGGTTATGAGGTATGTCAGTCATCAGTCGCTTTTTGCTATTCTAGTTATCAAATGAAATTGCCTATGTCGTTTTCTGTGTGAATTTTATATTTATTATTCGTTTGTTTGTTTTGATCCAAGTATTCTCGTGAAGAAGAGGCCATATTATTATCTCAGTTTCTCAAATTTCTGTCTAAAGTCTAGGGTTTTTATACGTATTTATGATTTGTTCATTTCATGTTTGTTAGTGACGAATTTATAGTGAAATTATCTCTGTCATCGCACAAAAACGATGATATCAGTTATTATTGTTGTTTTTGGGGAATTGAGTGATTGCGAGATAGGGGAGGAGTGTTTGATTACTTTAATAATAAATAGTACACCCAGACACACTTTATGCGGATTATAATTCAAACAAATCAAGTGGCTGTTTTATTGCAATTTTTGCAGAAAATGTTTAGTTATTTCACCGCGAAAGGGATTATTATAGATTTTTGTTTTGTCGTGTTAGATTTGTTTAAAAAACAAACTACAATAAAGGATAAATGCTTCTGATTTCAATGTTTACATATTTGTCCGCATTAACAGGAAATCAAATGTGGATTATTTTTATGCGAATTTGGTTTATTATCCGATTGTATTGGAAATTATCCCCCATTATTGTATGGATCAGATTTTAGTGGAGAGCATCTTATGCAGTTAGGTTTTGTAGTGTAAATATTTATATCGATCTCTGTCGTTGAAGTAATGTAAAGGGTTTTCCAACAAGCGTTTTTTTTTTGGTATTCAATGATCGGATGTTTATTTCATAATAAAGAGGAAGGTATGCCGTTAATAATGAAAAACAACATCAGCCAAATGGCCACCACGACAACGCTTACAGGACCATATCCTTTTCATGAAATTTTCCATAACCAAATCGCAAAGTGGCTGCCCTATGTCCTCGATAGCCTCACGAATTCTATCTTTGAGGTCTTGAATCGACGCTGGGCTGTTGGCGTAGACCTTATCTTTCACGTGGCCCCAGAGGAAGATGTCGCAAGGTGTTAAATCACAAGATCTCGGTGGCCAATTGTGATCATCTCTTCGAGAGATAACACGGTCCGGAAACTTTTCCCGTAACAGAGCAATGGTTTCGTTGCTTGTGTGGCACGTAGCGCCGTCTTGTTGACAGTAAACGTTGTCCAGATCAATACCATCCAACTGCGACCATAAAAAATCATTAATCATCTCGCGATAGCGCAATCCATTCACCGTAACTGTTGATCCAACCTCATTTTCGAAAAAGTAAGGTCCAATGACCCCGCCGGACCATAAACCGCACCAAACAGTCACACGTTGAGGATGGAGAGGCTTCTCAACAATAACTCTTGGGTTTTTCGAGCCCCAGATTCGACAATTTTGCTTGTTGACGTAGCCGGCCTCATCTGTCAAGATGAAAGTGTTGCTTTCAGCATTTAAACATTATCCCAAGAATAATTAATTATTTAGTCCCAAAAACGGCTTATAAGGAATGACAACGTGTGCTCGAAATGGACACTTTAAAAATGTAACAGAAAGGTGACCCGACGGAAGCACCTGTTTTCCAGAAATTCGACCACAAAGTCTGCTGGGAAATCAGCGAGGTTGGTTATCTCGGTGGTGATTTTGAAGTGGAAGACTTCAGAATACACGCTACAGTCCAAGGAGCGAAATAAATGGAATCCTTGTAAAATCATTTCTTTCAAATTAGTCGTACACACTTCTCACCCCATTACCCCTTAAAAATTGCAGTCAGTATCATATGTCAAATTTAACACAAATCGTCAATATTTCTTTTTTGATAAATATGTTACTATGAGTTTCCTTTAAATATATTTATGTAAAATCAACAGGTTCCATAATTTCGCAGATTTTTCAGTTAGCTTCGTAATTTCCACAGACACTAACCAAAAAATTATTTAGAAAAATGTAAGTCAAAAACTATACCAATAAATATTTGCTGCTATGAGCAGATAAGCACAAAAATTATGTACTATCTCGAAATCAGCGTAAGGAGGTGAGATGCCGGCGCGATTATTTTGAGAGAAATAATTGCCTAAGTGTTCATTTTATTACGATCTTTGGACAGAAGCGTTTATTTCGATGTCATCCACTTCAAAATCACCACCGAGATAACTAACCTCTCTGATTTCCCAGCATGTTGTGTTCGAAAAGATCTGGCAATTTGTACAAGAAAAGACTTGTCAAATACGCCTATTTTACTCCGAACAGTATCTCCTCCCAAGACATTGTACATTAACAAATTATAAGTGTTTATGTGCACTGGTCATGAACAAAGATTTACGGCTATATGTTCCAACTAGGAACTACGGAAAATATATATATGTACTCGTACACTGGTATTAAAGTTATTCAATTTTGATATCATTTGGTAAATTTGTGTGGAAGGCCTGGCAGTAACATCCATTTTTCACTTGACTGAAAGTGCTATAAAAGCATTACACTGCACAAACTTTCAAGTATTTTGTATGCACTGGTATTAAAGAGATATGTTGTTAATTTTTTTTGTATAAAATGGTACCTTTGTGTGGGAGGCACAAAAATGAATGTGGCAAATTCGCCCAATTTTCTCCAAGTGATAGCGCCAGATAAACTATTACTATGTGTAGAATTATATTAGATTCGGATAAGAAGTATAGAAGTTATTAGAGAATCAAACACTAAATTGTAACCAAGAAGAAATGGACCAATGTGGCCCATGAACGAACTTAGCCTGCGATAGAAAAAATGTTACCACATACAAAATTTAAAGTCAAATGGTTACTCCTTTCGAGAATGTGCCACAGCGGTACGGATATAGCTCAAAGTACTTAAAATGTCCTAAAACGGATTTTGGCCAAACATACTTACGGCCTTAGGCAACTCCTTCGATATATTATACTTTTGGCATGTAGCAAATGATATATACAATCATCCACTAAAGTGAGGATATATTTATAATTAGGAATATGAGCGCCACAGTAGGTGAGTTGGTAGCGTGCTCGCCTATGAGTCTGGGGGTCGTCGGTTCGATTCCCAGCAGAGGCTCTTGTCTGTCGATGCAAACTCTAGCCACATGGTCTTTTCTTTGGACCGTACAATTAGAATATAAATTTACTTTGTATTGTAATTCATATAAATAAATAATTAGGAATATTTAGCAACATCCCCAAAAACATGCTAAGTCTACTTCTATGCTTTATTTATTTCATTATAAACAGATAACATCCCCTAATATATCTTGTCTTGTATCGTATCTTGTCCATGCAACGAAATGCATTACACAAAACATTTCTTGGAACTGCATTTGTTTATTTTTTCTGTTTGCAATAAATTGCATTTTATTTTTTAATATTTACAATTTCCTTAAGATATTTTGATATACAGCGACACAC
Organism: Eudasyphora cyanicolor; assembly: GCA_963930755.1. Classification (NCBI taxonomy): domain Eukaryota; kingdom Metazoa; phylum Arthropoda; class Insecta; order Diptera; family Muscidae; genus Eudasyphora; species Eudasyphora cyanicolor. The sequence goes on from OZ005734.1 coordinate 12,159,217, forward strand.
TTATTTTCAAATACATACAAACATTTTAACACTCTTATCTAGTATCGTTTTTGCAGTGTTTTTTTTTGCTGTTCTGTCTGTCATCATTACAACCATCAACCAAATGAACTATCTCAACGTGAATATTGGCGTCATGACGACCTTTATAGCTACATATTCTTCATTTTTTCCACAAAGAATCATCACATTTGTTATCTGTATATTTTGAGTATATTATATGTATTTACTCGTATGTATGTATATATGCATATTTGTATACGTGATATACTATACTCTACCTTCATTTATTATTCAAATATTTACTATTTTCTGTGTACTTTTTGTCTCCTCTTCCCAAGAAGAACACTTGAGATAATTACTCCGTCCGTATACCGGTAGTGTTGTTTAGTTTAAGTTTTTGTGAAATTTACGACACATGTGTTCAGTTGCTTTTTTTACTGCTTTAGTTTTGTTTTATTAGCTGAAATTTATGACAGTCGCCACTTAAGAGGCGTCCGGCCTAGGCATACATATATGTTTACATTTTATTGTTATAAACAAATTATTTTATTTTTTAATTTGAGTTTTTTTTGGCTGCAGTTTTGCATGGTTTATAGAGATTCTCAGAAGTTTCAGTTTACCCCATTTTCATGAAAATTTTGATGTGCGAAAGAGAAGATATTCTTAAAAAAATGAATGCAAGAATAATAGGATTTGTCAATCAATGACAACGAATTGATATACAGAATCAAATTGCGTGTATTACCTCCTACTTGCAGGCTTATTCTCGATTTGAAATAAGGCTTTGAGATCTGTTTCTAATATTAATCATTTGCTTTCCCATGATTACTACCCAGCAAAAAAAGAGCATCCAAGGAAGCAATAAAAATCCCCAACCTATGATCCGGAAGTTGTTCTAATTTGGATTTTCACCAATGAATTTAACAAGGGGTTGTCGCGCCGGGGAAGTACTTCTTTGTCACCACTTTTGCACAACTCCTTTTAAAGCACTGTAAGATTTGCTTTTTTGGCGTTGTATTTATTTGATGAATACATGTCGTTCTTATTAACATCTTTGGGTCCAGAGATCTCTTATTTTAAAGGTATATAAATGTTGACATAGGGAAGGGAACGTATAAATAATATACTATTGGTCAAAGAGATCAACTGTATGGTGTAGCTGGCTCTTGAAAAGTGTGACCGAATGACCCCATAGTACACTATGGGGTCATTCGTAACATTTTCGCAAATGACCAACATTCTCACTAATAAAAAGGGATTTTTATTTTACACTGTAATACATAGCACATTTGTGCGGCGATATGTATTTTCCGTAGCCCCGGTTCAAAGAGTAGTAAAGTACCACAGTGTGGTACAGTAAGTATGGTATGGTATATTTAATTACCATAATTTCTTTTAAAATTATTTAATTATAACCTACACCACAATGTGGTACAATTTATTATAATTTTATGCATTTGTTTCTAACACCCAAAATCAGAAGAGATATATAGAACCATCGTGTATTATACCGATCGACTTAGAATCACTTTCTGAACCGATTTAGCTATGTCAGTCTGTGCATGGATTCTTGTAATCAATGTGCAGGTCACAAATATAGTCCCATCTCAAAGAAATTTTGCACATTTCTTTATTTTGGGACAAGACAATGCGTATTAAAATTGAAAGACAATCCGTATTTAGATATAGGGACTGTTTGTGTTACTTATTTTCTTTCGGCTAAGGCGAACGAACAAAAATCTCTCAACTATTTGAACCAGATATCTTAATATATATGAATGTACTTCGATTTAGCTTATACCCTCTATAGAAGATATAAATTCCTTTCGATATTAATTTATTAATTAATTTTATTATATTCAATAACAACCGAGCCCATAGGCCGTATATGGTTACAAATTACTTCTTAAGATGTAATACATTTAAATTTTTTTAATAAATTATCTTATATAACTAATTATGCGAGGATTATTTTTTTTACCCTCAAAAATTACAAAAATATAAAAATCTTAAAAATAGACAAACCTAACCTATTCAATTATGCAAGAAAGGGAATTATAAAGAAACATCAAAAGAAAAAGAATGGGAATATAAATTGGAATTGAAACTACTCACAAGGTCAATGAAACATAACTACTTTTGAAAAATCGATTTGGTAAGGAGTATCTTATTTTAACAGTTAATATCTGTGTGAACAATATCGGTTCAAATTTACATATAGCCCCAGATACTCGCATGGATGTGTTCCTTCCGATTTAGCATCTAAACTCCATAGAAGTCATATTTTAGTCAAATGTACTAAATTTTGCACAAAGGATTTTTTAATCAGAGAATAAACGGTCACTAGCAAGGTTGGAAAAATGTATTTTCGTGTTTTACTTCAGATCATTATTAAAATTGGCAGAGATTAGTTTATAGAATCATGAACACTGCGAAATTTGATAAAAAAAAAAATAGATACCATTCAGATAAAGGCCAAATTTAAATACAGACCCCTTATAGAATTTTGCATCTAAAATAGCTGTCAAACACGATTGACAAAAATCAATACAGCAACAAGAGAACTACTTCAAAGGCTAAATAGATGAATACAGTACGTTCTGTTTAATACAATGTGGGTTACGCCTTTTGTTACATCTTTTTTTTTCTTCAATAAAATCTTGATTTTTGGACGAAAAACGAATTTTCATTTGAGGGTTACGCTCTTGGGCATTTCTGGTGACGATATATCAACATTTGTGGAAAGTATAAAGTGTTATTAATAAATTTTTATCGCAATCCAATGTACTACAATTCCACAATTTAACATATTTCGAAGAAAATCAGCATACTTTGAAATGACTTTATGTTATTTTAATTGACTATGAAAAAGTCGACTTTTAGGTCCGATTAATCGACCTAGTGGACTGAAACTAAATTTGGTTGATGAAAAAGTCGAAAGTCGACTAGCTTCCAGAACCATTCACTAATTCTGATATACCCGCCATATAAATATATATTTCTTCCCTTTAGCACTATAGAAGCAGTATTTTACTTATATTTCATAGCCCTCATATATATGTTCCTTCCGATCTGGACGTTTATCACTTCAGAAGCTTTATTTTACATCCAATCGTTTTGAAATTATGCATTCTTGGGTTAATAATTTATAATCCGAAATTGCATTTTGGTTAGTTATTTAGAAGAACTTTTTTAAATGTCGAAAAAATGTTCATACTTATGATTTGGAAGTACTTATAATGTTATTCTTTTGGAAGTACTTCTTTTATTTTTTGCTGGGTACTTATGATATTGCGATATCCCTTCATATATCCTGAATGGATATCAAAAATATATCTTTACCGTCAGTATGGAAAATTTTATTTCTTTTAATATTCGACATGTTTTTGTTTAGCGAACACTTTGTCGGCCATTGCGTTATTTATTACTTGTAGCAATTATAGTTATGTTTATCAGAATTTCGGTCTAGAGATTTTTTTGAAAGTTTTTCCGTGAAACAAATGTGGTGGCAATGTATTTACGGGAAAATCGGCTGTGTGGCTGTTGCGCTTGATAAATCTCAAAAGAGGCGACATAATGTCTTAATAAATTGGATGTGGTTATATATTCTCTACACATAGTTTAAGTTCGAAGATGGGATATTCAGTCTCCGACTTTCTTATAATCTATCCAACAAAGGTTTAAAATTTACTAAAAAAGATAGAGAACGGAAATAGACAAAATCCATTCATTCCTCCTTCACTGTGCTAGTTGAAAAAATCGACAATCGGGGTGCCCGATTTGTGGTCGAATATTTCGAAAACAAAAGCTAACCTAGAAAAACGGCGACCACCTCTGGACTCAGCGTGGTCGATTTAGTTGAACCGTGTGTCCAGTTTGTCGGTTAACAAAAGTTCTCAATTCTAGCACAATGTAATCATATGCACTAGTTAGGTGCAAGACCCTAACAGTACAACATTTTAAAGATCTATAGTGCGTAAATATCACACAGAGCTTTGCCCTCATTACTATATAAGAGTATTTTAATTATAGTATCCAATTATCAAAACATATTTTTTTACAAACAGGTTCATTTATTTTTTTTCTTTTCCAGTATATTGTATCGGCTCCCAACCAAGGCGAAGTCTTGGAGGGTATGTTCTTACCATGGTGTAAAGATTGCGACTCACAAGTTCTGCTGCAGGCAGTAGGCATAGTGGGTGCTGTTATTATGCCACATAATCTTTACTTGCATTCCGCTTTAGTCAAGGTAAGCATCTAAGCATTTAAACATACAACTTATGCCGAATATCTTTATTAATTTAAAATTTTCCCTCCATAGTCTCGTGATGTTGATCGTCGCCAACCCAGCAAAGTACGTGAAGCTAATTTCTATTTTTTCGTTGAAGCTGCAGTCGCCTTATTCGTTTCCTTCATTATAAACCTATTCGTGGTCGCCGTATTTGCCCATGGCATGTATGGTAAAACAAATGCTGATGTGGTAAGTTTAAATAATGTGTACGTATGTTTCAATGACAATGATTACTATTCATTTTTTGTTTTGTTTAGCTACAAGTTTGCGAAAATCAGCCTATGTTCGAAGATGCTAAAATCTCGTTTGGTAACAACACTCAACTCATCGATGCCGATCTCTACAGAGGTGGCTTGTTTTTGGGCTGTACTTTTGGTGCTGCGGCCATGTACATTTGGGGAGTTGGTATCTTGGCTGCTGGCCAAAGTTCCACCATGACTGGTACTTATGCTGGGCAATTTTCCATGGAGGGTTTCCTAAATCTTCAATGGCCCAGATGGCGTCGTGTTTTGTTCACTCGCCTAATTGCCATCATTCCCACATTCTTTTTGGCCTTCTTCAGCCGCATGGAAGATTTAACCAACATGAATGATATTTTGAATGCTGTAATGTCACTGCAGTTGCCTTTCGCCGCCATTCCAACGATAGCTTTCACATCGTGTGCGGCGATAATGGGTGAATTTGTTAATGGAATGTAAGTAGTCATGAATTAGATTGACGATAAAATCGAACTAAGCATATTTCTTTCTTTCTGTTTTTTTTTCAGTGGCAATAAAATTGTTTCGATTCTATTAACAATAGTTGTTATTGCTGTTAATTTATATTTTGTTATTAATCAAGTTGAAGCTTTAAGTATTGAAGGAGGAATTTTAGCTATAGTTTGTAAGTATTGCCCGGAGAGTTATAGATGCATTTGAATTATTTACACAATTATTAGAAATCAACCATTTGTTTTAGATAAGTTTGAAATATTTGCACAATCATTGATAATCATATATTTATAACGTAACCGTACAGGCAGGAGAGTTTAATATCATAACCTAAGACCCAAGTAAGTTAAGGTCAACTCTGTTTTTACACTTTTTAAGTCATCCGACATATATCTGTCTGTGCAAAAGACAACTTTCGAAAGCTGTGGTCGATTGTTTTCAACTTTGCCATGTACTAATATTTTCATCAACTTACTCGTAGTTTATGTTTCAAGATGGTTCATATTGGCCAACACCTTCTATCAAATCCACAAATGGATAACATTCTCGGAAATTTTAAATCTGTTGTGACTTTTATAATAATTACAAAATGCTCTAAACCTTTGTACATTATCATAACTTTATAATCTCTATCAACAGCTGCGATAAAAATCCTTTCACCCCACCCTTTTTAAAACCACCCAATTCATTGAATGACCAAAATTTCCTCTCCTGTTGTCTCCAAAATGATTGTGCAAGTTTTCACCATCTTTAGCTAAAATTAACTTATCTGGACATTGGAAAATCCAGATTTTTAATTACAATTTTATTAATTTCTTTTTTTCCTTTCCACAGGTATATTTGCCATTTTATATTTATTGTTTAACTTATATCTTGTGATACATATGATTGCGTGTATGGGCAATAAGCGCTTCATAAATAATCCGGTAAGTTTCACCGAAAATGTAATGAAAATATTTTTTTAAGGTTTTCTTTGATGACATTATAAAAATGTAAATGGCTTACATTCTTCTTAAACGCAATATGCACAAAGAGTTTCTAGCCAGGGCTTTACGGTTTCTAGTAGAGAGAATGTGTGCCATTTGTAAGGACTCTCTTAATAAGGAATAGCAAATAATTTTGTTACCCCATTTTTGTAAGACAACTCCAATTTTGAAGTGTAAATTTCATCCGCGAAATGAAGATATATGTATAAGAAAAAACCTCATAGCCCTCATGGGCATTATGTTTTGTGTCAAGATTTTATTTAATACTTAATTATGCTATTCATATAGCACTGAAAGGAATCAAGCCAATTTTTTCATCCATGTGACTATACCAACAATTGTAGCAATACCCACAATACTATCAGCATTTCCCTATCTTAGTTTTGTCTACTCCTGTCTATGAATTGTTTGACATTAAGACCATTTTGACATGTTCATATACATCAGATATTGCTAAAATTTGTGATTTAGAAAAAACGTGTTCTTTTATATCATTCATCATAGTCAGTTTCTAAGGAACTCAGCAAAGGGGTATTACATATTCACGACTGTGTCGACGATCACGTATATTTTGGAAAATGCTTTCCAAAGATAAGAACTACTTTTTCGTATTTTATTTTATCTTTTTGCCTCGTTACAAAATTTATATTGCATGACTGCTCGGGGTCTTTTATGTTACCATTTCATTAAGCTCTGACTAATTATTTTTATTGACAGGTATTTGTAGAAGTTAGATGAAAACCGAACACACTAACCATGTTGGTTGTATAAAAATTCGAGAGAGAAGGGAGAAGGAATGTAGACGTAGAAGTATTTAAAAGATATATGATTTCAAAAGATAATATACTCGTAGTTGGCAAGAGATAACTGGACAATTGCGTGACGGACTACAAAAATATAGCGAAGAATTATCAATAAAATGGCTGTAAATAATCGCAACAAAACCAACCAATAGAAAGCCATCGGAGAAGCATATTTAGAAATCATTAAAGGTTCTCAGTCGTAACAAAATGGAATAACTCCCTAATTTTAAAACATAAACACTTGAAATTTGTACCCGTTCGCTTTACCTCTTTTGAAACCTCTCACAGAAGTGGTTGAAATCAAATGAAAAGTTAATGGTTTATAACGTTTACTAACATCACACATAAAACGCTGAAATTTGGCAAAAGGTAACTCTTTTTAAGAGCCTATAATGAATAGCTCCTAATTTTCAAACCTGAACGCATAAATACATGAAATTTGGTACATACATCGCAACGTTTTTGAAGTGCCTACAGTTCTGTGAAGCATGGAAATTTCTTCTGGTACCCGGACAGAAATTGACAAATGCATACAAACATAATTTCCACAAAATTTCTGTAGTAAAAATCTAAACGTCTTCAAAATTTGTAGTTTCGACAATAACTAAAGCTGTTTTTTTGGTATTCAAAGAAAAATGCCATTTTTTGAGATAAATGATCGGATGTTTATTTCATAATAAAGAGGAAGGTATGCCCTTTATAATGAAAAACAACATCAGCCAAATGGCCACCACGACCACGCTTACAGGACCATATCCTTTTCATGAAATTTTCCATAACCAAATCGCAAAGTGGCTGCCCTATGTTTTCGATAGTCTCACGAATTCTATCTTTGAGGTCTTGAATCGACGCTGGGCTTTTGGCGTAGACCTTATCTTTCATGTGGCCCCAAAGGAAGAAGTCGCAAGGTGTAAAATCACAAGACCTCGGTGACCAATTGTGATCATCTCTTCGAGAGATAACACGGTCCGGAAACTTTTCCCGTAACAGAGCAATGGTTTCGTTGCTTGTGTGGCACGTAAACGTTGTCCAGACAGGTCAATACCATCTAACTCCGACCATAAAAACCATTATTCATCTCTCGATGGCGCAATCCATTCACCGTAACTGTTGATCCAACATCATTTTCGAAAAGGTAAGGTCCAATGACCCCGCCGGACCATAAACCGCACCAAACAGTCTCACGTTGAGGATGGAGGAGAGGCTTCTCAACAATAACTCTTGGGTTTCCCGAGCACCAGATGCCACAATTTTGCTTGTCGACGTAGCCACCGATGTAAAAGTGGGCCTCATCAGTCAAGATAATTTTTCGAGTTTTAATAATTTCAATGGGTCATTGAATCGTGTATCGTTCCATTTTTAGTAATGGCGTAGTATCTACTTGTCAAATGTCAAAAAACAAAAGCTTCAAAAGTGACAGCTACCGAAATACCATATTGCCATAGAAAATATTGTATCGTTGAGCATTGCCATAGAAAATATTGTATCGTTTCGATGCCTTCCCTACATGTCCGGCATCCTTTTTGTCCTATGCGGTTCAGATTTGTTTGCAAGCTTGGTCGTCCTGTTAGAACATCCATTATCTTACTAGCCTTATTAGTAAACTACTTGTCTTCTGATCATTTGGGTCTCGTCATAATATGCACAAAATAACAACTTTCATATTACATTTCTCACAAAGTGTACAACCTAACTTTAGTCGATATAATTCATTGAATCCAATAGCAATTTTTAATTACAGTTCGACCGAAATGTTATCAATTTCGAATGCTGTGATTTGGCCTTACAGAAAATTATCCGCGAAACAATTATCTAGAATATTTTATAAAGCTGATCATATCCAACATATTTTTGAAATGCCTGAATAAAAAATAATTTGTTTTCTCTTTTTCTGTTTACAGTGGGTCCAAAAATGGGTACTTCCAAGTCAAAACAGTTTTTCAATAAAGAATGCCAACTCTACATATGCTAGGTAAGTTTCAAGCAAACCCCTACAATAATACTCGTACACTCACACACTTTTTACACAAACAAACAAAATCTGGCAGAACACAAACTGTTAAACTTCTATATTTTCCTAACATCTCATATATGCACACCTAACTCTTTTTTTTTGGCACCAAATTCGAAATACCTATCAAGAATCTCAAAAACTCTGCGTGTTGACTATAACTACTACCACTTCCTCAATCTTTGCTACTTCTTACTTCAGAAACTATCCCTCTTTGTTGGTATGTCCTTTCTGCTTTTTGATGTTTTATTGCTAATTTCAAAACAAATTTAACTAACATAATTTATACAAATTCCCCCGGAAAACTTCTTTTTGACTTTCTCCCTCTTCTAACAGTGGTGTTTCGATAGAAATAGCAAACGACAGTAATAACCCCAAAAGTCTTCCCCCTCCCATTATTACCATATCGGAAAAAGTCCCCTCTAACCCATAATACTCATACAAATTAGATTGTAAAATTTAAAAATCCTGTAAATATGTATATGTAATATGTATGATAACAGCGAATAATATTTAAATGGAATATACTAATATTATATATTATATAACATCACTTCGTATGTAACCTATATATGTAAATACTTATTATCGATTATTGTGATAATTTATGTATGTTTTATAATTTATGTGTGTGTTTATCGGAATTAAGAACAAAAAATGTTATTATTTTAACCTAATCCTATGTATTATATTTAGTTAATTTTGTGTCTTAAATTTAATATTAATATACTCACTCGCATTTTTTTGAAGGTTCCCTTTTTTGTTGGGGATATGGTTAATGGTATTTAACATATGCTTGTTTATATATTTTTTAAATTAAGCTTGCCTTAATTATGCTTATCTAAGAGGTTTTTATAAAGTTTAAAACCGTTAACAATTTAGGAATGCTTCAAGTAACTCTTTTTGTCTTGAACTAATATAAATAATTGTTTTGAACTATAAGATGAGAATTGAAATAATAGTTATTTTTATAGACGGTTGTTTTGTTTACTGATCTATAGTTTCTTTACGTTTTATTTATGAGTACCTAAACACCACAGACCTTCAATTATACAGATGTTCCGTCCGGACGAAACGTCAAAATCTATCAGTTACGAACGAATAGGAATGAACTGTCACACGCGAAAAAACAGTTTTCCGCGAACATAGTTTGAACTTTTTTGCACCAATCGAATAATACAGGGTCTCCCATATTCGACGGACCCATCTGGCAACGCCATAACTTTTGACAGAGATGTCAGATCGCTTAATGACATACCGCGTTTGAAGCGTCAGTCCAAGCAGATTTTTACCATGGAACAATACACGCCACGCGAAATAGTTGAAATTTACATTCAACAGAAGAAGTCAATTGTGAAAACTCAACGTGCTTTTAAAATATTAAAAAATGTGAGAAGTTCGCCTTCTAAGAACACCATTAAGCGTTTATACGAAAAATTTTCGACTGGTGAGGCTCTTTCTAATCCGAAGAGGCCAAATAAAAGTCGACCAAGGCGATCGGCCGAGAATATCGCTGCCGTACGAGCCAGTGTTGAGAGGTCCCCAAGAACATCCCAAAAACGCCGTTCTCAGCAGTTGGGCATGGCTCGGTCCACTTTACAACGGATTATTCGCGTTGATTTGCATTTGTTCCCGTACAAAATTCAATTGACGCAAAGATTGTTGCCTGCGGACAAGCCTCGTCGATTGGAATGGGCCCAAAAAAAACATGGGTCCGTCGAATATGGGCAACCCTGTATTAATGTTTTTAATTTTGACAATTACAAAAAAATCGGGAAAATCGGTCCGAAATCCGCGGAAAACCTCACTCTTTGAAATTTCTTTTCGTTCGTACCGGACAACTTACTCACTCGGAGATGACATATCTTATTATTTATTATTTTTGCTACACACTTTAACATTGTCATTAGGGGTGTGTATGATTATTAAAATCTTCGAGACTAAAGAACAAGACAATACTAACATTTTATGGCTTACTATTGAGCTAAACATCCAATTTCCAATTTTAATTTCTTCAATCTTGGTTCGTTTACCTAAAGTTGTGTGACTAACTCGAAGGAACAAACATAGGTATGGAATAATATTTTTTCATAGTTTTGTTTTGATTTCTGTAAAACAGAAAAACAAAACCTTCTTTAAAAAAGAAGAATAAGAAAATTGTGAAAGTGTGGCGATGTACATATTAAGGTTGAGAAGTACTGTCTGAGATATGAGACTTTGTAAGCAGTTCTCAATTACTAAACTGCTCTCATATGGTGCCAATTGTTGGCAGAGTATTTGCCCAAGGTGGCGAAGAGATTGCTTGGTAGCTTTCGAAACGATGTCGTCCACCAACCAGTGGCCACCCTTAATACATTCTGCACACTTCTTATTATTATCTTTTTCAAAGAAGGTTTGTTTTTCTGTTTTACAGAAGACAAAAACAACAATCTCGAACTCGATAGCCAAAAACAAAACTATGAAAAGTCATAACAGATCGAATAACAATAACAAAATCAATGACATAATACATCTTTATGAAATTGAAAACAATTTCTATGATAGACCAATCCACTTGATAAGTGGAATGTTTCATTATTTACGCCTGTTTTCACAGTATCCAGCAAAAAAATTGTAAACCAAAAAATTTATTAACTTGCAGTTTGTTTAGCAGAAGGATTATATCTACCCATGGGCCAAATCACGGCATTCGATATCGAGTACTTTACGATAGAAATGTGTTTTTTATTATCATTAAAAGAGTATAGCTTCTGTCGAATTCGAGTAGATTATTTAAATACATTCTTATATAGTTTATCTCGATAGTTTTTAATTAATTCCAATGTTCACTTTTTCTTATTAACAAAAACTAAAATGGCTTTTCGATCGAAAAGTTCTTGATATCGAATAACTCCTAGGAACATAAAGTCTAAAATATTTGGGAGGACACATCGTCCGACGTCCAACGAAATTTCACCTAGGACCGATTTAAATTTTCTATATAAAAAATAACATTTTACATACTTACATATTATTTATGTGGCGCTACAAGCTGCTGTTGGTCTTGGCCTATTGGAGAAACGATCTCCACGCGCTGTCTCCAGTTGTTTTCACCAAGGGTTTTTAAATCTTCTTCCACTTGGTCTTTCAAAGTCTCGGTCTTACCTGTTTGCGCTTCCTTCGAAAGGTAGGTCTTCGAATACCTTTCGTGCTGGAGTATCTGAACTCATTCATCCGATGTGTCCCAGCCAGCGCAATTGATTTAATTTGATGCACCTCAGTGTGTCCAAATCTGAATAAATCTCGTACAGCTCATGGTTCTTTCGTCGTCTATATTCTCCGTCTACGCATATAGGTCCATAAATTCTACGAAGAAGTTTTCTCAAAAAGTACACCTAGAAGGTTCTCATCTGCTTTCACAAGAACCCATGTTTCTTCACCGTAAAGTAGTACGGGCGGAACAAGTGACGGAACAAAATAACACTGTACTGGACCAAAAATGCAACAGACCCTACGGATAGCCCTATTTCGACAATGCTGAATCTGGTGGTGGTAGACGTATTTCTAGGTCAGCTCTTGTTTTCGATATATTCGATCACAACGTTTGGTGGGAATTTACAGAGATTAGTTATTTCGGTTGTGATTTTGAAGGTGAAATCTTCGGAAGTCTTCGTTTTCAATGGCCCCAAGAAGTCAAATGAAGTGAAGTCTATGTATGGGGTTATATTGGGAATGTCGTCTATAAGCAAATTGTCGAATTTTAGCCCAGTCGGAATTTGGTATTGCGTCAATAAGTTTAATCAGGTGGGATCTTTCTATGGGGGCTATATAAATATGTGAATTAATGAGCTTCATTACTCCTGTGAAGATTTCCAGGTAATATTAATTACAAATTGTGAAATTTAAACTCGTTCGTTTGGTATTTGAGCTACGATGATTCTTTTTGGTGTAAATGGTTCTGGGTACAATATGGGAGCTATATCAAAATGTGGATCAATGAGCTCCATTACTCCTGTGAAGAGTTCCAGGTAATATTAAATACAAATTGCCAAATTTAAGCTCGTTCGTTTGGTATTTGAGCTACGATGATTCTTGTTGGTGTGAATGGTACAATCTAGCCACAATAACGCACCATTTCGTCCCCATCAGTTGTAGTTTGTGGCTTCAATGACGTACAGCATGGTTGGGAACCATCTATATGAACTGACATGAACAGTGGCAAGTTTGAAGAAAATCGGTTCAGATTGAGATATAGAACCCACATATGCACTCCTTCCGATTTGGTATCAACGTGACACAGAAACTTTAATTTACATCCGAACATTATAAAATTTGGAAGAGTGAAGTTTCTTGATATTGTAACGAAAATTGCCACATTTTAAAATGAGTTAAGACTGATATATGTATACCCCCCATATAAAGATTCCTTTTAAATTTGTATGAAAGTGCTATTGATGCTTTTTTTAACTTCCGGTCGTTAGGCAAATTTGTCAGGAGGACGTTCTTGATCTAGGAACAAACAATGATGTTTATAGTATATATTACAGCAATTCTTATCTATCAAGGTGGTATCATGTCGGCTCCACCCGACTTTAGTCTGTTTCTTATTTATGGTCCGTACTGGGGACTCATTAAACTTTATGTTTTCTGCGATTGCTGTGAACTTTTCGACTTAAGATAAACGATCCAAAATATTAATCTCTGTTTCTAATGAAACAAAGTTCATCTTTGACTTATCTTAATTTCTGAAATATTTAAAAAGTACAAAATTAATTTATAAATTATAGCTTGAAAATAAAAGAACTTTAAAATTGTTGCAAAAAATTCGCGTATGTAAATTAAATATTGAAAAACGAACAACAATTTTTTCCGATACCGTATATCGAAACATGGAACGATACGACTCATTTTCAATTCCAAACAACCTAATGTATATTTTTGCCAAATTTCAATGAACAATTTTTCTTTTGGACTGCAGTGTGATTTCAACTCGAGTTCTGATAGGAATGCATAAATGGGCTTAGTGTATTGCAACGATCATTACACTTTATTCAGTTTCAAATCTGGGTTGTTGTAAAAATAATTTCTAAGTTTGTTTTGGCATGAATTATGTCCAATGTTCATATCGATACCTCCATTTAAAATTGTAAATTTGAACTACCGATTACTTTGACTTGTGATTTGAGCCCTTTGGATTATTTTCTGTGGGGAGCCATTAAGGATAAATGTTACGCAGATCATACAGAGACAATTGAAGCATTGAAACACGAAATTGAAGTTGACATTGAAGAGATTCGATTCGAAACAATCGAAAATGTACTGAAAAATTGGGTTGAACTGCCGAGACAGTCGTTGTAGTCATATGAATGATATTGTGTTCCATTATTAAATGAGAAAGTTCAACCTTTCCAATAAAACCAGAAATTTAAAAAAAATTATCATCAATATTGGTTTTTTATAACCGATTCAAATTTAAAATTTTAGATGGCCAAAAAGGTTTTTCTGGAGAGGCGATCAAAGTTTTATGAAATTTTTAAATTTGCATGGAATTCCTTTATAATTCAAACCGGATGACCTGGACTGTTTTGTGAATAACTATTGATTGGGTTGACGGATAAACACAAAATTTTGTCCAGATATAATTTGGAATATTTAGAATTTAAAAATGATAGGTACTTGAAAACAGGCTAGGTCGACTTAGTATTGTTTGGAATAAAGGTATCGATATTTATGGTGCGTTTTCCCGTAACTGGAAAATTATGCATTTTCAAATCGATACCTCAATTTTAAACTATGCTAAGTACAAAAAGGTAATTTTTCATGAGATGCGATCAAAGTTTGATGAATTTTTTTAATTTGTGTGCAATGCCTTTGTAATGGAAATCGAATGATCTGTACTGTTTTGTGAATCACTTTCGATTGGGTTGACGGATAAACACTAAATATTGACTGAATATAATATGAAATATTTAGAAATTAAAAACATGATAAGTCGCATGTTAGCATGTTCTAGAATGGAGGTATCGATATGTTTTTACATCAGTTCTTGATATGGTTATTGCTTTATTTGGACATGCATTTGCTTCAGTAACATTTTGTTTGCCGCCATCAATTCTCATCATTGGATGGATTCATCATAATTTTTTTATGTGTTTTGTGTGATTGCTTTGCTTGCAATAATATTGATGATTTTAAAAATTTATTTATTTAACAAAAAAAATACTTTCTGTTTTCTGTTTCATGATGTTGTACACCACCCATATTTTGTCCCAAATGCTTTTTATGTATTTGTTCTGTTCTGCACTGTACTGTTCACTTGGTGTGCGGTGGCGTGTATCTGTCTGTCTATCTAATTGAATCAATCTGTAATTTCGGCAATTAAAATGGTGAATCAAAATTCTAAAATGAATGAAAAACAAATGTGAATAACAAACAAACAACAATAATTCATACAATCGATGGGGCCTTTGAAACGATCATGGAAAATCCCCCAAAAAATAAAAACCAAATGGATGATTGTTGGCTCCTATTTATCTCTAACTTAATTTCGGCGAAATTTGGCGGCTGTTTTTTCTGGATTTGACTGCACACAAAATTTTCTTAATTTGTGTTTTTTTTTGTGTGGTTAATAACAATTGTTGCGTGATGTGTACTTTTTGCGTTGGAAACTAATAACAACAAAATACAGTATTTCATATAATTTACAAAGTTTTGAAAACTGTTAGTTGTAGGAGGAGGAGGCGAGGCGGGGCGGGGGCCTACAAAAATCCACAGCCCCACCTCACTTCACCTCACCACATACCCACATACTCCTACATAGATACTCGTATAGACCTGAAGAACAAACATAAACTACTCCCACATGTGTCTCCTTGTTTTTTGTGTTGGAACAACTATTGAAAACCAATATGCAACTAAATTGATTTTTCTATACATATATATATTTCCACCCACCGACACATCTCTCCATTATCATCGTGAACATCAACCGGATTGATTCGATCCGGCGGACCAAACGACCGATCGACCCCATTCAAACGGCGCATGAAACCATTAAAAACTAAAATCACAAACATTTTAATTTCAATATATGGACAACGACAATGGCGGTCATTCAACATCAACATCAACAAAAATAATAAAACATAAAAAAAAATCATTGCGCGTGTGTGTTTTTAAAAACAAATGTATCTTTTTCTAATGGCAAACTTTCAATTGGATATAACAATTTGCATATTATAATAACATCTGAATGGGTTCTAATGAAATTTGAAAAAAAAATGCAATTAAAAACTGTGCGCCACGCTTCGGAAATATAATCGAAATTTTGTGGGGTCATGTGGTATTTGAATTGGAACTGACATCTCCGCCTGGCCTGCCTAATTGATTGTCATCATCGGGGAAATGGGAATATTGGAAAATTTCTCAATAACAACAATAACCACCATATAAATCATCCATCCATCCACCATCTATCTATCAATCGTAATGGGCGCTATGCTACGCTACGCTTCTGTTGATGTCCTGCAACTTTATGGAAACCTGTCTCGTCGTCATCACTGCTGCCCGTTCGAAAACTCACAGCGAGCTTTCATTACATGACAGTGGCATACCTATATTTTCGTTATCCTATCGCAATTATTGAATTTAACTTTGTGATTACTTATTTATTGTTTTTTTTTAGCTTTTTTCCTTTTCATTATTATTTTATATTTAAAATGTTTAAGAAACTCACTTTTGAAATTCCTCGCAATTATGTTTACATACATACATGGTATAACTGTAGCCAAGCTATTTTATACATACTTATGTCATATAAATCTCCGTTTTCGTTCGTTTTTTCACTCTTTTAAATATCATAACTATATGTTACATATTTTTTTGCATAAGTAGTTGTAATTTTGGGTAATTTATTATAACTAAAACATAATTTTATTATAAAAATCATGTTGTTTTTTAATAAATATTTTTAAATCTTGGTGTTCATGTGTTTCAACTTTATTTTCGCCTCTGGAAGATTGTTAGTTTTAATTATGTGAGTGATTATTTATTGTAAAGCTTCTTGTTGTTTTTTTCTCTCTAGAATAAGAATTTAAAATGTAGTTATCATTAATCATATATCATTTGGATTTTCGTTTTCATTCCCTACATATAATATGTATAATAAAAATATAAACAGGAAAAATTTAATGGTTGGAACCACAGAAGTACATATATGGGAGAAAAAAATTGGAGGAATCATAAAATTGAATTATTAATAAAATATAGTTATAACGGATGTAGGTTCTTGTATATTAAGGAGGTCCTTGAAAAAGTTATTTTTTTGTAATAAGATGTCTTATCGACTAACGTTGGAGGGTTGATTTGTAAAGGAGACAAGTAAGAAAATTTCTCTCGGGTTGAAATAAGAAACGTAAAAAAGTCGTTAATTCCTTGGCGGTCTATAGTCATTGGAAATGTTGTCTAAAATACAAAATATGAAAACATTTAGATGATTGCTGCAAAAGTTATGGGAATGTTGTGTTCGAACGAATCTTCCCATTTTGGGAACCAGAAGTGGGTTGACGAAGAATACGTATATTTTTCGATGAATAGTAGATACTTTAAGAAATCACACTGTACAGAATTGTAAGGGTTTGTGTGGCTGGTATTATCGTTATGAGCCATTAAATTTTTAATGTTACAAGCAGTTAAAATTTTTAAGAAAGTGGTCCTTTTGTGTGGGAGGTTCCAAAAGTGGCGGGGCCACTACGCCCATTTCTCTCAAGTTGATAGAGACAAATAAAACTAAAATAAATAGTATTCTATGTTTGGAATTACAGAGGATTCGGATATATAGTGTAGAAGTTATTAGTGAATCAATATTTCACTAAATTTTAAGCCTTTGTGAGGGAGATACTAATTCTGAGATAGAAAAAATATTACCACATTCCAAATTTGAAATCAATCGGTTACTCCTTTCGAAAGTTATAGTGCGCACCAACCAGACAGACAGACGGAAGGAAAATGTCGCTCAAATGACTTAAAATATCCTAAATTTGATTTCCGCCGAACATACTTATGGTCTTAGGTCACTCCTTTGATGTGTTACACTTTTGTCCAGTATAAACTGTAATACATATACCCTCCTCCACTAAAGAGAGGGTATACAAATGTTCATGTGTATATTTTTTACGATATGCTTATAATATATGGGGGATTTCATGTCAAGCGAGTCCATTTTTTAAAAGCGATGCCTTCTGATCGAGATGGAGTTTGTACCAAGTTTAGTCCTATTGGATAGTAGTTATGACACAAAATGTCAATGGGATCGCTTGAGGACTGCCCGCGTTGGAGGGTGTTGAATTTTGACATTTTGGTCAGAGGGCCTTTTTCTCATCCATATAACTTTTGCCGAAGCGCTGTGCATAACATTTCCTGGTGAAGGGTTTTCCAATAAGAGTAATATAATTTCTTTGAAAAAAAAACACACTTATTGTTAAGGAAATTTAAAAGTTTTTTATTTAATGTGAAGTACAATCGATACAATTAAGTTCTAAATAAAACGTCATTCAAATGGCCTCCACGACTTCTTCTTCAGGAACGAATTCGATGAACCCAATGTTCGAGCACTTTTTCCACTAAATCAAGTCGTATATCATGAATGTCACGTTCAAAGCTTGAAGAGAGTCTGGTTTATTGCGAAAGACCAATGACTTCAAATAACCCCACAAGAAATAGTCTAATGGTGTTAAATCACAAATTCTTGGAAGCCATTCAATATCACAATTTCTTGAAATAATCGAATCTCCAAACTTTTCTCGCAACACCTCAATTGTTTCATTTGCTGTGTGGCACGTAGCCACAATCGGTCAATGGCAAAAAGATAGCACTTAATGAGAGCTAAAATATTGCTCATGGGTGTCAAGGTCGTAGGTCGACTGGAAAGTGTTTTTTTTTGGATTTAAAAAAAATGGACTTAGCGCACGAAAAGTTGCAATTGGAGAACGATTATTGTGATAATAAAACTGAATAATTTGTAAACGTTGTTATTGCGTATATCTCTCCATGGTGAAATTGTAAACACTATAATGAAAATCAAATGACAGATCATGACATATTACAAATGGCCCAAACGTCACTTCAAAATAATATCACGCATATTTGAAAATCCGTTATATTAAAAAAATTATGGTACATTTTTTTCACTTTTATTTAAAATTCCCATTTTCTGAGCGCCTTTAGTATTTGGATTATATTTTTGGAAGTAAAGGGTCCGCCATCTAACGTTTTTTTTTCAACTAGTGCTTATTTCGTGAATGGTAACACTTAGCTCATGTCTGATTTGACAGATAATTAGTTTTATCCTTCCGCTGAACGAATATGTGTATACTGCGAATATTGCGACATTACTTTGAAAATCATGGTAATGTGTGCGAAAATTGCGTACGGATTTTGGAAGAAGAGAAGCACCGTCGGCTCCGTATGTTCGTTATCTTGTGAAAAAAGTGAAAGAAACTGGCATCCTCATCGATAAACCAAAGCGTGAAAAGCCAAAAACGTGAAAAGCCAAAAACATCAATTCACCGTCGTTCTCAACAATTGAACATTTCGGAGACATCATTGAGACGAATTTTGCATAAAGGCTTGGTATGACGCCATACAAAGTCCAATTGGTTCAGGAGTTGAAGCCAACTGACCATCCAATGCGTTTTCAGTAGTTTTTTTTATAGCATTTTCAAAAAAAAAAGTTATTTGCCGATAAAGTCGGAAAACACTTCAAATTAAATGAAATTATGACTACAAATGTTAATAATGGCATTTTAAGCGGAAACAGATATTTAGTAAATGTCTTAACAAAGAAAAAAATTATTACATAAGGGTGTGTTGACTGGAAATTTAAAGCAATTTTTACTATTTTGAGGTAGCTGATTTTAAATCTATTCTCCATTTTTCTCCACCAGCTCGAATTTTTATACCCTCACTTTAGTGTGACGAGGGTATATATCATTTGCTACGGAAAAAAGTGTAACACGTCGAAGGAGTGACCTAAGACCCCAAGTATGTTCGGAGGAAATCCGTTTTGGGTCATTTTAAGTCGAATGAGCAATGTCCGTCCGTCTGTCTGTCTGTCTGTCTGTCTGTCTGTCTGTCTGTCTGTCTGTGTGTCTGCTGGCTGGTGCGCACGATAACTCTCGAAAGGAGTAACCGATTGACCTCAAATTTGGTACGTGGTAATATTTTTTTCTATCTCCGGCTAAGTTCGAAGATGGGCCATATTGGTCCACTCCTTCTAGTACCTCCCCCACAAAGGGTTAAAATGTTGTGAAATATTGATTCTTTAATAACTGCTATACTACTTATTCGAATCTTTTGAAATTCCACACATAGTATGAGCTTATTAGTCGTTATCAACTCGAGAAAAATGGGCGAAGTCGCCACGTCCCTTTTGGTACCTCCCACACAAATGCACCATTTTGCACCAAAAGTTAACAGCTTATAACATTAATAACAGTGTATAAAAACACTTGAAATTTTGTACAGTATTAGGCTTTTATATTGCCTACGGTCCAGGGAAAAATGGGTGTTGTTGTCACGCCCCTTTTGGTACCTCTCACACAAAGGTACCTTTTTGCACCAAAAGTTAACAGCTTATAACATTAAAACCAGTGTATAAAAATACTTGAAATTTTGTACAGTGTAATGTTTTTATAGTGTCTATAGCCCTGTGAAAAATGGGCGTTATTGCCACGCCCCTCTTTGTACCTCCCACACAAAATTCCCAAATCATACCACAATTTAATGTCTCATAACGTTTATACCAGTGCACATAAATGCTTATAAGTCGGCACAGTGCAATGAATTTAAAGTATCTAATGTTCAGCAAAAAAAGGTGTATTTGATAAACCCCTTCTGGTACCTCCCACAAAAATTGACAGAGTAATTCGAGTAATATTCAATATTACATTACTCACAAAGTGAGGGTATACCTTAGTCGGTTTACCCGACTGAAACTTTCTTACTTGTTTTAATGATTTTTTTGGAATTTTTAAAGAACAAACATTTTTATTTTTTTTATTCAAAACGTCAACGATATCTCTGAAACTACTGGACAAATTTGAAATCAATGTAAGCACGACTTAAATATGGTTTTATTGACATGTTTGGAATTTTATTTTTTTTACTGCAAAATGGGTACCTCCCATACAAATGGACCATTTTGCACAAAAAGTTAACAGTTTATAACTTTGATACCCGCACATACAAAAAATTTAAATTTTTTACAGTGTAATGTTTTTAAAGTACCCATAGTATATTTAAAAATGGACGTTATTGCCACGCACCTTTTGGTACCTCCCAAAAAATTGCCAACATAAAAAATATGAAAAATATTTTTTGTAATTTCCCTATTTTGACAATATGGGTCATAAAAAATTATACATTTATCCACACACTTTTTTGCAAATATACATTAATATCTTCGTTAGGATGCAAGCTTTCAAAAAATTAAAAAAGTTTATTTTTAGCGATTGTTTTCCTATTTTCTTATAAAAATCTAACTTTTTTAAGAACAATTACTAAACCTCCGTTTCTACGTGATAGTGGTGTTTTCAACTTATACTTCAAAAAATTTGGTCCAAATTCTAAAGACAAATATGCACCATCCAGGAGACAGACGGACGGACTTTGCTCAAATGACTTAAAATGGCTCAAAACGGATTTCCGCCGAACATACTTAGGGTCTTAGGTCACTCCTTCGATGTGTTACACTTTTTGTCCGTAGCAAATGATATATAACCTCGTCACACTAAAGTGAGGGTATAAAAGCCTGACAAAACTCTGGAGGGTGGCATGTCATAACGTCGAGGACCATTGACCTTATGAGATCCTGGGGTGCGTCCAATGCCGGCTGGTGCGTCCAATGCCATCGGCCTGGATTAAAGATGTCCACGCAAAGGCACTGATGTTAAAGATCTAAAGATCTAACATTACAGTGTCCAGTCAACGTGCCTACCATTAAACGAATTTCCCTCTTTGTGAGGTTAAGAAGATCTTTGGTCCTAGATTTCGATATGGCTGCCCATAGAGAATTAGTGATTATACAGTCAGATCTGCTCGATCATTTCTGGTTTGCCAGGTCTTTGTAGAAACACTCTACCTTATTGTTATAATGACAAAGAAAGTATTTTTTCTGCATTAAGACCTTGTATACTATTTCCTTAATTTGAATACAGCTGCCCAGCAGCATAAACAACTGCTCTCTAGCACACAAGTACTTTTCTGCCACCATTTCCAAATTTTTGAAACATCTCGAGTTACAGTATTAAAAAATTTTAATGATTCTTGGAATCAATGGCTCATTATTATCTATTCCTACTACTTTTACAAGAATGCTTTCACTAGTTGGAGAGCTTTTAGGTAAGGAACTGAGTCATGTTTTTCTTTGTCGTTCTTCCTTTGGTGTCCTTTCTCAAATTATTTTTGTAGTATTGTTCACTTCTGTACACGTCTATGAAGATTTCCATAATAGAATTTTCTTTAAAAAGTCGTATAATTCTATTTTTTGTACTTTTTGAACAAAAAATCGGCCTTCGGCCAACTTAGGCTGATTTGGTGGCCGAATGCCGAATATTGGCCGAATGTCGAGTTTTGGCAGTAGCCGTAGCCGAACATTCGGTCGGGCTCTAATAATTTTTGTAGAAGTAGTTTCACCATCATATCCATCGTTGCCATCCATTTTAGGTTTTACCCACTGAGAACTACTCTCAGTACACGTCTCAAAAGAATTGACACTATGTTTCTGCCAAGACTCACTGAACGAACAGACCTTTGGTAAAACCCTTCTCCCAAAAATCGCAATGTCGCACCCAGTTGAATCGCACAGGAAATGATGGAAGGGGAAAGTGCGCTTTATCAATGTCAAACAACATTTTAAAGCATCTTTATTTAACCGGTATTGTCCAAAGAATCTACAAACCATTTGTTTGTGTTAACACAACTCTCCGGCCGACGCAAAATTCATACTTACGCCGCCTATGGCAAATCCAATGGAATGCTGGGATCCTTCAATATTTTTCGTTTGACTTTTTCACAACGTTCTTCTTGCATCAATAAAAACTTTAACAACTTCAATCATATTTTCAAACTTTATTGCAAAATTTTAAACGCGCCACTTGAAAAAATGTAAACAAATCAAAACAGCTGATTCGAACATAAAGCAAATTAAGCAAATTTCTCGAGATACGAACGATTAAATTTTTGACATTAGTAGTTAAGAGAAGAAAGAGCACAAATATGTTTTTATTTTTTATTCATATTTTTGGCATTTTTCCTCAAACATTTCACTTTACAATCACAATTGGAGCAAACACAATTGATTTTTAAAATAAAATAGCAAAAAACACAGCTTTAAATCAGCAAATTAAATCTCGAGAGCTAATAAGAGAATGAGAAAATAACTCGAAGAGTGCAAAACAAATGTCAAAAATTTAATCGTAACTGTCACTAGTACTTCTTTGTTTATGGATTCGAAGGTCGGTTTGGAGCAAGCCAAAAACAAGACGATTTCAAGACACCAATTCATATCGGAATCCGTTTTCAATTCCGATAAATAAGCAATTCCGACTTGGATTCTGCAACAACCCCGAGTATGTCTCAATCTATTTATAGAAAAATTTAGGAAATTGTCCCAATATCTTAACATTGGAAAATTGACTATTTGACATTGATTTGGCATCGAAGATAATGAAGCGTTATGATGAGGAAACTTAATACTTAAACTAAAGAAAGTGTACTTACTACTTATTAATTGTCTTAAATTTAAGTCAAATATGTAGCTTTCTTTTGAGACAGTAAAATTTCGAGTTAGTTTTTGGCGTACAAAATGATATGTAATAAAGGAAATTGTACCTATTTTAGGTACATTTTTTCTTTCCATAAGGATAATTTAACTAATAACGTTATAAATTTGTTAATCGATATGTGCACTTCTAAATATCAAATATATATATATATTATGTGGTTCCACGTTTATTTTTGCAACGTTTACGGGGTTTTTCATCGCAATATCCTTATATACATAAAAACGAGTACAAAATACCTAGTAATTTGGTTGATTTTTTTTTTTTGGATTTGGTGTTTACTTTTATATATTATAAATGTAATTTTTTTTGTTAATAAATAAATATCTTGGAATCTCGTTGTTGCTTTGATCCACCTTACTATCATTTCCCAGTTTCCATTCTTAAAAAATCCCCATACATGCATACATAGACATACATATGTACTTATAATTTTTATTCATCAAATTTTTTTAACATACTATTTAAATTGTTTTTGTTTTCTTTTAGCCATGCTTATGAATTATTTGAATAATTTTGTAAAGAATCTCAAACTATAAAATAAAAAATAAATATTTTAGTCCTGCTCTGTTGTTTTAGAGTCTTTCATTTAGTATAATTTTGAGTCTGTTTCGTAGAAATTGTTGTTCTATTCAAAAACAAAAAAAAAAAAAAAAACGTTGTAGCTTTGTAGTTCGTCCGTCTGCCTGTGGTCGTTTCTATTAAATGTATTTTTTTATAAACGTAAGTATACATACTGATATAATAATTATTATATACAAAAATGAGTTGGTATTCTTAATTTCGACCTAAGATATTTTGATCAAATCGTTTTGTTTGTTGTTTAGAACAAATTATAAATCTTTTGTGCAAAACATTCTTAAGCCTATATTATAAATTCTAAACCATATTCTATAATATAATACATATTGTGAAAATATACGAGTGAATACTAAAAAGAAAGATATTTTCTGCTTAACAAACAATTTTTTGTGTCCGAGAACTAAAACTAGTTTTGGTGTGAATTAAAAAAAAACAAAACAATGTTTTTGTGGTAACGCTTTTTTTAAATTCCAAATTCCATGTATAAGCCCGATAGGGCCGGAATACGCGTTAAGTTTAAGGCAATTATGATGGCTACAAATGTTGGAAATATCCCTGACACGTAGAAATATATAGGCTTAGTAACAATTGTTAACAAATTAGGAAAATGTTGGGTTTTTCAAAAAAATGGTTTGCACAAAAAAAAAGCGCCAAAATTTGCCCTTTGCTAAGGCCAAAAGTGTATACAAGGATTAACATAAGACTGAAGAATATTTGGCGGAAATCCGTTGTGGGTTATCTTACAAATTACTTAAAATGATTTGTAAGATAACTCTCGAAAGGAGTAACCGATTGACTTCAAAATTGGTATTTGGTAATATTTTATTCTTTTTGCTCCATTCCATCGAGGAACTCCACCATAAAGGTTTACAATTTAGTAAAATATTGATTATTTAATGACTTCTATAGTACTTATCGGAATCTTCGGCAACTCCACACATATTATTCATTTATTAGTCGCTATCATCTTGAGAAAAATGGGCAAAGTTACCCCGCCCCTTTTGGTTCCTCCCACACAAAGACAACAATTTGCACATCAAGTTAACGGCTTATAATTTTGATTCCAGTGCATACAAATACTTTAAATTTTGTGCAGTGTAGTTCATTTATAGTAACCATAGTCCATTGGAAAATGAGCGTCATTGCCACGCCCCTTTTGGTAACCCCCAAACAAAATGGGCAAAACAAAATGTATCTTATATCCGTAGATTTTTTTAAGATGGCATTGCTTTCTTCATTGGGAATTAAAGAATTTTTGCGATTTTGTTCTATTTTTTTTATGAAGAAACCCGTTAAAAAACTTTTTTCTAATTTTTTTTATGGCTGTTGCTAAACAACTGTTTCTACGTGAAAGTGATATTTCCAATATTTGTGCCCTGATAATATTCTTCAATTTAACGCGTATCGGGCTTGTACTTATAAAAAAATGGTCCAAATACTGAATTCCATGAAAATTGGAATTAGAAAAAAATACCCTAAATTTTTTTTAAAATATTTTTTTCGTGTTTAGGTTTCCATATTTGGTTTAGGCTTAGGTTAGGGCGGCAGCCGTTTTTTTTTAACAGCTCACATAGTCCAGTTTAGGTCCGTAGTGTTACCACGGGCTGAAATGCCCCTCATCGAAACCGAACTGTTTGATATACAAATTTATCGATAGTACGAATATCGGTACTGGAAAGATCTGTTAGGCTGCCTCGAAAGGCCGACCCCAGTATGTCCAGTCGTCGTTTACTCAGAGCGGGGCAGTCGCATAGCAAGTGCTTAATGCTCTCCACTTCTTCCTCATCTCCACAGCTTCTGTAGAAGTCATTGGAGTCAATACCCAATATGTTGGCGTGTTCGCCGAAAACTGTCAAAACTGATACTAACGTAGACAATCTGTGCCTCTCTAGTGCGAGGAGATATTTTGATCTTCTCAGTTCATACCTTGGCCAGATTTGTCTAGCTACCCTGCAGGTGCGGATTTCTGTTAATCTTTCGTTGGACTGCCGGATTGTCTCTTGCCTAAGCCAAAGCTTGCACGTGGATAGTGGCGCACCAATATATGCAAATACTTCAAGCATTTGTAATGTTGTCTCTTTCCTAGCAAGTTCATCGGATTTGCAGTTTCCCAGGATATCCCTATGCCCAGGCACCCATATGACGTGTATATTAAACTGCTCAGCCATCTCGTTAAAAGATCTGCGGCAGTCGAGGGCTGTTTGTGAATTTAGGGATGTTGCCTCCAGAGAATTGATGACGGCCTGGCTGTCCGAGTAAATGACAACGCCAGTGTTGGTTACTATGTTGCGACCTAGCCACTTGGCGACTTCCCATATTGCCATTATTTCGGCTGGTAGTCTGTGAGCTATGTATATCCAAACTATGTTCTTCACAGTGTACTCCGAAGCCAACCTTTTCATCAAGATTTCGAACCATCCGTGTAAAAGTGGAGATGGTTTCTATTACCTGGTATTCTGCCAACCCATTCATCTCTGGCGGGAATCATAGTGATGTAATTTCTCTCGAAGGTGTACACAGTTGGTATATAGTCCACTCGGTCAGTTACCATAGCAATACACTTTGATATCCTCATATGACCGTAGTTGTTGTACCTCCACATTGATAGGCAGTTTAATCTAATTGCCGTTTTGGTTGCAACTTCTCTCGTCACAATATTAATCGGCAGTATATGGAGTAGGGCTTGTAAAGACTCGGTCACTGTAGTCTTTAGGGATCCGCTTATGCTCAGACAGGCAGTTCTCTGAACCTTTGTTAGTAGGTTGGTGAGGGAGGCCCCACCACGACCCTACAGCCTTTTTGCAGGAATATAAGTCGACGTTGGCCTTTCTTACACGTTCCAATAAGTTAAGTCTAAATAACAGTTTCCTATCTAGAATTATTCCTAAAAAGTGTGCACTTTCAGAAAAGACTAGATCTGCTCTTTCATCCTAGTAAAGAGAACCAATTCTGTCTTGTTTGGGTTAACGCCCAAGCCGCTGCTTCTGGCCCATCTAGCCAATTTGTTCAGAGCCACCTGTAGGATGGCTCTCAGAGGACGTTTACGAATTTGCCACTCTAGCAGCATTTCCTTCACCGCTAGGTTCCAAATTAGTGGAGGCAGTACTCCTCCTTGTGGGGTCCATCTGATCCCATATTACATCACCAAATGTTGTGCACAGCCCTACAGCAAATTTTTTGTTATCTAATGTTATCTCTTGATATAAAGGGTGGTTAAATTTTAAGGGCCGATGTTGATTTTGAATAAAACACAAATTATTTATTTATTGCCATTTCTTTTTATTATGATAATATTGGTGTGGTTCAATTATGTATGGAACAAAATATGGGCCAAATGGCCGCCGCGACTTCGGCGGCACACCTCCATCCGATGGTCCAAATTTTCGATGACGCTGAGGCATAATTGAGGTTCTATGCCGTTAATGTGCCGAATTATCTCATCCTTTAGCTCTTGAATTGTTGCTGGCTTAGCGACGTACACCTTATCTTTCAAATAACCCCAAAGAAAGAAGTCCAACGGTGTCAAATCACATGATCTTGGCGGCAAATTGACATCGCCACGACGTGATATAACACGGCCATTGAATTTGTTGCGCGAAAGAGCCATTGTTTCGTTAGCTGTGTGGCAAGTGGCACCGTCCTGTTGAAACCACATATTGTCCACATCCATATCTTCCAATTCGGGCCATAAAAAGTTCGTCATCATCTCACGATAGCGAACACCAGTCACAGTAACTGCCTGACCGGCCTCATTTCGAAGAAGTAGGGCCCGATGACGTCGCCAGCCCATAAGCCGCACCAAACGAACTGGGCGAGCATGATTAAAAAAGCATCATGAAGTGCACGAAATGCATTTTGATTTGAACGCCCATTTTCGTAAAAGGCTTAAAAAACTTTAACGCGTTGCTCGATTGTGTATCTTTCCATGGTTCAAATTGTGTTTGTCTGAAATTGAGAAATGAAATGCAGAAAAAACTTGAAGTTTAGGTGGGGTTCACATTCAACATCGGCCCTTACAATTTAACCACCTTTTATTTATTTAATTATTCGTTTATCTGTAAATTGCAATACAAATGACAATATATGAATTACAATACAAAGTAAAT
Organism: Eudasyphora cyanicolor; assembly: GCA_963930755.1. Lineage (NCBI taxonomy): Eukaryota > Metazoa > Arthropoda > Insecta > Diptera > Muscidae > Eudasyphora > Eudasyphora cyanicolor. Next base: position 12,187,525 of record OZ005734.1, read on the forward strand.
TTTAGTTTTTACTGTACGGGGAAAGTCGGTTTACAAAGACCATGGGATTATTCAAAAAAGTACGAAATAAAAAACACTTCTTATACTTACTTTTATTCCAAGAGCAACTTTCGCACCCATTTTGCGCCTCTGTGATATGTTTAACGAACTTTTTTTTTCGAACGCGACAAAAATGGAAATAGTTTTCTTAAAAAACATGGGATTCAGCGAAATCACAAAGAATATGTTAAAGATGAAAATGTTTTTGAACCCTCTTTGTTTGGTAGAAATATCTTTGGTAGTTTTTTTTAATTTAATTTTGAAATTTGTTCGAACGTGACCTTTTTTAAATAAAACAAGTAAAGACGGATTAAGTTCGGTCATGTCGAATCTTATATACCCTCCACCATGGATCGAGGAATGGTTTCGGGTAAAAATAAACTCATTATACAAATGAGTTTATTCTTGTTTTACTTAATAAGACCAACAGGAAAAATAGTATCGCGTCATTTGCTTCTCAACTTGAGTTTATGTTGTCGCACTGTGTAATCAGACTGCTATAAAGTCCCTAGAAACTGCCTTCCTGAATTAAAAAAACTGCCCTAGCTTCCATTTTCTCGATTAACATCACAAATTGTTGTTTTGTGGTGATTTTGACCATCATGGATCCTACAAACACGCGAAAAATGTGTAATGTTGAAAATATGATAATAAATAAAACTACCATTTAAGTTCACGTTTTATTTCTTTCACTTTGTTGCATAGTCTTATTGCAAAATTGTTCTAAAATAAAGAATTTAACAACTTTGATATTACCTGGCACATAAGTTATGAGCCATTGAATTATCGTACTAATTTGTTGGGGAATTGAATGGGGAATGTTTATTATCATTTGAAAGAACATTCTTTGGCATTTATTTTTTGAAGATTACGTCTATCAAATGTTGGCCGCGGCTACGTCTCAGATGATCCATCCGTTACGTCCAATTTTCGATGACTCGTTCGAGCATTTCGACTGGTAACTGGCGAATGACACGCGTGATGTTTTGCTCCAAGGCCTGAATCGAAGCGGGTTTGTCCGCATAAACTTTAGACTTTACATATCCCCACAGGAAAAAGTCTAACGGTGTGATATCACCCGATCTTGGTGGCCAATCGACCGGCCCAAAAAGTGAAATTATCTGCTCACCGAAGTGTTCTCTCAATAAATAAAGTTGAACGATTTGTAAACGTTGTTCAGGCGTAAGTCTTTCCCTGATGAAATGCCAAACAATACTTAACAAAAATAAAATGACATGACACGACTCACACGTGATCTGTCAAAAAAAGCTATTGAAAAAAGTATCTCTACTTGGATTACCCGTTACATGATTTTTGTATGGGATTTCCTACTTTTGGTAGACCAAAAACGATTCTATAATAGCATATGGGCAAATCCTGGGTTGCGGACGCTACATTCGTACGCATTTTGTTTTACTAATGTTCATCCCGTTAGCGTTCTGAATGCAATTTTTTCATATAACCTTCTGCAACGACAATTATTTTAGAGTTCTTTGAAATGACATTTAAATATTAACGTACATACTTTTGATGAATGCAATATTCGCGGCGAAAGTTCGGTTGCGGACGTTACACGTTCAGGTTAACGTGAATTTTTATGTTTTTAGCTAAGTTTGGATAGTAATCAGAAAAATCGAAATACGAGGGTTGCTATATATATTTCTTGCCTAGGCAACACTAATGGCGAATTCTTTTCTGCAAAAAAGTGCAACACTTGCATTGCCCTTTTTCCGAAAACTGCACTATTATATCGCTTTTTTGAAATGTTGAAATTTTAGTTGTGCTAAATTCGAGTAACTTAATTACCAAATTTCAAAAAAGTATCACAAAAGTGCCGTTTTCGGAAAAAGGGCAATGAACATGTTGCACTTTTTTGCAGAAAAGAATTCGCCATAAGTGTTGCTCGTATCGATTTGTGCAAAGAAATTTTGAAAAAATACGATCGCGGTGCTTCGAAAGGCGTTTATAAAATCGTCACAGGTGACGAATCTTGGATCTATGCGTATGAGCCCGAAACAAAACAGCAATCGACCGTGTGGGTCTTCGAAGACGAGTCAAATCCAACGAAAGTTGTTCGTGGAAGAAGCACAAATGGTCGCCTGTTTCTTCGGCAAAACTGGTCATGTGGCGACTGTTCCGCTTGAGCAACGTAGGACGGTCAATTCTGAGTGGTACCCCACAATTTGTTTGCCTGAAGTCTTCGGAGAAATTCGAAAAACGAACAAGAGAAGACGAATCATTGTAAATCATGACAATGTGAGCTCTCACACATCGGCTCACACCAGCGCCTTTTTGACCGGCCAAAACGTCGAATTGATGGGTCATCCGCCGTACAGCCCTGATTTGACACCCAATGACTTATTCTTATTCACTCACATCAAGAAAAAACTGCTTGATCAACGTTTTTCGACGCCTGAAGCAGCTGTCGAAGCGTTCAAGAACCATGTTTTGGAGTTGAATTTTCAACACACTGTAACCAAAACAATTCGCGCTCAAATGACAAAACGGTCTGAGTGAAGTTATGCTAAAAAATGTCATACTTTCCAATGGAAGCTCCAGTTTTCATCTGGCAACACCAGCTATGCCAGGACCGAAATAACAGGTGGCGCAAAAGTAACCTTTCGATGTTATGTTAGACGCGATCGGCGGTCAGCAGCTAACAGCTGATGCACCGTCTGGACTTTGTACGGAAACATCTTCATATCTTGTACCAAAATTCGCTGTAGAGACCGTCGACTGATACCCATTTGCGTGGCACGTCGTCTGGTCGATGTCGACGGCGCTTCCATGACATCCTCGGCTACAGCAGCAATATTCTCTGCAGAACGGCTACTCCGGGGTCTGCCACGCCTGGCAGCATCTCGTCTTGCGCCAGTCTCTTCGAGGCGAGCGGCTAAACGTCGCAGTGTTTCACCAGTAGGCGTTGGACGGCCAGGAAATCTGTGCCAAAGTCACCGACCGATTATTGGTCAAATAAATAGTCAGCAATATTCCGCGTTCTGGAGCAGTGTAGCGTAACATTGTTTATTAACGTGTATTTCGCATGTGTTTACTACACAAATGTCAAAACAGAACTGACATTAGGGGCCAATCGCAAAATTTATAGCATTTTCTGATAGGAGGATTACTTTTGCGCCACCTTGTATAAATAGCAACCCTCGTAATTCAATGTTTACGTTTGTAAGACAATTCATGGTTAAATTATAGACCAAACCGAACATGTTTAATGGTAACATGTTACACGAAAACAGTTGAGCTGCCAAAAAAAAAGTTGCCAACAAATCACCCATTGGTTGTGAGAGAAGTTCGCTCTTCTCAAATCGACTGGGTATTATGACAAATTATGTTAAGGCTCTCTTAGATGTAATCTTTAACTAAAGCTTGAAATATCTATGAGTGTGAGTGAGGTGAAATAATAACATACTATCATTTTAAAATCAAAAATCTCCATTGAAAAATTGAAGCTTATTTTCTATCGCCTTTAGTAGGCATTGGACATTTCCGGTTTTCCGTTATTGTTCGATATTCACAACATACAATGCAATTTTATAAATTGTTTAAATTATCTCATTAATATAATAAATTTAAATGATTGTTTTTGTTTTTATGTGTTTTGTTTTTTTGTAGAATTGCCACAAACCCCGACACCGAAGTTGACATCCACAACGATGAGGATGCGTAGCCATTACTGGGCGCTGTCGATTCGGACGACAACAGCAGCAGTGGCGATGATGATATCGATATCTTTAGTCATACCCAACAGATCAGATGTGATGTAACAATACACCCACCCTCTTCCCACTCACATGGAGACGAAAGCAGCAGTGTCATCATTAGCTAACATCAACTGAAATTAACCTGGATTCTCAATACAACAATAGCAATTAGAGATTTTTTAATCATCTTCGTATAGGAAAATTTTGAAATCTTTTATTTACACCAAAGGTTAAGACAAAAAAAAAAAACAAACAGATAATATTAGTGTAATCATAAAATTTAAAAATCTTTACAATCTGATATGCAGCATATACTAACCAAGTTCATTTCGATAAATATTTTTGTTATCGAAATTCGAATTTTTTTACATATTTCTCGAAATTTATAATAATTCTTTTCTTTGTCAATTTATAGAAGACATTCTCCTCTATAAATTGAAAGTAAAGGCATAAATCATGACATTCGATAATAAAATTTTATGAAAATTGGTTTGGTCAGTTCATGCCGTAAGCCTACGATATGTAGAAGCAGATTAATTCCGTCTGCAGGATATCAAGAGATTGTAAAAAGGGTAGTCAATCAATGGTGTATTTAAGTAGTTTAATTAAAAATCACATTTATCATTACTTGGTACATACATACATACATATTTACGTCGTCGTGTGGCACTCACAATCCAAAGGCATATAATTAAAAATAAACAAGTACAGTAACAGTGTCTTTTAATTCGATTTCTTTAAATCTATATTGATATTTATAGAAAATATTATTATTAATGTTCCCAACTATTTAATTGAAGATGGCCACCTTTATAAATTGAAAGAAAATGCTGTATTGCCCGGATTTATGGAGCAAATTATGATTCAAAATTTATCGAAAACGGAATGGATGGTCCATTTTAATAAATATTTTTTTATCGAAACTTGTATTGATTTATTGTACTCCGCAATAAATTACAAAAAAGAACCTGTAATCATATGACATGGTTTACCGTGTTAATCTTGACTTTACATTTCGATAACACAATTTATCGAAAATTGATTTCGATATAGTAGAAATTTTAATACATGATTTACACTTTCCAACATGTCCAGAGTGTTGTATTTGTACTAACCAACCCTATTTCGATAAAATTTTATTTCTCTTAATAATATTTATTTATATTCTAATAGTTTTTCCGAAATTGTATCTATTTAATTGTTGTCTTTACTAATTTAGAAACTTTTCTCTGGAATGATGAAGTATTGTGTGAATCGTGAGATAACCTCATATAGTTATATTATTTTTCAATTGCCCGACCGAAGTCGGAATTTGAGGCCGAACCCGAACTTGGGCTACATATACAAGTTTCGGCCGAAGCGGAATGTTTTGATATTTGTTAAAGACTTGATTTCTTTCTAGCAAACAATTTTATTTTTTTAATCACTACGTGTTTATTTATTTGTCACATAAAATAAACATCTTGTCCGTCGACGGGAAATTCTGAAAAATATTTGCACTTTTCAGGTGGAACTGATGTAGTCCCTCGAATTAAACATAGCTTCAACTTCAAAATTCCAAAATGTGGCATAGAAGACCAGTTATCGGGATATATATATATATTTATTCCCGTTGTTCCAATGTGGAACATAGGGCCATTACAAATACATTCCATTCAGATCTATTATAGGCTAATAATTTTGATTTCATTCCAAGATTTATTGGATTTTTCAACGTCCCAGTCTAGCTGCCTCTTCCATGTGTGGGAGGGCCTTCCCCTTCTTCTGCTGCCCTGAGGCTTCCCCTCAATTGCTATCCGCGTTAGGTCATCTGAGGGTTTTCTTAAAGTATGACCACTTTCTTCTCATAATTTCAGTATGTAAAGGGCTTTGATTTGTGGCTGCATATAAATCAGCGTTGGTTATGCCATAATATTTTCATCATTCTTCTCAGACAGCGGTTTACAAAAACTTGTAAGGCGGCAACGGTCCCCGTTATCGGGATAAAGGCAACGAAAATGCAGAAAAGAAATCGCCATTAATGTTATAATAACAAAAAGTATTTTTTTTGTATGAATACCCTTGTTGGTGGTGCTGTGAAGTACTTTTTTGTCACCGCTTCTAAATATTTGAAAAGTCTTGGGATACAGTATTCAAAAATGTTTATGTTTCTGGTACTTATTGGCTTATAATATACATATTCTTAATTAATGTTCAAGAATGCTTTCACTAGTTCGAGAGTTTTTAGATGAGGCTCTGAGTGATTTTCTAAGTTGATAATACTTTTATGTCGTTTCTCCTATTATTTTTTGTTGTTTTGTTCACGCCCGCTCTTATTAAGTTTCGTCATTGGGCCAATATTTTGGCCGAAAATCGAATTTTGACAGAAGACGAATATTGATTTTATTGATGTTTCCCTATGCGGGATTGATCTGTTATTGATGTTATTTTATGGTTTTTCTCACTGTGGAGTTGAGCTGAAGATCAAAGAATTCCTTCAAAGTGAAGGAAGGTATTTTTTGAATAGTCAAGTTTTCGTTAAAAATTTCTAAGGATACAAATTTTTATCAATAAAAAATAGTTTTCTATAAAAAAATTATCGGTATAAAATTTTCTCAATAAAAAATGTATCGATGAAAATATTTATCGATACAAATATTTATCGATAAAAAATATTTTGCGATACGAATATTTATCGGTAAAAATATTTTTCGATACAAATATTTGCTTTCCTTATGAGGATTTCCATAATAGAATTTTCATATAATTCTCTTTTTCTGAACATTTTGAGCAAAAATTCGGCCTTCGGCAAATATTTCGAACGAATATCGCATTTTGGCCAAAGCTGAATTTTTGGTCGGGGGCTCTAATACTTTTAAGAGCAAAACACCAGCTTATGATAAAAATATCTATGGATAACAATATTTATCAATAAAAAATTTTCGATAAAAATATCTATTTTAAAAAATATTTATCAATAAAAAATAGTTTTCGATAAAAAATTAATCAGCAACAAAATTATCAATAAACAAATTTATCGATAAGTATTTATCGATAAAAGTATTTATCGTTAAAAATATTTATCGTTAAAAATATTATTCGATACAAATATTTATCGGCAAAAATATGATTCGATACAAATACTTATCGACAAAAATATCTATCGATCAAAATATTTATAAATTAAAATTTCCATCGATAAGAATATAAAAGTTTCTATAAAATATTTATCGAAATGAACATGATCAGTTTCAGCCGACGACACCTTTTATTTTATCGATAACTATTTTTATCAACAAATATTTTGTCAATAAATACATCCATAAATATTGTTATGGAAAAGATGTTTATCGATAAATATTTTATTGATAAATATTTTTATAGATACATATTTTTATTGATAAATATTTTTATTGATAAATATTTTTATCGATAAATATTTAAATTGAAAAATAATTTTTTCGATAAATATTTTTTTTGATTAATAATTTTATCAATAAATATTTTTATCGATTAATATTTTTATCGATTAATATTTTTATAGAAATTTTTTTTTTTATCTATTTAACGATAAATATTTTTATCAATGGAACTTTTTATTCATAAATAGTTTTTAACGACCAAGTATTAAAAATTTTGAGGGAGACAAATATATGTATATCGATAAAATATTTATAGAAATGGAAGTGGTAAGTTTATAATAATGTTTACCAAAAGTCGTCGGCATACTGACCAAGTTGATTTTCGATATATTTTTTTATCGAAATTTAAAACATAAGATTAACAAGATTATTGGAGTCATATCGGTTGTTCATTTTCTTTCAATTAATAGAGAAACACATCTTCTATTCGTTATTAAAGGAAAAAAATATAAAAATTTCGATAAAAACATGAAAAATCTAGTATTTGAATTTCTATAAAAAATATATAACAAAATGGACATGATCAGTTTCGGCCGACGACACCATTTATTTTATCTATAAATATTTTTATAAACAAATATTTTGTCGTTAAATACATCAAAAAAATATTGATATAGATTTTTATCAATGGTAATTTTTATTGATAAATATTTTTAACGACAAAGTTTTAAATATATTGGTGGATGCGAATAAATATTTATAGAAATGGAAGTGGTAAGTTTATAACAATTTTTACCAAAAATTGCGTCGGGATACTGCATATACTGACCAAGTTCATTTTCGATACATTTTCTTATCAAAATTTAAAATGATCTACACGGTAGATCATTTTCTTTCAATTACTAGAGGAAACCATCTTTATTCATAAGTAAAGAAACAAATAATAAATATTTTGATAAAACAAATCTCGTATCAAATTTTCTATATATACGAGTATTTTGTTGATCAATACATAATGATATCAATAAATGTTTTGATTGAAAATTTTTGTCATCTATAGATGGGGTTTCCTCTACAGAATTTGACATAATTATATGAGGCTATGTCACGACTTACACAATTAATATTTTATATTTAACAATAGATTTTTATCAATAAATATTTTTTTAACGTCTTTAAATTTTCATGGAAATTTAAAGACATGATAATTCGAGTCAAATCGCTAGATCATTTTTTTTCAATTAGTAGAGGAAGTATGCAATAGCAAAGAACGTAATTTATAAAAATTTCGATCAAAAAATTTTATTTGAATATTTTTATTAAAATTTCTATTAAAATATTTATCGAAATGAACTCGGTCAGTTTATGCAGTATGTCGACGACATCTTTTGTATACATAAACTAATGATGTCCATTTCTATAAATATTTTATCGTTTTTTATCAATTTCTTTTTTTTATCGTTTTATTTTTCACTTGATTATTCACTTCACTTTGAAGAAAATCTTTGATCTTCAGCTCAACTCTACAGAGAGTAAACCATAAAATAACATCAATAACAGATCAGCCCCGCATAGGGAAAAATTCAAAAAAATAAATATTTTTGTCGATCAATAAATATTTTTATCGAAAAACGTTTATCGACAAATATTTTTATCGGAAACTATGTTACGTCTATAAAATTTAACTAATTACATATATGAGGGTACAATTGTATCGATAAATATTTTTACAATGGAAATTTTGATTGATAAATAGTTTTATTGGTAGATATTTGAAGAAATTGTTTTTAATCAATTATTGAATTTTCATCAATTTTATAATTTTTTATCAATTTTGTTATCCAAATTTAAAATTATATACAACAAATCTGATCACATCACTTCAGAAGTTCCTTCCAATGATTATAAACTAGTAGAACAATTATAATGCAATCGATAAACGTATTAAAATTCGAATTAGAATATCGAAAAATGAAAGTGACGAATAGAAGAAGGTGAAGAATATTTTTTTCTATTTCGTTTGTATGCTTTTTCAATATGTAATTTTATTTTATTTTATTAAACTGCTTCTTTATTGTCTTACAAATCTTCTCTCCAAAATGAGTTAATATTTATCGAAAAGGTATTAATGCAAACACATCAGAGACATTATGAGCAATTATAAGATAAATCATTTTTTTAATTAATTTTATATATTATTATTCAATTTCTATTTGCTATTGATTATTACGTATTCGTTGTTGAGTGCTGCGTGTAGGTGCCATTATCTCCATCGACAGATACACAGAAAAAAACTAATTAGGTCATTTATATTTACCCTACTCCCAAAGCTAATGACGGATGTAATTATTTCTAATCTACGAATATTAAATTTTTTTTTAATAAATCAATGTTCGATTCTTGACCAATGGATTGTTCAGAAGCAAAATTTGAATATACGCTATTGGTTGCGGGCTAAATACAATAGGAATTTTAAATATATATATTTCAGACAAAAACTTATGATAATCTACTTAACATTAATATAATGTATCCAATGTGAAATATTTACTGTTATTTGCTCGAAATCAAAGTCAATATCATCAAATATATTTTTTGTGCATCAAATCAGAGTCCAGTAGATATACTCGTATATATGTGTCATAATATTTATTTATTTATTTCGTCTATGGAAATACAATTCCTATTGATTGATTACTCAATGCAAAATTTGTAAGGGAGGTTCAGGGAGATCAATCATCATTTGACATATCAGAGCATATCGATGGAATATACCGGTGCTACAAAGAAGTTGAATAAGCCTATTTCGTTAGATTGCTAAAGAAATTTAAACTGAATAAATTAATATTTTTTTGTTTTATTAAATAATTTATAAATTTGAAAAAAAAATTAATTAGTAATTGTAGAAATGTTATCCTCTACATATTAAAAAAGAGATGGTAATAATATGACCCGATTTACCGTATAAATCAAGTCTTTAAGTTTCGATAACAAAATTTTTCAAAAATGGACTTGATCAGTCCATGCGGTATACCAAGGATGTCAACAACAATATTTTTAATGTCGATAAATATTTATAACCAAATTTTTTTTCAAATTTTTATATATTTATTGAAATTCTTGTTATTTTATTCTCTAAAAATGCATAAAAGATATCCTCCACTATAAATTGAAAGAAATTACGACAATGAAGATACGACCCGATTTACCGTATGAATAAAGTCTTTAAATTCCGCTAACAAATTTTATCGAAAATGGAATGGTAATTTTATGCTGTATGCCGATAATATATGTGGATTTCCTACAATTTGATTTTTGAATTTCTATACATTAATTGGAAATTAAATGATTTGAATTTTTAAAAAATAATAATAATAAAAATCACAATCGAACATTGTCTAATATTTTTGTATGTACATATTAAAGGCTGTGAAATAAAAAAAATACTTTTTCCAAATACATATTGATTTATGCAGATCCTACACCCCAAAAATATAAAGTAATTCTCAAAGTATTGTTGTCAAAGTGTACTCACTCGTCGCTGAAGTCGCTTTCCACACATTCCACACATTCCCTACTAACTATAATTACTTAAAAGACATCCAATAAATACTTAATCAAAATATACAGCGTCACTAATTGAAAAATTTAGTTACTAGATAAAGAATAATATATATAATTCTTTGGTATAACAAGTTAAACATTACACACACACACCACACATACAAAACAGATACAACACAACCTTTTTAAGGGTTTTTTATTATTAATTTGTATTTACGAAATTAAAGTGCAATTTCTATTATATCCTTTTAGTTTATGTAAGTCCATATTTTTTGCATATTGTTGTTATTAACTGAGAGTGTATTGTATTAAATATAAAAATAAGATTAAGTCATGAAACGCATTTTAAATAAAAAAATATTTGTACAAAATCCTACTCAAAATTGTAGTTTTAATATAAAAAAATATTTCATTCGAAAACCTGTAAGGAGAGGCAGAAGGACGGGCGGGAAGACTACACCTACCAAAGCGGAAAGGGACATCGGGATAATAATTTAGAATAATAGGTTTCGTTTCAGTTAATTAAGTACCTACCAGTCACATCCAGGTTCATTCCAAGGAGGAGTTGAAGGTGTGGATCAAAATAAAAACTAGATCATAATGATTTCCATTGATATGGATGTGGATAATAAAAATTAAACCGATGGGCCAAAATTTTCAAAAATCGGTTGTAAAATGTGTTTTTTTTTAAATATATAAAACCAAATCGGAAGGTATCAATATGCAAAAATATTGACCGACTTGGACTAAAGGAATGATTAGGATAAAATAAAATACAATCAGTCATTTTTCAACTACATCGGTTATACAACGAGGCTTCTAGAATGTGATGAAGTCAAATCGAAAGGTACCATTATATGCAAGCCGTATGAAGACATGGACCGATTTTTCAGGAAAGTTAAAGACATAATACAGCGTAAACTACAAAATTTCAGTTAATTGAATAGAGTGACTTCTGGAATAGAATATAGTTATATAGTAGATATATCCAAACATGGACCCAGTTGTCCCATTTTTTCTCAGTAATAGCTAGGGACAAAACATAAACTGCCAAATTTAAGCCGGATAGGTTGTAAAATGTAGCTTCTACAACGTGAAGAACCCAAATCGGAAGGTATATTTTTATGATAGCTACATACGTACAAACATGGACCGATTTGGTCCATGTTTTCCAGGTATAATTAAAGATAGAATACAACCAAAACTTGCAAATTTCTGCCGGATCCAAACATGAATCGATTTTAACCAGGAATAGAGGCATAATAGAAAATAAATTGCCAAATTTCAGCCGGATCGCATGAATAGGGTGACTTCTGTAATGTGAAGAAGTCAATTCGGTAGGAAGCCATATAAAATCATGGACCAATAGCGTTAGTCCCTTGCACCAAGAAAGTCCCTGCGCAAAATTTCGTAAGGATCGAGTAATATTTGCGAGCTGTACTGAATGTGTCTACAGACGGACGGAAGGACATGGCTAAATCGACTCAGTAAGCGAATCTGAGTCGATCGGTATAATAAATTATCTCTAGTTCTTCTCCTTTAAGGTGTTACAAACAAATGCACAAAATCATAATACCCCGTTGTTGTTGTTGTAGCAGCTTGGAGACGCTGTGTTGATAATTCGTAAGTCTATTTCTATTACAGACTTCGTTCCGGCATATATCCGATTATCGTGGGAACCTTATGTTGTTTTTCATCTACTCAATGTTGTCCGGGTGTTAATTAACATTTCAGGAAATGGATGTTATTTGAGTTTTACCGTTTCTAAATTATTTCGTGAATGGTAACACTTAGCTCATGTCTGATTTGACAGATAATTAGTTTTATCCTTCCGCTGAACGAATATGTGTATATTGCGAATATTGCGACATTACTTTGAAAATCATGGTAATGTTGCAGAATGTGTGCGAAAATTGCGTACGGATTTTGGAAGAAGAGAAGCACCGTCAGCACCGTATGTTCGTTATCTTGTGATAAAAGTGAAAGAAACTGGCATCCTCATCGATAAACCAAAGCGTGAAAAGCCAAAAACACTGCGTACACCCGAGAATATTGCTGCTGTGGCAGAAAGTGTGCGTGAAGCGCCATCAACATCAATTCACCGTCGTTCTCAACAATTGCTCATTTCGGAGACATCATTGAGACGAATTTTGCATAAAGACCTTGGTATGACGCTATACAAAGTCCAATTGGTTCAGGAATTGAAGCCGACTGATCATCCAATGCGTTTTCAGTAGTTTTTTTTATAGCATTTAAAAAAAAAAGTTATTTGGCGGACCCTTTATTATCGACTAGAAGCGCTGCATTTCTGTTAATAGTCGTCATGGTGTTATTTCTATTTTTAGCTTCCCTGTTGACTAGGACGATCATATGTTGTTGTAGTGTGTCCGGTGAGTTATTGTAGCTGCAGAAACTCTAATTATGATGAAAATATAAAAATGTTGATGTTAAATTTGCCAGTGCCCCCCGGCTGGGAATCGAACCCAGCACCTTTGGAATTCAAGTCTAACACACTAACCACTGAGCTACCGAAGGCCACATAATACCCTGTACCACAGTGTCGTGTAGGTTATAATTAGGATAGATTAGTATATATATATGGATATGCGCATTCCACAAACGTCATTACACCGTATCTTGCATAATGACTTGGGTCTTGGGCCGGCCGATCGTCGTGTCTTTGCTGATTGGGTCATTGAAATGCATGAAAATGATCGGAATTCCATCGAAAAATCATCTTGACTGAGTATGAACCGCCGAGCCGAGCCGCCGATTTTAGCCGCCGCCGACCTTTTTTCACCAGCCGAAGCCGCCGCCGATCTTTGCGGCTAAAATCGGCTGAAACACAGCCGCCGTTCCAAGAAAAACTTTAAAATATGGATAGATACAATTTACATTTTTGATAAGCAAATAACATATAACATATATATCGTCCCCTCAATAGAAGAATAGTGTATACACATAAACACTATTATTTTTTATTGCTTTTTAATAATCTAGGCAATTAGTTGCATTTCTAGTAAAAATTTGGGGAAATTCTACTTCCACAAATTGGGTGTTTGAAATTGATTGTTCATTAATAAAAGCCTACGTGCCGATATCGAGTTTCAATATCACAAAAACTTCAAATATGATTTTTTCGAAACGACAAATAAATTATACCCTATTCATTTATTGGGGGCGATATGGAAAGTGATTTTCGTTTTGATTCGTTTATTGTCACAAGAGGGAGCATAACATTAATTTAAACTGAGAATATTGGTAGTAATAGAAAAATAATTATAAAAAATATTTTTTAAGGAAAATAATAAGATTTTTTATTTATTATTAGATTACGTACACATAGAGAAACCAATATTTTCGGAAAAAAACAATGGAGTATTACAGAATTGTAATACTGCATATAAATTTATACCACCATTGTAAATAATGCTAAGTCGACTTGGTACGTTATACTGGAGATTGCATTTCTAAATATTCTAAATTGTCTTCAGTCAAATCCATCAATTCAATGAAGTTAAGCTCAGAACAAATTACAAAGTAATTCTACACAAATTTAAGATTTCACTAAAACGACGATTCGCCTCTTCTGAAAACAACCTGTTTCGACTTAGCATACTTTGAAAATCGAGTATATCATAGAGCCGCCTAATGTCAATTTTATGACTTACCATTGTATGGAAATCGATAATTTTTATACCCGCCACCATAGGAGGGGGTATACTAACTTTGTGATTCTGTTTGCAACTCCTTGAAATATGATCTGCGACCCTATAAAGTATGTATATTGTTGATAGTCGTGAAATTCTAATACGATTTAGCCATGTCCGTCTGTCTGTCTATCTGTTGAAATTACGCTACAGTCCGTAATAATAGAGCTAAGTTAATCAAATTTGGTATAAATTCTTCTTATAGTTGCAGGTCGTTTGGGATTGCAAATGGGCCCTATTGGTCAATGTTTTGATATAGCTCCCCTATAGAGGTCGCTCCAATATCTTACAATTAACTTAAAAACATCCATTATTTATGAGTATATACCAGAGCTTATCTTTTCAACTATTATTTTAAATGCAAAAATTACTATCACAGAGCCGCCGTATGTCAATTTTATGTCGGCTAAGCCATCAAGCGGCCGCCGCCGATCTATAATTTTCAATGGCGGCCGCCGCCGCCAATTTTGCCTCGGCTTCATTCTCTCCTGATGGGCCCATTTCCACCTCGGTGGCTACGTCAACAAGCAAAATTGTCACATCTGGGGCTCGGAAAACCCAAGAGTTATTGTTGAGAAGCCTCTCCATCCTCAACGTGTGACTGTTTGGTGCGGTTTATGGTCCGGTGGGTTCATTGGACCTTACTTTTTCGAAAATGAGGTTGGATCAACAGTTACGGTGAATGGGTTGCGTTATCGAGAGATGATTAATGGATGGTATTGATCTGGACAACGTTTACTTTCAACAAGACGGCGCTACGTGCCACACAAGCAACGAAACCTACGTGCCACACAAGCAACGAAACGCCAACAGCCCAGCGTCGATTCAAGATCTCATAGATAGAATTCGTGAGGCTATCGATGACATAGGGCAGCCACTTTGCGATTTGGTTATGGACAATTTGGAATATGGAAAAAAAAGATATGGTCCTGTAAGCGTAAATTTATTAATTTATTTATATGAATTACAATACAAAGTTAATTTATATTCTAATTTTAAGGTCCAGGAAAAAGCTGGGTTACAAAGACCATGTGGCTAGATTTTGCAGCGACAGACCAGAGCCTCTGGTGGGAATCGAACCCTCGACCACCAAACTCATAGGCGAGCACGCTACCTACTCACCTACTGGGGCGCTCTAAAGAGATATATGCGCCCCTGTCCCGTATTCCGAATGTGGCTTGAATCGGACATTTCCGCTCGGAATCGAGTTTCTAAATTTGTTATTTCGGACCCAAATATGCTTCCAATATGTTCGAATGGGAAAATAAAAGCAATCTGCGTTTACGGAGACTCTTCGAAAGTCCTCAAACAGAAGTTATAGACAATTTTATGAATTAGAAATTCGGATTCAATCCGCCCTCGGAATACAGAACATGGGCGGTAATATGGAATTTGGTATTTTGTGTGGGCCAGAATTAAAGAGGAAATTTTGCTCAATCTTTGTCAGACTACAGTTATTGGAGAAGTAGTCTAAAATACAGAGAATAAAGACCTTCACACGATTTCAACAGAAGTTATATGGGTATTATTTTGGTGTAAATTTGTCAATGGGAGGGACTTGCCAACTACCCCCATTCGAGCTGAATAGTGGGCACTTAAAAACATTGCACTGCACCGAATTTCAGGCATTTGTGTGTATTGGCTTTATGAACTGCTTAATGTTGGCAAGATTCGAAGCTGTAGGGAGAAATGTACTGTACACAATTTTATGTTTTTAAGTCTATTGGTATTAAAACAAGTATGAAAGTGCCCAATATGGCCCATCTTCGAACTTAGCCTGAGATCGTACAAATATTACCACTAACTTTGAAGTCAATCCGTTACTCTTTTAGCCAGACGGACAGACAGACATATAAACGGACGGGCGGACATTGCTCAAATGACATAAAATGTCCTAATACGGATTTCTGCCGATCACTCCTTTGATGTGTTAAACTTTTGGCGCGTAGTACGTGATATATGGGGAATTCACGACAAATCGACGGTCTAAAAAAAATTTCGATTTTGATTTTCCCATTATTTTTTTTTTGTAGATCTGAAGAAACGCTTTGTGAAATTTTTTTAAGCTTTTTTCGATAACTCGTCAATTATTTAAAAAATCGTTAACATATCACTCTGTGTGTATAAATACTTGTTAATACCAGTTTATATAAATACTTAGAATTCGGTACAGTGCAATGCATTTGAAGTATATGCTATTCAGCGCAAAATAGGCGTATTCATTAAGTCAATTCTGGTAGACACCCACCCCCACACACAAATTGGCAGATTTATTCGAACACAACATTTCCCTAACATAGATAATAATACATAATTCCCATAACTTCTGCAGCAATCATCTAAATGTTTTCATATTTTGTATTTTGCGACAACATTTCCAATGCTATATACTTCTCAAATAGTGGTCCTCGTTCCCTTAGGTGTCCGTAGCGGCATATCAGGGGGCGGTGACGTCTTGATGAAAACTATTGACAAAAATATACATAATACATAACCCACAGATTGTAAATTTTTTTGTATAAAATGGAATCAAATTCTGAAAACAAATTAGAAGTTCCCAACGATCAATTGAATTTAATTTGCTTGAAAATTTTTCAAAGCAAAAGGAAAAATTCAGAATAAAAGCTGTACTATTTCCAAACGAAAATCTGATTATCTGTGGATCGCACAAACCGATAATTTGAATATACTATTTGTTGTGAGGTGCATGGAGCATTCAAGATCTTGGAAGCCCTGGTATAGATTGACCAAAAAATTTTAATTTTTTTTCAACGTTCTGGTATTTTCCATCCTTTGTACCATATTACATTAAAGACAAATTAAGGATATATACACCAGGGATGTAACAAATATTCGCATCATTCGCAAAAACCATCTTTGGATTATTCGCTTCCGCAAAAATATATTTCAGTATTCGTTTCCATTTGTTAAAAGTTTTAAAACTCCTTTTTCCGTTCACACAATTTGAAGATATTAATACCAATGAAAACATTGTTAATACTTGAATATCCTGGAAAAGTATCAACTCAGTTCCATAAATTTGTTGGTACTAAGGGGTCAAACTATTATTCGCATTCGCTTTCGCAAAAATGCATATTTTACTATTCGCTTTCGCATTCGCAAGAAATACATTTCAATATTCGCTTTCGCTAAAGTCACTTTCGTTACATCCCTAATATATACCTTAGTCGATTTACAAAATTGACATTTTCATACTTTTTTCTTGATTTGATCGCGATTAAAAAATTGAATCCTCAATATATATGAGTTATGAAGCATTAAATGTTTTTGTTGAACAGTTAAACTTTGTGGGGGAGGCACCAGAGGGGTGAGCTAATATGACCTATCTTCGACAATAGTCTGAGATAGGAGAAAATATTACCACTTAACAATTTTAAAGTCATTTGATCACTCATTTTCGAAGGTAGCTAGACAGGATGACGGACATAGCTCAAATGACTTAAAATGTCCTTAAACAATTTCCCCAAAAATAAAAAAAAAAAATAAATAGGGTCTTAGATCAGTGTGTTACAATTTTTTATAGCAAATGATATACGAGTATGAGCATAAGTTTACTCGCACCTTCCTCCTTATTGGATGAGGGCATAAAAAACAACGATCTCTCGCCATAAGTTTACATTAGCAACCTTAGCACTTTAATCTGAGTTAATCTGTATCTATGGCAATTAAGTGGCGTCGATGAACTCATTAGGGTATGCATAATGATCTAACAATTAAAATGACAGGTGTCACTACTATTTTTATTAGATTATCGTCCGTGTTTTTTTTTTGCAGCAAGTCAAATGACAGTGTAAAACGTCAGACGTAAGGGCTTTCTCTCACAATAAGTCTTTGTGTAAAACGTGTGGCAAAATGGGCTATAGTCTATTCAGAATTCGTATTTAAAAACCGGGATTGTCGCCCGTTGTACAGTGGAAGAAATTCGAAATAAAGTGAAATCATTCCGCCGTTTCTTAACCAGATAACCGATTGTGAAACACTTGGCTTCTTCATAGAAGAGTTATTAGATAATTATTTTTTTAAATTTGGGTCCTCTATAATATGCAGGGGCGGAGCTATAGGGACTCCAGATTGGGTAATCTCTAGTCTTCCTCCCAAAGCAATGTAAGAAAATATATTTAAAAATGTTTATCATTATATTTGCAAATGTTTATCCCACAATTACCAAAATAAATTGGAAAATCCCGAAATGAGATTTTTTGTTTTTCCCATATATCTATTATTCTGGGTTTTCCAATAGGGATGATATGATTTTGAAGTGACGTTTCGGCCATTTGTAATATGTCATGATCTGTCATTTGTTTTTCATTGTATTCAGTAGTGTTTACAATTTCATCATGGAGAGATATACGCCAGAACAACGTTTACAAATTATTCTGTTTTATTATCAAAATAATCGTTCTTCAATTGCAACTTTTCGTGCGCTAAGTCCATTTGTTTTAAACCTCTTTGCAGTCGACCTATTACCTTTACACCCATGAGCAATATTTTAGCTCTCGTTAAGAGCTATCTTTTTGCCATTGACCGATTCCCGATCCGACGTACCGTTAAGCAGCTAGAGTAAATAAACTTTCCGTTCACATTTGAAAATGATGCCAAGTCCATTTTTTTTAAAAATCAAAAAAAAAAAACACTTTCCAGTCGACCTACGACTGTAAAATCCATGAGCAATATTTTAGCTCTCGTTAACAGCTATCTTTTTGCCATTGACCGATTGTGCCTACGTGCCACACAGCAAATGAAACAATTGAATTGTTGCGAGAAATGTTTGGAGATTCGATTATTTCAAGAAATTGTGATATTGAATGGCCTCCAAGAAGTTGTTATTGAACACCATTGGACTATTTATTGTGGGGTAATTTGAAGTCATTGGTCTTTCGAAATAAACCAGACTCACTTCAAGCTTTACAAGTCAATATTGAACGTGTCATTCATGACATACGACTTGATTTACTGGAAAATGTGCTCGAAAATTGGGTTCATCGAATTCGTTCCTGCAGAAGAAGTCGTGGAGGCCATTTGAATGACGTTTTATTTAGAACTTAATTGTATCGATTGTACTTCACATTAAATACGAAACTTTTGAATTTCCTTAACAATAAGTGTTTTTTTTTTCAAAGAAATTATATTACTCTTATTGGAAAACCCTGTACTATGTGTGGAATTACGTAAGATTCGGATAAGTAGTATAGAAGTTATTGGAGAATCAATATTCCACAAAATTGTAACCCTTTGTGAGAAGAGGTACTAGAAGAAGTGCATAGTAAGCAAGTTATATCAATTTTTTACATGGCATTTTGATCCATATCCACTTTTGTTTTAATATTTTTTCGTATTTGTATTACCTGGACCACAAAGAGGTTCGGTGTGGAAAGAGAGTTATTAACATATTGTGATCGAAAGAACGTAATATAGTGAGTCAAAAATATAGGGCGATAAAAATGTAGACATAAAACAAAACTATCAAATTTATTTCCCGTAAATCAGAGTTAAATCGGTGTACCCTACCAATATCTCGCAAACTAGACGAGATAGGGAAAACATTATTGCAGATTCTGAAAGAGCATGCTTGAAACCCGCATTTGAAATTCCTATCTCAAAAAACACAAAAATGGCGTATGGACCAAAATAGCCGACGAAATTTAAAAACAAGTAAGAAAGTTCAGTCAGGTAAACCGACTTATGAATCCCCTCACCTTGAGTCTCAAAAAAATATTAGTAAATTTTTTTTTTTTTTGTTTTATTAAATTACTATCGATTTAAATTGCATTTAATAAATTTATAGTATGTACTGGTATTACAGGTAAAAGCTGTTTACTTTTGGTACAAAATGGCCCAGTTGTGTGAGAGGTACCCAAAGGGGTGTCCCAATAACGGTCACTTTTCTCTGGACTGTAGGTACTATAAAAGCATTACACTGTACAAAATTTCAAGTATTTATATGCAGTGGTATTCAAGTTATAAGCTGCTAACTTTTGATGTAAAATGGTCCATTTGTGTGGGAGGTACCAAATTTTTCTCTGGACTCTAGGTACTATAAAAGCATTACACTGTACAAAATTTCAATTATTTGTATGCACTGGTATTAAAGTTATTATCTGGTAACTTTTGATACAAAATGGTCCATTTGTGTGAGAGGTACCAAAAGGAGCGTGGCAATAATGTCAATTTTTCATTGTAGGTACTATTAAACCATTACACTGTACAACATTTCAAGTCTTTGTATGCACTAGTAATAAAGTTACAAGCTATTAACTTTTGGTTCAAACTAGTCCATTTGTGTGGGAGGTACCAAAAGGGGCGTGACAACTTCGCCCATTTTCCCCAAAGTAATAGTGACTAATAAACTAATACTGTGTGTAGAATTTCAGAGGATTCAAATAAGTAGTATAGAAGTTATTAAATAATCAATATTTAACTAAATGTTAACCCTTTGTGGGGGAGGTACTAGAAGGAGTGGACCAATATGGCCCATCTTCGAACTTAGCCAGCGATAGAAGAAAATATTACCACATAGCAAATTTGAAGTCAATCGGTTACTCCTTTCGAGAGTTATCGTGCGCACCAGCCAGCAGACAGACAGACGGGCGGACATGGCTCATTCGACTTAAAATGACCCAAAACGGATATCCGCCGAACATACTTAGGGCCTTAGGTCACTCCATCGATGAGTTACACTTTTGGTTCGTAGCAAATGATATATACCCTCCTCTCTAAGGTGAGGGGATAATTATAACCCTTTTGGAAGAAGTAAGAGAATTTCATCATGTTTTTATACCCTCGCGATGGTATACGAGTGATGGTATTTTCTGCTTGCCAAAAGTGTAACACATGAGTCAAAAAATGTTTTTTTTTAAATCGACATTGTTATTGTAAATATTCATTGTTATCATATTAGCTTTTGAAATATAGAATAAAATATTTTTTTACAATTTCTTTTCTTATCGTGGTAGTAAAAATTTCTCCACTTTTACTTATTATGGAAGCAGAGGTTTCAATGTGTTTGATATTCAAGTTTTTTGTTATATCCGAAGTCCAAGATAATTTATGATTGAAATTGTGAGGGAAAAGAGTATCACCGAACTTTAGTTCATGTAAGACACATACCTCAACCAGTTGTTCGTCTTCACCGTTTATCTTTCCAACTCCATGTTTACCTACTATTTTCTCCACACCCAGGAAAGTAATTGTTTGGAATTCGATTGTAACAATAAAAAAATAGGAATAGCAACAAAAAGTATATTGCCTACACCGTGTGTCGGTTGTATTTGTATATAAATAGTTGAAACAACAATAATAACATGGATACGATCAAATAACGATTTTTTTCATTGACACTCAGTTAGTTGTGGCAACCAATTTTAGACTTTCATTATAGTACCATATGATCGATTTCTGGTTGTGCCAACCAATGTTTTATTCTTGACAACAGAAATTGTATCAATAGAACAAAGATTATTATTGCAACGAATAATTGGTTACTACAAAAGAAAAATTATTAATAATTTGTGTTTTTTTCGTGTACTAAAATTTGTGTCAAATATTTCCACATCTCATAAAAGTGATGAATTTGAAATATGGGATTTTTAATTTTGTTATGAATTGTTTGGTTTTTTGTTCAATAAATAAAATAAAAATTAATGAAAACTGTTTTTAATTAATTGTCGGTAGTATATGATTGACAAATTGTCAGAACAACCACCATTTTAGCTAATTTTAGACACCATTTTCGTAATTGGCGCAACCAAATATGATTGTTGTCAACATGGAAGCAGAAGTATACCACAACCAAAATGTTGGTTGTCCTGATGGAATGGCATGGTAGAAGGCAGAACTACCAAAATTCAGTTGGCAAATAATTCGGTTGAGGCAACCAAACTGTATTCTGTCTATCACTATTATCTGCGCCAACTTTGGCATTCCCATTAAGATTTGAAAATCCTTCTTATGAGCTTTGTCTGGTGTTCATCGGCTTCTTCTGCTGGTGTATAGCATTGTACAGCCGTCAATTGGTTTGACATTGCCTTTGAACTTTGTTCAATTTTTTCAAGTTTTCCCATTTGATATAATGTTTGAACATTCCAAGTAGCAAATCTAATTCCTTTTTCCTTGCGGGAGTTGTCAACGTTTTTCCAATTTGTTTTATTCTTATAGGGTTTCTGTGAATTAGTATTAAATTTAGATACAATGGGGTATCTGCTCAATGTAACCTAGTCTGATGAAGGGGCTGCCACCTGTGCCGTTAGAACCACAGACTCTCTATTACACAGATGTTCCGTCGTGACTTTGTTTACATTTGTGTAAGTTATGAACGAATAGAAATGATTTTCAAACGCGAAAAATATAGTTTTCTGGAGTATTTTTTTGAACTTTTTTGGTACATAACGATCGATATTAATTTTCTAAATGTGATAACAAGAAATGTCGGAAATCGGCATTAAAATACGCAAAAAATCACTCGCTGAAATCAAATATCTATTCGTTCGTCACTGATAGACTACTCGCTACTTGACGGTACTTCTTTATAACTTTATTTTCTTTGGTTAGAACGACATTTAATCTGTGCTTAAGCAACAAGAGTTATCTATTTAGTCGTGCTACACACGAGACAATTTTTTCAAGCTTGTAGGAGAGAGATGCAGTGATCTCTTCCAGCCTGCCTCCCTCTCCTACAAACTTTAACACTTGCTTGGAGAAAATTGTCTTGTGTGAATTTCGACTTACCTGAAATGTCGTCTAAGAGATCAATGTCAAACCCCTGTCGATTTTCGGGTATTATATGTACATATTGATGTTTCCTTTTTTTATAATAATATTTTAATTTTAACCTATGACACAATATTTTACATTTCACTCTGTCCATTACATAGGGTCGATGCCCAACCAAGAAAAAAAAGTTGCGTTTGTTACCCCCTAGATTTGAAGAGTATTCAAAGACAATTTCAGAAACAATTTTTTAATTTTTTTTGTGCACCCTACATACCGCCCTTTTAGTTTTCTTTATCCTGTGTTGCTATTTAAAGTCCAATCGTAGCGGGATGCATATCGTTTTTCACGTTTTAGAAAGGACTATATTTCGTCCACTGGCCATTTTGGACTCCGAGGTCAAATTCGATAATTGACCTCTGTTATCTCGTTTTCTACCCCCCTTATTTGGACTTATTTTGAAACGATAATAAAGGCATTTAAAAATAATTAAACTTTTGTCTTTAAAGTACTCAGTTTTATTTATAAACAAAAAAGTTACATATGGTTCAAAATTGTAAAATATATGCTGGAGTCAAATTCGACTAGTTTCTTTTGACCTCGTTTTCTGTCTCTCTCACACACACATGAATAACCAAATGCCACAAACGCACAACCACTATGGCAGTTCGGTCCAGCATCAACAAACTAAATTTGCGGGATTCTTAAACAAATGTCGAAGCTTTTTAAAGGAAGAATAAAATCACTTTGTTTTCCCATTCACACTCTACTAAAATAGTATTTTTGCCACTGACTCCATATTTATTATCCTATCTTTACGTATGATACCTCGTGGATCATCTCTTGAAGGGCTACTTTTCTTCCATATGCCACTTTGGATTTTTACTAGATTTTCTACTTTCATTATAAAGGGTGGGCCATTAAAAATTTGAATTACCGATTACTTTGACTTGTGATTTGAGCCCTTTGTATTGTTTCCGTGAAACCAATTAAGGATAAATGCTATGCAAAGCATCCACAGATAATTAAAGCGTTGAAACATGAAATCTAATGGTGATTTCGTTTGTGCAAAAAAATGTAAACAATTTTCTACATTTTACACTGAAACCGCATTTTTAGGTTCGTATGTAAAAAAGGTGTAGCCGTATGAACGGGTTTTGATTTCGTTTGTAAAATTATTACACTCCGAAAATGTCGCATTTTCCACACTCAGCCCAGTCCACGGTGTGGAGTGTTGCACCGTCAAAAAGCAAACTTCAGAACCAAACCTAAATGAAAGCGTACATTCTTAATGCACTATCAAATGGTTGCACTATAATGTACGTATGGGTTTTACTCACCGCACGATTTTTGTTCGCATGCAAAATGCGAAATAAGCATTGGGTGCGGGGGGGGAAATTTTTCAAATGTAGTAACATTATGTGGTGATATTATTTTTCAGAAACGAAATCACCATAAGTTGCCATTGAAGATATGAATTGTTTTGCATTATTAAATGACAATGTTCAACATTTCCAATAAAACCAGAAATTTTAAAAAACTACCAGTACATTTTTTTTATAACCGATTCAAATTTTAAATGGCCCACCCTTTACTTTCCTTTTACGGTTTGCATTTGTAATTTTAAGCAAATAAGTTATAGACAATTATTAATAAAATGTTATAGACATGGTAAATTTGTTTGAACACCATATTTAACTTACATACAGATGCCTTTCCATGTGTTTCAAAATAAGTATCATTTACGGACGTATCATACTTAAAGATCATACTAGATTATATCAGGAATTTGTGGAAAAAATACTATTTTGGTGGAGCGTAGAGTGAATGGGAAAACAAAGTGATTTTATTCTTAAATTCTTCGTTAAAAAAGCTTCAAAATTAGTTGGAGAATCCCGCCAGAGTGGTTGTGTGTTTGTGGCATTGGGTTATTCATGTGTCTGTGAGAGAGAGTGGGACAGAAACGAGTGCAAAAGAAACTAGTCGAATTTGACCTAAGCATATATTTTACAATTTTGAACCCTATGTAACTTTTTTGTTTATAAATAAAACTGAGTACTTCAAAGACAAAAGTTTCATTATTTTAAATTGCCTTTATTATTGTTTCAAAATAATTCCAAATAAGGGGGGTTCAAAACGAGATAACAGAGGTCAATTATCGAATTTGACCCCGGATTAAAAAATGACCAGTGGGCGAAATATAGCCCTTCCCAAAACGTGAACAACGATATGCATCCCGTTACCACCAAAAAAATTAAAAAATTGTTTCTGAAATTGTCTTTGAATACTCTTCAAATCTAGGGGGTGACAAACGCAACTTTTTTTTATGACCCTATCTACTGTCCATTCATTCAAATTTATGGTCTATTAACATTTTCCATAAATCAGAATTATAAATCTAACCAGGTCAGCAATTCCACACAATAATTGCAGTAATTCAAAATGTTGCTGTAAAGTTAACTCATATTTACTGCAGCTTATAATTTTGTATTACCGACGGTAATTTAAATTATAGGGGTTAACATTTCTAATCATAGGTTTTATTTGGGGGCGTGGAAATTACAATATGTTATGTTACAATAGTTTCACTTAACGTTAACACTTTACCCAACTTCCTGAGACCATTAAAGTAACACACTGTACAAAATTACATGTAACTGAGTCTACTCTACCGGTATTAAAGACCTGCACTAGTACAAAGTGGTTTCTATGTGTGGATGGTACCAAATGGGGGATGAGATAATTTCTGCCAAGTAGTATAGAATTTACAAGGGATTCGCTGTTTCACTAAATGTTAAACCTTTTTGGGGGGAAGGTACCAGAAGGAGTGTACCAATATGGCATATTTTCGAACTTAGCCTGAGATAGTAGAAAATATTACGACATAAAAATGTTAAAGTCACCAAGTCATTTCTTTTGAGAGTTATATTTTGCAACAGTCAGACCGACGGACAGATGGGTGGATGTATATTGCTCAAATGGCTTAAAATGTTCTAAAATGAATTTCTGGCGGACATACTTAGGATCATAGGTCAATCCTTGGATGTGTTACACTTTTGCCCCGTAGCAAATGATATATATATATATACTCCTTCACTAAACTGGCGATATATAAATTCGATAATACATATTCTTGATCCTCGTAAAATCCGGTCCATGTTTCGATATTGTCGCCATAAAATCGCCAGCCGATTTTATTTCTTTATTTTCAATTCAAACCAACAAATGCGATCATATACAAAGTTCCCACCTTAGATACCACAAATAGCAACCATTGGGCTGAAATTTGGTTATTTGAATTTAATATTACACACAATCAACCACACGAACATTAGTCCATGTTAGTCCACATTTTAATAGCTCCCATACAAAAGCACCATCTGATGTGACTTCTAGACATCTTAGAAACTACAAATACCAACCGATTTGTCAAAATCCATTTTATTTTACTCAGAAAAATGTCAAAGAACAGTAGAGGTCATTGCTCCATATTTGCTTGGTACAATACATGTATGTCCTACAAAATTGATTTTTTAAGCTCGACGTAATTATCGAATTTCTTTCTGTGTGTTTTGTAAGTGAATTATTATATACTCGCGCTTAGCTATTTAATTCAAGCAATTCCACAATTGATAGATGCAAAATGATTAATTTCAAAATAATTACTGAAACCTACGACACTAAGCAATCTTTTGCACAAATGTACAATTAATTAATTAGAATACAGTGCATTCAAATATATTTAAAACTAGCATCACATTCATTCGGATGTTTGGTTTCAGTTGTTTCAATAAAACTGCGTTTTTTCACAAAATTTATACTCCCAGGAACATAATTGGTTGGAATTCGATTGTAACAATAAAAAAATAGTACTAGCAACAAAATGTATATTGCCTACACCGTGTGTCGGTTGTATTTATATATGCATAGTTGAAACAACAATAATAAAATGCATACGATCAAATAAAAATGCTTGCAACAAAATCGATGGTTGTATCAATCGAATTAAGATTGTTTTTTTCATTGACACTCTTTTAGTTGTGGTAATCAATTTTAAACTTTCATTGCAGTGTACCATATAATCGATTTTTGGTTGTGATAACCAATATTTTATTCTTTACAATAGAAATTGTATCAATAGACCAAAGATTATTATTGCAATGAATAATTGGTTACTACAACAGACAAAATATTAATAAATAATCGTTTTTTGGTTATCCCAATAATTTCCCAAATTTAGAATAATTAAATGTATTTTGGAAAATACAACCGAAAGATTGGTTAATGTTCTTTTGCTGATACATGACAAACAAAAAATAAAATTAGTCAACACAAATAAATCTTCAACATTTTGTTCAAGAGCGGTATATGTAGTCAAAAATAATCTCGTGTGGATAATAATGTGTGGAATGCAGAATATGTTGTGCAAAATGTTTTACATAAATAAAAAATAATAGCAACAATCTTGAAATTGAAAGCACAGGATTAAGCGATATTTACATAAAAGGTTTTTTTTTTCGTGTACTAAAATTTGTGTCAAATACGAGGTATGTTAAAAAAATATCGGGAATTTTTAATTTCCGCGGGCTACGTGTATTTGATTTTTGATATTTTTGTAGCGTTATGTTGGTACTCATGTCCCTTACTTATGCTGACAAGGTCGGCCATTTTGAATGTTTAGTTAATTTTTGACAGCTGTTGTGCTTGGATGTGTTTTAACTTGTCTTCGATTTTTATCTATTTCAGAAAATGGATCAAAGAATCTGCATCAAATTTTTTGTGAAAAACTAAATTAAGTGCGCTGACGCATTCCGAATGTTGACTGTGGCATATGGTGAAGCTACCTTGGACCAAAGCAACGTTTATCGGTGGTACAAAATGTTCTTAGAGGGCCGAGAAGATGCGAAGGACGAACAGCGTGCCGGATGCCCGAGCTCACAGTTTTCTTTGATTGCAGGGGCGTTGTGCATTATGAGTTCTTGCCACAGGGTAATACGGTCAATAAAGAATATTACCTACAAGTTATGCGCAAATTGCGCGAAGCAATCCGACAAAAACGCCCGGATTTGTGGAAGAACAAAATCTGGTTTTTGCACCATGATAACGCCCCTGCACACACATCGTTGCTTGTGCGCGAATATTTGGCCAAAAACAACATAGTAATGGTGCCGCATCCACCGTATTCCCCTGACCTAGCCCCCTGTGACAATTTTTTGTTCCCAAAACTGAAAAGGCCCATGAAAGGACGACGCTACGCCACGATTGAGAAGATAAAGACGGCATCGAAGGAGGAGCTGAACAAGATCACAAAAAATGATTATTTGAAGTGCTTCGAGGATTGGAAAAAACTTTTGGCAGAAGTGTATTATATCCGAGGGGAATTACTTTGAAGGGGACAAAATAGATATTCATGAATAAATAAATACATTTTTTTTAAACATACTACGTATTTCCACATCTCATAACAGTGATGAGTTTTTAATATGGGATTTTTAATTTTGTTAAGAATTGTTTGGTTTTTTGTTCAATAAATAAAATAAAAATTAATGAAAACTGTTTTTAATTAATTGTCGGTAGTATATGACTGACAAATTGTCAGAACAACCAATGTTTTAAAACAGTTGGTTGTGCCAACATACAACAGATAATTTTAGCTACCATTTTCGTATTTGGCGCAACCAAATATGATTGTTGTCAACATGGAAGCAGAAGTGTACCACAACCAAAATGTTCGTTGTCCTGACGGAATCGCATGATAGTAGACAGAACTACCAAAATTCGGTTGGCAAATAATTCGGTTGAGGCAACCAAACTGTATTCTGTGTGTAGTCATCGTCAGCATATTTCATAAGCTAACCACGTCCATTTCGATAAAAAAATTTTCTATCGAAATTCAAAGAATTGCAATAATTATTCAAAAAATTCAAATTGAAAATTCGATAAAAAAAACAAGTAAGAATCTTCAGTCGGGTAAGCCGACCTACGAATCCACTCACCTTAATTCCAAAAAAAAATTCTTACAATTATTTATTTATCAATAAATTTATTTTGAATTTAAATTTAAATTTCACAACTTAAAAGCATGCACTATTATTAAAGTTATAAGCTTTTAACTTGTGTGCAAGGTGATAGCGACGGATAAACTATTACTATGTGAGGAATTACAGATAGTTATTAGAGAATCAATATTTAACTAAATTTTAACCCTTTGTGAGGGAGGTACTAGAAGGAAAATCTTCAAATCTAGCCTGAGATAGGAAAAAATACTATCACATACCAAATTTGAAGTCAATCCGTTACACTTTTCGAGAGTTAACGTGCGCTCCAGCGAGACAGACGGACGGACATTGCGCAATTGACTTTAAATGTCCTAAAACGGAATTCCGCCGAACATACTTAGGGTCTTAGGTCACCCCTTTAATATGTTACACTTTTGGCTTGTAGCAAATGATATATACCCTCCTCTCAGTAAGGTGGGGGGATAATTATTTTTGGAAATAGACGTAGTCATTTTATGCCCTTTTTACTCGGACAGACATTGCTCAAATGACCAAAAACATCTTAAAACGAATTTCCGACAAACATACTTAGGTTCTTAGGTCAATCCTACGATGTGTTACACTTTTGATCCGTACAAATGATTTATAATTTACTCCATTAAGAAAATCATACACTTAGCCCCACTGTAATCTTAATAATATAATAACCTTTTAAAGTTACACATGTTTAATTGATCGCCCAGTGAGTGCAATTCGTTTTGTGTAGAACTTTTAAACATTCGTATAAAAAGAAAACAATTTATCAAATGTAACTAAGTTCAAATTACTCTGTCTGGGGATTAAGATCAAATACTCAAAAACAAAAAAATATCGCGAATAAAAATATTACTAAAACGACTATTAACATGTTGTTATCTGTAATAATAGTGATGTGCATGATACTCGGGTTTTATGGCGGAGATTTGCGTGAGTGAAAAAGGATATATTTTAACAAACAAAAATAGAAAATCCACATTTTAGATTCAAAAAATCTAGTGATGCAGGTTGATTGCATTTTACTTTAAGTTTGTGTTTGTTCCTCAAAGAGAAATGAAATATTGAAAAATACACCTACTACCTCGAACTTGTGTTTTTTTTAATTAATTAAAAAATATAGAGTTGATTAAATTAAAATTAAATCTGTGATTTCAATTATTTACATCAGAATAATCAAACTCGAATTAGAAACACATGTGTTTCATAAACGGCAATGAAATCAATTATAGTTGTGTAATATAAAATTCAAAAATTTCTTTTAAATTAAGGAATGTTTAGAAAGAAATTCTACACTGAAAAAAATCCTAATTTATAGATATTTCTCCCAAGACGTCCTTATCTGTATAACTTCAAAAATGTATAGCGAAAAATGTTCATCAAATTAAGGAAAGTTGTGAAAGAAATTCTACACTGAATAATTTATTTAATTTTAAAGATCAAGGCCCTTATTCATAAAAATTTAATGAAGGTTTGAATTACGTTTTAACACTGCTAAAACGTTCCTCAAACCTTTATTAAGTTTTTATGAATAAGGCCCTTAATAAGGAAATTATATCTATTTTGAGCATGAAAAGTTCTTGTTTTATAGATTAGAATGTCTTTTGAGAAAAAATCACAAGAATGGTCTTAAAAAATACACCCTAAATAGTAGGTATGTACTTTAAAACCATTGCACTACATCGAATTGGTATCGAAGTACATACATATAGTCGGCTTAATGCTATTTTGGCACATACGCCATTTTTGTGTTTTTATACCCTCACTTTAGTGTGACGAGGGTATATATCATTTGCTACGGAAAAAAGTGTAACACATCGAAGGAGTGATCTAAGACCCTAAGTATGTTCGGAGGAAATCCGTTTTGGGTCATTTTAAGTCGAATGAGCAATGTCCGTCCGTCTGTCTGTCTGTCTGTCTGTCTGTGTGTCTGCTGGCTGGTGCGCACGATAACTCTCGAAAGGAGTAACCGATTGACTTCAAATTTGGTATGTGGTAATATTTTGATCTATCTCCGGACGAGTTCGAAGATGGGCAATATTGGTCTACTCCTTCTGGTACCTCCCACACAAAGGGTTAAAATTTAGTGAAATATTGATTCTTTAATAACTTCTATACTGCTTATTCGAATCTTTTGAAATTCTGCACATAATATTAGTATATTAGTCGCTATTAACTCGAGAAAAATGGGTGAAGTTGGCATGCCCCATTTGGTACCTCCCACACAAATGGACCATTTTGCATCAAAATTTAACTGCTTATAACTTTAATACAAGTGCATAAAAATGCTTGAAATTGTCTACAGTATAATGTTTTTGTAGCGCCTATAGTCCGGTAAAAAATGGGCATTATTGTACAGCCCCTTTTGGTACCTCCCACACAAATGGACCGTTTCGTACTAAAAGTAAACGGCTTGTAACTTTAATACCAGTTCATACAAATACTTGAAATTTTGTACAGTGTAATGCTGTTATAGTGCCTATAGTCCTGTAAAAAGTGGGCGTTATCACCCCGCCCCTTTTTGTACCTCCCACACAAAATGACCAAATCATACCAAAATTACATAGCTCGTAACTTTAATATACCAGTGCACATAAACGCTTATAGTTCAGCACAATGCAATGTATTTAAGAATGTACTGTTTACCGAAAAATATGTGTATTTGGAAAACCCCTTCTGGTACCTCCCACACAAATTGACAGATTTATTGGTGTAATGTTATATATTACATTACTCACAAAGTGAGGGTATACCTTAGTCGGTTTACCCGACTGAAACTTTCTTACTTGTTTGAGTTAGGAGTTGATTATATGGGTTTCAAGCATGCTCTTTCAGAATCTGCAATGATTTGTTTCCTATCTCCTATCTCTAGTTTTCGAGATATTGGTAGGGTTAATCGATTTAACTCTGATTTACGGGAAATTATTTTGATATTTATACCCTACACCACACTGTGGTACAGGGTATTATAACTTTGTGCATTTGTTTGTAACACCCAAAAGGAGAAGAAATAGACCCATCGTTTATTATACCGATCGACTTAGAATCACTTTCTGAGTTGATTTAGCTATGTCCGTCTGTCTGTCCGTCTGTCCGTCTGTCCGTCTGTGCATGTATTCTTGTAATCAAAGTACAGGTCGCAATTATGGTCCGATCTCGACGAAACTTTACACATATCTTTTTTTTGGCCCAAGGACGATCCCTATTGAATTTGGTTAAAATCGGTTCAGATTTAGATATAGCCCCCATAAATATGTTAGCCCCGATTTGACATGTAAGCGCTGTAAAAACTTTATTTTATATCCGATCAGTATTAAATTCGGCAGAAAGAGATTTCTTATTATATGAATGAACACTGTTAAATTTGGAAGAAATCGGTTCAGATTTACATATAGACCTTATATATACGTTACCCCCGATTTGACATGTAAGCGCTGTAAAAATGTTATTTTATATCCGATCAGTGCGAAATTCGGCAAAGAGAGGTTTCTTATTACATGAAGGAATACTGCTAAATTCGGAGAAAATCGGTTCAGATTTAGATATAGCCCCCATGTATATGTTACCCCCGACTTCACATGTAAGCGCTGTAAAAACTGTATTTCATATCTGATCAGTATGAAATTCGTCAGAAAGAGGTTTCCTATTATATGAATGAACACTTTTAAATTTGGAAGAAATCGTTTCAGATTTAGATATATCCCCCAATATACGTTACCCCCGATTTGACATGTGAGCGCTGTAAAAATGTTATTTTATATCCGATCAGTGCGAAAGTCGGCAAAAAGAGGTTTCTTCCTACATGAAGGAATACTGCCAAATTCGTAGAAACTCGGTTTAGATTTAGATATAACACCCATATATATGTTACCCCCGATTTGACTTGTAAGCGCTGTAAAAACTGTATTTTATATCCGATCAGTGCGAAAGGTCTTTTTACATGAATGAGTATTCAGGGAAGATCGGTTCAGATTTATATTAAAGCTCCATATATATGTTCCTCCTGATTTGGTATCAAACCGCTATAGAGGTTGTACTTCCGATCATTAAAATTTTCCAGAAAGATGTCTCAATTTAGGAACGAATATTGCTTAATTTCGCGATTATCGTTTCAGAATTAGATAATATGTTTCTTCCCATTTACCAATTATTCCAAATTATTATGGCAATGACCCTTATCGCATTAGGGAGGTGTAGGGTATTATATAGTCGGCCCCGCCCGACTTTCTGCCTTTCCTTACTGGTTTTGTTCTATGTCTCTATTTGTCTATCGCCCTATATTTGACTCACGTTCTTTCGATCACAATATATAAATTACTCGCCTTCCATACCGACCCTCTTTGTGGTCCATGTAAAACAATTAGAAAAAAAATTAAAACAAAAGTGGATATGGACCAAAATGTCATGTACAAAAATTGTTATAACTTGCTTAATTTGTCTATCCCATTACATTAAATGCATGAGAATCATACAAACACTGTTGGGAACCCTATGGAGTAACAAGTGTGTAACTTTTCAGTCCCATTTTTACTCAAGCAATAAAATGGAACAAAATAGCATTAAGCCGACGATATGTGCACTGATTTTAAAATTATTTGCTATTACATTTTCTTACGATTTGATCCTTTTGGTGTGGAACGTAGATTTTGTAGATATTGAATAGTAGAATAAAACGCGGAACAAACCTACACGAAAAAAGTGCATCCAGTGCCTTAAAAATTCGCAAAAATGTCCACAGTCATAAAATATCTGTCAGTAAAATAACGTATACGTATACGTTTACGTTATATATAGTACGTATACGTACATAACAGAACATTATAAAACCAGTAAGGAAAGGCTAAAGTCGGGCGTTGCCGACTATATAATACCCTACACCACTCTCGTAATATTGAATAACTCTGATATATAAATTTTGTAATTCATGTATAAATTGTTTACATAAATTTACTTTTGGGACATTTTATACTTAAATAATACCCTGTACCACAGTGTGGTGTAGGGTATAAAAACGATTGGATCTAAAGAGCCAAATCGGATGAAACATATATATGGGAGCTATAGCTAAATCTTACCCGATTTTCTTCAAATTCGGTAGTGTTGGTTCATGGATCAAGAAACTCTACCATTCTAAATTTCAACACGATTGGATGTAAAATACAGATTTTATAGGACTAAAGGGCCAAATCGGACGAAACATATATATGGGAGCTATAGCTAAATCTTAACCGATTTTCTTCAAATTCGGCAATGTTGGTTCATGGATCAAGAAACTCTACCATTCTAAATTTCAAAACGATCGGATGTAAAATACAGCTTCTACAGGACTAAAGGGCCAAATCGGACGAAAGATATATATGGGAGCTATATCTAAATCTGAACCGATTTTCTTCAAATTCGGCAATGTTGGTTCATGGATCAAGAAACTCTACCATTCTAAATTTCAAAACGATCGGATGTAAAATACAGCTTCTACAGGACTAAAGGGCCAAATCGGACGAAAGATATGGGAGCTATATCTAAATCTGAACCGATTTCAACCAAATTCAATAGCGATCTTAACAGCCGCGAAATACTCTAAACTGCAAAATTTCAGAACGATCGGAGTGAAATTGCGACCTGTAGTCGACGAACAACTTTACATGGACAGACGGACGGACAGACATCGTTAAATCGAATCAGCTAGTGATTCTGAGTCGATCGGTATACTTTAAGGTGGGTCTAGCTGTGTTATTTTAAGGTGTTACAAACATCTGCCGTGAAACAAACTTATAATACCCTGTACCACAGTGTGGTGTAGGGTATAAAGAACAGATGGATTCACTTTTTTCGGGTAGGTTTGTTCCGCATTTTTTTCTCCTATTCAATATCTACAACTTTGCTTTGGACACAAAAGAGATATTCCGTACGGTATACCGACAAAAATATATAGAAAAAGTGTTAAAAATCCACCTTGAGCAAAAAAATGCATATAGCCATTTAATTATTAATTGAGCCAACTTGACTAAACGATTGATACAGAAGTTCTTATATCAAATCAATATGTTGAAAAATGTTGTACTGTGTAGTTTCTGATTCTTTTTGTAAAATTAGGGATATGCAAAATATCATGTTTAATATTGTTTTATTTCGGTCATTTACAAAATCGTCCCTTGTGTGGGAAGTACCAAAATGGGCGGGGCCACTTCGCCTATTTTTCTCAAATTGATAACGACTAATAAACTATAGGGTGATCTAAGTAGAGATACTTTTTTCAATAGCCTTTTTTTTGACAGATCACGTGTGAGTCGTGTCATGCTGTCATGTTATTTTTGTTAAGTATTGTTTGGCATTTCATCATGGAAAAACTTACGCCTGAACAACGTTTACAAATTATTCAGTTTTATTATCAAAATAATCGTTCGCCAATTGCGCTAAGTCCATTTTTTTAAATAAAAAAAAAACACTTCGTCGACCCACGACCTTGACACCCATGAGCAATATTTTAGCTCTCGTTAAGAGCTACCTTTTTGCCATTGATCGATTCCCGATCCGACGTACCGGAATCATCGGTCCATATTTCTTCAAAAACGATGCCGGTGATGAGAACGTAACCGTCAATGACGACCGTTATCGTGCCATGATAACGGACTATTTGATGCCTGAAATTGAAGCTCGTGATCTCGGCGACATTTGGTTTCAACAAGACGGCGCCACTTCCCACACATCGCATCAATCAATGGATTTATTGAAAGAACACTTCGGTGAGCAGATAATTTCACATTTTGGGCCGGTCGATTGGCCACCAAGATCGTGTGATATCACACCGTTAGATTTTTTCCTGTGGGGATATCTAAAGTCTAAAGTTTATGCGGAAAAACCCGCTTCGATTTAGGCCTTGGAGCAAAACATCAGGCGTGTCATTCGCCAGTTACCAGTCGAAATGTTCGAACGAGTCATCGAAAATTGGACTCAACGGATGGACTATCTGAGACGTAGCCGCGGCCAACATTTGATAGACATATTCAAAATATAAATGCCAAAGAATGTTCTTTCAAATGATAATAAACATTCCCCATTCAATTTGAATTTTCTGTGTTTTTTCCTTTAAAAAAGTAGGGAACCTCGAAATGGATCACGCTATATTACTTTTAGAGAATAAATATTTCACTAAATTTTAACCCTTTGCGACGACGATAGTAGAAGGAATTAACCGAATTTGAACCCTAGACAGACAGACGGACGAACATTGCTCAAATGACTTAAAATGTCCTAAAACGGATTTCCGCCCAACATACTTGGGGTCTTAAGACACTCCTTCGATGCGTTACACTTTTGGCCCATAGCAACTGATATATTCCTTCCTCCACTAAAGTCATTTGTGTGCGAGGTACCAAAAGGGGCGGGCCAATAACGCCCATTTTTCTCTGGACTCTAGGTACTATAAAAGCATTACAGTGTACAAAATTTTAAGTATTTGTATGCACTGGTAATAAAGTTATAAGCTAGTAAATGTTGGTACAAAATGGTCCATTGGTGTGGGAGGTACCAAAAGGCAATAATGCCCATTTTTCATTGTATTGTAGGAACTATTAAACCATTACACTGTAAACAATTTCAAGTTTTTGTATGCACTAGTAATGAAGTTATAAGCTATTAACTTTTCGTTGTCCATTTGTGTTGGAGATACCAAAATGGGGTGTGGTTTTTCTCTAGCTGATAGCGACTAATAAACTAAAACTCAGAAGAGTCGAAGAAATAGTATATAAGTTATTAAAGAATCAATATTTCTCTACATTTTAACGGTTTGCGGCGGAGGTATTAGAAGGAGTAGACCAATATGGTACATCTTCGAACTTAGCCGGAGATAGAAGAAAATATTACCACATACCAAATTTTAAGTCAATAGGTTAGTCGTTTCAAGAGTTATCGTGCGCACCAGCCAGCAGACAGACAGACGGACGGACATTGCTCATTCGACTTAAAATGACCCAAAACGGATATCCGCCGAACATACTTAGGGTCTTAGGTCACTCCTTCGATGTGTTAAACTTTTGGATCGTAGCAACTGATATATACCCTCCTCTCTAAAGTAAGGGGATAAATATAGAAAAAGTGCAAAAATCCACCTTGAGCAAAACAACTCGTGTGGCCATTAAATTATTAATTGAGCCAACTTGACTAAATGAATGATGCAGAAGTTCTTATTTTTGGGGCCACTTTCACCTCCAATTCTCCGAACTGGGTCCCAGAATCATATGTTGTACTGTGTAATTGTATTATTCGATGTGCTGTGCCTTGTATTTTGTTCGTTTTAGATTCAGGAATTGTCCAGCAATCTTGTTTTAGAATGAATGCTTCACAATTTACTTAAATAGCTTTTTTGATTATAAATACCTATATGCGAGTATATTGCTAAAACTTACCTTCTATTTCTCTCCTCGTTGTTTTGCAGCTGCCGACGTAAAAAAGTGTCCTGCGGGCGACAACATTTGCGTTCGAGATACAATTATGGATATAATAAAAAAATTCCCCAATGGTAATTCAAAATTCGGTATGCCCAATATCTCTGCACTGCCTTTGGAAAATGTCACCGTTTCGCGGGCCTCTACAAATTCTCCGATTCAGTTGAATTTCAAATTCCTTAAACTCGTCTCCCATGGAATGGAAAATGCGGTGGTCAAGAATACCACTGGATGGACGAAGAACCCAAATATAGTTGAAGCAAATATTGTTGTTCCAAAATTGACAATATCCGGAGATTATGAAACGAGTGGTAAAATTTTACTGCTGTCATTGAATGGCAAAGGTAAAGGCGATGTGGATTTGATAGACTGCAGAGTGCAAATAAAAGGTAAAATTGATCTGGAAAAAAGAGCAGATGGCAAAAATTATGCTCGTGTCAAGAAAATTAAAGTCGTTATGCAGCCGAAAAAGTAAGTTTTATCAGAGACAGAAAAACCAAAGACAATATAATTTAAGAAAACATTCCTTCCTGTAGCGAGTAATTGTCAGTTACGAACGAATAGGAACTTGATTTCCACGAGTGAGTTTTTTCGCGGATTTTCAGACCGATTTTGCCGATTTTTTTGTCACAATTAAAAAAAAAAATATTAATCGATAACTGACGTTCGTAACTGACTGACTGAAGGAATATCTTCGTAGTAAATTATTTTAGAGAAAAACAATTGTCATGTATTCAACACCTTTAGAATAAGATCATTTAATTTTTCTTTGAATTTTTTCCTTCTTTTTTCTTAGGATGAACGTACAATTGGAAAATTTGGTCGAGGGCAGCAAAGAATTGACAGATACCCTGAACGCGGTCCTAAATGAAAACTGGAAAGATGTTTGGAACGAACTTAGCAGTGGCATCTATGATGTGCTGGGACAAATCTTTCTCAATTTAGTAACAGAAGTGTTTAATGAAATTTCTTATGATGATTTTTATGCGGAATAGAGCTGGAGAAAAATTTAAATAAATTATATGTGAACAAATAAAGAACTACACTAACTGTCAGATAAATATAATATGAACATTTTTAGTTTGGGTTGACTTTGACCGCTTTTTAGGGAGATAACAAAAGAGGCATGTCGATAACGTCGATTATGCTCGAGTTTATAGTTGCATAGAAACTAATACTAAACAGAAACAAATGTTTACTGTCTTTTAAGATATTGGTAATGATTACGGAGACCATTAGTTCCATAAGGAAATAGTGTACACATTTTTATAATTTACTTTAATTTAATTTGAAACAAAATAAACCTCATTTATTGTAGTACAGTAGAATCCCGCTAATTCGTAATCGCAAGGAACCTGTCATTTTTTTACGAATTACAGAGGTGTTTGATTTAAGGAGGTTAAAAAAAATATTACAAAGTACAACATTTTCAGCTCATTGATTTGGGACTCAATTCTGAGAATTGGACTGCATCATTCGTTTAGACATGTAGGCTCAATTAATAATTTAATGGCCATACGATTTTTTTGCTTAAGGTGAATATTTAGCACTTTTTCTCGGTATACCGTACGGAAAATCTCTTTTGTGCCTGAAGCAAAGAAGTATATAGTGAATAGGAGAACAAAAATGGAAAACAAACCTACCAGAAAAAAGTGCATCTAGTGCCTTAAAAATAGCAAAAATGTTCTGTTCTGTTTTATACGCACTACGCATAATTATTTTTCAATATTTTTCTGACATATATTTTATGGCTTTGTGGGCATTTTTGCGATTTAAGCCACTGGAGGCACTTTTTCGGGTAGGTTTCTCCTATTCAATATATATAACAGTGCTTCAGACACAAAAGAGATATTCCATACGGTATACGGAGAAAAACATTTAGAAAAAGTGCAAAAAATCCACCTTGAGCAAAAAAATTGTATGGCCATTAAATTATTAATTGAGCCAACTTGACTAAACGACTGATGCAAAAGTTCTTATTTTTGGGGCTACTTTCACGTCCAATTCTCAGTATTGAGTCCCAAATTATGTGTTGTACTGGGTAATTTATAACATTATAACGTTTTTATGCAAAAATAATTTTCATAGGTTAATATTAAAAATTTTAAATAATTTAGTTTTATTTCTTTTATTTTTCATTTAAAAAATTGTGGAGCGCCCCAGTAGGCGAGTTGGTAGCGTACTCGCCTATGAGTTTGGGGGTCGTGGGTTCGATTCCCACCAGAGGCTCTGGTCTGTCGCTGCAAAATTCAGCCATATGGTCTTTGTAACCCGGCCTTTCCCTGGACCTTAAAATTAGAATATAAATTTACTTTGTATTGTAATTCATATAAATAAATAAAATTGTAAAACAAAAATGCAATATTTTTATCGATTTTTTTTCGAACTTTAACGCCTAATAACTCAATAACTATGCAAAATATCGATAACATTCCCCTTTATTTTTCTTCTTATTTTGGGATGATTTATCCATTTCTACGAAATATGAAAAATATGTTATTGTTATATGGCCCTAATTTAAAAAAAAATTGCAGCAGATCTGGAAGGGGATGGTTGACAGAGAAACCTTCAATTATCACATCGAAAAATGTTGTTATTAAAAAAAGAATTTTTAAAATTAAATAATTTAGAAAAACTTTAAAAAGAAATAAAATTTTAATAAAAAAATAAACAACAATTTCTAGTTACAGTGAGCATCCAAATACAGTGAAATTAGCTAAAAAGTACCCATAAGCTCATGTGCTCATGTGCTTTTTATTACAGATTACGCGTGACTCATATCAAACTGCTTTGTCATTTTTATACCCTCACTTTAGTGTGACGAGGGTATACTCGTATATCATTTGCTACAGACAAAAAGTGTAACACATCGAAGGAGTGACCTCAGACCACATGTATGTTCGGCGAAAATTGAGCCATTTTAAATCATTTGAGCAATGTCCGTCTGTCTTTCTATCCGTCTGTCTGGCTGGAGCGCACGATAACATTCGAAAGGAGTAACGGACTGACTTCAAATTTGGTATGGAATAATATTTTTTCTATCTCAGGCTAAGTTCGAAGATGGGCCACATTGGTCCACACCTTCTAGTACCTCCCTCACAAAGAGTTAAAATTTAGTGAAATGTTGATTGCCTAATAACTTCGGTTTAGCCGACTGAAACTTTCTTACTTGTTGTTCTGTATCGTTTGGCAAGTCATCATGGAAAGACTCACGACACAACAAGTGAAAATCCGGTGTTTTATCGTGAAATTTTGGGTCAGTGATGAAGCACATTTCTGTTTCGTGATGAATTTCGTTTTGAATCTGGGTTTCCTAGCGCTGCAGCATTAACGCGCACGGCCACGAACGAGTTTGAATTGCCACTGTCTGGAGATATAATGGGATTCATCGTGAGGTTTGATTTATAATGTAAAATAAAACAAAGTGTGAAGTGAACTTAAAATGTTTATTATCGGTTAAAAGAACATATATTTATATTATATATTTATTGTTTGAAAATGATATCACGTAAATGTTGGTCATGACTACGTCTAAGGTGGTCCATTCGGATGCTTCTAAAGGGTGGTTAAATTTTAAGAGTCGATGCTGATGTTGAATAAAACACAAATTATTAGGAAATTATTGTCATTACTTTTTATTATGACAATATTGCTATGGTTCAATTATGTATGGAACAAAATATCGGCCAAATGGCCGCCGCGACCTCGGCGGCACACCTCCATCCGATGGTCCAAATTTTCGATAATTGACGTTCTATGCCGTTAATGAGCCGAATTATCTCATCCTTTAGCTCTTGAATTGTTGCTGGCTTATCGACGTACACATTTCCTTTCAAATAACCCCAAAGAAAGAAGTCCAACGGTGTGAAATCATCGTCAAATCAATTGACATCGCCATGAGATAACACGGCCATTGAATTTGTTTCGCAAAAGAGACATTGTTTCGTTAGCTGTGTGGCAAGTGGCACCGTCCTGTTGAAACCACATATTGTCCACATCCATATCTTCCAATTCGGGCCAAAAACGTTCGTTATCATCTCACGATAGCGAACACCATTCACAGTAACGGCCTGACCGGCCTCATTTCGAAGAAGTATGGCCCGATGACGTCGTGAGCCCATAAGCCGCACCAAACGAACTGGGCGAGCATTCACAGTTGTTTTCACATCTCCTACAGACCCGGTTTGCCGAAATTTGCGCACAATTCTCCCGATTGTGGAAACATTTGGTCGATTATGCTGATCAAAAAACATCACGATGTGCACGAAATGCATTTTGATTTAAACGCCCATATCCGTAAAAGGCTTAAAAAACTCTATAGTGTGTCTTTTCCATGGTTCAAATTGAGTTAGTCTGAAATTGAGAAATGTCAAATGAAATGCAGAAAAAACTTGACGTTTATGTGTGGTTCACATTCAACATCGGTCCTTACAATTTAACCAGCCTTTATTTTGGGCGACTCGTTCGAGCATAGCGACTGGTATCTCGGAAATAACACAAGTAATGTT
This sequence comes from Eudasyphora cyanicolor, assembly GCA_963930755.1. NCBI lineage: Eukaryota > Metazoa > Arthropoda > Insecta > Diptera > Muscidae > Eudasyphora > Eudasyphora cyanicolor. The sequence goes on from OZ005734.1 coordinate 12,229,606, forward strand.
GGCTTCCAAAGAGTCAATCGTAGCCGACTTATTCCTGAAGACCTCAGAATTACCTATAACCAGAGAAAATAATCCAAAGGTGTGATATCGCACGATCTAGGTGGCCAATTTACAGTAGCAAAAAGTGAAATTAAGTGCTCACCAAAATTATTTCTCAACAAGGGCATTCTTTTACGCGCTGTATGGTTCATAGCGCCGTCTAGTTGAAACAAGAGCTCACCGAGACCACGCGTTTGAATTTCAGGAAGCACATAGTCCATTAGCATGGTTACCATTGACGGTAACATTCAGATTTTCCTCATTTTTTTAAGAAATATGGACCAGCTCTAAAACCACACCATACCGTTGTTTTAAATGGATGTAATGGTAGCTCTTGGTACTCTTCGGGTTGCTCATCAGCCCAAATACGGCAATTTTGTTTATTAACGTATCCATTGCACAGAAAAAACAAAATTTTCAATTCAAGAACAATTTTTAAAAACTCAAATACAAAAATTTTCAAAATTCCTGTGATAAAGAAAATTGAAGTTTCATAAACGACAATTGTGTGACTCGTTCATTGAGTATTTTTTCCTTTTTTACTCAACAAACATATTTCCATTTCAACGACAATATTTGTAATTTCTTGATTACAATATTTTTGATTTTGCTCAACAAATATATTTTCAAATTATTTATTGAAAATATGTTGCCTTTAAATTCAACAGATATATTGTCATATTAACAATCAAATTTGTTATTTCTCCTGGAAATTAGTGGATTTTATTCAATTAATAATAGCATTATTGAATAAAACAATATTTTAATCCGCATCGCAGTATCGACATTTATTTATATTTAAGGATACATTTAATAGTGAAAATAAACAAAAGAACAAATGATGGAATGCGAGAAAGTTTATTATATTTACTTATTTAAAATCTTACTGCCGTCTTTCTCATTTACATTTATGCGAGGTGGGAACATAGTGTGCAGATTCCACAATAAATCCAATAACTCTGACTCTACAGAAAGTATTAGACGAAAATACAAAACATTATGTTAATGATCGATATTATTTGATGCAATACTTTACCTTCGTCACAAGAATCTAATTTAGAAAACTGAACTCTTCTAACACATTTTGGAAATACGTAAATTGAATTTAAGTTAAAGTATAGGACTACAACGCACCACTTCCATTTAAAAGGGGTAAATATTTTCTAGTATTTCACGTCGACGGGCAAAATTTTTTCCATAAACGAAATCACCATTAGAGAAGAGGAGTATGTTTCCGACTTTATTAAGTATTAAATCTTGGTCCCATAAAGATGTCACACAGGTAAAGTATCATTTGCTTTAGCACTTCCTCCAAAACAGGTCCACGGGCTGTAATATTTTTTGAAGGCAAATATTTAACTACCTCCACTGAATTTGTCTCTGGAACTGAGTAAATAAATTTTAATTTAAAACCAGTAAGGAAGAGCTAAATTCAACCGATGCCGACTATAATATACCATAATACACCTAAGAGCTCAATAAGAATTAGTGTCAAGTTTTATCGATGCTGTTTTTGTAATGATTATATTAAATGTAGCGCTTAGAATGTAGGTATGTAGTGGGCTATATCTAATTCTGGACCGAAATTACACAACGTCCGTCTTTGGTTAAATAAACTGTTATTTGTTGAATCATTCAAAGATCTGCTAAGAAATGCGGATTTTATAGGACTTAGATGCAAATCTGAACCGATTTTGTTCAAATCCGTCTCTGGATTAATACATTACAATCTCCTAAATTTCGGATGTAAGATACAGCTTCTATAGCGCTAAGAGGCAACTCGGGAGGAAAATGTATATCTATACCTGAGCTAGTTTTGCCCAAAAGTTTTCTTTGGGTTGAGTTTTAATAAACATCGGTTGAAAAATGCCAATAGGAAGTACATATTTATATATGTGGACTATTTTATACAATTTTAATAGACATCGTAGCAGATTGGAAAAAGTATTTCCTTAAAATTTCATCAAGATCGGCGTAAAATTTCGAGTTGTATTCGCGAATGACCCTTGTGCACGCGTCATGCGGCGCGCTGCGAATTCTGCATTGCCCGTACACAAAACATGTGGTTGTTTTCCATAAAAGTTTAACAAAAAAATGTGTCAAATTGAGAATAATTTAATCTGTTAATGCCAAAAAATTCATCTTTTCTGACACGCCGCGCCGCGCCCCGCCGCTTTCCCCTTGCATTGGTTCTTCACCATTAAGATGAACAGACGGACGTAGTTAAATCGAATTAGCTATCGATTCCTAGTAAAGGTGTATATTTTAGGTTGCCTCTATCTAGCTCCAATATTTTTAAGTATTACAAACTTCAGAAGCGAAACAAACTTATAACTCCCAATACCACATTGTGACACTTAATTCCTTTTTATCCACGGTTATGTTATCATTTTAGAACTTTTTATAATTAAAAACGCGTTTGTTGGCGACGTCAAAGGCACGACAAAAAAATCTATTTTATTTGAAAATTGGTATTGACATATTGTATAGAAAAGTTTGAACAACAAACTCAAAATACCAAAAAAAATTACCAAATAAGAAGTTTTGGAATATTTATGAAACTTATTTTCCAAATTTCAATAACTACATATATTTGTTGAACTCCAAAAATTGTAACATACAAATAAATTTGTTGAAATTTTTAAATTGTCTTTTTTTTTCTGTGTGAGCCAGAAATGGGTTTCATAACTGAACAAAATTTCACGATAAAACACCGGATTTTCATTAAGTTTTTCCAGAGTCCATTCACTGAAAACTGGAGACGCTGTTGTGGTGTGAGTCTTTCCATGACGATACTGAACAAAAATACAAAGCCGTTTGATATGAGTCACTCGTGATCTGTAAAAAAAGCATATTGCAAATCAAACCTCAAGATGAATCACCCGTTATATGCTATAAATAATACAAGTATTCTGTAATTCCGCACATAGTAATGGTTTATTTATCGCAATCACCTCAAGAACTATGAGCTGCGTTACCACGTCGCTTTATGCATCTCCCACACAAAGGGACTGTTTTCAACAAAAAATTAACAACTCATAACTTTAAAAGGGATTTTTTGCAGAGGCTTTTTGTTTAGATTGCTTTGGCATTTCATTTGCGCTTGTAAATTATTGAAATTTCGCGAATAATTGAAATTTCACAAATAATAATGTCGAACATTTTCGAATAATTTCACGTAATGGTCCTGTTAATTGTCAACCAAGATCGAGTGGTTTAACCACATTGGGTTATCTTCTTTGGGTGAAAATTAGAGTTCCTGATTGCGTCATGTACACACCATCCATGGTGGCTAGATGGCCCAAATCATATTTAGACATTAATGGCATTGAATTATCTATCCACTGATATTAAAAATATTGTTCTGAAAAACTTACTTCTGGTAAGTCCCACACACAAATTATTTGATTTATTCGAAAATAATATTAACACAACATCTGCATCAAGGAGTTCTGGGGAGTTTACTTCAGCTCGGTTCTTTGCTATAAGTTTGTCAAGTTCCTTACCAATCGGTTGACTTTTTAAGGATCTTCAGATTCATGTCACGTTCTTCGAAATTCTTCCATTAATTATCATGATTTTTCAAAGTTAAATAACGCTAAAGCAACCGAAAATTATCCTATAGGCCAATTTAAGTGTTGCGATTATCTGCCTTCACAGAACACTCAACCCAACTTGTTTTGGGAATTCTAATTTCTTTACTAGAAAAATTGATATTGATTTCTGGCCCATGGAAAACGAATCTGAACCACTATGCGCCGCCAAAAAACATAATATTTTGTTTATATAAAAACCATGGAAGTAGTATTTTTCCAGTGGTTACCATTTCGTGCAAAAAACACGCATCAATTTTGGAGTACAAACAAAAAAATACGAGGCGATAAACCACAAACCCATTATTATGCAATAATCTATGGTTTATCATGAAGACCAACCAACAAACATCCAACATTGATCAGGAAAATCATTCAAGTGTTACTTCCCCACACCTTCAGCGCATACGACTACGACTGCGCGGCTGAATTGATTCAAAACATAAAAATCGTAAACACTTCAAGCGGAATCTCAAGTTCATTGCAAGAGTTTGACGGGTAAACATGTCCAAGACGACATCGCTAATCGCTTTGAAAATATTTGTCGGAATCATGCAACAGTTGGCCATCGCCCAAGGTATCATTGTGGAGAGGAATTTGCATTCGTACTATCGTCTGCCCATAGCGGCAGTGCGTCGGAGCAATGCCACCAACGAGTACTTTATACTGCAGTGTCCCTTTAAGGCCTCCTTGAATATACCCAAACCCGAGGATATGGATATATGCACAATTGCGGGTCGATATAGTAACCACCATCCAAGAGATGAGGGGATCAAACCGGTTATGGAATTAACCCTAAAACCGAAAAGTAATTTACATACCAAAGCTGAACACCGAACTCTCAAGCCCCCAAAGATAGTGAAATGGATTAAGATTAAAAAGAGAAAACCGCAAACAATGATGTTAATGAAGCCCTTCAAAATGAAGGAATACTATAAAAGGCCCAAAACCGAGATCCGAGAACAATACAAAGCCACCAATGTTCGCTTGTTTTTGAACCATCCAAAAACTTCGACCGAAACTAAGATCACAGTAAATGGTAAACCTGTTCAAGTGCACGATTCCATGGCTTTGAGTTCATCTGCAAAACCAAAAATAGCAAAGCCAGAAACTAAATCAGTGGCTAAAGGTAAACCTGTTCATCAAGTGCACCACCACGACTCCAAGGCTCTGAGTAGTTCATCTGTAAAACCAAAAATGACTTCATCCGACAGCAAAATTACTGTAAATGGGAAACCTTTGAGTAGTTCTTCTGCAAAACCATCAGAAATAGTGAAGAAACCACAGGAAAAACGGAAGTCAACCGAGATCCAAGACTACATTGAGGATGATTTTACCGATGCAACTGATAGAATAGAACATTCTGACAGTCCTCTAAAATATTTGGGTACCAAAGAAGTTTTAACTAAATTGCAGTTACAGCAGAAGCCTAGTCCCACCACAGCGAATGTTGCAGCAGATAAAACGGAAAAGTTTTTTGCCGAATCAAACAAATATAAAAAGGGTTTCAAGACCAAGGGCTATCAAAATATGTATCATCGTGATGAAATCTATCAGGATCACATATTCTATGATGATCTGCAGCAAATGGGAAATTATGATGTTCACAAGAAAACGAAACAAATTTTGTAATAAATTAAAAAAATGAAATAAAAAAGGTATGTTGTTATTTTTGATTGACAGCCGGCTCGAAGGACCAAATGTTAGTGTGTATCAGTAATGAAATAGAAGTGCATAGTGCATTTAATGTGGTTGGTGGAACTCTTTTTTTGTTGAATTAAACCGCATTTCTAGGAAATACAGCAGAAAAATCTGCTGTAGCTACAGATCTTCTGCAGAAGATGGGAAGCAGAAAAACATCTACTAGAGGCCTTCCTCTATACTAGAGTCGACATTTGGGAAATCATATTCATATCTATACCATAGTAGATATGAGAGATCTTCTTCTATATAAGAATTGTCCTCAGAAGTCTTATCTCAAAAGACTTCCTTTCTCCTATATAAGAGTCGATCTTAGATAAATTGATTTAAGCTAGAATCGTCATCAGAGTTTTGATGAGATACATTACACGGCGGACTCTAGAGTTGTTAGTTGTTGCTAGAGCTGTCCTTAGATGAATTCCTACTTCTGAGGTCTTCCTCCACACTATAGTCTACCTCTGAGCCGTTCCTTTTCAATAGAGTACATTTCTGTGGTCGACCTCAATATTAGAGTCGATCTCTGAGGACGTCTTTTATACTACATTCGATGTCTGAGGTCGTCCTCAATATTAGAGTCGACCTCGGAGGTCTGCCTCTATACTAGAGTCGACCTCTGAGGTCTGCCTCTGTATTAGAGTCGACCTCTGAGGTCTGCCTCTATACTAGAGTCGACTTCTGAGGTCTGCCTCTATACTAGAGTCGACTTCTGAGGTCTGCCTCTATACTAGAGTCGACCTCTGGGGTCTTCCTCTATGCTAAAGCCGACCTCTGAGGTCTCCCTCCATACTAGAGTCGACCTTTGAGGGGTTTTTCTATACTAGAGTCGAGGTCTTCCTCTATACTAGAGTCGATCTCTGAGGTCTTCCTCTAAACTAGCGTCGAACTCCGAGATCTTACTCTATACTAGAGTCGACCTCCGAGGTCTTACTCTATACTAGAGTCGATCTCTGAGGTCTTCTTCTATACTAGAGTCGACCTCTGAGGTCTTCCTCTATAATAGAGTCGACCTCTGAAGTCTTCCTCTATAATAGAGTCGACCTCTGAAGTCTTCCTCTATACTAGAGTCGACCTCTGAGGTCTTCCTCTATACTCGAGTCGACTTCTGAGGTCCTCCTCTATACTAGAGTCGACCTCAGAGGTCCTCCTCTATACTAGAGTCGACCTCAGAGGTCCTCCTCTATACTAGAGTCGACCTCAGAGGTCCTCCTCTATACTAGAGTCGACCTCAAAGGTGCTCCTCTATACTAGAGTCGACCTCAAAGGTGCTCCTCTATACTAGAGTCGACCTCAAAGGTGCTCCTCTATACTAGAGTCGACCTCAGAGGTCCTCCTCTATACTAGAGTCGACGTCAGAGGTCCTCCTCTATACTAGAGTCGACCTCAGAGGTCCTCCTCTATACTAGAGTCGACCTCAGAGGTCCTCCTCTATACTAGAGTCGACCTCAGAGGTCCTCCTCTATACTAGAGTCGACCTCAGAGGTCCTCCTCTATACTAGAGTCGACCACAGAGGTCTTCCTCTATACTAGAGGCAACCTCTGAGGTATTCCTCTATACTAGAGTCGACCTCGAGGTCTTCCTCTATACTAGACTAGACCCTTTTGTTGAACAGATGTAATATGTATTTAAAAGTAGTAATAAAATGAATCTAGTACAAAATGTATACTAATAAAATTATGCGAATTATGTTATAGTCTAACTTAAGCATTACGTATAGTTCAAAACTAAGCACAAAAATGTATATTCCTCACTCACACTTATCTTTTATTCGCAATAAAAAAAGCTACGTGCCACTAAATGCATGATTCCTTTGATTTATTCCCAACTAACTCAACAAGTGAAGTGTTAAGCTAAATTGCAAAACTTTGCACCATTAGTATATACTAAATTTACTCATATTATACTAAGTTTATGATGATTGTTGATTGCCAGCAAAATGGAAGCGCGCTTGTCTAATTCAATTAAGATACAAACTAAACACTTTCAACTATTATTGAATTGAGATAATCACACTCACTAAACTCTTAGTTGGGCTAAATAATTAGAGCCTCTAAATAGAGGCGATAGGTGGCTTACCATGGTGCATGGGGAAGGCAAAAATAAAACTGTATATGCCGCATCAGCAACAATCGATTTGCAAGTGAAATGAGTTTGCAACACGCAAATGAGGATAAATTACGTATACCGGCAAAAATGCCATAGACAACTAAAGTTATTTCGACAAACTCCGCATAGATTCAGTCACAGAGTGTGTAGTTATGTGGCCAATATAAACAAACTTGGCTAGATACGAGTTCATACATTTCCATGATCTACCGGCATTCCTGGTGCAAGTATGTATGTATCTCTTAAACATATCCAACAGTTGGTAATGAATGAATGAGTGTCATCGTTCTATAATACGGCCGAAGTTTATTATAAATCACAAACCCAAAGCAGCTGTTTTGCTTTAAACTGAAAGAACAGTAGTCTGTTGAAATGGATTTTGAGATTTTTTGCAAAATTTTAAAATTTAATAAATTTTATTATGGTAAAATGAGCTCAATGGTATCAAAAAGTTACGAAAATGTCAAAAAATAAATAATTTTTCGATAACTATTTAGTTAGCGAAATTGCATAACATTTTAATATTTTGAAGTCATTTGAATGGAAAAAACCAAAAAGTCGAATGACATTTATCGATAACTTTCAAGTTATCTGCTCTGGAGGCAATATTTTCAAAATATCGTACAATTCGGTTAAAAATTAAAAAAAAATAATTGTACCTTCGATAATAGGGTAGCTATTTTTAAGCTGATTATATCTACCTTTTGAAATGCTGAACTCTGCAAAAATCTTCAATGTCAACAAGTAAGAAAGTTCAGTCGTGTAAACCGGCTTAAGAATCCTCTTATCTTCAGTAACAAAAAAAATATTCGTAAATTTATTAATTTTTTTTGTTTTAATTAAATTATTATCAATTTAAATAGCATTTAATAACTTTAAAGTATGTACTGCTATTGAAATTAAAAGCTGTTTACATTTGGTTCAAAATAGTCCATTTGTGTGGGAGGTACCAAAAGGGGCGTGGCAACTTCGCCCATAAACTAATACTATGTGTAGAATTTCAGAGGATTCAAATAAGTAGAATATAAGTTATTAAATAATCAATATTTCACTAAATGTTAACCCTTTGTGGGGGAGGTGCTAGAAGGAGTGGACCAATATGGATATAGAAGAAAATATTACCACATTACTCCTTTCGAGAGTTATCGTGTGCACCAGCCAGCAGACAGACAGGCAGACGGACGGACATTGCTCATTCGACCAAAACGGATATCCGCCGAACATACTTAGGGTCTTTTTCACTCATTCCAAGTGTTACACTTTTGGCTCGTAGCAAATGATATATACCCTCCTCCCTAAGGTGAGGGGATACAATTTTTTTAGAAAAATTAAATTTCCAAGAAATTTTTTAGAAAAATTAAATTTCGAAGAAATTTTCTAGATACATATATATAATTTTAACGAAATTTTCTAGAACAAATTAATTTTGTCATACATATTTTTTTAAACGAAATAACGACATTTTAAATAAAAATTTATTTTCGGCAAAATTTGCCAAAAAATTAATTTTGTCGAAATATTTTTAAAGATGTTTTTAAAAAAAATTAAATTTTGACGAAATTTAAAAACCAATTTTGACAACATTTTCTATGAAAATTTGATTTATATTACACTAAATTATACTAATTTTGGGAAGATTTTTTAGAAAAATACAATTTCATCAGATTTGATGGACATAATTTTGTGCAATTTTTTAGTGGAAGTTTCTAAAAAATTGCGATTTCTATAAATTTTTCAATAAAATCGTATTTGGTCGAACTTGCACTGAAAGAAAAATGCTTCATAGCATCAATGAACGCGTTTCATTAAATTTTTTACATTGATACAATGAAAATGTTCATTGATGCAATGAAAATTCCATTACGGGAATGAAATGTTTCTTTAAAGCGTTTTTCTAATTTATGACGTGTCATTGATGGAATGAAACGGTTTACATTGATGGTATGAAGTTTACATTTTATAAAAAAAAGGAATACTTATATAAAATTAACAAAAAAAATTATCAGTGGTGTAAAGATTTTAACATTAATAAAACAAAATAATACTACACAAACAGATTTACTATTTTTTATGTGCTTTTTATTCTCAAAAAAGGTCTAAGAAACTGTTTCTTTATATTAATGTAACATTTCATAGAAATTTAAAAGTTTCATTGCTGCAATGAAGTGGTACGGTAAAGAATATAAAAAATGAAATTAGCTTTATATTGATGTTCTATATATATATTTTATCTATTTTATAAACATTTTAGGAGTATGTAGTGGAGTTAATTAAACAGCAATACTTTACGGAGTAGTTTTATTCAAAAATAGGTCTATGATACTGATACATTAAATTAATGTAACAATTCATAGATAGAAATGTAAAGTTTCATTCCAGCAATGAATTTAAACAGTGAATATATTAACAAAGTGTTTGTCACATTACATACATATGTACATACCTATATCTTCACAAATGTGTTAGTGTGGTAATAAATGTAATATGTTGATGTGTGAATCAGAGTCGTGCAAGCACAATGAAAACGATGGAGCGGCGTAGTTTTCTTGCATTTGTTTGAGATGAGAGATAGGCGGAATTCTATGAATCTACACCGCACAGTGGCATTAACTTCTAATGAAGGTGGTTTGTTGGTAATAATATGATTCACTAATAATTTCAATGTGTTCATATTATTAGATGTATTATCAATTAACATGACATTTTAGCAATAATTTTATACTTTTGTAATCGCACTGACATATTAATTTAATTATTATTATTCAAACAGCAGTCGGTGTACATTAATTAAAAATTGTCTAAAAGGGTTTTTTTTTATCAAATTTTATGAATTCATGATACATTCTGTTTACGTTTACGAATTTGCAACCTACATTTTTTTGAATCGGTTATTTTCGTGAAGCAGAATTCTATTCACAATATATTTCGAACATTAAACAGTTTTTAGTGCACGACATAAATTATTCTGAACCACTGTACCACAACTGTCATCAATAGATAAACAAATATTAAATGCATAAGGTGTGGTGTTGCGACCAGAAAATAAAATCTCTATGGCAAACTTACAACAACAACCCACCCCTTGCTATGCAAACTCTTCGTAAAAAAAAATATCCAGTTATTTTTGTGTGTGTTTGGCGAGTCAAAACAAATCAGTGGCGAAGAATCAATTGTTGCATGAGTGCTGGCAGCAGCCCCTTGATTTAGTTTATAATAGACATTAAACGGACGTAGTTGTGAAATGTTGATAAAACACTCCAAAACCACTAGGTAAGTACTTTCTACCAAGTTATGTCCTAAACATATTTTCATTCACTCCTATTTATAATTTTTTATTTGTTTAGAAATTGGGGAAAATGCGGAAATGTACGCACATAGCCTTAGATATGACAATCTATCCGCAGATGACTTTAGGTTGGCCTGGACTGCTTATTCCAAATTTCGAAAATTATGCACAAAAGCAAAAATATTAATGAAGCTTTGTCACTTTGGCCTCAGTACAAGCGAGTGGATGGATTTCTATTAGTAAGTATGTAAAAATGCGGTTTAAGTGTTAACTTAAATTGTATTTACGAATTCACAAATGCAGCTAAAAAACGAATTTAAAAGAACAAACTGTATGTGAATTTTTTTGTTTCATTTTCTCAACTTCAGTTGTCTTTTTATTTTAAAATTTCTCAAAATCCACAATTTTAATTATTTATTTATCTATTATATTTTCAGATTGAAATGATTTTAAAGTTATGAACAAACACGGATGTACTACAATAAACATTGCAATAAAAAACGAAGAATTTTGTTTAATTTTCTATTTTATTTCAGAGCAAATGTATGAAACATGTACATTTCATTAATGAATCATGTTCATTGCATCAATGAAACATGTTCGTTGCATCAATGAAACATGTTCATTGAATCAATGAAACATGCTCATTGAATCAATGAAACATGTTCATTGAATCAATGAAACATGTTCATTGCATCAATGAAACATGTTCTATGAATCAATGAAACTTGTTCATTGCATCGATGAAACAAGTTTATTGCATCGATGAACCATGTTCATTGCACCAATGAAACATGTTCATTACAACAACGAAACGTTTTCATTACATTAATGCAACTTATTCATTACATTAATGAAACTCGTTCATTACATTAACGTAATATTTCATGACATCAATGTAACAAATTTCTATGAAACATTTACTAGTTCAATGTAACATTTTACATTGTATCAATGAAGCCTTACATTGGTTCAAAAACAATGTAACTTTTCATTGATACAATGTAAAATTTCATTTATGGAATGAAGCTTTTTCTCTGGGTGTGTCTACGCTCCACATGGAGTTTAAGAAATTATACAGGGTTTTCCGACAAGAGGTGTTTTTTTGAATCACCCGGTATTTCGGTAGGTGTCACTTTTGAAGCTTTTATTCTTTGACATTTCGTCGGCTTAATGCTATTTTGGTCCATGCGCCATTTTCGTGTTTTTTGAGTTAGGAGTTTATAATATGGGTTCCAAGCATGCTCTTTCAGAATCTGCAATCATTTTTTTCCTATCTCGCCTAGTTTTCGAGATATTGGTAGGGTAAATTTGTTTTACTCTGAATAACGGGAAATAATTTCGATATTTTTGTTCTATGTCTCAATTTTTCTATCGCCCTATATTTTTCTCTCAGTATTTTACGTTCTTTCGATCACAATATGTAAATTGGTGTCCTTCCATACCGACCCTTTTTGTGGTCCATGTAATACAAATACAAAATGCCAAGTACAAAAATTGTTATAACTTGCTTATTTTTGGATGTAATGGCATAGAAATGCATGAGAATCATACAAACACTGTTGGGAACCCTATGAAATAAAAAGTGTGTAACTGTTCAGTCCCGTTTTTACTCAAACAATAAATTGCGTTTTTCTCCGTTCATACAAAATGGCGTATGGAACAAAATAGCATTAAGCCGACGATTTGACAAGTAGAAACTACGCCATTACTAAAAATGGAACGATACACGATTCAACAACGCATTGAAATTATTAAAATTCTCTACAAAATGGTTTTTGGTCGTCGTGAAGCACTTTGTCGGACAGCAATACAGAAATTGGTGGAAAAATTCGAGCTCTTGGGACAAGTTAGTGATGTGAAGAATATAACCCGTGCACGTCTCTCAAGAACAACTGAGAATATTGCTGCTGTAGCCCAAAGTGTTGAAGAAAACTCAGGTTTGTCCATTCTTCGGCGTTCTTTGGAATTGGTCATTCCACAAACGTCATTACACCGTATCTTGCGTAAAGACTTGGGTCTTAAGGCGTATAAAGTTCAGTTAACACAAGAACTCAAGCCGGCCGATCACGTCGTGTCTTTGCTGATTGGGTCCTTGAAATGCATGCAAATGATCCGGAATTCCATCGAAAAATCATCTTGACTGATGAGGCCTATTTCCACCTCAGTGGCTACGTCAACAAGCAAACATGTCGCATATGGGGCTCGGAAAACCCAAGAGTTATTCCGGCGGGGTCATTGGACCTTACTTTTTCGAAAATGAGGTTGGATCAACAGTTATGGTGAATGGATTGCGCTATCGAGAGATGATTAATGATTTTTTATGGTCGGAGTTGGATGGTATTGATCTGGACAACGTTTACTTTCAAGAAGACGGCGCTACGTGCCACACAAGCAACGAAACCATTGCTCTGTTACGGGAAAAGTTTTCGGAGCGTGTTATCTCTCGAAGAGGTGATCACAATTGGCCATCGAGATCTTGTGATTTAACACCTTGCAACTACTTCCTTTGGGGCCACGTGAAAGATAAGGTCTACGCCAATAGCCCAGCGTCGATTCAAGACCTAAAAGATAGAATTCGTGAGGCTATCGAGGAATAGGGCAGCCACTTTGCGATTTGGTTATGGAAAATTTCATGAAAAGGATATGGTCCTGTAAGCGTTGTCGTGGTGGCCATTTGGCTGATGTTGTTTTTCATTATTAACGGCATACCTTCCTCTTTATTATGAAATAAACTTCCGCTCATTTATCTCAAAAAATTAAATTTGTCTTTGAATACCAAAATAACACCTCTTGTTTGAAAACTCTTTATATAAGTATTTATTCTAGAGTGGGACTTAGCTCAGCAAAATGTAAGACAAATGAATCAATGTTTATAGCAAAATATCTGATAAAGAAGATAAAGCTATTCTGCAATGAATTTACCAAAGAAAAATATTGTTTTGAAACTAAAAAAAAAAATATATAAAGAAATAAATATTTAAGAACATTTGAAAACATTTTGAAGAACTATGTTTGTCTTAAAATAATCCATTATGTTGTCTAAAAATTTCACATTTTCCATTAGAAATTCATTACTTTTTCTCAAGATCTTCCCAAGTAATTTTTAGACATTTTCAAAAATCAAAATCCCCATAAAAGTTACCAAGTACAATTTTTTAAATATAACAAAAAATATTTATTTATTATCACGGCTTCCCAGGAAAATCGCTACGCCCCCTGAAATTTACTAAAACGGATTTCCACCAAATTCCTTAGGTCACTCCTTCGATGTGTTACACTTTTGGCCTGTTGCAAATGATATATAGCCTCAGTCACTTAGGTGGGGATATACAAAAGTTGACTTTATGAGTCCCTAGATTATAAAGGATGTTTGACATTTGAACTAAAATTGTTGCTTGAGTGTACTCCGCCAAAAATAAATATGGAAATAACGTAAATAAACACCCTCAACAGAGTTGCCGTTGCTTGGATATATAAATACATTTTCCAGCTGAGCGGGGGAAGGAACACCACTAACGTACTTGTATATCCGTGTCAGAGCTTAGCGTTCGTGTTTATAGCGGCAATTTGAATACATTTCAGCATGTCCTTGTTTGAAGGCGGCACTATTTGTTGTTGTGGTTGTCTTCCACGTGAGCATCGCCACCTGAAATGCATGTGTTGCTATTTACGCGACTGGATTGTTGTCTCGGCCGGCGGTGACATTCTTTCACTATTTTGGGGGGCTGGGGGGAAACATCAATAAAATAGTCGCGTTCCCTACGACACAGACGGGTGTCTTCTTTTTTGACAAATAAACAATAAAAAATAAACAAATTCAATGTTCGCGAACACGAAAAGGATAATGCCGTTGCGAAGAGCAATTCTTGTATCATAACAGTTTTAACCATTCGTGATAAAAGTCGCAAACGAAGACAACGGAAACGGAAATACTCTTATATCGACTGAGGTAAAAGAAAAGGATTTGGGGTACAGTAAATTATACTATACATGTGCAATTTAATAAATTATGTAATAAAGTGAAATATTTGAAAAATGATTTTTTCTAAAGGAAATAAAGATAAATTACTGGTGGATTTGAATTATCTGAAGTGTAGAGAATGGCATTTTTCGGAGAAATCTTCAAAAAATGTGAAAAAAATAAAATTTTAAAAAATATATTTAAATGAAAATTAAACTAATTTCGGAAAACAGAAATCCTTTGGAAATATGCTTAAGGAAATAATTTAAAAATATGAATTATATAAAAAATATTATTTTCTAGATTTAATAAAATTAACACATTTGAAATAAAAATTCTCGTATAGTTACATAACAAGGGAAAATATTTTACTCTTTATAGTAGTGAAAAATAAATGGCGTACAAATTAAGTGCAAGTCTCAAGAAAATATTTGAAAAATATGCTTTAATTTTTGAAAATATTTCTTTTCCGTTTCTTCATTCAAATTTAAAATAAAAATATTACGCAACAATATAAAATAGTTTACATATTAAATGTGCAGCAAAAATGCAGGTGCAAGTGCAGTGTCTTATTTCATCCAATTCCCAGAGTTCTAATCGAAAAAGCTGAACGATTCGAATTCGTTCAATTCGTCAAAAATTTAATAAATAAATATTTTCAAAAATATATTAAAGTAATATTCGAAAATATTCCATTATAAGATCAAAATTTCTTATAATTAATACTGCGTAATTAAAACAGTTTATGAGTTTAAATACAATTTTAAATAAATAATTTATGAAGCTTTGGAAAATATATAATAAATAGTATAATAATACCGAAAATCGGATATATCCCAATATTAAGCTAGCAAAAATTTCTTATTCTGTTGAAAAAATAAAAGTTTATTTATCATTTCATAATAATCAAATGTAACCAGGTATTATGTAACCATGTGAAAATTTACTGATTTTTAATATATGAAATGACCTTGAGTCGGAAAAATGTCTGCGCAGAATACTACAATGTCTGAAGATCAAAAAGTGATTTAAATTATTAAATAAATATAATGAAATAAATAAATACAAATCGAAAAAATATATTTCAAAAAAATTCAAATTAGTGAAAAGTAAAGGGGTATATTTGAATTGAATACCTTCGGGAACACTATTACAGTGAAAATCAAATCGATAAAAATATGAAACAAATTAAAAATAAATTCAAGTGATTAAAATAATTGAAGAAATATAATAAAATAAAACTCACGTCCTAAGTGGAGTGTCAAGGAGTACAGTTGTTTTTAACTTGTCCTGTAACCAGGCGAGTGTTGAGTGCAAATGACTAGACCTAATTTGAAATGTGAAATGACCTTGAGTCAGAATACAGAAAACCATAAAAAAAATAAAAGAAAAATTAAGTGATTTAAATTAATTAAACGAAATGTAACAAAATAAATAAATGAAATTAAAAAAATGTGTTTTCTTCGGAATATTAAAAAAAATTAAATAGTTGCTGTAGAAGTTATCAGAAGTTCTGTTCGAATGAATCTGTCGATTTGTGTGGGGGTATCGGAATGAGCTTGACGAATACCCATATTCTGCACTGAACGGTAGATACTTCAAAGTCATTGCACTGTACTGAGTTTTGAGTGTTAATATGCACTGATCATTTACATTAATTGTGAGATATTACATATTGGTATGATTGGCCATTTTGTTTGGGCGGTCCCAAAATTAGGCCACCAGACTTATAGATGGTGGTAGTGTTAAAAAAACCCTCTCGTGAAAAGTGGCAACCTTTTAAAACATATATTTTAAATTTCAAGGCACCACCATGTTTAGTTTTTTTTAGCACTCAAAAGTAAACAATCTCAGTGAAGTTGTTTACACTAAAAAAATTGTTCACCGGTATTTTACACAATACTTTTTTTTGAAAGGTCTCAGTCCAACCAATATTAGAACCGAGTTAGATTCTACTTTGGAGTAGTCTGCTCCTTCGTTTACAACTATTGGGTGGCACGCCAGAAACGGTTAAATAACACCGGTCAACAAAAACAAACTTTTTCTTGGGGTTCTGTTTTAATGCATAGAACAAACTTTTTCTTGGGGTTCTGTTTTAATGCATAGATTCTGATGCTAGACATCAAAAAACGCCAAAATATTCATTCTTAGCATTTAAAGTTTGTTTTTGTAAATTTTACACCGATAAGAAAGTTTTGAAGTTAAAACCTTACTAAATTTGCTACAACTTTTCAAATTATGCATCGATTTTCTTCGGAATGGGGTCATATAATTCATGACCGATCTGAAAAATATAGCAATTGTGCATTTTAAGATTGTTTTATGGGGCTTTTGTTTGAAAATTGTTAAAATGTTCTCAAAAAATATGATTTTTTTTGCAATGTTTTGTAAGATATCGGCGAAACCACTGAACGGATGGAAAATGGTGTTGCAAGCAGTTGAAGGCTACTTCATTTTGAATTTTTTAAAACTTTCTTGATGTATTTTTGATAAATGGTTCTCGAGTTATACCAAAATATGTGGTCCAACCTCTCTATTTCTTCAATATCACGATTTATCGCGAGAATTCAAAGAAACAAAGCTAAGAAAAAATAGGTTGAACCACATATTATGGCATAACTAGAGAACCATTTCTTCGAATTGGTTCAGAAAAGTTTTAAAAAATTGAAAATTAAGTGGCCTTCAACTGCATACAACACAATTGTCTATCCGTTCAGCGGTTTCGACGATATCTTGCAAAATATTGCGAAAAAAAACATGTTTTTTGAGAAAATTTTAATAATTTGATTATGAGAAAGCTGTGCGCAAGATGGGTGCCGCGTTTGCTCACAATCAAGACAATGCCCCAGTTCACACATCTACTATTGCGATGGCCAAAATGAATGAATTAAAGTTTGAATTGCTTCAGCAAGCATCTTATTCGCCAGATATAACTCTCTCGGATTATTTTTTGTTTTCAAACTTGAAAAAATCACTCGATGGACAAAGAAGAGCTGGAGGTTGCGGTTGATGGCTATTTTCAGGAGCTAGACAGTTCCTACTATAAACAGTGTATCGCAGCTATTGAAAATCGCTGGAAAAATTGTATCGAGCTAAAAGGAGATTATGTTGAGAAATAAAGAAAAATGTTCCCAAAATTTGTGGTGTTTTCTTATGTTATGTTATTCAGCATAATGTTATGTTACATTTAGTATTTTTTTGATAACTTGTGGGGTTAGTAGATTTGATAAATTAACTACAACTTTTTAAATTATGCATAGATTTTCTTCGGTTTAATTTTAATATACAAGACATTCATGATCAGACTTTACGATAAAATAATAAAAATGTTAATAATTGTGAATTTGTTGATGTTTAAAGAGATTTTAATAAAAAATTATTTAAATTTTCTCAAAATATGGGATTTACTTGCTGATGGGATGAATCAGGGTTGCCAGAACTGGGGTTTTGACTCCAATACTGGGGTTTAGTCAATGCAAATTGGGATACAGAAAAATAATTTGGGGGTGGGGTTTTTGTTTGGGGATTTTTGTAAATTTTGTTGGGGTTTATTTGATACAAAACGTATAAAGATTTTCTTAATCTTGTATGATATTTATCCAAAAATGAGCTCGAGGTCTATCTATTATTGATTTTTATGTGTTTTTTTATATTCATTCAATATTTCGTCGAAAGACATCATCAGGATCAGAAAATATAACTGCGAAAAACCATAAAATAAACCGTAGAATATTAGTATGGACTCCCTTCGTTGTTGTCTGTTGTCATACGCATGACGACACGGAACACTTTCATTTCTTAAACCATTTGTAAAGAGTATTTTCTAAAATGATTTTACCAAGTCTGAACTTCGTATTTAAAAATAGTACGAGACTTTGCACTATTAGGTATAAATTGCCATCAAATGAAAATCTGAAAAATGAAAAATTATAAGGATGTTTCTATATTCTGACCTCCTACGACCACAAAAAGATACGTGAAGCGGTTAAGAAGATGTGGCAATTTTAACTAATGGTATTTTTAGAAGAAATCCTGAGATCTGTGCCATAAAAACTACAACAAATTTTGAAAAACTAAAAACGCCAAAAAATCGTCCCTAGTAGAGGAATGTTTAACTCTATTCAAATCATAGAGTTATTTTTAAAATGTTTGTTTTTGAATTTATTTCGAGTCTGCAGTTTTTTATATGTTTGACTTGATTTCAATGCAAATAGTTTTATGTGAGGTTAAGTTGGGGATTTTCTTGTGATTATTTGGGGACAACAGCAATTGTTTTCTGGCATCCCTGGGATGAACAAATGATATTAGAAGAAGATGAAGACCACTACAGGGCTTTCCAATAAGAGTGATATGATTTCTTTGAAAAAAAAAACACACTTATTGTTAAGGAAATTCAAAAGTTTTTTATTTAATGTGAAGTACAATCGATACAATTAAGTTCTAAATAAAACGTCATTCAAATGGCCTCCACGACTTCTTTTGCAGGAACGAATTCGATGAAACCAATTTTCGAGCACTTTTTCCACTAAATCAAGTCGTATGTCATGAATGGCACGTTAAATATTGACTTGTAAAGCTTGAAGAGAGTCTGGTTTATTTCGAAAGACCAATGACTTCAAATAACCCCACAAGAAATGGTCCAATGGTGTTAAATCACAACTTCTTGGAGGCCAGTCAATATCACACTTTCTCGAAATAATCGAATCTTCAAACTTTTCTCGCAACAATTCAATTGCTTCATTTGCTGTGTGGCACGTAGCCACAATCGGTCAATGGCAAAAAGATAGCTCTTAACGAGAGCTAAAATATTGCTCATGGGTGTCAAGGCCGTAGGTCGACTGGAAAGTGTTTTTTATTGGGTTTAAAATTGACTTAGCGCACGAAAAGTTGAAATTGGAGTAAGATTATTTTTATAATAAACTGAAAAATTTGTAAACGTTGTTCTCTCCATAATGAAATTGTAAACACTATTGAATACAATGAAAAACAAATGGCAGATCATGAAATATTACAAACGTCACTTCAAAATCATATCATCCCTATTGGAAACCCCGTTATAAGACCAAATTTAGGTTTATTTAAAGTTATCCTGAACCAATTACGATAGATGGTACTCGAGTTATGTTTACATATGTATGTGGTTCAACCTTATATTCATATGTTTATCTTTATTTTGATAGATATACAAGTCTCATCACACTAATAGACCATAAAGCTCTTAAAGGAAATGTCCCAAGCTTTCGTTTGAGCAAAAAAAATAAACAATAAATATGGTTTTTTACAAAAATTTCAAAACAAGTTTAACCCTCAAACAGCTGACGGTTCTGTTCCGCCTATTCTGGTTTACATTTGTAAACCAATATACAAAGTACGAATATGCGTATATACAATAGGTAATTAGTAGACTGCGGAATTGTATGCAATCCCTATTTGTCATCCGAAGAAGTTCGGATTCTAAATTCCATACAATCTGCATATTATACAAGGTGGCGCAAAAGTAACCTTTCGATGTTTTTTGGCTGTAATTTAAAAAAAATGAAAAATTTTGATTCTTCTTGTGGATTATTTTTATTTGGTCTTTTAATTTTTTTTACATCAAGTCGAGAATATGATGTCATGTAAATGGCCGCCGCCACAGTTGATTGTCATTTGAGCCCTTTTTATGGCATTTTCCATCACTTTGGCCAAAACTTCCGGCGAAGTATGCAAAAATAAATAGGTGTATATTTAATTATTTTTTGACGGAAAAAATTGTGTGTTGTGCCGTACAACCATCCAATACAAATATGCAATTCCACAACGCTCACTCACGTCAAGAGTAACATAACTAAAAATTTCAAATGTTTGAGGTTGCCTTACAAAAATGCGAAATTTGCAAATGTCCATATATTAATCTCAGCGAAATTTGGTCTATAAGTAAACAACCATATTTCGGATTATTCAAGCGTGAAGTGAGTGAGCGTGCGATATATTCCGCTGTCTGGTAATTAGTTATATGAATGGGAAAAACGACCGTTTGACCAAAATGTCAATACTCAAACCCGGGCAGTCCTTAACCAATCTCGTTGTAATTTTGTGTTATAACTACTATCCAATAGGACTAAACTTGGTGCAAGTTTCATCCAGATCGGAAGACATCGTTTTCAAAATTGACTCACTTGACATGAAATCCCATATATATATTTTTATACCCACCAACATAGGATGGTGAGGGTATATTCATTATCCCCTCACCTTAGAGAGGATGGTATATGTAGTATGTTCGGCGAATATCCGTTTTGGTTCATTTTAAGTCGAATTAGCAATGTCCGTCCGTCTGTCTGTCTGTCCGTCTGCTGGCTGGTGCGCACGATAGCTCTCGAAAGAAGTAACCGGTTGACTTCAAATTTGGTATGTGGCAATATTTTCTTCTATCTCCGGCTATTTTCGAAGATGGGCCATATTGGTCCACTCCTTTTAGTACCTCCCCCACAAAGGGTTAACATTTAGTGAAATATTGACTATTTAATAACTTCTATACTACTTATGTGAATCCTCTGAAATTACACACATAGTATTAGTTTATTATTCACTATTACCTCGAGAAAAATAGGCGAATTTTTCACGCCCCTTTTGGTACCTCCCACACAAATGTACAATTTTGAACAAAATTTAATAGCTTATAAATTTATTGCCAGCGCATACAAAGACTTGAAATTGTGTACAGTGTAATGGTTTAATAGTACCTACAATACAGTGAAAAATGGGCGTTACTGCCACGTTCCTTTTGGTACCTCCCACACAAATGGATCTTTTTGTACCAAAAGTTAACAGCTTTTAACTTTAATACAAATACTTGAAATTTCGTACAGTGCAATGCTTTTATAGTACCTAGAGTCTAGAGAAAAGTGGCCGTAATTGGCACGCCCCTTTTGATACCTCCCATACAAATGGACCGTTTTACACCAGAAGTTAACAGTATATAACTTTAATACCAGAGCATATACAAACTTGAAATTGTGTAAAGTGTAATGATTTTACAGTACCTAGAGTCCAGAGAAAAGTGACCGTTATTTGGACGCCTCTTTTGGTACCTCTCACACAAACGGACCATTTTGTACAAAAAGTAAAAAGCTTTGAACTTTAATACCAGTACATACTTTAACGTTATTAAATGCAATTTACATTGATAATAATTTAAATAAAACAAAAAAATTAAATTAATTTACTAATATTTTTTTGAGACTTAATGTGAGGGGATCATTAGTCGGTTTACCCGACTGAACTTTCTTACTTGTTTATTACTCCATTTGTAACACCTCTAAATATTGATCAGAGACCCAAAACAGTATATACTTATATGTCCGTCGGTCCGTCTGATTAACAACAAAATGTGCTATATAAATGTGCTATTCTAGAACCGGAAGTAGTCCAATGCAAAGTTACCGTCATATAGAGGTTATATAAAAACATAGCCCATTTTGCAGAACTGTTTTGGGTTAAAATTAAAACTGTCGAATTTTAATCTGATAGGTTGTACAATGTGGCTTCTAGAACGCAAATAATGAAATAGGAAGGTGTTATTTACAATCATGGACCTATATATGTACATAAGGGTTCGTTCTTGGCCCGATAGGATTCTCTGTGAAGATATCTTCATATCTGCGAACTGTGCTTTAATCAGAAGAATGTGCACACGGATGGAAAGAACTAAATCGACTCGAAAAATGATTCTAAGTCGATTCGTATTATAAACCGTGACTCTATCTCAGCACCTCCGTGTACATCACAGAGTGATGTGAAGGTTTTAAATGACTTCAAATGTCCTGGAATGGATTTCTGCCAAATTTCCATAGTTGTCTTAGGTCACTTCTTCGTTGTATTCCACTTTCAGAAAATTATATTTAGTTTGATTCATTTAAGTGAGAATATATTAGAAGTGTTATATTAGTATTCTGTGCAGAAGAAATTTCTGTACACGCACAAGTTTAAAAAAATATATATGTTTCCAACTTTTCTTTATTTATCATAATTCGATGGTGTAAGAAAAAATTATTGCAGCAGGTCTTAAGCCAATCCAACTACCAGTAGATGTTGAAGCAATATTCTAGTCCAAGTTAATACCATTTTTTTTAATTTCTTAATATTTTTCTTTTATTAATTTCAGTTCCACTTTTAATCCAGAATGGATCAACCATCGACTAGCGCCGAAGCTGCGGCCGCTGGTTCTGGTCCCGATCCCCGACTGGAACTGATGGGCTCTTTTGTCATTAAATCCCTAAAATTAAAACCCGAAAAATGGACCCGAGTGATAACCGTGGAAGAGACCAAAGGTGTTATTAAAGAGTTTCTCGATCGTCCCACTCCCGTAGTTTTGATTATCATCCTAACACAATCGGCCCAGCTAGTGCCCTCAACAACATTTCCCTTAACACAACTGAAGAGTAAAGGAGTCTATTTCATTAAGAAATTTGTGGAGCCAATTCCACGAGAGAATTGCAGTAATTTCATTATATCCGGAGACTTGGCAACCCGAACCATTGACCAATTGTCTGCATTGGTCGAGGAGGTTCTAGTGCCTTTACTCTCCAATGAGGATAACTACAAGACTTGGCCATTTATGGTGGCTCAAGATGTGCAAAAGCATGTGCACAGCCTAAAGAGTACCGTGCATCAGGTTAAGGGCCAGGTGAGTGGGGAGACCATATTAGCCATGCCGGTGGGCGTGGAGAAGATTGTGAAGGCGGCCAATGAGATCAGTGGAAATCCTCAATTGCAAATTGATTTGTATTTGAAAAGTGCCATTGAGGGAGTGGTCATTAAGTGGGCCACACAGGTACACGAGGTGATCAAAGAGAATCCATCGAATGCTTTTCTGAATGGTCAGAATCCCACACCAAATGCGGGTAAGGGGAATTATTAAAAAAAAAAGATTCCTAGTCCTAAATTGTTTTACTTTTAGAATTCGTTTTCTGGAACAATCGCTTGAAAAATCTCTCCTTTATCTTTGATCAACTGCGCAATGAGCGCATACGAGCCATGGCCTTGGTTCTGGAACATTCACGTAGTGCTTATTTTCCCTGCTTTCAGACGCTATTCAAAAATGTAGTAACCGGTAAGTAAGGAGGGCAAGTAGGTGGATATCCTGAAGCCCCATTTGTTAAGAGATTTCTTTGATTCTTCCACCATTTAGCACTTGCTGAAGCTAAGGATATCACCATGTATTTGAATCCCTTGAAAAAATGTGTCCAGCAACTGGAGGAGATTGATTTTGCCGAATGTAAACCGCTGCTTATACCCTTAATGCATATGGTCTGCACTATATGGGGCAATTCTCGCTACTATAACCATTCATCGAAAATTACCATTTTACTGAGGCAAATCTCCAATTTGATTATTTATCAGGTAAGTTGACGAGTTTATTTATTTAACACTTTGTTAACACTTAGAACGAATTTGTCGGTTTTAGGCCAAGCGCTTCTTGGATCCTTCATCGATCTTTCACAGCGACATCGACGAAGCCATGCAGCGCCTGACATTGTCCATCGATATTTTGAAATTCTTTCGTGCTCTATTTGATCACTATAAAGAAAAGATTGCCGATTATTTCAAAGAGCCCGAGGAGAGGCCACCGATTAATTGGACTTTTCATCCAAATTCAGTTTTCAAGCGCTTTAACGCATTTCTCGAGCGTTTAACCACCATACAGTGGTGAGTATTCCCGCACACACAGATTGATTGATGATCATGTTCACCATTGGTTTGTGAACATGATAATGCTGCTGATGATACGAGTATTTATGGCATTTTTTGCTTGCTGGTGGCGTTTTCGTAGGTTTTTCTTTACAGTGATTGAATTTCTGAAGTTAGAGAAAGTCGAGATCGGTGGTCTACGCGGTCGCCAACTGAGTACACGCATTACGGCCGTTTATGTTGAGTTCAATCAATACTTTACGGCCTTCGCATCGAAAAGCTATGATGTTCTAGATCCCGATGATCTTGAGTTCGATGTGGATTTTGAAAATTTTCAAATGCGTATACTAGAGTTGGATATGAAATTAGCAGCGATTCTGTGTCAGGCATTCGACGATTGTTACAATTTGGAGAGTATATTTAAGGTAAGTGTGAGATTTGAAAAAAATAAGAGAAAAATAAACTGGGTTTTGAGAGCCAATGAACCAACAAATCTACATTTTGAATAAATCTATATATATTGTATATATATGTATACATTGTATATAGATATATATTCGTTAAATTTTAGCATGAGTATTTTTTTGGCATGTAGAAGGTTCGTAGGTAGGCACTGTCTTCATAACCTGAATTTAGAAATGCAATATTTGGGGTACTATTGCAGCAAATGCGTCGAAATTTTGCGATATTTCGGGTAAGATAGCAGCAAGACCCTCGAAATTTTATATGTATGAACTTGATACCAGTACGCGCGATGGAGCCAAATAATAACGTGATAGAAACAGTAGGCGTTGCAATGCCCACATTCCGAGAAATTTAAATACAAATATAAGAGATGCGATAGTAAGTTTTGACACGGCAAAGCTCATATAAATATAACAAGTTCAACTAATATTTCGGCGAGAGCTATGCAATTTTGAATATATATATACATAAATTTTTAAAAGCCATATGGGTAATATAGAAAAAGTGCGAGGGAATGAAGGTCAATGACCCCGATTAACGGTTAATCTGGGTTAATGACTTTTAATCCAGAGTCAATGACCTTTAATCGGTGTCCATATCCTTTAATTGTCAATTGTGTTTTGGTTTTTAATCCGGGGTGATTGACCTTTAATCGGGGTCAATGACATTTAATCCGGGGACACTGACATATAATTGGCGTCAATAATCTTTAATCCGGGGTCATTGACTTTTAATCGCAGGCCATTGATCTTTAATCCGGAATCAACGAGTATCATTGTCCTTTTATCTGGGCCAATGACCTTTAATCCGGGGTAATTTACCTTAAATCGGGGTCAATGGTCTTTAATTGGAGTCATTGACCTTTAATCGGGTTCATTGACCTTTAATTGGGGTCACTGACCTTTAATCCGGGATCGTTGACCTTTAATCAGGGTAAATGACCCTTAATCCGGGTCTTGACATTTAATCCGGGGTCAACTACCTTTAATCTGGTCCATTGACCTTTAATTTGCAGTCAATGACCGGGGTCACTGGCCTTTAATCTGGGCCAATGAATTTAATCCGGGGTCATTGACCTTTAATCGGGGAAATTGACTTCAATCCGGGGTCATTGACCTTTAATCCGGGATCAATTACCTTTAATCGGAGTCAATTTCCTTTAATCGGAGTCAATGACCTTTATTTGGGGTCATTGACCTTCAATCAGGGTCATTGGACTTTAATCTGAGCCAATGAACTTTATTTCGGGACCATTGACCTTTAATAGGGGACATTGACCTTTAATCCGGGGTCGAAGACCTTTAATCGGGGTCATTGACCTTTAATCGGCGTCATTGACCTTTAATTGTGGTCATAGACCAATAATCGGGGTCATTGACCTATAATCGTGGTCATTAGCGTATAATCGGTGTCATTGACCTATAATCGGGGTCATTGACCTTTAACCGGGATCATTGGCCTTTACTCCATGGTCAATGACCTTTAATCCGGGGTCACTGACCATTAATCTGGGTCATTGACCTTTAATCGATGGTCAATGACCTTTAACCCGGGGTCATTGACCTTCAATCTGAGCCAATGACCTTTAATCCGGGACCATTGACCTTTAATCGGGGTCATTGATCTTTAATCCAGCGTCAAAGACCTTAAATTGGGGTCGCTGACCTTTAATCTGGGTCAATGACCTTTATAAGGCGTCATTGACTTTTATTCGGGTCAATGGTCTTTAATTGGGGTCATTGACCTATAATCGGAGTCATTGACATTTAATCGGGATCATTAACCTTTAATCGGGGTCATTAACCTTTAATCCATGGTCGCTGACCTTCAACCCGGGGTCATTGACTTTAAATCCATGGTCATTGACCTTTAACCCGGGGACATTGACCTTTAATCGGGGTCATTGGCTTTTGTCGGGTTCACTGGTCTTTAGTTGCGGTCATTGGCCATTAATCCGGGGTCATCGACCTTTAATCGGGTAATTGACCATTATTCCGGGGTCAAGGACCTTTAATCGGGGTCATTGTCTTTTTATCTTGGCCAATGACCTCTAATCCGGGGTCATTTACCTTCAATCGAGGTAAATAGTCTTTAATTGGGGTCATTGACCTTTAATCGGGTTCATTGATCTTTATTTGGGGTCATTGGCCTTTAATCAGGGTAATTGGCCTTTAATCCGGAGTCATTGCCTTTTAATCCGGAGTCAACTACCTTTAATCGGGGTCATTGACCTGTGATCCGGAGTCAAAGACCTTTAATCGGTGTCATTGACTTTAATCGGGGTCATTGGCCTTTAGTCTGGGTCATTGAACTTTAACCTGGTGTCATTGACCTTTAATCGGAGTAATTGACCTTTAATCCAGGGTCATCTACCTTTAATCCGGGGTCAAAGAGCTTTAATCGGAGTCATTGACCTTTAATCGGGTAATTGACCTTTAAGCCGGGGGCAAATGACCTTTAATCGGGACCATTGACCTATAATCGGGGTCATTGACCGTTTGACGTTTTATGAGGGCCAATGACCTTTAATCATGATATTTAATTGGGGTCATTGACCTTTAATCGGGACCATTGACCTTTAATTGGGGTCATCGACCTTTAATCCGGGGTCATCTACCTTTAATCCGGGGTCAAAGAGCTTTAATCGGGTAATTGACCTTTAATCCGGGGTCATTAACCTTTAATCCGGGGGCAAATTACCTTTAATCCGGGGGCAAATGACCTTTAATCGGGACCATTGACCTATAATCGGTCAATGGTCTTTGACCTTTAATCCATGGCCATTGACCTTTAATCGGCGTCAATGACCTTTAATAAATCCCAATATAAAGGAATTATATTTGAATTTAAGAATATTAATAATATAAAAAACACTCAAATTATAAAATTATCTTTATATTATACATAAATTCAAATAAATTGTCATCATTGGTTTAAGGATGGGTAAATATAGGAAAATTTACTTAAATGAAGTAAATTGTCCTCGAATTGTTGATGTTGTTATATTATATTTATTATTGACGTACTAAACACATTTTTAATATTTTTTGTAAATATATTTAATCGAAATTAATTGATTATTCCCCACAAAACAGTTGATAAGTATTGTTGGAAGTGTTTTGGACAGACCTAAAATCAAAGAGCAGTTCACACAGAAATATTCCGAAATCGTACGAATGTTAGACGAAGAATTGACTGTGTGCGAGGACATCTATGATAAACAGATGTTCATGAGATCAGATAACCTGACGTTGTATCCAGAATATAATTGTCCACCAGCGGCAGCATTTATACGTTGGTGCAGTCAATTGGAACGAAGGATTACCATACCAATGAAACAGTTTCAAGCACTGCAACATGAGTAAGTAATAAACCTATATTCAACTAAATCCTTTTAATTCATTCCTATTTTAGCATTACAAAAACTGAACAATCTTTGGATATAATAAAACGCTACGAACGCTTACTACTGAAAATTGGAGCCAGTCGCACGTATGTCTTCGAAGATTGGACCGAACAGCTAAATGAACAAATTGAAACGAATCTGGAGAAGTCTCTCATCAAACGTGATGACAGCAACAATTTATTAATACTCAATTTTAGTGCAGAACTATTTTGCATTCTCCGGGAGGTTCATTATCTTAAGCAAATGGAAGTTGAAGGTGTACCACAGGTCGCCTTGGATTTCGCTGATAAAGGTGATATCTTCCGGACGTATACTTTGAATTTGGAGAAAACCATTGACTGGTATAACACCATTCAAGAGAATAGTTCTACGGTGGAATTGAAAATGATCGAAAAAGAAATTAAACTAATCGATGATTTAGTTGAAGTTGGGATCAATGAGTTGGTATGGAATTCAGAAGGTAAGATTTGAATTGTAAAAATTAATGTTTCATCTTAAGTAGAGTGGAGGAAAATTTATGTATGGGTATCGTAGACATTGAGTGGTATAGATATAGGGATTATCAGATCTATAGACGAAACTCAGTCCTAATAAAACTTCGCCAAGTTTTTACTATAAACTAGATTGGAACTATATTGAGCTTAATTTATAGGTTATTGATATTTAGCTTGGGTCAATGAACTTAATTCGGGGTCAACAACCTATACTTCGGTGTCAACAAACTTTAATTCGGTGTCAATGGCGTTTAATTCTGACTTATTGAGTTATAATCCGGTAAATGAATTTTAATCGGAGATCAGTGGCCATTTATTTCCAATCCGGGGTTGATGTATCTAATCCTAAGCCAACGACATTTAAACAAGACCCATGACCTTTCAAACGACCTTTAAACCGGGTAATGACTTAAAATTTGAGATCAATGACCTTAACTACGAGATCAACGGCTTTTTAACAGATAACAATGACATTCCGGTTCATCTACATTTAATCCGGTCAATTACCAGTACTTCGGGGTCAATGACATTTAATTTGAAGAGTTTGTGTCGTGCCATCCTATAGTCCTAGAGATTCGACATTTGAGGTCTTGTTCTGTAGATTAAAATTCTGAGGACTTGCTCTATTTCCTCATCTAACATACTCCTAACTTAAGTGTATACCCATGGAGTTGAGGCGGGAACATGTCTTCCCTTTTTTAAACTATCCTAACCTATTTTCGCCATTATCTTTATTAATGCTCTCGACACTTCAGACATATTGGCCTATCTAGAGAAATTACGCAAACCAGTTGCTGCTTTGCAGAATCGCATGGATCACACCCAAGGTAACCTCAAACAAATCCGTAACATAATGTCCGTCTGGGTGAGACAGCCTCTTTTCGAACGTCGTGATGGCAAAAAAGACACGGTTCTCTGTATAGACGAAAGACCCGATCGAACAGCAAAACGTTATGCCGAAATTCAAGCAGCTTCGGATGAAATCCACAATCTTTTGCACGACAATATGATACAATTCGATATGCAGGACAAGCAGGATGATGAAATGTGGCAGAACTATGTGGACTTTGTGGATAATATAGTCTATGAGTATCTACTGAAGACGGTGGGCGTGAGTGTGGGCTATATTGTGGAAAATATGGATCCTGAGAATAACTATGCTCCGCTCTTTGAGGCTCGCCTGGAGCTGGTGGAGCCGAATATGGTATTTGTACCCTCCCTGAATCCCGCCGATTCCATGGGTTTCAATAATATGCTGATCGAGCTGGTAAGAGACATTTTGAAAATGGGTACTCTCATCAAACGTTTGAAAAAGAACGAGAAACGTAATTACGGCGATATGGTCAAGGCCAATCAGGACATCATCGATATGAGACGGGAAATTCTTAATGGCGTCGACTTGGTCATGGAAGAGGCGGCCTTATTTTGTCGGCAGTTCGAAAGATATTCGTATTTGTGGTTGGACGATCGCCACGAATGTATGGAATATTTTTTGGAGTATGGTCGCATGTTAGATGCCGACGAAATTGATCTGCTGATGTTGAATGAACCAGGTGCTCCCAAGCCCTGTGCACCCACCATTGAGGCATTCCGCGAACAGATCGATAACTACGAGAGTTTGTACAATGAAATTGAAGATATTGCGCCCTTTCAAGTATTCAGCTCCTGGTTTCAAGTTGATGTGCGTCCCTTCCGACAGGCTCTGCTGAATACTGTGTGCAAGTGGGGCAACATGTTCAAGACTCATCTAGTTACAACGGTGACCTCGAATCTAATGGACCTGAGCAACTTTATCCGCAAGGCTGACGAAGGTCTGCTGCAGACGGTGAAAGAGGGTGACTACGAGGGCTTGGTTAGCATTATGGCCTATCTGATGCAGGTGAAGGAGCGAGCCGTAAAGACGGACGAAATGTTTGAACCCATGCAGGAGACTATACAACTATTGAAATACTATGACATGGACATTCCGGAGGAGGTGAATGTCCTCCTGCAGGAATTACCCGAACAGTGGGCAAATACCAAGAAAATTGCCAGCACTGTCAAGCAACAAGTGTCGCCTTTGCAGGCCACCGAAGTCGTCAGCATTCGTAATAAGGTGGCCGCTTTTGAGATTTTTGTTCTACAATTTCGCGATACCTTTAAACATTACGATTTCTTTCGTTACGACTGTGCGAATCCTTATCTACTCTGTGATCGCATCAACGACGATATGTATCGGCTTGAATGTGAAATGGCGGAAATACAAGAATCCGGAAGTTTGTTTGAGGTTAACATACCGGAATTTAAGCTCTTGAAACAATGTCGCAAAGAATTGCGTATGTTAAAGGTGAGTTAAAGTGAGATGGTTATGGTACAGCACCATTCCTCTTCAAAGAAGAGTTTTGAATAATTTTCTAATGTTCACTCCCTTGAAAAAGCCTTCGTCAGAGTTTTGTATTTTTCTCGAGGCTCAAGTATTTTTTGGCTTCCACTGCATGCATTTATTTCCCAAAATTGTAATGATAAAATTCCAACTCTAACTCCAATTTGTTCCTATTTATTCCTCTCCAGCAATTGTGGGATTATGTTTTCATAGTCCAGACCTGCATTGAAGATTGGAAGACCACGCCTTGGCGCAAAGTGGATGTTGAAAATATGGATATTGAATGCAAGAAATTCGCCAAGGATATACGTTTGCTCGACAAGGAAATGCGTTCCTGGGATACATTCATCAATTTGGAGTCGACCGTTAAAAATATGTTAACCTCTTTGAGAGCTGTGGGCGAATTGCAAAATCCGGCCATTAGAGAGCGACATTGGAATCAATTGATGAACTCCACAAAGGTTACTTTTTGTGTTATGTTGTGTTTGTGTTGAGTTTAAACTCATTAGTTAGTAAATTCAATTAAATCAATTGGTTCCTGTAAATATGAGACAAAATGGGACATGTCCCAATTTTTGTAAATATGCGCCGATTTAAATATTAGCTTTTAGCTATATGTTATGACGAACGTGCATGGTGTTTTTCTGGTACAAAACAAGATAAAGACAATCTATTCCACCGGCGATTTTATGAGAGAAAGTAATTATTTTTTATCCTATATGGTAGAATTAGAAAATCCATTTTTGTGGATCAATAGTCCGTTATTCAAGATTAGCTTATATACATTTCTATAGAAATTATCTGACATATATACATAAGTTCCTTTTTAAACGTCTTAAGAAGATTCTAAAGATTTGTTTAAGTTATTTTTTTAATTTTATACTGAAGTTTTTAAAGAAGCTTTTTAGAAGTTTGTTTTAATGGAAGATTATATAGACATTATATATAGAAGATTTTTTATGTTTCCTAATACTTCTAAAGAAGATATAAAAGATTCTACAGAAGTTTTTTTTTAATTTTGTATAGAAGTTCCTACAAAGCTTTTTAGAAGTTCCTGAAAAAGTTTTCATTATGCACAAGTTTTCATGGAAGCTGATATTGAACTTTTCATAGAAGATTATATGCAAGTTTCTTTAGAATTTTCCATCTAAGTTTTTTATATAATTTTTACATATGTTTTTAAAAGGTTCTAGTTTCCGTCGAAGTTTTTCTATATCTTATTCTAAAGAAGTTTCTATTGAATATTAAAAATACCTTTCTGTATATGTTTTTATAGAAGTTTCTATAAATGATTTCTTGTAGTTTCCATAACATTTTTATAAATATACGTTTTTTAGGAGTTGTCATTTCTAGAAAATGTTTATAGAAGTTTTTATAAGAGATTCTACTGAAGCTTCTATATATGTTTCCACAGAAGTATTTACAGAAATTTCAACAAAAATTGTATCGATTTTTTTAAATAGGTTTGTTTTTAAAAGTTGTAGAAGTTCCTATAGAAATTTTATTGAATTTAAACTTAATAAGTTTTTTTAGAAGCTTCCATAAAAGTTTTCTTGGAAGATTCCCTGTATGTATATGGGGAATACCACGACAAATCGACGGTTTCAAACTAATTTCTGTTTTGATTTTTCCCATTTTTTTATATTTTTTAGTACACATGAAAAAACGCTTTGTGGAATTTTTGAGATTTTTCCGATAACTCGTTCAGGAGTTGTCGATATTTAAAAAAATCGTTAAGATATCACTCTGTGTATTGTGTTTTTGGTCATAATTTCTTAAGTTATGTTCCGATTTTAAAAATCTTTTTTTTTAAATGTTGGTATTTTTCGTTACTTTTCAGAAGAAGATTTTAAAAAATATTAAATTTATTTTGTGCGCGATTTTTTAATTTTACAGTTTAAATGTAATTTTTTTAATTTATTGTACTCTCCGATTTTTGCGATTTTTTATATTTTAAACTTCCATAAATTCTCTAATTTTAAAAATTTTTTTGAATTTTTTAAAAATTTAAAAAAAAAATCGCTGCAAGCCTCTGTTCTTGTGTCTTGAAGGCTTCGGAGTAGATGTTCTAGTTTTAATGAAACTTA
This sequence comes from Eudasyphora cyanicolor, assembly GCA_963930755.1. Lineage (NCBI taxonomy): Eukaryota > Metazoa > Arthropoda > Insecta > Diptera > Muscidae > Eudasyphora > Eudasyphora cyanicolor. Next base: position 12,262,779 of record OZ005734.1, read on the forward strand.
TTAAATTACACTATGCAACAAATGAACACTTTTTGAAAAATACACGAACCTGACTGTATAGCTTCGATTCTACTACCAAATGGTAGTATAACCCTATACTTAGTTTCGCGAGATTGGTGACCAATTTTTTTTTTATGGGCCTCGAAAGATTCGGAATATCAGTGGACCCCTTGAAAAAAGGTGTCATCGGTTTTTGAGCAACAGCTACTTCAGACTTGGTGATAGCGCTTAACTATATTTGGCAATAATGTAGCTAAGAACACGTTGAACAAAGTCTGTTACCATTTCATGCCAAAAAAATTTTGTTTTCATGCTCTTTTTTTTCAAAAACATAGGATTAAATTTATTTTTTTTCACTTTTTTCGGCATAACTTTAAGGGATCGCTGATTTTTTACTAACAATATTTGGCAATATTGTAGCCACGGTAAATCTGAACAACTTTTATGAACAAATCAATACAATCTGAACGTGTCTAGGCACCTAAAATAGCTCTAAAAATCCACATTGTACCCGAAAAATGTAAGTATTTCACTGTTATGTAACAAAAATATATTTTTCTGGTATGGGGTATGTTCAGCAATTTTATAGAAAATATTAAGGCCAATATTTTTGTGGAAAATTTTAACCCTCTAGCTCCCCCACATAACTGTAATTTTTGGCCCCATTTTTAACAAATCGTAAAGAACACCCCTTAAAAGGGGGAGGGCGGTTATGAAATGTTCTACAAAAATGTTCGCCATAAGATTTTACTATATGTGTCAGAACACACCAGAGCTCAAAACATAACACAAACACCAAAAAAAGGTCAAATTCCTGATCGTGCATCAATGTTAGTCGTACGATCTAGTGGTTGAAGCAATGAAGATACCAGTAAAGAACGTTGTTGACTGGAATTTTACCGTTTTTTGGGTTTTTGGCATGAAATGTTAACAGACTTTGTTCAACGTGTTCTTAGCTACATTATTGCCAAATATAGTTAAGCGCTATCACGAAGTCTGAAGTAGCTGTTGCTCAAAAACCGATGACACCTTTTTTCAAGGGGTCCACTGATTTTGCGAATCTTTCGAGGCCCATAAAAAGAAATTGGTCACCAATCTCGCCAAACTGAGTATAGGGTTATACTACCATTTGGCAGTAGAATCAAACCTATACCGTCAGATCCGTGTATTTTTTCACTGTTGCACAGTGTTATCAGTCAATTACAAACGGATTTTAAAGGGACTGGTTGCGTTTTGTTCCTCGCAAAATAAATCATTTATGTATATTAAATAATCGTGCGGTTATCTCACAAAGTAATTGCTAAAAACATTGCCGAAACTAGAAAATGTCGAAAAAGTTAAAAAAAAATGTGTTTGTAGGACAAATAAACATATATTCCTACATTTTTAAATAAACAACATATATATCATTCGAAAGGTCAAAGTTTCTTATTTCCAAATCTTTTTAGGGATAAAAATTCTGTTAATAATAAATAAATTTATAAGCGTTAAAGTTCGCAACAGCGAGAAAATCTGTTTTTAACCCCTAAATCCGGATTTGGGGGTGTCAGAGGAGTTTTAAAAACAGATTCTTATTTAACGGGACAAGACTGGAAAAATAATATCGCGTCCCATGCTTTTCATCTTCAGTTTATATTGTCGCACTGTGTTATACAGAAGCTTTTTGAAATGTTTATTGAAGTTTTTATATAATTTTCTCCAGAAGTTTTTTAAGAAATTTCTTTTTCTATAGAAGTTTCTATAGCGATATTCTATACAATTTTCTATAGATGTTTAATAGAAGTTTCCGTAAAATTTTCTATATACGTTTTTTTTAAGTTGTTATAGAAGTTTGTTTGAACATTTTTATAGAAGTTTCTAGAAGATTATAAGTTTTGTTAAATATTGGTTATGTAGAAGTTTCTTTAAAACTTTTTAAAGAAGTGTTTATTGATGTTTCTATGGACATTTATGTAGAAGTTTATTTTTAGCTTTTACGGACGATTTTTTTTAGAAGTTTATATTTTTCTGCTACAGAACTTTATGTAGCAATAGATATTACCATACAATTTTTTATAGACGTTTTTTAAATGTTTCTACAGAAGTTTTTATATAAGTTGATATAGAAAACTAGAGAAATTTTAAAACGTTTCTTTAGTTTATATATAATTTTATAAGTTTTGTTAGAAGTTTATTTTTTTCTAAAGGTTTCTATTTAGATATATTAGAAGTTCTTATAGAAGATTATATAACAATTTTCTTTTATATAGAATTATCTCTACCCTAAGAAAAAAAATCGCTTCTGTAGTATATTTTCTGGAAACATATTATATTTGGGAAAAATTACTTTTTTCCTATAGGTAGGAAAACAAATTCTGTAGCCGATTTAAATATTTCCCCTTTTTTTAAAGATAATTTGCACCAAAACTCCGAAAAAAATAACATTGATAAGAGAGATATTCAAACTTTTTTTCCGGTATGTAAATATAAAATATTTGCACCAAAGAATATTTTATTTAAATTTTGATCCCAAACATATTATCCCAGCAAAATTTCTCATTACCAAATAATCCGACGAATAAGTAAAGTTCGATAATAGTAAGTACTTATTATTTAGCCACTTTTCTCATTATTTTAACATGGGGATGTCATTGGAGGAAAGTACTTCCCAAAAGCATACAATAGAGTAGTATAATAAGTACTTATTTGTAGCATAGGCATACCACATAAATATGTGCTTATATATTCACGATTTTAAGTACTTGAATAAGGCATTACCAATAAGTCATAAAATAAGTAGTAGATATGAAGAAATGCCCATTTAAAGTGTTTTTTTTTTGGCATAATGTCGCGCATTTTTCTTGAAAAAAATAATTTCATCATGCTAGATTCGAATTTCTGAACCCCCCATGTGAACAATTCTTCAACGGTATAACATTATACGATATACGTAAATATGTATGGTATATTCATTCAAATCTGCACGTATTATTTGAAAACATGTTGAAAAATAAATAAATTTTGTACAATAATAATATATGTACAATATAGCCAAAATTGCATTATATCAAAAATTGCCAAAATGATTTTGATAACAAAAAATCACTTATTTCTGTTGTTATTGGTATGTCATTATTAATAAGCCGAAAGTAATGCAGCGAATAACGAGATGTGATTATTTGGTAATGCAGGGAATAATGACAGGTACTTACCAAGATTTTGCTGGGATGTTTCCTGTTTTTTTCTCCGTGTAGAATTCTCTGTATCTCATTTCATTTACTGAATATTCAATTGATCATTTAGTAGAATACAATTAAAATTTTTTACAGAATATTTTGTATTAATTCCAATGCTAATTTCTATTGAAATTGAATTATACACCAGAATCCGATAACTCCATCTCCCTTAAAGAATTAAGGTCTCGCGGAAAAAATATTAGACAATCGAACTGGAAAAACACCATGTTTGGCAATCCAAGAGTCCTTATACCAAGACAAGGACATCATGAATTTGCCAATGTATATACACAATCATACTACTCCCTACACACCCTACAATAATACATACCTACATCTAAACATATTTAGCTTTAAGATCCTTTGTAAATAATCATCTATGTACAGTCTCTGTTGTAAATACAAAACCATATCTTTACAGAGTTTAGCAGCCCTTCCCAAGGAGATAACCGTAAGTTTGCATGTCTCACCGAGTTAAATTAAATGTGTAAAGTCCTTTTCGATTCATTCAATCGTTCAATCCAATGACAACGCACTTAGTTACCTAGAAACTTGTATAGCACCTCCTAAACAAAGCAAAAAAGAACTAAATCTGCATGATCCATTATTTTAGAATTTGCATGTGTATTTGTCTACCTATGCCAATTTGTTCTGTCTGTGTATGTATTTATATTTGCATTTGTGTAAGTGTGAATCGATCGAAATAGATGGAATGATCGATATCGTGTTTTTGGTTAACACTTTCCTTTGGTTTAGGTCAAATTCATAATGGACCATGAGACGACGTTAGCCGAACTACTTGGCCTGAATCTGCACGAGTGCGAAGAAGAAGTCAAGAACATCGTAGACAAGGCCGTCAAGGAAATGTCTATGGAGAAAATCCTAAGGGACTTGAACACGACATGGTCTGCGATGGAATTTGATCATGAACTCCACCCACGCACCGGATGTAACCTCCTAAGAGCCTCGGAAGAACTCATAGAGACTCTCGAAGATAATCAAGTTTGTCTCCAAAATCTCATAACATCCAAGTACATCGCTCATTTCCTCGAAGAGGTCTCAGCCTGGCAGAATAAGCTGATGATCGCCGATCAGGTAATAACGGTTTGGTTCGAGGTGCAACGCACTTGGACACATCTCGAGAGTATCTTCATGAGTTCGGAAGATATTCGCAAACAGCTCCCAGTCGACTCGGATCGCTTCGATCGCATCGATACCGAATTCCGCATACTCATGGGTGAGATGGCAAACTCCTCGAATGTCGTCACATCCACTAACCGACCCGGGTTGATTGAACGCTTGGAAAATCTTCAAAAGGAGCTTACACTCTGTGAGAAGGCGCTGGCAGAGTATTTGGAAACAAAACGTTTGGCTTTTCCTCGTTTCTACTTTGTGTCGTCGGCCGACCTCTTGGACATACTCAGTAACGGCATCCAGCCGGACATGGTGACCAAACATCTGACGAAACTCTTCGACTCCATCGCCCGATTGAAATTCAATCGGGACGAACAAAATGAGGTGGCCACCGCCTCGGGCATGTATGCCAAGGATGGCGAGTACGTGGAATTTCACGAAGTTACCAGCATGCGGGGGCCCGTAGAAGTATGGCTTAATCGCATACAGGCAGCCATGAGAGTCTCCCTGCGTCACTACATCGGAGACGGCGTGGTTGCCTATGAGGAAAAGCAACGTGAGCAATGGTTATTCGACTATCCTGCCCAAGTATCGCTCTGTGGCTCACAGATCTGGTGGTCCACAGAGGTGAATATTGCATTCAGCCGCCTAGAAGAGGGTTACGATAATGCCATCAAGGATTATTACAAGAAACAGATCTCCCAGCTGAGTTTGCTCATCTCTCTGCTACTCGGCGAACTCACCAAGGGAGATCGCCAGAAGATTATGACTATCTGTACGATCGACGTTCACTCGCGAGATGTGGTCGCGAAAATGATTCAGGCCAAATTGGATTCGGGTTCCGCATTCATGTGGCAATCGCAACTGCGCCATCGTTACGACGATGGCGAAAAGGATTGTTTTGCCAATATCTGCGATGCCGAGTTTAGATATAATCACGAGTATCTAGGTAACACGCCGCGTCTGGTTATTACTCCCCTAACAGATCGTTGCTACATCACGTTGACGCAGAGTCTGCATTTGGTAATGGGCGGAGGTCCCGCCGGACCTGCGGGTACGGGTAAGACGGAGACTACCAAAGATTTGGGTCGTGCCATTGGCATTATGGTATACGTGTTCAATTGCTCCGAACAAATGGATTATCAATCGTGTGGCAACATTTACAAGGGCTTGGCACAGACCGGAGCCTGGGGATGTTTCGATGAATTCAACCGCATCACGGTGGAAGTCTTGTCGGTGGTGGCAGTGCAGGTGAAGTGCGTGCAGGATGCTATCCGCGATAAGAAGGATAAGTTTAATTTTATGGGTGAAATGATCACGTGTGTTCCGTCGGTGGGTATTTTCATTACTATGAATCCGGGTTATGCAGGACGTACCGAATTGCCGGAGAATTTGAAGGCGCTCTTCCGACCCTGTGCTATGGTGGTGCCGGATTTTGAGTTGATCTGCGAAATTATGTTGGTTGCTGAAGGTTTTCAAGATGCCCGTGTCTTGGCTAGGAAGTTTATCACTTTGTATACCTTGTGCAAGGAGTTGCTGTCCAAGCAGGATCATTATGATTGGGGTTTGAGAGCTATCAAATCTGTGTTGGTGGTAGCAGGTTCTTTGAAGGTAAACATGAGTTGAGTAGGTTTGCGTCGACACTGTTCTTAAAATCTTTGATTCTCAATTGCAGCGTGGTGATCCCGGACGTCCTGAGGAGGAAGTTCTCATGAGAGCTTTGCGTGATTTTAATATACCTAAAATCGTTACTGACGATATGCCCGTTTTTATGGGTCTCATCAGTGATCTGTTTCCAGCTTTAGATGTTCCCCGAAAACGTGATCAAGATTTTGAACGTACCGTCAAACAGGCAGCCTCCGACCTTTTGCTGCAAACCGAGGACACTTTTATTCTGAAAGTTGTTCAATTGGAGGAACTGCTCGAAGTGAGACATTCCGTTTTTATTGTTGGTAATGCCGGCACGGGGAAAACGCAAGTATGGAAAACCCTATTGCGCACCTACCAGAATATCAAACGGAAACCGATCTTCAACGATTTGAATCCGAAGGCCGTGACCAACGATGAACTTTTCGGCATTATCAATCCGGCAACGAGGGAATGGAAGGATGGTCTGTTCTCGGTGATTATGAGAGATCAAGCAAACATAACGGGCGATCAACCCAGGTGGATTGTGCTCGATGGTGATATAGATCCCATGTGGATTGAGAGTTTGAATACCGTAATGGATGACAACAAAGTCTTGACTTTGGCCAGCAATGAGCGCATTGCGTTGACGCCTTCGATGCGTTTGCTCTTTGAGATTTCGAACCTGAGAACAGCCACCCCAGCCACCGTATCGAGAGCGGGTATTTTATATATAAATCCTCAAGATTTAGGCTGGAATCCGTAAGTATTTTCCCTCGCAAAGGAGTTGTTCTCTACTGAGACTTTGTTTGTATTGCAGATATGTGACCAGCTGGGTGGAAACCCGTAAAATACCCTCGGAAAAGTCAAATTTGGTTATGCTATTCGACAAGTATATACCGGCCTCGTTGGAGACCATACGTGTACGCTTCAAGAAGATAACACCCATTGCGGAGATGGCTCATATACAGATGCTGTGCCATCTGTTGGAATGCTTTTTGACCCCGGCAAACACACCAGCCGACTGTTCCAAAGAGTGGCACGAACTGTACTTTGTTTTTGCCTGCATTTGGGCGTTCGGCTCGGCTATGTTTCAGGATCAAACCATTGACTATCGTGTGGAGTTTAGTAAATGGTGGGTTAATGAATTTAAGACGGTGAAATTTCCTGCAGGTGAGTTTGTCGCAGAACTGAACTTAGCCATTAGATCATAATTTTTTTCTGAAATCCCATTAGGAGGCACTGTTTTCGATTATTACCTGGACAGTGAAACCAAACAATTTCTACCGTGGATTGAGAAAATACCCAAATTTGAATTGGATGGTGATTTGCCTTTGCAGGCAATTCTGGTTCATACCTCCGAATCCATACGTATACGATACTTTTTGGATTTACTCATGGACAAGAAGCACCCGGTCATGTTGGTGGGTACGGCGGGTTGTGGCAAATCGGTGCTGATCAATGAGAAGTTGATCTCGTTGTCCGAGAATTATGCTGTTGCCACGATACCCTTTAATTTTTACACCACTTCTGAGATGTTACAAAAAATTCTGGAGAAACCGTTGGAGAAGAAGGCAGGTCGTAATTATGGCCCTCCTGGCAATAAAACTTTGATTTATTTCATTGATGACATGAATATGCCGGAGGTGGATTGTTATGGCACCGTACAGCCACACACGTTAATGCGTCAACACTTGGACTATGGCCATTGGTATGATCGCAATAAGCTGACTCTGAAGGATATCCACAACTGTCAGTATGTGGCGGCAATGAATCCTACAGCCGGTAGTTTTACCATAAATCCACGCTTACAGCGACATTTCTGCGTGCTGGCTGTTAGTTTCCCGGGAACCGAGTCCATTACTATGATGTATTCGTCGATTTTGTCGCAGCATTTTGCCAATGCGGAGCAAAAGTTCAATCCAGTTGTAATGAGAATGACTCCCAATATTGTGGCGGCCACCTTGGCTTTGCATAACAAAGCTTCGCAGATCTTTTTGCCAACAGCCATCAAATCGCATTACATCTTTAATCTGCGTGACATCAGTAATGTTTTTCAGGTGAGTATTCTCTTAGATTCTTAAAGACTTGATCTCTCTGTCCGACCCTGCGTTATTGAATTGTTATAACTAAGGTACTGGAACAATTTTGCGTTTCCAGAAAACTAGAGCATGAAAAGTTCACCATTTGTTGTCAGACCTGGTGGATGGCACATTCACAAAGCACATAGTGGAGCTATCGTGAGATGAGATAATAATTGTATACCTATGTAGGTCGGTGGAAAGAAACTAAGGTTGTTTTCATCCCATAAACGGGAAAGACGTTCCATTCAGAGCTAAGTATTTCCGGATGATTAGTCTATCGTTAATTCTTCTTAAAACCCTGGAGAGATAGCTTCCTTAGCCTAACATTGATCACAAGCTGCAGTCCAGTCAACATCCCTACAGCAAATCCACCGAAAAAATCCATATGTATCTGTTAAGGATTATACAATGGTAACTTTCTTATAGTATAGAGGGGGCCTTTGGCAACCCTGGGATTTAGAGTCAACTGACATTCATAGATTTGTCAGCAGAGGTATGACCCAATGGGGTGTTCTATATCCTTCGCGAAGGTATTTTTCCATGAAACATTGTCTGCTTTCTCTGGAGAAGATGAGTGTTAAGATTATTGCCTATGCAGATGACTTGGTAATAGCTGTTAGAGTACTCGAAGAGACATCCTACAGCAGACCCTTCGTACAATCGCAAGATGGGCTTTCGATAATGGTATCGATGTGAACCCGACCAATACAGAACTCGTTCTTTTCAGCTGCTCCCGTCTCCTTGGGCGATTAAAATTCTCTTCTCAAAAAGCGCAAAGGGTATTTTATTATAGGGCAACAGAAAAAAATGCATACAAAATTCATTCAAATTCCATTGGGCTTACTTTGACTGATAAACAATTAATTTTAAAAATTTCCCATTTCAGGGCCTACTTTTCAGCTCTGCAGATTGTCTGCCAATCCCCACCGATCTCATACGTCTGTGGCAACACGAAACACAACGTGTCTATGCCGATAAGCTAACCGACGAGAAAGATATCGATAGCTTTACAAAAATGCAGCACGACATTGTGAAGAAATCCTTTGAAGAAATTGACGAATCGGTTATATTTGACAAACCGAATATCTATTGTCATTTCGCTGGAGGAATTGGTGAACCCAAGTATATGCCCATTGGGGCGTGGACTGAGCTTCACAAACTCCTCCAGGAGGCAATGTCTTCATATAATGATCTTGTGGCTGCCATGAATTTGGTACTCTTCGAGGATGCCATGATGCATGTGTGCCGAATAAATAGGATTTTGGAATCACCACGTGGCAGTGCTTTGCTCGTGGGTGTGGGTGGCAGTGGCAAACAGTCGCTGTCGCGACTGGCCGCCTTCATATCCAGTTTAGAAGTGGTGCAAATTCAGCTAAAGAAGGGTTATGGTATAAGTGATCTGAAGGTAAGTGAGGGAGAACCTACATCTGAGTCGGCAATAATCATTTTATCTTTGTTCTGTCTTGCAGAACGAATTTTCCGGTTTATATTTGAAATCGGGCTTAAAAAATGTTGGCATTATGTTCCTCATGACTGATGCCCAGATACCCAGCGAGGACTTCCTGGTTCTTATCAACGACATGTTGTCCACGGGCGAAATCCCCGACCTTTTCCCCGATGATGAGATCGAAAACATTATTGCCGGTGTACGCAATGAGGTGAAGGGTGCCGGTTTAGTCGATACCCGTGAGAACTGTTGGAAATTCTTTATAGATCGTGTGCGCAAGCAGCTGAAAATAGTTCTGTGTTTCTCACCGGTTGGTTCGACTCTGCGTGTTCGTTCGAGAAAATTCCCAGCCATCATTAATGCCACCTCCATTAATTGGTTCCATGAATGGCCTCAAGAGGCTCTCATATCGGTGGCCATGAACTTTTTATCCATGAATGAAGTATTGCCCGATCATCATCGAGATTCGGTGGCAAAATTCATGGCTTATGTTCATACCTCGGTGAATGCCACTTCCAAGGTTTATTTGCAGAATGAACGGCGCTACAATTATACCACACCGAAAAGTTATTTGGAACAGATCAGTTTGTACTTGAAACTCCTGAATGGCAAGCATGAAGATTTGCAGAGTAAAATTGTACGTTTGGAAAATGGTTTGGAGAAACTGAGGTCGACGGCAGTGCAAGTGGCCGATTTGAAGGTTAAATTGGCCGTACAAGAAGTGGAATTGAAGGAGAAAAATGAGGCTGCCGATGCTCTCATTGAAATTGTGGGTATTGAAACCGAAAAGGTACAAACCGAAAAGGCCTTGGCCGATGAGGAAGAAATGAAGGTGGCCATAATAGCCGATGAGGTATCGAAAAAGCAAAAGGATTGCGAAGAGGATTTGTTAAAAGCAGAACCGGCTTTGGTGGCAGCACAGGAAGCTTTAAACACGCTGAATAAGGCGAATTTGACGGAATTGAAATCATTTGGCTCCCCTCCCGGTGTCGTTACCAATGTAACGGCTGCTGTCATGGTACTGTTAGCGCCAGGAGGGAAGCTTCCGAAGGATCGGTCGTGGAAAGCAGCCAAAATTGCAATGGCTAAGGTGGATGGTTTCCTCGACGCGTTGATTACCTATGACAAGGAAAATATTCATCCGGAAATTATAAAAGCTATTCAACCCTATTTGAAAGATCCTGAATTTGAACCGGAATTTGTGCGTTCCAAATCGGGAGCCGCTGCTGGTCTCTGTGCATGGGTTATAAATATCATACGATTCTATGAGGTCTATTGTGACGTGGAGCCCAAGAGAAAAGCCTTGGCGGCGGCAAATGCTGAATTGGCGGCAGCTCAAGAGAAACTGGCCGGAATTAAGAGGAAAGTTGCGGTAAGTTATTGATATCTATAAACTGAGGAGTTAAAGTAGGGTAATATATTTTATATTAAATTAGCTAAAATTTTATTTTGTTATCGATTCATTTCGAAATTAAATTGTAATCTTTAAATAGGATTTTGACTAATTCAAACAAGAAAATGAACAATTTTGATTCAAAGCTCCTATTAAAATTGTCATGATCCAAAACGGTGTATTCATTTTAAACTTCTTCAATTTACCCAGAACTTGGAGGAACAATTGGCTAAGCTAACAGCTGATTTCGAAAAGGCCACAGCTGATAAGCTGCGTTGCCAAAAGGAGGCCGATGCTACACAAGCGACCATTGCATTGGCCAATCGTTTGGTGGGTGGCTTGGCTAGCGAGAATGTTCGATGGGCTGAAGCTGTCAATAAGTATGTATAGCCTTCATTATTTAAAGAAAACCAGAGAGTTGATAATCTTATGCTTTATTACATTTCTTTTAAAGTTTTGTTAAACAAGGCATAACTTTACCGGGAGATATTTTGCTGATTACCGCTTTCATATCTTATGTGGGCTGTTTTACGAAACAATTTCGCATAGATCTAATGCAGAAAATGTGGGCACCATTCTTGAAGAATTTGGATCCACCCATACCAACAACTGAGAATTTGGACCCATTGTCTCTGCTAACCGATGATACCACTGTGGCTATATGGACTAATGAGGGGTTGCCTTCAGATCGTATGAGTATAGAAAATGCCACCATTTTATCCAACTCAGAGAGATGGCCCTTAATGATAGATCCGCAGGTAATACATTGCAGATATGGACATACCTCCAAAACAAGATTAATTGTTTTAATTTTATCCAAAGTTACAAGGCGTCAAATGGATTAAAGAGAAATACGGGGAGGCTTTGTGTGTGATTCGTATGGGACAACGCAGTTATCTGGACACAATAGAGACGGCCATCGTAAAGGGTCATACAGTGCTCATAGAAAATATTGATGAACATTTGGATCCCGTATTGGATTCTTTGTTGGGTCGTAACTTAATCAAAAAGGGGAAGTAAGTATTTCATAGAAACAATTTTGTGGTTATGAGGTTTCATAATTGTTTTCTCTATTATTCTTTTTTTTAGAGCCATTAAAATCGGTGACAAAGAAGTCGAATACAACTCCAACTTCCGCTTAATCTTGCACACTAAACTAGCAAATCCTCACTATAAACCCGAAATGCAGGCACAAACCACTTTAATTAATTTCACAGTTACACGCGATGGTCTGGAAGATCAGCTGTTGGCCGAAGTTGTAAAAGCCGAAAGGCCCGACTTGGAAGATCTGAAAGCTGAATTGACGAAACAACAAAATGATTTCAAGATTATGTTGAAAAAATTGGAAGATGATTTGCTGTCGAGGCTCTCGTCGGCGGGTGAGAACATTTTGGGTGATACAGCTCTGGTGGAGAATTTGGAAACTACTAAGAGTACTGCTTCGGAAATTGAACTAAAGGTAAGTTTGTAATAAAGTTAAATACTTTAAAAATTTTCAGTTAATGCATTGGGAGAACTGTTTTCTTTCCCAATTAATGGTTGTTGAAGAATTGACAACTACAGACTCTGAGTACTGTTGTATATTAAGCATTAGACGATTAACCGGTTTATACCTCCCGGCGATCATTCAGTTTCGGTCAGATAATAATTGGTTGAGAAAGCAGCAGAAAGAACGGAGATTCCTTAGGGATGGGAACTTCAGCTACTGCATTCATTGGAGATTATTCTATCTGCAACTGATTCAGTTTCCCCAAGTTCATATATTCGTTTATTTCATTTAGAATTACCAACTGCAGACTCCGAGTACTGTTGTGGGGGTTTACTTTTCCATTGGGAGTTTAATTGATGTAGCCCCTGGCGATCATTCAGTTTCGTGTAAAGAATGGGAAAATATAGGTTCCGTTTCGAGGCATAGAATATGCTTCCGATTTTATGAAGGACCCAGTGCAGAATAGACAAGTACAGGTTCAGTTTTCCGGTTCAAGTTAAGTTAAGCGAGAAAAATGCAGGCTCCGATGTCTAGGGTAGAGAATAGGTTCCGCTTCGAGGCGTAGAATATGCTTCCGGTTATAAAAAAGATTCGGTGCATAATAGGCCACAGGATAGATTCAGCTTGCCGGTGTATGTTAATTATAATACAGGCTATGATGCCTGTTGCTGTTGTTATAATTGTAGTTTTCCGAATTTATAATCTTCCCGATGAAGAATAGGCAAAAATAGTGTCGGCTGTGTAACTATGTATAGTCATAGAATGGTGTTGTAGATGTAGCATTGGGTGTTTGTATAATTGGTTGATTGGGTAGCCCCCAGAGATCATTCAGTTTTGCGTGGAAAGTGAAAAAAGATACGTTCCGATTCTGGGTATAGAATATGCTTCCGGTTTAAAAATGAACCCGATGCAGAATACGCAACGGTAGGTTCACCTTCCCGGTGTAAGTTAAGTTATTCGATGTAGAATACAGGTTCCGACGCCTGTTGCTATTGCGAATTTATACAGTTTGAGATGAAGAATAGACAAAAATAGTAGATGCAGTGTTGGGTGTTTGTATAATTGGATTAGCAAAATCGAAATTAGGATTACTGAGATTAGAACATGGTGTCATTGGTTAGGCATTCAGTTATAGGTTCAACTGGTCGTCTACTATGGAGTATATAGCACAACTGGTCATCTACTAAGGATTATATAACCCAAAATTATCTCTACTAAGGATAATATAATCCTTACTAAGGCGTAGATAACCAAACTAGTCGTTTACTAGGAAGTAGATAATTTGTCGGCAACTACGGAATAGTTATTGTAATTTACTAAGGTCTAGATAATCCCTGGGCTTCTACTAAGAAGTAGATAGACGAACTGAGATTTTAACAAGTACAATTACCGAACTGGTCATCTACTAGAGAGCTGGTCATCTGGTCCAGCTCGACATCTACTGGAGTATTTAAACCTAATTAACATATAAGTGATAGGCCCAATTTAACCAGTACTGTAAATAGTAGTTTCGCGTAAATTGTCACTTAATTTTCTATATGGAATTTCAGTTACGCGAATTTATATGGTTTCAGATGAAGAATGGACAAAAATAACTCTAGTTTTCCATGTATAATCGGCTTTTGGTGCTTTTGCAATTGTGGGTAGGGATATATAACCTCCAGTATAGCATCCGATTTTCGGTAGATATGCAATTTCGAAAATAGGATTATTGGGATTAGGATCTACATATTGCCACAGGTTCGGCATTCAGTTTTAGGCTCTGAAGATGCAGGGTTGGTCATTTAATAGTCAAGATCCATATCCGCAAATGTTGAATTACCTACCACAGGATCTGTTGCTGCGTCAATTTATCTTGACTGTTCTGTGTTCGATTCAACATTGGTCATTTAATTGCTTCCCTCCTCTGGTGTACTTTCAATGTCGTGTGTAACATAGACCTCCTGTGCAGATTAGACACAAGTAGGTTCAATGTTTAGTTGTAGATTCGGTTATCCAACAAAGAATTGAACAGTGCAGGTATATACGGCATGTGCAGCCTTCCGTTGTATATTTAAATTCTGATGGAGAATGGACAAAATAAGCTCAGCTTAGTTTTGTCCATTCTTGAAAAGGTTTATAGTGATTATAAACTGGAATGATAAAAATGGCACGCGAATCTCACTCAATCGTAGCTATTTGTATGATTGACTTGCAATATATACATGTGTGGATTCCGTACAACAGTATCAAGTTGCATTCAGGTGTAGGACTGGCTAAGAGAAATTGGATACTTCAGTTGGAGATTCCGTTATACTGTTGTCTCATTTAGTTAAATCAAAATTAAGAGAAACTAAGGTTGTCTTCATTCGCAAAGCGGGAAAGCCGTCCATTATCGGATTTTCGGATTTCCGGCCGATTAGTCTATCGAAATTTTTCTGTAAATACTTGGAGAGATTAATCGATAGTTATCTTAGGACAAAATTGATCATAGTCTACTATCCAAACAACAGCAAGTCAATACCAAAGGCAACTCCACCGAAACCGACCTGCATAATCTAATCAGCATTACTGAAGGCCACTTCTTCGTTAAGGAATACACAATTGCAGCATTCTTAGACATAGATGGGATTTTTAATAATATAAATACAGCGGCAATTGTTACGGCTCTGGCAACCCAGGAGTTTAATATCAACATACGAAGGTTCATTCAATATTCGAAGGTTGCAAGCCACACATTTTAGCTAGATTAGCTTTCTCTATAGAAGATAGATGTTGTTGCCTATGCAGATGACGTGGCAATATCTGTTAGAGTGTGGTTTCTGTGTGCTCCTGGATACATCCTACAAAAGGCCCTACATACCAAATGTGACCTTCTACATTTTTTTGGTAGAAGGGCTGGGGAAACTTCTGTCAACGGCGACGCAATTGGGAGAAGTTAAGGTTAAAATAGTCTTCCAGTAATTACAATTTAGGAAATAAGCATGAGTCTGCAAATACAGTCATCGAGACCGAAAACCTGTGAGCAGAAAAGGTCTTGGTAAAAGGATTTGAAGCAAAGGGGATTTGCAGATTCGATAAATGATTAGAGTTGCATTTTTAGTAGAGTTAAAATTTTTTTTAACGTTATTAACAATAAATTACGAGGTTGCTATATATATTTATGACCTAGGAAACACTAAGTGTTGCCTGGCACCATCTGACATTTCCATTGGAAAGTTTGACATTTTTTAGCATAAACGTACTAGATCGTTTTGACGTACGACCTCATTCATCATTTGTGTTGTTTACAGTGAATTGAAAAAATCAATTTGGCAAAAAAATGGCATTAACTGAACATTTTCGTGCGATAATTTTTCACAACTTTCGACGTGGATTATCACGACAAGAGTGCATCGATGAACTTAAATCTTTGTATGGCGATGAAGCACCATCCTATAGCACTGTGAAAAACTGGTTTAATGAATTCATTCGTGGCCGACGCTCGCTCAAAGACGAAGGTCGTCCAAAAACGGCCGTTGTGCCAGAGAACATTGATGCCGTGCGTGAACTGATAATGCAAGATCGTCATGTGACATACCGTGAGATAGAGGCATCCTTGGGCATTTCTTCCACTAGCATACATTGGATATTGCATGAACACCTGGCCGTAAAAAAGGTTTGTTCTCGTTTGATCCCACACAATTTGACAATCGCTCAAAAAAGGCTCGTGTCGATTGGTGCAAAGAAATTTTGTAAAAATACGACGGCTGTGCTTCAAAAGACGTTTATAAGATCGTCACAGGTGACGAATCTTGGATCTATGCGTATGAGCCCGAAACAAAACAGCAATCGACCGTGTGGGTCTTCGAAGACGAGCAAAATCCAACGAAAGTTGTTCGTGGAAGAAGCACTTCGAAGCAAATGGTCGCCTGTTTCTTCGGCAAAACTGGTCATGTGGCGACTGTTCCGCTTAAGCAATTCTGAGTGGTACACCACAATTTGTTTGCCTGAAGACTTCGGAGAACTTCGAAAAACGAGCAAGAGAAGACGAAACATTGTGCACCATGACAATGCGAGCTCTCACACATAGGCTCAAACCAGCGCCTGTTTGGTCAACGTTTTTCGACGCCTGAATCAGCAGTTGAAGCGTTCAAGAACCATGTTTTGGAGGTGAATTTTCAACACACTGTAACCAAAACAATTCGCGCTCAAATGACAAAACGGTCTGAGTGAAGTTGAAAATCAGTTCAATAAACCTTTCACAACTTTTTATAAATAAGGGTGTTAAATGTGCGAGTCTTTTGTTTTCCGCGGTTTCATCAGATAACCATGTTTAGATACGCCATGATTTTGTGAGGATTCTATTAGGAACACAACGAGAATTACTACTTCTAGTGCAGTTTAATGTGCCAACTAAACAAATTAATCATGCACTAATTTTATTTACAGGTTGCTGAGGCCAAAATCACATCGAAAGAAATCGATAAAGCTCGAGAATACTATCGACCAGCAGCAGCTAGAGCTAGTTTGCTATATTTTATCCTCAACGAACTTAATACCATCAATCCTATTTATCAATTTTCGTTGAAGGTAAAATTCTAAATCATGTTTCCTCCAACGACTTCGGGTTACTAATATTTCAATTTCCTACATAGGCTTTTAGCGTGGTCTTCCAAAAGGCCATTGCCAAGGCTGAACCGGGCGACACATTAGATATACGTGTTCGCAATCTTATCGATTGTATAACTTATTCGGTTTTCCAGTATACCTCAAGAGGTCTCTTCGAATGTGACAAATTGATATTTGCCTCACAAATGACCTTCCAGGTTTGTAGTAAATGTTCCCAAGAAGTTTATTTGGGAAAACTGATTAATATATTCCTAGATCCTTTTGATGAACGAAGAAATCACTTCTGCGGAACTAGACTTTTTACTCCGTTTCCCGATTAAACCTCATGTCACCAGTCCGGTGGATTTTCTCTCCAATCAATCGTGGGGCGGAATATGCAGTCTATCGTCCAAAGATGAGTTTCGTAATTTGGATCGGGACATAGAAACTTCTTCGAAGAGATGGAAGAAACTGGTCGAGTCTGAGTTGCCGGAAAAGGAGAAATTCCCCCAGGAATGGAAGAATAAAACCGCTTTGCAAAGATTATGCATGATAAGAGCCCTGCGGCCGGATCGTATGACCTATGCCTTGGCGTAAGCATTGATCTTAGGGCATCAATCTTTACATTTGTTTTAATTTTATTTTTTTTTATTATTTTTAGAGACTTTATCGAAGAAAAACTCGGCAGCAAATATGTGGAAAGTCGAGCCATGGAATTTGCCAAATCCTTTGAGGAGGCCTCACCTTCCACTCCCATCTTCTTTATATTGTCACCCGGTGTTAATCCTTTGAAAGATGTTGAGGCCTTGGGTAAACAGCTCGGTTTCAGCATGGATTTGGGAAATTTCCATAATGTATCCTTGGGTCAGGGCCAAGAATCTATAGCGGAAGCAGCCATGGATACAGCGGCCAAAAATGGTCACTGGGTGGTATTGCAGAATATTCACTTGGTGCGCAAATGGCTGCCCTCGCTCGAAAAGAAGTTGGAATATTATGCTGAAGGTTCGCACGAGGACTATCGCATGTTCTTAAGTGCCGAACCGGCATCCACACCTTCAGCTCATATAATACCTCAAGTGAGTCTAATTCAAATTAGGTTTAAGCTTTGTTAAAGTTAACATTGGTTTCGATCTCTATTACTCTCTATCTCTTGTAGGGTATTCTGGAATCATCCATCAAAATCACCAATGAACCTCCCACAGGTATGTTGGCCAATCTCCATAAAGCTTTGGACAATTTCACCCAAGAGACCCTGGAAATGTCTGGCAAGGAAGCGGAATTCAAGGCTATACTTTTCTCACTCTGCTACTTCCATGCTGTGGTAGCGGAACGTCGTAAGTTCGGGCCTCAGGGTTGGAATAAGATCTATCCCTTCAATGTCGGAGACTTGAATATTAGCGTATCGGTTCTGTATAATTATTTGGAGGCTAATGCTAAGGTACCATGGGAGGATCTGCGCTACTTGTTCGGCGAAATTATGTATGGCGGACACATAACCGATGATTGGGATCGCAAGTTGTGTATAATGTACTTGGAAGAGTATATGCAGCCGGATTTAGTGGATGGTGAACTATTTTTGGCTCCCGGCTTCCCAGCACCGCCTAATACCGACTATATGGGCTATCACAATTACATTGAAGAAAATATGCCCGCAGAGTCACCCTATCTATATGGTCTACATCCCAATGCGGAAATTGGTTTCCTAACCACAAGAGCTGAAAATATATTCCGTACCGTATTTGAAATGCAGCCTCGTGATGCTGGAGCCGGTGGTGGGGCCACAGTAACGCGCGAGGATAAAGTCAAACAAATTGTTGATGAAATTATTGAGAAATTACCGGAGGAGTTTAATATGGTTGAGATTATGAACAAAGTGGAGGAGAGGACGCCGTATGTCATTGTGGCTTTCCAAGAATGCGAACGTATGAATTACTTAACCAGTGAAATGAAGAGAAGTCTACGGGAATTGGATTTGGGCCTAAAGGGAGAATTGACGACAACATCAGATATGGAAGTACTGGAGAATGCCTTGTTTTTGGATCAAGTGCCGCCGGTGTGGACAGCTCGAGCCTACCCTTCGCTGCTGGGTTTGAATAATTGGTTTATCGATTTATGTCTACGTTTGCGAGAATTGGAAACCTGGTCAACGGACTTTGTGGTAAGTCAGCAGGGATGGGAGTAAATGGAAATTTATACTTAGGGTGTACCAAAGGTATGTTCGGTGATGATTAACTTTTCTCCTACATTTGTGAGACATTTACCCACACAAGATTGTTGGTAAATAGTTAAGGCTAGTCACTTCAGCTATGCATTTAAAGCAGAACTTTTTGAAATACTCTTTTCAAGACTGAGAATAAAATTTAGAAGACCCTTGGATTTGTTTCCATGAAATTTTCATTTATAATATAATTTTATGGTAATAATGTTTGACTGTGATTAGGATAAAGCAGAAGCGATAGACTCATAATTTATTGTATTGATAAGAATTGAATTATTTTTTGAGTCGATTAAGCCATGTCCGCTCAAGTCGAAAATATTCGGACCATGTTTTGATGTAGCCCCCATAAAAAGGTCCCCTCCGATGTCACTCTTGACACTTTAGAGAATGCATTGTTTAGTTATTCTGGCTGGACATCACACATAATCGTCTCTACTGAAAATAGGTCACATCGGTTATTGTCTTGATATATCCACGATTCTGATTGTAATTATTGACGCTCTAGGGCAGGCATATTAAACCTCAGCCTATATAAAGATCCCCCGTAAAAATGGACACCTCAGCCTATATAAAGATCCTCCGACTTATTGACGCCATCATAAGAAGGACTCAGACGAATTTGACTTCTTGCCGATGTAGATGCTATGTTTTGTAACCGATGTGCCGATATTTTGAAATGTTTACCCTATTTAATCTGCAACAATTCTTAGTAATAATGGTTTGATATAGCCACCACAAATTTATCCGGGTAATGGTGGAGGATATTATATAGTCACCCCCGGCCCACTTTAAGGCTGGGTTAAGCAAACGTAACCGTAATGCCCCCGTAGCGTAATGAATCAGCTGATTCAATCAAACATATGAAAATCAGTGTAAACAATTAGCCAACGAAAACGAAACGTAAACGGACGGCTGAATCTGCTGAAATTTGATTTGGACGGTACGTTTACGTGCATTTGCAAACAAAATCAGTAAATAGAAAAAATTATGAGAAAATTTTGAAAAGTAATGATGAATAAGTAATAAAATGATAAATTAGTAGCAAATATATATAAAACAAAATGAATTTGTTGCTATTTTTGTTGTGAATGTCTGAGTCATATGGCACGTTTTTGAAAATTTGGGTAATTGCTCCAGCGGGCAACGTTACGGCGGCGCTAAAGATAAATTACGGTTAAGTTTGCCTAACCCGGCCTTTAGACTTTCCTTGTTGGGTTTCTTATAAAATTTTTATCGCTATTTTTTGGCGGTAAAACGACGAACTTTTTTAATATTAACCTATTATTTAATTTTTGTCTAAAAACTTTATTAACACATTAAAATACGAACTCGTTTCACTTAAATTTTGAAAAAAAATTCTCCAATTTTACGAAATATTTAATTTCTTTTGCATGGATGAACTGATTTTTACAAAATTTGCGTCGTTTGAAAGGGAATATAAAGGGCATATTTTTGTGGAAGTAATTTTTTAAAAAAATTATATCGTTTTTCGAAATTTTTAATTTAATTTAAAAAAGTTATCCCCCTCCAAATTTACAAAGAACATGACCCAGTTTCTCACAAATCCAAAACAGTAATTTGATTTTTGGGGACTCAATATTTGTAAACGTTATGGGCAAAATCCTAAGGAAGATCTGGTAATTTTTTAAATTTTTGATCTGTTTCTGCAAAACACTGCATGTAAAATTTCATACAAAGGGATTTAAAATTCATATTTGCAGAAACAGAAGAAAAATGTTAAAAATTGACAGATCTACCAAAGTATTTTGTGCATATCTTTTAGAAATATTGAGTCACCAAAAATTCAATTATTGTTTTAGATTTTTGAGAGTATTTTTATCCTCTCACCTAAGAGAGGAGGGTATATATCATTTGCTACGAGCCAAAAGTGTAACACATCGAAGGAGTGACCTAAGACCCTAAGTATGTTCGGCGGATATCCGTTTTGGGTCATTTTAAGTCGAATGAGAAATGTCCATCCGTCCGTCTGTCTGTCTGTCGGTCGGTCTGCTGGCTGGTACTCTCGAAAGGAGTAACCGATTGACTTCTACTTTGGTATGTGATAATATTTTCTTCTATCTCCGGCTAAGTTCGAAGATGGACCATATTGGTCCACTCCTTCTAGTACCTTCCCCACAAAGGGTTAACATTTAGTGAAATATTGATTATTTAATAACTTCTATATTACTTATTTGAAACCTCTGAAATTCTACACATAGTATTAGTTTATTAGTCACTATTACCTCGAGAAAAATGGGCGAAGTTGCCCCGCCCCTTTTGGTACCTCCAACACAAATGGACAATTTTGATCCAAAAGTTAATAGCTTATAACTTTATTACCAGCGCATATAAATACTTGAAATGGACCTTTGTGTACCAAAAGTTAACAGTTTTTAACTTGAATGCCAGTACATACTTTAAAGTAATCAAATTCAATTTAAATTGATAATAATTTAATTAAAACAAAAAAGTAAATACTCGTAAATTTACCAATATTTTTTGGAACTCAAGGTGGGGGGTTCATAAGTCGGTTTACACGACTGAACTTTCTTACTTGTTTTAAATAAAGTTTTATAAAAAATTAATGTTTTTAGTTTTATTCGACATTTTTCATTATTAGTTTATTTACAAAAACTTTTTAATTTTTCAAAAGACAGACATCGAACTTGAAATAATTTACGAAAAAAAGTTTTTTTTTTTAAATTCGAAAAAATATATACGAAAAAATTCAACTAAACCTTTTCCTTAATTTTTACAAAAAAATTGTTTTCATATACTGAAAACAACAACAACGATCTTGAGCCTAATTAAGTGCAAAACCAAAATATGTACTATGGTAGCAGATCGAATAAACCAAAGAAAAAAATTTTTTAGAAAGAAAAATCGATAAAAATATATGGGGAATTCCAAGGCAAATAGACGAAATCAAAAAAATTTCCGTTCTGTTTCTTTTCCATTTTTATATATTTTTTAGTACCCTGAAGAAATGATTTGTGGAATTTTTTGAGAATATTTCAATAACTCGTTTAGAAGTTATCGGTATTTAAAAAATCGTTAAGATAGCACTCTGTGTATCGGGCTTTGGGTTATAACTTCTTAAGTTATGGTACGATATGAAAAATATTTTTTAAATACTGGTATTTTTCGGTACTATTCAGAAAAAATATAAAAATATATTAAACAATTTTTTCTGTGCGATTTTAATTTTTATTTTTTTAAATTTAAATTTAAATTGTTTGTACTCTCCGATTATAGCGATTTTTTTTTATATTTTAAACTTCTATTTATTCTTTAACATATAAGTATAAGCTTTGGATGGAAGTGGGCCTAAAATTATTTACATATTTTTTTAATTTGCTGCAAACCATTGCTCTTGCGAATTGAAGGCTTCGGAATAGATGTTCTACGTCAGAGAACAAAATAAAGGAGACACTTCTGGAAGCATATCTTCCAATACACCCGCCACCCCCGCTGATCCCCTTACCACTGATAATCTCGCTAGAAAAAAGACAATGGATTTTTTGGGTGATGTATTCGACAAAAAGATTCCTAAATTCGATTCAACGACTTTTTAATATATCGTATTTATTGGTAGTTTTTGAAAGGAACATTTTAAGACCAAAAAAACTCTATGCATAGCCAATAAAAACGATATATGTATATAAAAAAACCGTTGAATTGCCATAAAAGTGTATTGTAGGCACCTATAGTGATTTTTTTACAAGAAATCTTTTTGTCGAATACATCACCCAAAAAATCTATCAATTTCTACTACTTTTGAAATATTGTTATTTTTGTAGGGAGATTATCAGGGGTAAGGAGATCAGCGGGGGTGGCGGGTGTTTTGGAAGAAATGCTTCCTGAAGGGTCTCCTTGATTTTGTTCTTAGACGTGGAACATCTATTCCAAAGCCTTCAAATCTCAAGAACAGTGGTTTGCAGCAAATTTTTTTGTAAAATTTTAAAAAAATTATAAAAAAAATAATTTTTTTTGGACCCACTTCCATTCAAAGCGTATATGTTAGTGAATTACTAGGAGCTTAAAATATTAAAAAATTCGCGAAAATCAGACAGTACAAATAATTTAAAACATGACATTAAAATTTAAAAATTGCACACAAACATTTTTTAATAGTTTTGATATTTTTTCTGAAAAGTATTGAAAAATACCAACATTTAAAAAAAAAAAAGAATTTTCAAATCGGACCAAAGCTAAAGATGTTATGACCAAAGAAAAGAGTGCTATCTTAACGATTTTTTAAGTATCGATATCTTCTGCACGAGATATTGGAAAATTCTTAAAAAATTTCACAAAGCGTTCTTCAGGTGTACAGGGTCTCCCATATTCGACTGACCCATCTGGCAACGCCATAACTTTTGACAGAGATGTCAGATCGCTTAATGACATACCGCGTTTGAAGCGTCAGTCCAAGCAGATTTTTACCATGGAACAATACACGCCACGCGAGCGCTCTGAAATAGTTGAAATTTACATTCAACAGAAGAAGTCAAGTCAACGTGCTTTTAAAATATTAAAAAATGTGAGAAGTGCGCCTTCTAAGAACACCATTAAGCGTTTATACGAAAAATTTTCGACTGGTGAGGCTCTTTCTAATCCGAAGAGGCCAAATAAAAGTCGACCAAGGCGATCGGCCGAGAATATCGCTGCCGTACGAGCCAGTGTTGAGAGGTCCCCAAGAACATCCCAAAAACGCCGTTCTCAGCAGTTGGGCATGGCTCGGTCCACTTTACAACGGATTATTCGCGTTGATTTGCATTTGTTCCCGTACAAAATTCAATTGACGCAAAGATTGTTGCCTGCGGACAAGCCTCGTCGATTGGAATGGGCCCAAAAAAAACATGGGTCCGTCGAATATGGGCAACCCTGTACTAAAAAGTATTAAAAAATGGGAAAAATCAAAACGGAAATTTTTTGATCCCGTCGATTTGTCGTGGAGTTCCCCATATAATTGTATTTATTTAAAAATCCACAGAAAATGGCTTTTTATGTTTTTTCAAACGACTTTATAAAATCGGCTCAGCCATTAAAAAGCAATTAAAAATATCGTAATATCCAAAAATGGGAAAAATACATAAAAGGCCTGTTATGTTCTCTCTCAAACTACGTAAACTTAGTAAAAATCGGTTTGGCCGTTCAAGAGGAATTACAAATTTTGTAAAAATGTTTTTTTTCAATTTTAAATCCCCATAAATTTTTAGAAAAAAAATGTTTACAGAAAAATAAATTATAGCGAGAACTTATTTGCCATTGAGCAACTTTTTAGCAAAAAAAAATTCATTGCTTAATATTAAAAGTCTGACCCTTACTGGACATACAAGTCATCTATTGATGTCGTCTGCGCCTACTGCAAGAGATGTTCAATATTTGGGACTAAACATTAAGTCTCATTTAAGGAAGCAGAATTATCTGGGTTTTACTCTACTGCACAGAAAAAATAGCATTTCCAAATTAAAATTAAATACAAATAACAGTTTTTAAATCCTCATTAAAATTATTGATTGAAATAATTAATATATTAATTCAATTGATTACATGAATTTGTATGTTATATATTTGTATATTAATTGCACCAATCAATATAGTAATTAATTTAATTGATTTTGAACAGTTTATCCATCTTCAATTAAATGATTAATTAATTCAATAAAGAAACACATTGAATAATTTAATTAATTATTTGTATCAATCAATAAAAAGTCGAATTAATTTAAAAATTATTGATTAAATTAATTTCTTAATAGAATACTGGTAAAACTGCAAAGGTTTTTAATTACGGCATTTAATTGAACCAAATTTGTCTGTATATCTACTAAATCTATAAATAATTTAATGGAAAATATTAAAAAATTAATTGATTTAATTAATAATAAATAATGTAATTAATTAATAAATTATTAAATTAAATAAATCAATTTAAAAATGATTGAATACATTATTTTTGAATTGAAATTGGTAAAATTGTAAACAGTTTTTTGAATATGCAATTTAATTTAGCCACTTTTTTACATGACGATTTCGCACAAACCTATATGATTTCAATTTGTTACATTTTATCTTGATTAATGATATGTATACGGATTTATCGCAATAGATTTCTGATTATTATCCCCTTTATTTTTTCCTTTTACCCGACACAGTTACCCTCGGTTGTATGGCTGGCCGGGTTCTTCAATCCACAATCTTTGCTGACGGCCATTATGCAAAGCACGGCCCGGAAGAATGAGTTGCCATTGGACAAAATGTGCCTGGTCTGTGATGTGACCAAAAAGCAAAAAGAAGATTTCACGTGAGTATCAATGGAATATCAATATCAGGCATCGCATCAATCAATTAACGATCATCGATCACATGAACGTTCCAAATGCTTCTCCATGTGAATGAGCGAACACTTTCCCAGTAAGCGTTTATTCGCAAAAAAAAAAATAAAATAAAACCTACTCTGTCCGTCCGGATGGAGGGTTTGAAGTTTATTTCGTTCATCATTTAATTGACATTTTATTTGGCCTTTCAGGGAAATGTTTGTTTTTTCTCTTTTATTTTTCAGTCCATTTGTTCTTTCTCAATTTTATGGTTATCGATTTTTATATGCCTTTGGGGTCGGTCAATCATGTGTGATAATTGATGATATTGAAAGAGTATTTTTGTTGCATTCTATTTGTTATTTTTTTTTTTTTCATTTTATTTAAACTTTTTCTCTTGTATGTATGTACGAGTATAGCAAGTCAGTATTAATTTAATCATTTTAATAAGAATTATTGTGATTTGGTGGAATTTCTCTTCGAGAAATGTTACAGAAAAAAAGTAAAATGCCAAAAATTTCAATTAAAACAAGTAAGAAAGTTTCAGTCGGGTAAACCGACTAAGGTATACCCTCACTTTGTGAGTAATGTAATATTGAATATTACTCGAATTATTCTGTCAATTTGTGTGGGAGGTACCAGAAGGGGTTTATCAAATACACCTGTTTTTTTGCTGAACATTAGATACTTTAAATTCATTGCACTGTGCCGACTTATAAGCATTTATGTGAACTGGTATAAACGTTATGAGACATTAAATTGTGGTATGATTTGGGCATTTTGTGTGGGAGGTACAAAGAGGGGCGTGGCAATAACGCCCATTTTTCACAGGGCTATAGACACTATAAAACATTACACTGTACAAAATTTCAAGTATTTTTATACACTGGTTTTAATGTTATAAGCTGTTAACTTTTGGTGCAAAAAGGTACCTTTGTGTGGGAGGTACCAAAAGGGGCGTGACAACAACACCAATTTTTCCCCGGACTGTAGGCAATATAAAAGCATAATACTGTACAAAATTTCAATTATTTTTATACACTGTTATTAATGTTATAAGCTGTTAACTTTTGGTGCAAAATGTTGCATTTGTGTGGGAGGTACCAAAAGGGACGTGGCGACTTTGCCCATTTTTCTCGATTTGGTAACGACTAATAAGCTAATACTATGTGTGGAATTTCAAAAGATTGGAATAAGTAGTATAGCAGTTATTAAAGAATCAATATTTCACAATATTTTAACCCTTTGTGGGGGAGGTACTAGAAGGAGTGGACCAATATGGCCCATCTTCGAACTTAGCCGGAGATAGAAAAAAATATTACCACAAACCAAATTTGAGGTCAATCGGTTACTCCTTTCGAGAGTTATCGTGCGCACCAGCCAGCAGACAGACAGACAGACAGACGGACGGACATTGCTCATTCGACTAAAAATGACCCAAAACGGATTTCCTCCGAACATACTTGGGGTCTTAGGTCACTCCTTCGACGTGTTACACTTTTTTCAGTAGCAAATGATATATACCCTCGTCACACTAAAGTGGGGGTATAACTAGTGATGGAATTTTTTCATAATATTAAATAATAAGTTCATTGAATCAGATACAAAATTATGGTTTCAATTAAAATATTAATTGATTTATCGAAAGAAAAATCCAAACCAGAACCAAAATATTAATCGAATTAAAATATTAATTGAATTAATGAAAATATCAATGGAACCTATTAAAGTACTAATTGAATCAATGGAAATAGTAATTGAATGAATAAAAACATTAATTGAATCATTTAAAATTCTTAAGAGATTTTATTTATATTTATGATTGTTCAAAATTCTTCTACTATAAAACTTTACAATTTATTTAAAAATTTTTTTAATTAATTAAATTTTTACTAAAGATATCAATAATTTTTTAAAATTCACTGAAGCATTTTTTCAATGTACTTATATATTGCGATCTAAGTAGAGATACTTTTTTCAATAGCCGTTTTTCGACAGATCACGTGTGAGTCGTGTCATGCTGTCTTGTTATTTTTGTTAAGTATTGTTTGGCATTTCATCATGGGAAGACTTACGCCTGAGCAACGTTTCCAAATTATTCGGGTTTATTATCAAAATAA
This sequence comes from Eudasyphora cyanicolor, assembly GCA_963930755.1. NCBI lineage: Eukaryota > Metazoa > Arthropoda > Insecta > Diptera > Muscidae > Eudasyphora > Eudasyphora cyanicolor. The sequence continues at coordinate 12,290,394 of OZ005734.1, forward strand.
TCGTTCGTAAATTGCGCTAAGTCCATTTTTTTAAAATCCAAAAAAAAAACACTTTCCAGTCGACCCACGACCTTGACACCCATGAGCAATATTTTAGCTCTCGTTAAGAGCTATCTTTTTGCCACTGACCGATTCCCGATCCGACGTACCGGAATCATCGGTCCTTATTTCCTCAAAAATGATGCCGGTGAGAACGTAACCGTCAATGGCGAACGTCGTGCCATGATAAACGACTATTTGATGCCTGAAATTGAAGCTCATGATCTCGGCGACATTTGGTTTCAACAAGACGGCGCCACTTCCCACACATCGCATCAATCAATGGCTTTATTGAGAGAACACTTCGGTGAGCAGATAATTTCACGTTTTGGGCCGGTCGATTGGCCACCAAGATCGTGTGATATCACACCGTTAGATTTTTTCCTGTGGGGATATGTAAAGCCTAAAGTTTATGCGGACAAACCCGCTTCGATTCAGGTCTTGGAGCAAAACATCACGCGTGTCATTCGCCAGTTACCAGTGGAAATGCTCGAACGAGTCATAGAAAATTGGACTCAACGGATGGACCATCTCAGACGCCAACATTTGATAGACATAATCTTCAAAAAATAAATGCCAAAGAATGTTCTTTCAAATGATAATAAACATTCTCCATTCAATTTGAATTTTCTGTGTTTTTTTCTTTAAAAAAGTAGGGAACCTCGAAATGGATCACGCTATATATCACTCGAGTCAAAATTTACTATCGCAGTGAACAAAGTCCATTTCTGTATTTTATTATTCGCTCACTTGAAAGGAGAAGTGGATATGGGGAACTCGACGACACATCGACGGGTTCAAAAAAATTTCGGTTTTGATTTTTCCCATTTTTTTATTTTTTAGTACATCTGAAGAAACGCTTTGTGGAATTTTTTGAGATTTTTTCGCTAACTCCTTTAGAAATTATCGATATTTAAAAAACAGTTAAAATATCACTCTGTGTATTGGTTTTTTGTTTGCTATTCTTCAGTTATGGTCAGATTTGAAAAATCTTTTTTTTTTAAATGTTGGTATTTTTCAGAAAAAATAAAAATACAAATTTTTTTGTGTGTGCGATTTGTATGTTTTGAAATTTAAATGTCATTTTTTAAACTGTCTGTACTCTACGATTTTCGAGATTTTTTATATTTAAACCTCTATTAATTCTGTAAAATATTATAAGCTTTCGATGGAAGTGGTACTAAAATTATTTATATTTTTTCAATTTTTTAAAATTTTTGCTACAAACCACTTTGCTTGTGGCTTGAAGGCTTCGAAATAGATGTTCCACGTCAAAGAACAAAATAAAGGAGACACTCTCGGAAGTATTTTTTCCAAAACACCCGCAATACACTTTTATGGCAATTCAAAGGTTTTCCAATACATCGTATTTATTGGTTTTGTTTGGTCTTGAAATGTTCCTTTCAAAAACAATCAATAAATACGATATATTAAAAAAACGTAAAATTACTATAAAAGTGTATTGTGGGCACCTACAGTGATTTTTTACAAGGTATCATTTTGTCGAATACATCACCCAAAAAATCCATCGATTTCTACTACTTTGAAACATAGTTATTTTTGTAGGGCGATTATCAGGGGTAACGGGATCAGCGGGGGTGGCGGGTGTTTTGGAAGAAATACTGCCTGAAGTGTCTCCTTTATTTTGTTCTTTGACGTGGAAAATATATTCCAAAGCCATCTAGCCACAAGCACAGTGGTTTGCATCAACATTTTTAGTTAACATTTTTAAAAAATTAAAAAAATATATAAATAATTTTAGGACTACTTCCATCGAAGGCTTATATGTTAAGGAATTAAAAAAATTTTAAAACATAAAATTTCGCGAAAATCGCAGAGTACAAACAATTTAAAAACGACATTTAATATTCAAACGTTAATAATCGCACAAAAAAAATTTAATATTGTTTTTCTGAAAAGTACCGCAAAATACTTAAATTTCAAAAAAAGATTTTACAAATCGGGCCATAACTGAAGAAGTTATGATCAAAAACGTGATACGCAGAGTGATATCTTAATTTTTTTTTAAATATCGATAACTTCTAAAGGAGTTATCCGAAAAATTCCACAAAGCATTTCTTCAGGTGTAAAATAATGGGAAAAATCAAAACCGAAATTTTTTTGAATCCGTCGATTTGTCGTGGAATTCCCCACACATCATTTGCTATGAAAAAAGTGTAAAACATTGAAGGAATGAACTAAAGCCCTAAATATGTTTGGCAGAAATTCGTTTCAGGACATTTGAAGTCATGTGGGTTAAGTCTGTTCGTAAGTCTGTTAGTAATAGATTTTATTCTAATTTTATATGTGGAAATATTTACATCTACTCTGGCTAAGTTCAAAGATGGGCCATACTGGACCACCCCTTCTGATTTGTTAGCCCATCATTTCTCTAGCCCCATTTAATTGCCCTGGAACAAAGAAGAAAAAACCATTTTAAAATCCCATAACTAATACAATAATAATATAAATAAACAAAATAACAAACCGCAAATGCTTTTAATTAACAAAAAATTAGCAAAAGGGGAAGAACAATTATTATACGACAATGAATGATATTTCATTAATAGCAGAAGTAATCAAATTTGTGGCGAAATTTATTCAAATTTAAACAAGACAGCCGACGACATGCTGCCGTCCACGACCAACCACGACGATTACTTAAACGGCGACATTTGGACGTTATCTGGACGGAGAGCGTCATCAATTTAGCGCATTGGCACCATAAATTATTACTTTGTGTCTCGAGTTGAAAGGCGAAAACCCGCCGCCAAACAACTACGATCAAATCGGAGACGTCTGCATATTCGTTTGTTGTCTAGTGTCATAGTCGTCTCGACGTCGACGTCGTTGTTGCCGCACAGTGATTCAGAATAGATTTTCATCGAGCAAAATTTAACAGATTTTGTTCCAGTAAAGATTTTTGATTTCGGAAACAAAAAAAGTTTGGAAAGATTCGGAAACAAAAAAGTTTTGAAAGTACGGATTTTCCACTAAGAGTGATATAATTTCTTTGAAAAAAACAAACTTATTGTTAAGGAAATTCAAAAGTTTTTTATTTAATGTGAAGTACAATTGATATAATTAAGTTCTAAATAAAACGTCATTCAAATGGCCTCCACGTCTGGCAACGAATTCGATGAACCCAATTTTCGAGCACTTTATCCTCTAAATCAAGTCGTATGTCATGAATGGCACGTTCAATATTGACTTGTAAACTTGAAGCGAGTCATTATTTCGAAAGACCAATGACTTCAAATAACCCCACAAGAAATAGTTTAATGGTGTTAAATCACAACTTCTTGGAGGCCATTCAATATCACAATTTCTTGAAATAATCGAATCTCCAAACGTTTCTCGCAACAATTCAATTGCTTCATTAGCTGTGTGGCACGTAGCCACAATCGGTCAATGGCAAAAAGATAGCTCTTACCGAGAGCTAACATATTGCTCATGGGTGTCAAGGTCGTAGGCCGACTGGAAAGTGTTTTTTTTTGGGTTTAAAAAAAATGGACTTAGCATCATTTTCAAATGTGAACGGAAAGTTTATTTTTGCTCTAGCTCCCTAACGGTACGGATCGGGAATCGGTCAATGGCAAAAAGATAGCTCTTAATGAGAGCTAACATATTGCTCATGGGTGTCAAGGTCGTAGGTCGACTGGTTGCAATTGGAGAACGATTATTTTGATAATAAAACTGAAGAATTTGTAAACGTTGTTCTTGCGTATATCTCTCCATGATGAAATTGTAAACACTACTGAATACAATGAAAAACAAATGACAGATCATGACATATTACAAATGGCCAAAACGTCACTTCAAAATCATATCATCCCTATTGGAAAACCCGTTACTAGAATTTCAATAAAAATATTTTCTGCTAAGTACTATAAGATATTTCTTATCGTTATGAACAATATTGGCGATGTTTTTTTTTACTTTTTTGTTTTTTTTTTTCTATTTTATTATTGTATTTACTACTTTTTATTTCAATTTATAAAACATCTTTGTGGCTTGTTTTTCTTCTAAAACTTGGATTTTGTAGAATAATACAATCATACATATCTTTAATAATATGTCCGATAGTATCGATACTAATGTGGAGGTATACAAAATTTATTTTTTGTATTTTTTTTTTGCGAAAAAAGTACATTTCCTACTTTGGAGTTAAAGCAAAAATTATTTAAAAAAATATAACATATTTATATTCATCTTAAAGGAAACTTCATGGATAAGGAGTCGCAAGTTACACTGCCCGATCTAAGTGTATTGTATATATAAGAGAAAAACCAAAAAATCAATAGCTACAAAATATTTCATTGAAATATATTAATTTTTATATATTTTATCGCGTTATTACATTTCTGTCTGCATTTGAAAATGCTGTTTTTTTTTATTTTTTTTCTGACCTTGTCCATAAAATATTTCTCCCAAATCAACAGCTATTGGATGAACGAATAATTTCGATCAGATATACCTTTAGAGACTAAAGTTGTGGCTAAATTAATTTATATTTCTAAAAATATAAATTTCTTTAATTTTTAATATTTACTGGTATGAGAGTTTTAGCATATTGACTTAGTTCGGCAAAATATTGTTTTGGTTAGTAGTTCTTGTTAAATTCAATTTACTGCTTCCATAAGTATTTCAGCTGATTTAAGTTAAGACAAACATTATTGCTATTGAATTCTGAAGATGATAGAGTGGTGTCTATCGAAACTGCAGTCAATTATACCACGCAATTAAAACTTTTTACCATTTTTTGTATTTGTTTCTATTTTATATTTTTTGCAATCGCAAAATTAGAATATCAAACCCCAAAGCATCTGTCGCAATCGGTTGTCTGGTTAAGAAACGACATAAATATTTCCAGTCTTTTTTAAATTCCTCCCACAGTGCGGCGCTTTCCCTCAATTTATAGAGGAATTAATAATAAAACACTTTATCGAACTAAACTTGATCAGTTTATCAGGTACAACTTCGATATATTGTTTTAAACTGAAAAACTAATTTTCGTAAAAATGTGAAAAATCACTCATTTTTCAGTTTTTTACATTTTTATTTATTAATTTGTTTACTAATTAATCGAGGATGTCCTTTTCATTGAATAAAATAAAATGCTATAATCATAAGACCTGATTTCTCATGCAAATCTTGCAATAAAATTTTCGATTAAAAAAATTATCGAATTATGTGTGTGTCGAGAGTATTCTACATTAACTGACAAAAGTCCATAACGATAAATCGATAACTTCATGCCAAGTCGCCTTAATATTTTTTATGGTACATTTGTAAATTATATTCGGTCAAAATTTAGTGTTCTTCGTCAACCCAATCCATTACCCTTCCGATTCACACAAATCGTCAGTATACTGCACTGACAAAATCAATTTTCGATATATTTTGTCATCGAAATTAAAATGTATGATTTAGAGAATAAATTAATTCATATCATTATGTATTTTTGGTTTATACTGAATCTTCTATAAATCTGCAAAACAAGTTAATAAATATTTAGAAAACATTTTGTATTTGAATTGAAAATTCCATAGCAAATATTAATGGAATTGAATTAGGTCAGTTTAAGTTCGAAGCATAATTTATATGTCTAATATTTTCTTAAAACAATATTTCCACGCCTCCAACCACTGTAGTCGGCTAGAAAATACAGCTGATGACATCCACCGAATATCAGATAATTGAGTTGTAGCCACTACTAATTCATAGATTATTTGAAACATCTATCTTTGATTTGTGTCTCCCTCCGTCTATTTATAGGCATTCGAATCTATTAGAACTGGAGACGAAAATCTAATATTGTATGCGAGATTAGATCAGTCTGTGGTCGAACGATGTAATTGTTTACTAAACGAATCATATGTTTCATTTAGTAAATGTTTTTCTTAATTGTTTTCTGTGTTGCAATTAATTTTGTATTTTTGTTTTGTTTCGTTTTTTTATTAATATTATTATAGAACCGCGCCAAGAGAAGGCGCCTACGTTCATGGGATATTCATGGAAGGCGCCAGATGGGATACACAACAGGGTATAATTATGGAGTCGCGACTTAAAGAACTCTATCCCCCATTACCGGTCATTAATATACGGGTAAGGTATAATTTGTTTGTTTGCATTTAAATTCGCAGAAATCTATGGAAATTGTTAAATATTATTATAGAAATATAACGGTCGGTATATAACTGTTTAAATGGTACAAAATATCAAATGAATTACTATTCATATTGATGTGAAAACAAAATGTATCGAATAAGGCGCGTTCAGCACGCGCCTTATTCGTCAGATTTAGCTCTTCCCTCCCTCCCTTATTTTATGTTTCCAAACTTGAAAAAATAGCTCGGCGGAAAAATATTTGCCAGCAATGAAGAGGTGGAGTTTGCGTTTGATGGCTATTTTCAGGAGCTGGACAGTTCTTACTATAAACAGGGTATCGAAGCTATTGAAAATCTCTGGAAATTGTATATAGAGCTAAAAGGAGAATATGTTGAGAATAAAAAAAAATGCCAAAGTTATTGTGTTTCTTTGTTAGGTCGGCTAACAAAGAAAACACAATAAACCGCCATCGTATTTGGGACCGCCCTCGTATTTTGCTCAAAACAAAATTTAATGTTTAACAAACGAATTTTCATTTCCGGTAAACTGGGAGTTTAGTTGTCTCGTTTCTGTGGTAGGAATTTGTTCTTTGCAGATATTGGCGTTAAAATATATATTTTTTTTGGAATATAAGCTGGCCTAATCTAGTGGAAAAAATGGGATACGATTTTACTGAATTCATTGCATATTTTGTCCACTTATTCCTTAGCAACAGTTAGTGTTGACTACATAAATACCGTTAACTCGATTCATATCATAGCTGTGTTTTATTTAAACTAACCAAATTCATTCCGATAAATCTGTATTGTGGAAATATTAATTCTGGTGTAATATCGAGGATTTACAGGAGAACCTGAGCAAGACCATTTCGATAAATTTACATACATATATGAAATTCATACATATTTTTTTGAAAATTTTATCAGCTATTTCCTAACTAATTAACAAATGATCTACGATCAAATGCAGCGTGTAAATCAGACTTTAAATTTCCATAACAAAATTTTTCGAAATTTGTCTGTTTATACAAATAAAAAAATAAAAAGTAAAGAATAATAATCAATTTTTTTTAAACCTGATGAAATTAAAAAAATTGATTAAGGAAATATTTAGAGCAGGGCTTCCCATCCCTTTATATTCCTTTCTTGATATGACTAATAAAATAAAATTTCGTTAAAATTTTATTTTTTGTTGGAAATTTCCTCGAAATTGCATTTTTCTAAACAAAATTCGACGAGAATTTACTATTTTAACAGAAAACTTTATGAAAATTTTAATTTTATAGAAAATTTTATCATAATTAAATTTTTCCATAAAAATTCTTGAAATTAAATTTTTCTAAAAAATTTCGTTAAATTTAGAAAACTTAATAAAAATTGCAAATGTTATAGAAAATTTCATCATAATTAAATTTTTCTACAAAAATTCTTAAAATTACAATTGTCTAAAAAATTTCATCATAATTCAATTTTTCTACAAAAATTCTTAAAATTACAATTCTCTAAAAAATTTCATCATAATTCAATTTTTCTACAAAAATTCTTAAAAATACAATTCTCTAAAAAATTTCATCATAATTCAATTTTTCTACAAAAATTCTTAAAATTACATTTTATGTAGAAAATACGAAAATACTTAATAAAAATTGCAATTTTATAGAAAATTTCATCATAACTAAATTTCTCCACAAAAATTCTTGAAATTACAATTCTCCAAAAAATTTCATCATAATTCAATTTTCCTACAAAAATTCTTAAAATTACGTTTCTCTATAATATTTCTTGAAATTACATTTTATGCAGAAAATATTATTGAAATTAAATTTTTCGGAAAATATCGTCCAAATTAAATAAAATTTTCTGGAAAATTGTGACGATATTGAATAGAAATCACCGGTTAACAACTTTTAATCCCGTCATATGGTCTTTAACCCGTGGACATCGACCTTTAATCCGGTTATCCTGTCACCGGTCATCGAACTTTCAACCCGGTCATCGAGCTTTAATCCGATAACTTACACCGGTCGTTGACCGATGACCGGATTTGTGAGTCAAGGACGATGAGCGGACTTAAGGACAGATTAATGGCCACTTAACAGATTAAAGATCGAAGAGTCGCTTAAAGGTCAAATACTGCTGATTAGTAGAACATACCAGATCGATAAAGGAAACTTTCTGAAAAGTTGAATTTGGAAGAAATCTTAAAGATAAAATGTAAACGAAAATTTTTAGAAAAATTATATTTCGAAAAAATTGTTTAGAAAAATTTAATTTTGTTGAAAAAAAAAATTTTCCTTTAGAATGAATTTTTTAACAAAATTTTCAAAAAAATGCAATTTCTCATAGTTTTGTTTTTGACTATTGAGTTCCAGATCGTTGTTTTTGTTTTCTGTTAAACAGAAAAACAAACCTTCTTTGAAAAAGAAGAATAAGAAATGTGTGAAATGTATTAAGGGTGGGGTCTGGTTGGTGGACGATATCGTTTCGGAAGGTACGAAGCAACCTTATCGGCACCTTGGACAAAATTTTATAAAAAAACAATTTTAAAGAAATTTTATATAAAGGCAATTTTGAACATTTTTTTTAAGAAATTTAATTTTCTTGAATTTTTTAAAAACACTTGTTTTGACAAATTTTTCTATAAAAATCAGATTGCTTTTACATTTTTCATAAAAATTAAATATTGATGAAATTTTCTATGAAAATACCACTCAATTTACTATAAATATTGATAAGTTTCTACAAAAATGCAATTTCGTCAATATATTTTCAAAGTATGATTTTAATGAAATTTTCAAAAAAAATCATCAAACTTTTCTAGAGCTGAACTTAGCCCACAAACATGTGAGAGAAAGTAATTAAATTAAATTGCAGATCTGAAGAGCAAAACTATGGGAATATAAAAAAGTTAATGCAATGGATTTACAAATAAATATTTTTGTTTTGAAATTAAAAAAAAAATAATTAAAATTTTTAAAATTGACTAATAAAAAAATAACAAAATATTTTAAATAAAAAAATTTTAAAAACGAAGTCTTTAAATAATCGCATAAGTTCCATTAGGATCGATTAATTCATTACTTTTTCGTAAGGCCCGGCTGGGAAGACTGATTTATAGGATTCGCAGCTTAAACTGACTAAGTCATCTGCGATAAAAATATTCTTTTTTGGAAATTTCAATTAGAATATGTACATGTTTATTATTTTATTTATTATTATTTGTTTACATTAAAATTGGTGTAATGATATGACTCGTACAAGAATTTACGTTTTTGAAATCAAAAACGTTTTTAGCTTCTACAGAAAACATAAACCGAAAAATAAATTACGGTTTAAAACGTCCACAAAATCTGAAGTGAAATGTATGTTTTTAGCAATTTAAACTCCAGAAAGGTCAAACAAATCTACCAAAGATTAAGTATGAATAATATTTGTATTAAATTCAAGCAAAAACAAATTATTTCAAATACTTTTCGTACGAAAATTTTGATACATTTGGTCTTCGAAAAAAAATAAAAAAATAAGAGAAAATGCAACCCTGAAACTAAAAAAAGAAACAACAAAAAAGAAGATTCGATCAATGAAAGGCAGGTTCTTATTTTCATGTTAAATTTAATAATAACAATTGTTATATATTTAAAGGGACAAACACAGAAACATTAATCAAGCCAAGATTTTGGTCAATTTTATTTTTTGGCTTTAATATGTTTTATTTATTTTCACTATTTTCACTATTTTCACTACCGCCAATCAGAATCTGGAGTCGAATCGATAATGTTGACGGCGGTGGCTGAAACAGCTGTTTCTGATTTCTATGCTGTCATATTTTTATAGTGTCTTTCGGTAAAACAATACGATTTTGAAAAACGAAAAAGAACCGTACAAAGCCTGTGACATTCCTGATAGATGTCGAAATTTCTCTTAATTATATTTTCTACTAATTTTGTCGAAATAAACTGACAAAGTCCATTTTCGATAAATATGGTTATCGAAATCTAAAACCAATGATTTACACAGAAAATCGGGTCATATCATTGCGCTTTACTACAATTTATAGAAAGGAACATCTTTATTAAATCAATAAAGAAATTAATTAATAACAATTTCTTAAACATAAAAAATAAAATTGAATTTCGATAAAAAATAATTATCGAAATGGACTTGGTCAGTAAAAAACAAAAAAGGATTTGAATGATATGACCCGATTTACAATAACAACATTTATGGAAAATTACTTGGGAATGCCGGCGATTTATCGAAATCTTCAATAGTACATTTTTTATCATCTACTCCGTAGGCATAAAACAATACATTTCTATTCTCGAAAAGTGTGAAATCAAGAGTGCCAATACAAGAAAAACACATCTTTTGTACCGCTATCTTCATCTCCATAAATGCCACCGAATTTCGATTTGAAATGCATTTATTCCATAAACTTAATTTTACTTATTCAAACCAATGGTGCCACACTCACTCACTGATCGCACAGAATCAAGTCGGCCACGCCAGGCCAGACAATCGATGTGGCGTCTTTCGTCGATTTGATTTTGCTGGCAAATCAGTATTTGAAATTCATTTATGCTGGCGTCGCACAAATTTCACGTGTCAATGATTTGCAATCAGTTACGAACGAGTATTTATTATTCATTTATCATTTTGTATTTTCTTCTTTCATTTCTAGGCCATTACCCAAGACAAGCAAGATCTGCGTAATATGTACGAGTGTCCCGTGTACAAGACTCGCACTCGGGGTCCCACCTATGTGTGGACTTTTAATTTGAAAACGAAAGATAAACCAGGAAAATGGACTCTGGCCGGAGTGGCATTGCTGTTGCAAACTTAAAACTGTTTACCTGAACACACTCTACTTCTTCCTTACACAATAGAACACTACTTTTTTCCTCATTATCTTTTGGCACCTTAGTTTTAGAACTTTTTTTAGTAATCAATAAAATATGTTGCCTTAGGCTAATCTCACTGGAACAGAATATATACATATATATTGTTGACTTTTTTTAATGGTTACAAAAGGGTAAAGAGTTTAAATAAATAAAATATTGAAAAATATATATAAATATAAAAATATATTTAGATTGAAATATAGAGGGTGTACCAAAGTCAATTGTGTTTGTGTATACTGCACAACTTACATAGTTAATTCCGATAAGTAATATTTATCGAAATTCAAATAGAATTTTGAATCTTTATAGAAATATGCATTAATAATTACCCTTACTAATATGTTAAAGATGTTCTCGTCTATGCGTTTAAGAAGAAGGCAATGATATGAACGGATTTGCCTTGTTAATCACGGATTTAAAATTCGATAACAAGTTATCGAATATGAACATGGTCACATGTTTATATTATGGAAATACATATATTTAATTATCCTCATTACGTAGCGGAGAATATTTTATAACAGGTTTTCCAAGAGGGATGATATGATTTTGAAGTGACGTTTCGGCCATTTGTAATATGTCATGATCTGTCATTCGCTTTTCATTGTATTCAGTAGTACATATTTACAATTTCGTCATGTAGAGATATACGCAAAAACAACGTTTACAAATTATTCAGTTTTATTGTCAAAATAATCGTTCTCCAATTGCAACTTTTCGTGCGCTAAGTTCATTTTTTTTTAAAATAAAAAAAAAACGCTTTCCAGTCGACCTACTACTTTGACAGCCATGAGCAATATTTTAGCTCTCGTTAAGAGCTATCTTTTTGCCATTGACCGATTGTGGCTACGTGCCACACAGCAAATGAAACAATTGAGTTGTTGCGAGAAAAGTTTCAGTAGTATTTACAATTTCTTCATGGAGAGATATACGCAAGAACAACGTTTACAAATTAATCAGTTTTATTATCAAAATAATCGTTTGAAATGAAAATGAAACAATTGAGTTGTTGCGAGACAAGTTTGGAGATTCGATTATTTCAAGAAATTGTGATATTGAATGGCCTCCAACAAGTTGTGATTTAACACCATTAGACTATTTATTGTGGGGTTATTTGAAGTCGTTGGTCTTTGGAAATAACAAAACTCTCTTCAAGCTTTGCAAGTCAATATTGAACATGCCATTCATGGCATACGACTTGATTTAGTGGAAAAAGTGCTCGAAAATTGGGTTCATAGAATTCGTTCCAGCAGATGAAGTCGTGGAGGCCATTTGAATGACGTTTTATTTAGAACTTAATTGTATCGATTGTACTTCACATTAAATAAACAAACTTTTGAATTTTCTTAACAATATTTAAGTGTTTTTTTTTTCAAAGAAATCATATCACTCTTATTGGAAAGCCCGTTATAAAAGCATCACTGGTATTAAAGTACAAATCTGTTCACTTTTGGTACAAAATGGTCCATTTGTGTGTGAGGTACCAAAAGGGGCGTGCCAATATCGCCCACTTTTCTATGTACTATATTTATATGCACCGGTAATAAAGTTGAAAGTTAAGTTTTGGTAAAAAATGGTCCATTTTTGTGGGAGGTACTAAAAGGGGCGTGTCAATAACACCCACTTTTCTGTGGACTGTAGGTGGGTAAAGCATTCCACTGTACAAAATGTCCAGTATTTGTATGAACTGATATTAAAGCCATAAGCAGTTTAGGTATTAAAGAATCAATATTTCACTAAAAGTTAACCCTTTGTGCGGGAGGTACTAGAAGGAGTGGACCAATATGGTCCAGCTTCGAACTTAGGCAGAGATAGAGAAAAATATTACCGCATACCAAATTTGAAGTCAATCGGTTACTCCTTTCGAGAGTTATCGTGCGCACCAGTCAGCAGACAGACAGACGGACGGACGGACATTGCTCAAATGACTTAAAATGCCCCAAAACGGATTTCCGCCGAACATATTGAGGGTCTTAGGTCACTACTTCGATTTGTTATACTTTTGGCTCGTAGCAAATGATATAAACCCCCTCTCTAAGGTGAGGCGATAAAAACATTTTCGATAAACTATTATTTTTTTATTAAAATGGCAATACAAATTTTTTATCGAAATGCATTTAGCCACTTTATCCTGTATTCTCTCGATATATAGATATGAGTTAGATGAAACTATAAAAAAATTTTAGAAATTAGACATATATTTATTGAAATATACATTTCCACTGTACTCAATAATGTTTAGATTTTTTTTCTTAAAATTTAAATCTGACGATATTATTTCGCCGTCGCACGTGTTACGAATGCGACGACATTTGTTCTATTTGTTTTTTTGTACAACAACCGATGTTAGATCTTTTGATTTATAACATACAAAACGAGATAATCCTTTAGAAAAGTGTGTATTAGAGTGGGTTGTAGATATTATTAATTTATGTTGTGGATATATTAAATTAATTTCACAATGAAATCAAATTATTATTATTATAGTTATTAAAGTCTCAATATTTCGCTAAATGTTAACTCGCATACCAAATTTGAAGTGTCAGTCGCCGCCAGTCGTAGCGAACGGACGTGTTATTCCAGAGCGGATGGTTTTTCAACCTATTGCAGTACCTATTCACCTACCTACTACGCAACCACAAGGTGTGTTGTTTATAAAGTGGGGGTTGAATTGGTTGCATCGGTCTCAGGACAGACATTTTGGAAGTAGTCTGGAAGGCCAACATCGGCGTACCTATTACAGGCAAATACTGGCTATGGGGGGTCTTCCCCAAAAATGTATGATTAACCCAGAAGTAAATGGTATTACGGTGCAGGGAAAAATAAACCCAGTGCCGGCGGAAAGCGTTGATTTACTCGCGAGTCACGTGTTGTCGTTATCAAACAATCTACGGGGTAGGGTGCCTCGGATCCCGTAGTCGATACAGATACAGAGCCCACCTAGCCTTTGGCAAAATAAACGATGAGGAAGGTAAAGAAAACCCAAGGGGGGCTCTAAGCAAGCTAGTGGGAACTCAGACTCTGAGTCATCAAGTGATAATAATATTACTATTGTTGAAAATCGGAAATGGCTGTCAGGGGCACAATGAAGGAAACTGAATAAGATGAAGCGGCAGAAGATATTAGAAGATGAATCTGACTCTTCTAAATCTACTAAAAGAGTCAGATCTCCCGAAGAGCAAAGTAAACAAGAAGACCCATCCTAAAGGAAAAAGCAGGCTGGCTATAAAAAAGGATAAGGAAGCGCCATCATATTCCCAAATAGCCAACAAACATATTCAGGGCGAACTATACTATGCCATAATTGATAGCAGTAGTGCTTTGGCAGAATTTCTGAAGAGCAAAAGAGTCACTTCGAAGATTTATTCTACGCAAAGGTATTGGACCACATTCTCGAATCTAATGATGGACCAACAATCCAAGTAATGAGTTGCAAGTTTGAGAGGGGCGTTTTGATTCTGAAACTGTCTTCACAATGCTGCGCCGACGTCCTCGTAAAACTAGTGGAGAACAACCCCTCACCTTGGGACGGCGCAAAGCTGAAACTGGTAAGGAAAAGCGACATCCCTGTGCTCATAAAAACATCATTCTATGTCAGAGGATGGGCCTGTAAGCGTCATTGGCAAACAAGATTCGAACCTTAAAGTGGAGAAGTGGGAAGTCTTCCACAGGAAAAATGATCCCGATGGTTTTTCCTGGTTGTAGGCATAGACCCGTATTCCAAGGATAGCCTTGTCAAGACAAAATGCATGGCATTTTTCGGGATTTGGAAAATCTGTTTTAAGATTGGAAAAACCCCCATTGGCAGGACAGTTAAATCGAGCCCAGACACGAACGTACCGCCTGCAGTGGCAAACGAAAATAGTGAACAGAAAGAAGCGAGTGAGACATTACCAAAAAGTGAGGTAGAAGTGGTCGATAACATCGGCAAATTGCCGATAACATTATCAATTTTGCAGGAAGATTACTAGCAAAGGTGGTTATAAGAATATGAATAGGGATACAAAAACTCAAAACAAGAAGTGGTCGATAACATTACCAAATTGCCGATAACATCACCAATTTTGCAGAATGTTCCCAGCAAAAGTGGTGATAGGAATAGGTACATAAGGAATCAAAACAAAGAGGGAGCTACAAAAAGTAACACCGCCACCGCCGCCTATACTTGAAGAGTGTGTAATAGGTAGTAAACGAAAGGAGGAGAACGACCCACTACCAATTAATAAGGGAGTGCCACCAGATAGGATAGACGACTCCCAAAGGAAACTTTTACTGGAAAGACAATGATTGGGGTCATCCAGATAAACCTCCACCGGAGCGAAACGTCGACATGGTCAAAAGTAAGATAGCAGATGACAAACTAAAATTCAAACAACACGCGTATGTTTAAGGAAGATCAGTAGAAGATTCAGAATACCTCAATCGTGAAATATTTAATGTGAGACCAATAAACGTTATATTCATGGAGGACATAACATGGTTAACTATCAGGGGACCGTGTTATGGTGAAGATAATGCGGTTATATAAAGACCATATTATGGTAAAAAATGAACATTTTATGGTAAATTATGATTTTCTGTCGCCAAGACGGGGACCATGTTAAAAAGGGTTTTTCAACAGGGACGCTACAAAAGTAGACCGACAGGGACAGTAAACGACGCCATATTTTTTGCCGCTCTTTTGACATTTCTCTTCAGTAAGGTTTGCCATTTCATGATGGAAAGATATACGAGCCAACAACGAGTCGAAATTATTGAAATTTACTACCGAAATTCGGAGTCAGTGGCCTCAACGTTAAGAGAGCGAAAAATCGAAAAATCATCTTCAGCGATGAGGCTCATTTCTGGCTGAATGGCTTCGTCAATAAACAAAATATGCGTTATTGGTCAGACAGCAATCCACAAGTACTCCATGAGTCATCATTGCATTCCGAAAAAATTACGTTTTGGTGCGGTTTATGGGCCGGCGGCGTCATTGGGCCGTACCTCTTCCGTGATGATCAAGACCGGCACGTTACTGTGAATGGGAATCGCTACCGTTCAATGATAACCGAATATTTTTGGCCCCAATTGGATGATATGGACTTGGAGGACATGTGGTTCCAACAGGACGGCGCCACAAGCCACACAGCGAATGCCACAATCAATTTATTGGAAACCAAGTTTGGAGAACGTGTTATCTCACGAAATGGTCCAGTCGATTGGCCGCCTCGGTCGTGCGATTTGACGCCGTTAGACTATTTCCTGTGGGGCTACGTCAAGTCTATGCCAACAAGCCAGCGACGATTGATGAACTTCGTACGAATATCGAACGTGAAATTGCAGCAGTATCGGCCGATTTATGCTTGAAAACCGTCGAAAATTGGGTTCAGCGTCTGGACTTCTATAAGCGTGCCCGTGGTGGTCATGCAAAAGAAATCGAGTTCCATACATAATGGCATCGAACGTACTTTCACAGGAATAAAGAATTTCATTGATATCCAAAACCATTTTTGTTTTATTTAAAAAAAACTTTTGTAGCGCTCTTATTGACGGACCTGATATTCACATTAAAAATTGGTCATGCTTGCAGGACATATACAATATGACAATCAACATATTATGCTCTACAAATATGATCACCATGACCGTATGCTTTTCAGTGTGTACATCTGACATAATTAATAAAATTTTAATTGATTCAAATATAAAATAAAAAATCTAGTGTTATTCTTTCGATTGCAAAAATTTTCTCCATTGTCGATACGTTAAACGCTTTCTCGAGTCTATTTAGCCTTACCCCATCTAATCTACATACATATTTATGTTCTTTCGAGTAAATCACAATACGAATTGATACTATTTAAATACTACAAGTTAATCACAAGCTTACAGAAAAAATACAACCTAACCTCTGCTGATAATGCGGGAATTGTGCGTATAATGGACGGACGGACAAACAGAGGGACGGACATCGTACGTACAATCGAGATGTGAAATAGAATCGCCGAAAGTGTTTGCACTTCAATACGCTCAATAGTAATGTGCGAGTATTATTGTTTATTAGACAATTCCAATTAAATGAATTTGAGATTCTATTTCGTTGATGACGGCATAATTGACCAATCGAAATCACTGACTATGGAAATGAGATGACAATGCGAGAACCAGCGTCAACCATCACCCAGATAATAATAAGCGACGCCGAAGTGATAAGACCGACCACCGATTGCCTGAACTTTTTAATTAGTACTCGCACTGTAATGCATTTGATGCTACTTTTCAATACCAGAGTACTTCCAGTGCATGTTCCACTGACTGGCAGAAGATAAGTTATAAAAAGAACTGTGATCATTGATAAATACTTGTGTCGTGATAATAACCTCAAGGAATACCCATGTACATTTTATTTTGTTATTACTTAATATGCTTAACTTGACCTTCGCCCTATGAAGATTTCATCGAATTTCAAACACATCTGCATGAAAAACCCTCGTTGTGTCTGAAGAGGATTCCCCTCCAAAACAATTTTGAATTAACAAATCCCAAGTGAAAAAATCCATTTTCGCATCACATTCACGTACCTGAACATTTAACATATGCGCTGGATGGATGACCATTTAGTGAACGGGTATTTCCAACTGCTTTGCAGTTTGCCGTGTACCCATCTGAGTCTGCAATAAGAAAGCCATTCGAAGGTTTGCTGCATCCAGTGTGATCTTTTTCAACATATCGTACTGTGGGTAATTTAAAGTGTTCTTCTTATAATACGTGAAATTATTTTCGCGTATTTATTATCAGTATAAACTAAATTGTATATTTTTGCGTTATATTTTTATACCCTCACTTTAGTGATATATCATTTGCTACGGCCAAAAGTGTAACACATCGAAGGAGTGATCGAAGACCCTATCTGTCTGCTGGCTGGTGCGCACGATAACTCTCGAAAGGAGTAACCGATTGACTTAAAATTTGCTATGTGGTAATATTTTGTTTCTATCTCCGGCTAAGTTCGAAGATGGGCCATATTGGTCCACTCCTTCTAGTACCTCCCCCATAAAGGGTTAAAATGTTGTGAAATATTGATTCTTTAATAACTGCTATACTACTTATTCGAATCTTTTGAAATTCCACACATAGTATTAGCTTATTAGTCGTTAGCAACTCGAGAAAAATGGGCAAAGTCGCCACGTCCCTTTTGGTACCTCCCACACAAATGCACCATTTTGCACCGAAAGTTAACAGCTTATAACATTAATAACAGTGTATAAAAATACTTGAAATTTTGTACAGTATTATGCTTTTATATTGCCTACAGTCCAGGGAAAAATGGGTGTTGTTGTCACGCCCCTTTTGGTACCTCCCACACAAAGGTACCTTTTTGCACCAAATGTTAACAGCTTATAACATTAAAACCAGTGTAAAAAAATACTTGAAATTTTGTACAGTGTAATGTTTTTATAGTGTCTATAGACCTGTGAAAAATGGGCGTTATTGCCACGCCCCTCTTTGTACCTCCCACACAAAATGCCCAAATCATACCACAATTTAATGTCTCATAACGTTTATACCAGTTCACATAAATGCTTATAAGTCGGCACAGTGCAATGAATTTAAAGTATCTAATGTTCAGAAAAAAAAGGTGTATTTGATAAACCCCTTCTGGTACCTCCCACACAAATTGACAGAATAATTCGAGTAATATTCAATATTACATTACTTACAAAGTGAGGGTATACCTTAGTCGGTTTACCCGACTGAAACTTTCTTACTTGTTTTAGGGTGTTCTGTGCCAAAAAATGCTAGTTTTTTCTGCCTTTCGCCTCAAAAATGTCTTTTTGTTTTAGTTGTAAAAAAATGCTGCACTTTGATAGGGTTTCGTTTGTAAAAATGTCACACTTGCACGGTGCAAAAATGCAACATTTCAGCCCTGCATTTAATCAAAGGGGTGGACGCTGCCATACTAAACATATGTTTTTTCAGCGTCGAGCGAATAGCCTAAATACCCGCGTGTGTACATGCGGGCTTGTTCCTAATGAAGTTTGGACTGCTGCTTTATTTAGGCGGCACCGTGGAGTATTCTCTGTTTTTACTTTTTTTAGTGAGTTAAAAGGCAATTTTTTTGCATTTTTTGTTTTCTATTACGATCACAAAAAATGCTGCAGTACAAGAGGCTGTAGGCGATATTAATAAAATGCTGCTCTCTGACAGGGCAACAGGGAAAAGAAAACACCATTAGTTTCCCGGCCGCTATCATCTTGAGAAAAATGACCAGAGTTGTCACGCCTTGAAGGCTACTTCTTTTCAGATTTTCAATAACGATAATTTGTTCTCCAGTTAAATATGCTAAAATAAAGGGTGGTTAAATTGTAAGGGCCGATGATGATTTTGAATAAACCACAAATTATTTAGGAAATTATTGTCATTTCTTTTTATTATGATAATATTGGTATGGTTCAATTATGTATGGAACACAATATCGGCTAAATGGCCGCCGCGACCTCGGCGGGACATCTCCATCCGATGGTCCAAATTTTCGATGACGCTGACGATGACGAATTATCTCATCCTTTAGCTCTTGAATTGTTGCTGGCTTATCGACGTACACCTTTTCTTTCAAATAACCCCAAAGAAAGAAGTCCAACGGTGTCAAATCACATGATATTGGCGGCCAATTGACATCGCCATGACGTGAGATAACACGGCCATTGAATTTGTTGGGATATTAAGCCATTGTTTCGCTAGCTGTGCGGCAAGTGGCACATATTGTTGAAACCACATATTGTCCACATCAATATCTTCCAATTCGGGCCATAAAAAGTTCGTTATCATCTCACCATAGCGAACACCAATCACAGTAACTGCCTGACCGACCTAATTTCGAAGAAGTACGGCCCGATGACGTCGCCAGACCCTGTTTGCTGAAATTTGCGCACAATACTCCCGATTGTGGACACATTTGGTCGATTATGCTGATCAAAAAAACATCACGAAGTGCACGAAATGCATTTTGACTTGAACGGCCATTTTCGTAAAAGGCTTAAAAAACTTTAACGCGTTGCTCGATTGTGTATCTTTTCATAGTTCAAATTGAGTTAGTCTGAAATGGAGAAATGTCAAATGAAATGCAGAAAAAAACTTGACGTTTAGGTGTGGTTCACATTCAACATCGGCCCTTACAATTTAACCACCCGTTAAAATGTTAATCGAATGCAAGTAGCCCGAGAAATTTCAAAATTCATCTTTTCTATTGATCAGACCCCGTACATATCGCTCACTTACTTCAAGAGTGTCATAACTCAAAATTGAAAATTGTCAGGATGTGTAACTTTAAATCCGTATAAAAAAATAAATAACATGAAATAAGACTTTTGAAAAAGGTGGAATAATCCGAAATATGATTGTTTAATTATAAACTAAATTTCGTTCAGATTAATTTATGTATATTTGGAAAATTAGCATTTCTGTAAGGCAACCTCAAAAATTTTAAATTTTGAGTTATGACAGTCTTGAAGTGAGTGAGCGATATGTATACCCTCGTTACGCTAAAGTGAGGGTATAAACATATAGTTACAATACTAACCCCCAATTTCGCAACCTCCGGTTAGAGCTAACTTACAGTCAAAAAATAAAAATTTTCTTCAATTTGACAGCTATACATATAGCTTAGCTCTAACTGTAGGATAACCGAAGATTATGGAATTGGCCGTAAATGTACATTCCATAAAAATTGGAAGTAAAAAAAGTTTACCATACAAAATTTTTGGTTTTGATTTTATGGAATTTTATCCCTCAATCTACACAAACAAGTTTTTATGCCTTGGAAACAATTTTTTTTTGTTGCGTAGTGTAATAACTCATAATTTTCCCAATACGTACTGCTTTGGAATAATGCATATCATTATCTTTTATAGTACCGAATTTTCAATACAATATTTATTTGTGCATACTCATGTATGTATGCATGAACATCTTATTTCGTCATAAGATTCCCAAGAATTATGGGATCATGGACATTTTCCCAGCAGAAAATCCCAACCAAGAGCAGTAATCTATGTTATATGAATGAATTATCAATCACACTCTCCCTCTCTCTCTCTCTTTCGTTCTTTGAAGTGTACAACCGCATGTACTACGTGACGATCACTTAGCTCTTGGGAGTAGTGAGCAGCGATGGATTATCGCCGAACTTTCCATTAACATAAATTATTCATACATTTACATACTCCACACTCCTCTGTAAGAACATCGAAAATGCCTGGATGGGTGGCGGTATTACTTATCGTAGTGTATCAGGCAAATCCCCCATGAAATCTTAAAGCATCGATTGGAATCGACTTGAATTCGCACGAATGAGTATCGAATGCGGCTGGCGGCAATCTATAAAACACACAGGCATTATCCACTCGGCCATGATTCGCTAGCAGAAACTAATACTGTACGCCGGTCATTGGAAAGGTTCAGCGTTTGTTGGAGAACGTTATTTAAGAAAATCCCTTAAAGGTGATCTCACTGTCGATCAATTCCCAAAAAATCACACACACTCCCAAGAACCAGATTGGTATTTGGGTTTTTTTTGACCAATTTAAAAAAATCGAAATTCCAGTTCCTCGAAAAATCAAAAACGCCGCTTGAAATTGGCCGCTGTTTCTAACTGAGAAAGAATCCAACAGTCACCCAACATATTCCGATTGACCAGGCAACGTGTGGTGTCTTGTGAGGATACGAGTATCACATCCGTTGAATCTCGACGTGCCTCCTTGTGTAGTGGAGGAGTAGTGGAGTGTGTCTGTGCATTTTGAAGCCAGACACGTTTTTCGTTTTAATCTTTCCACAAAATATCGCGAATATTGCGGCGGCAGTTACCATCAATTGATTGAACTTTCTACACGATCCGCGATCTTCTTCTTTGGTGTCCAACTAAGCGTCAACGTTGATTCCAACGACGACTACGACGACGGCAGCGAATACGAATACAAAGCCCATTAACACAAAACCGATCATTTCGCGGTTGCCACCACTAACACTATCACACACACTCACTATCAACGATCGATTGGTCGACCATTGGCGAACGTCGGCGGCAGGCATAGCGGCGACATCGCATTCGCAGCCCTCGGCCGGCCAAAAGACAGCAGAAGGCAGTCAGTGATCAGCCAGTCGGCTTTTGTCTGTATCGATCGATCAGTTTGCAATTTGCTGTGATCGTGTATGTTTATTCATCGGAGATTTCGCGCTAAATCGAGCCCGTCGCCATTTGTTTTTGAAATTTTCAATAATTTCCCGCAAATTGTGAAAAATTATTAAATTGTTACAAAAAATACATCATTTAACAAAAATTAAAAGAAATCGAACGCAAAGAGAGAAAAAAGAAGAAAACAGAAAATTAATAATTGAAACGATTTGGGTCGTGAAACAACAAAGAAGTGCAAGTATCGACTGACCCATTTTTTGGGATTACAAATCATTTTGTGGATTAAGAACGTGTAACAGTTTGGATTAATTACATCGATCGGAGCCGATTTGGGTTTTGGATTACATTTGCCGTCAGAGTCGCCCAGAGGGATAACAACTATGAAGCTATTTCCATTATTTTTAGCACGTAAGTACATATTTCAATTTCAAAGGAATGTGATCACTGTGATCAGTGAAAATTAATGCCAAAAAATGTTCATTAAATTCGAATATTCTGACATAAAGAGTTCGAAAAAAGTTACATCATGTTTATGAAATATTGCATTAATATTACGAATTATCGTTGTGAGGAATTGTACATACATATTTACATGTAAATTTCACTGTTGCATTATTGCAACGAAATGTTATTTATTTAAGCTCAACAAAAATAAATGTTAGAAATTCCTAAAATATACTCTGAATATGTCAGAAAATTAAAAGGGTCAGCATTTTTAAAATCAACCTAAGAATTTCTTTTGCACAATTAGTCTATTTGTAGATTTCCATATCATGTCAAGTGAGTGACTTGCACCTATTAGTCCTATTGGATAGTAGTTATGATACAAAATTTCAACCAGATCGGTTAAGGACTGTTCGAGTTGAAAGGTGTTGAATTTTGATATTTTGCTTTAATAGCTTAAAAGCAATTTGTGGGTTTCAAAGACATCTTACAAGATATTGCGAAAAAAATTCAATTTTTTGAGAGTCATAGTTATTATATTTTTATTATTTTATCATAAAGTCTGATCGGTCATTAATAAAATGAGACCGTTTCGAAGAAAATCGACACATAATTTAAAAAGCTGTAGCTAATTAAGTAAATCGAATATTATATGTTCGTAGACCTACTAAATTACCTACAACTTTTTAAAATATCTATCGATTTTCTTCAGAATGGTTTCATTTTATTAAAACTTTCCTGAACCAATTCCTGAACCAATTCCTGAACCAAAAGGTTCTCGAGTTTTGTGTAATATTTGTGGTTTGAACTCTATTTTTTAGCAGTTCATCTTTGTTTTGATATATAAGCAGGTCGAATCCCACAAATTGCTTTTAAGCTATTAAAGCAAATGACATGAGCTTTCACACAGTATACAGTTGGGTTGCCTCAACCGAATTATTTGCCAACCGAATTTTGGTAGTTCTGTCTACTATCATGCGATTCCATCAGGACAACCAACATGTTGGTTGTGGTATACTTCTGCTTCCATGTTGACAACAATCATATTTGGTTGCGCCAACTACGAAAATGGTGGCTAAAATTATCTGTAGTATGTTGCCACAACCAACTGTTTCAAAAAAATGGTTGTTCTGACAATTTTTCAGTCATGTACTACCGACAATTAATTAAAAACAGTTTTCATTAATTTTTATTTTATTTATTGAACAAAAAACTAAACAATTCATAACAAAATTAAAAATCCCATATTACAAATTCATCACTATTATGAGATGTGGAAATATTTGACACAAATTTTAGTACACGAAAAAACAGAAAAGTTTTATGCAAATATCGCTTAACCCTGTGCTTTCAATTCCTTTATTGTTGCTTTTATTTTTTATTTATGTAAAACACTGCACAACATATTCCGCATTCCACACATTATTATTCACACGAGACTATTTTAGACAACATATACCGTTCTTGAACAAAACGTTGAAGATTTATTTATGTCGACTAATTTTATTTTTTGTTTGTCATGTATCTACAAAAGAACAGCAACCAATCTGTCGGTTGTATTTCCCAAAATACAATTTGGGAAATTATTGGGATAACCAAAAAACGGCGGCCGGAAGTTGGGCCCCAAGAAAATACACCCCAAATTGAAAATGAAAGTTCGGCCCAAATTTGGGGTCTATTTTCGTTACAAAAACTGATTTAGGAAATTACACCCCAATCAAGAAAACAACATGAGATGTACATAAACCCCAAAAAAACTAAGAAATTTTCTCTTCGTAAATCTGGGGAGTACGTAATAATACACGTATACGAACCTATTTTCTAATTATAAATCTTTCCCGGCGCGGTCGGCCTACGGCCTGCGGCCTTCGGCCTCTGTTTAAGACTTTCTCCTATGGACAGGATCAAAAGTTGGCAACGTGGAGCAAATCTTGTATGCGTAGCCTCTCTCGTTTCTAAATTTATAGATGAAAATAAGCCCCAAAAAGCAGACAAGAAATGAAATGAAATCCCAAAAAGTAGACAAAAAATGAAATTAAGCCCCAAAAAAAAATTGTTGTTGTTTGACATGTTATTTCTTGGGGCCCGTATTCATAAAAATATTGGGGTGTATTTTCCTGGGGCCCAATTTCATTCCGCCCCAAAAAACGATTATTTATTAATATTTTTTCTGTTATAGTAACCAATTATTCGTTGCAATAATAATCTTTGGTCTACTGATACAATTTCTGTTGTCAAGAATAAAACATTGGTTGTCACAACCAAAAATCGATCATATGGTACACTACAATGAAAGTTTAAAATTGATTACCACAACTAACCGAGTGTCAATGAAAAAAACAATGTTAATTCGATTGATACAACCATCGATTTAGTTGCAAGAATTTTCATTTGATCGTATCCATGTTATTATTGTAGTTTCAACTATTTATAAATAAATACAACCGACACACGGTGTAGGCAATATACTTTTTGTTGCTAGTACTATTTGTTTATTGTTACAATCGAATTCCAACCAATTATTTTCCTGGGTGTTCGTTTGAGTAAACAAAAAAAAATTCATATATAGTTTTGACAAAAACGCAAAGACAATTTTTAATTCGAAAAAAGGCGACAAAAATACTATGCAATTTTAAATACAGCAAAAAATTCACAAATCATTGTGATTTTTTTTCAAGATTGAAGAAAAATCTGTCAAAAACACTGGGAATTTTTTTCTAAATACAATAGGTATTTAGTTATAGGAGTATGGATGGGAAAAATGGCCGGTTGAAATTTTGTGTCATAACTACTGTCCAATAGAACTAAACATGGTGCAAGTTTCATGCCGATCAGAATACACCGGTTTTAAAAATTTACTCACTTGACATGAAATCCCCCATATATATTTGTATACCCTCCCTCACTTCAGTGTGATGAGGGTATATGTCATTTGCTACGGTCCAAAAGTGTAACACATCGAAGGAGTGATCAAAGACCCAAAGTACGTTCGGCGGAAATCCGTTTTGGGTAATTTGAAGTAATTTGAGCAATGTCCGTCCATCCGACAGTCTGTCTGCTGCCTGGAGTAACCAATTGACTTCAAATTTGGGATGTGGTAATATTTTTTCCCATCTCCGGCTAAGTTCACAGATTGGCCATATTGGTCCACTTCTTCTGGTACCTCCCCCATAGAGGGTTAAAATTTAATGTAATATTAATTCTGTAATAACTTCTATACTACTCATTCGAATCTTCTAAAATTCCACACATAGTATTAATTTAGCAGTCGCTACCACCACGAGAAAAATGGGCGCCGCCCTTTTGGAACCTCCCACACAAATGGACCATTTTGCACCAAAAGTTTACATATTATAACTTTAAAACCAGACCCGTGAAAATGGGCGTTAATGCCACTACCCTTTTGGAACCTCCCACACAAGGGTACCATTTCGTACGAAAAGTTAACAGCGTATAACGTTTATACTAGTGCATACAAATACTTGAAATTTTGTTCAGTGTAATGTTTTTATAGTACATACATTCTGTATCATTTTGTGTCCCTAGTCTTCCTCCATGTGTCCCTAGTATTTTTTGTAACTGACCAGTACCTCTAGAATGAATAGTTTGGCCCCAACCTCTAAAAGAGTGAATAAATATATGAAATTTTTTTTCTACATTTATGAAATGTATGTGCTTATATCTTTTAAATTATATAAAGTAATAACAAAATTTTTTGGAAAAAAAATTTTATGTATGTTTGTGGTTTATCTAATTCCATCAACTTTTGAAACGAAATCTGTACACAACGCGAGAAAAGTGACAACATATACCCTTCTCCACTAAAGAAGATTTAAAGTACGATTTTTGAGTTTATAAATAGTATTATTGACTCTCCTCTGTTTATACCTCTAATAAACCATTATTAACTTTTAATGAATAATGCCCATAGATTTTTGCATAAAGTGATTTCGGATTAAAATTGCATGACCTATATAGATATGTATGTATATATAAATAGATATAGAACATGATGAGTGAGTACTTACCTAACAAACATTGGCCAGGCTTCAATAATTAGTCACATGTTCCACTGACACTACCAGCGGCAAGTAATCATGCGAATTCTAGAGTTCATTGTCCGACCTTAAACTGAAAGAAAAACAAAAATGAGATGTTAGGAAAGTGGTCGGTCGGTCATGCATCATAAATTAGACTGACTATGTGCTATGTGAAGAATAATGTACATTCACATTAGAAATTACGCAGATTCCTCAAAAAATAATAATGAACTCATCGACAGCGAAGATGAGTGAAGAAATTGATAACAGTATTTCAATTTTGAACACATGTTTAATTTTACCCCCAATTAAGGGGAGGGTATATACCAATTGCTACGAACCAAAAGTGTAACACATCGAACAAGAGACCTAAGACCCTAAGAATGTTCGGCGGAAATACGTTTTAGGTCATGAGAGTAATATGGAGCGCACGGTAACTCACGAAAGGAGTAACGTATTGACTTCAAATTTGGTATGTGAAAATACGTTTGTCTATCTCAGGCTATGTTCAAAGATGGGCCATATTGGTCCACCAAAAGCGGTTCCTTGTCCTACTAGGATTTAAAATTCAGTGAAATATGGATTACACTAAGTAAGCATAGCAAAGGCTGAGCATAGCATTTTCCGCTGTAATATGGAAAAATATATAAAAAACTGAGCGCCCCAGTAGGTGAGTTGGTAGCGTACTCGCCTATGAGTTTGGGGGTCGTGGGTTCGATTCCCACCAGAGGCTCTGGTCTGTCGCTCAAAAAATTTAGCCATATGGTCTTTGTAACCCGGCCTTTCCCTGGACCATATAATTAGAATATAAATTTACTTTGTATTGTAATTCATATAAATAAATAAATAATATAAATCAGGAGGACTACAAATGTTAACAATGACACTTCCACGTGAAAACAGAAGTTTGTTAACTGTCGTTAAAACAATGCAAGAGTAATACATCGATGGAGTGACCTAAGAGACCATTTGTGTGGGACGTACCAAATAGTCCATTTTTCTCAAGGTGTTAGCGACTAACAAAGTAATACTTTGTGTGGACTTTCAGAAGTTATCGACTTTTCGGGCCAATTTCGACATAATTTTTGGTTTTTTGCAGAATTCAGATAGATAGATATAATCCATTTAAGAATAGCTTTGCAACAAGAAAATCTTTCCCGAACGAGACCAATTGGACATATTAGTACACAACTTGTATATCAAAACCCCAAACGGGTTTTTCGAAGTTAGTCCGGATTTTAGTTTTATAGCCATTTGAAGTTGGGATATTTTTAATCAAATTTCAACACTTTTTTCTATGTATGAGCGTCAGAACAAAAAAACGCTACAACCGAAATGACCCAAAAATGGTAAAAAATATGCTCACTATAGCAACAGGCCCTGGGGTCTTGGGCCTCAATAAAGGACCTAAGGCCTACAGATATGGTACTCAAATAAAATGAAATGAAATAATAAATGATATAAAAATCCAGTGGCGTAAGGGTCTTAAAATTTGGATTCCCTAAAAAATTCCCCGGAGGTCCAAAACCACATAAAGTATACAAATTAATAAATTAAAATATTTGAAGTCTAAAATATTCAATTCCTATTGTTTATCATATGCATTGATTCAATCCATTGGATAACATATACAAATATGTATTAGGAACTTTGTTGGGCCCTCAAATTTTAAGACCACTGGATTTTTCTTCTTTTTTTTTGGAGTCTTGTTGACTTTTTCTTTCATTTGAGAACCATTTCGCCATGGGCTTCAGCCCATTTTTGAAGGCCCTATGGTCCATGGCCCGTTTCGCCACCGTGCACATTTTTGACAATTTGGGGGTGACTTTGGAGGTGGCGTGTTTTTTTGTTTTGACATCTGCCCGCTATAGTGAACTTTTGACTGGAAATTTTACTAAAAGAAGCCCAACTTCAAAGGGTTATAAAACAAGAACTCGAGCTAAGTTTGTAAAACCCTTTGGAACTTTTGTTACACTAGCGTTGTACTATCATGTCCACTTGGTTTCATTCTGGAAAAATTTGATGACCCATAATTTGTTGCACAGTCTTATCGAAGGTTCACATATTTCTTTTTAATTTTTAACCGAATTATACGAATTTTTTGAAATTATAGCCGCCATGGTAATGACGGGAGAGTATAATATCCGAGGCCCCTCGATCTGGTGACATACTTGGATAGAGCACCACAAAATAAGAATAAGTACATTTTATCGATATCTCGATTAGTTATCGGACGTTCAAGTTTTAAAAAAATAAGGTTTTTTCAAACATTATCGTTCGATAACTCGATACTAGACAAGATATCGATAAAATGTCCCTTAATTTTTCGTCTTATTTTCAGTTGCCCGATACAAATCTAGAATCCTAGGGGTTGCCTTGTTAATCTTCAATCCCCTGGCGTATTTTTATCGAAAACAATTTATTGATTTTTTCGGTTTTTTCTTTCATATATCAGTAACTAGGATAGTTCTGGAAAAATAGTATTGACAACATTATTAATGTTATTTTTCCAGAAAAAATTTTTTTTTTGTCGATTTTTTCACACTTTATTGTCCGATAACTCGATAACTTTGCATGTTATCGATAAAATGCCCGATATTATACCCTACACCTGTGGTACAGGGTATTATGACTTTGTGCATTTGTTTGTAACGCCCAAATAGAGAATCGACATAGAATCACTTTTTAAGTCGATTTAGCCATGTCCGTCTGTCCATGTATTCTTGTGATCAAAGTGCAGGTCGTATTTATGGTCCGATTGTGATGAAATTTAGCACAGTGCTCTGTTTTGGCCCAATGACGATCTCTATTGAAACTGATGCAAATCGGTTTAGATATGTTACCCCCGATTTGACATGTAAGCTCTGTAGAAACTGTATTTTATATCAGATCAGTACGAAATTTGGAAGAGAAAGTTGTTTTATAACATGAATGAACACTGCCATATTCGGAGAAAATCGGTTCAGATTTAGATATAGTCCCCATATATGTGTTACACCCGATTTGACATGTAAGCGCTGTAGAAACCGTATTTCATATCCGATCAGTACGAAATTCGGCAGAGAGAACTTTCTTATTACATGAATGACCACTACCAAATTCGGGGAAAATCCTTTCAGATTTCTATATACCCCCCATATATATGTTTTACCCGATTTGACATCTAAACGCTGTAGAAACCGTATTTTATATCCGATCAGTACGAATTAGATTGTACCATAGAAGAAACAATGCCTATTTGAAAAAATCAATGGATAAATCTACAGGGTCCGCGTCTAACGTTTTTTTTCAACTAGTGCTTATTTCCTGAATGGTAATACTTAGCTCCTTGTCTGATTTGACAGATAATTAGTTTTATCCTTCCGCTGAACGAATATGGTTGTGTATACGCTTGAACAACGCTGGTAGCGATCGACTTACAGAAGATGTCGATTTTTCCAAAAAAATCTTCTTTTCAGATGAAGCTCATTTTGATCTTGGCGGGTATGTAAACAAGCAAAATTGTCGCATTTGGGGCACAGAAAACCCGCACGCATACATTGAAAAGCCGATACACCCAAAACGAGTCACTGTTTGGTGCGGATTTTGGTCCAGAGGCATAATTGGGCCATGAGCAAGGAGTGGCCGTTACAGTCAATGACGATCGTTATCGGGCCATGTTGAACGAATTTTTGTTCACAAAAATTGAAGAGGAGGATATATTTGCAACATTTGGTTTCAACAGGACGGCGCTACGTGCCACACAGCCGAAGCTACACGCCAAAAGGGCAATAACGCCTATTTTTCACGGGAATATAGGTACTGTAAAAGCATTACACTCCACAACATTTAAGTAGTTGTATTAGATGGAATACAAAAACGCCCACATTTCCCTGGCGGTAGGTGGTAGCGACTAAGAAACTAATACTGTGTGTGAAATTGCGGAATATTCCGATAAGTAACTGGTTTTCCAATAGAGATGATATGATTTTGAAGTGACGTTTCGGCCATTTGTAATATGTCATGATCTGTCATTTGTTTTTCATTGTATTCAGTAATGTTTACAATTTCATCATGGAGAGATATACGCAAGAACAACGTTTACAAATTATTCAGTTTTATTATCAAAATAATAGTTCTCCAATTGCAACTTTTCGTGTGCTAAGTAATTTTTTTTTGAAAATCCAAAAAAACACTTTCCATTTGACCTACGACCTTGACACTCATGAGGTTTAAGAGCTATCTTTTTACTATTGACCGATTCCCGATCCGACGTACCGTTAAGGAGCTAGAGCAAAAATAAACTTTCCGTTCACATTTGAAAATGATGCTAAGTCCATTAGCAATATTTTAGCTCTCGTTAAGAGCTATCTTTTTACCATTGACCGATTGTGGCTACGTGCCACACAGCAAATGAAACAATTGAATTGTTGCGAGAAAAGTTTGGAGATTCGATTAGTTCAAGAAATTGTGATATTGAATGGCATCCCAGAAGTTGTAATTTAACACCATTAGACTATTTCTTGAGGGGTTGTTTGAAGTCATTGGTCTTTCGAAATAAACGACTCTATTCAAGCTTCAAGTCAATCTTGAACGTGCCATTCATGACTTGATTTAGTGGAAAAAGTGCAGAAGAAGTCGTGGAGGCCATTTGAATGACGTTTTATTTACAACTTAATTGTACTATTCACGTTAAATAAAAATGTTTAGAATTTCCTTAATAATAAGTGTTTTTTTTTTCGAAGAAATCATATCACTCTTATTGAAAAATCTTGTATATACTCACAATTTTTGCACAGGGTATAGTTTTTAAAATTCCTACATTCCTGTTAAAAATGGGAGTTATGACCTGACCCGTGTTAGTACCTCCCATACAATAAGAGAAGAGAAGACATACAAAAATTAAATAAAGAGTTTTCCAACAAGAGGTGTTATTTGGTATTCAAAGAAAAATGCCATTTTT
This sequence comes from Eudasyphora cyanicolor, assembly GCA_963930755.1. Classification (NCBI taxonomy): domain Eukaryota; kingdom Metazoa; phylum Arthropoda; class Insecta; order Diptera; family Muscidae; genus Eudasyphora; species Eudasyphora cyanicolor. The sequence continues at coordinate 12,322,043 of OZ005734.1, forward strand.
TGAGATAAATGATCGGATGTTTATGTCATGATAAAGAGGAAGGTATGCCGTTAATAATGACCATACAAAAAATACCTTACAGGACCATATCCTGTTCATGAAATTTTCCATAACCAAATCGCAAAGTGGCTGCCCTATGTTCTTGATAGCCTCATGAATTCTATCTTTGAGGTCTTGAATCGACGCTGGGCTGTTGGCGTAGACCTTATCTTTCACGTGGCCCCAAAGGAAGAAGTCGCAAGGTGTTAAATCACAAGATCTCGGTGGCCAATTGTGATCACCTCTTCGAGAGATAACACGGTCCGGAAACTTTTCCCGTAACAGAGCAATGGTTTCGTTGCTTGTGTGGCACATAGCGCCGTCTTGTTGAAAGTAAACGTTGTCCAGATCAATACCATCCAACAACTCCGACCATAAAAAATCATTAATCATCTCTCGATAGCGCAAATGTTGATCCAACCTCATTGTCGAAAAAGTAAGGTCCAATGACCCCGCCGGACCATAAACCGCACCAAACAGTCACACGTTGAGGATGGAGAGGTTTCTCAACAATAACTCTTGGGTTTTCCAAGACCCAGATGCGACAATTTTGCTTGTTGACGTAGACACCGAGGTGGAAATGGGCCTCATCAGTCAAGATGATTTTTCGATGATTTTCGATTTTTAATAATTTCAATGCGTTGTTGAATCGTGTATCGTTCCATTTTTAGTAATGGCGTAGTTTCTACTTGTCAAATGTCAAAGAATAAAAGCTTCAAAAGTGACAACTACCAAAATAACACCTCTTGTTGGAAAACCCTGTAGCTAGTAATATTAGTATATATACCAGTGCATATTTACTTTGCTCACAAAGTGAGGGTATACCTTAGTCGGTTTACCCGACCGAAATTTCTTACTTGTTTAGATGTTTTTCTTTATTTTCATATACTTATATACAGGTCCCATCCACTAATAGACCATAAAAATTACCTATGCTTTAGTTTGAGCAATAAAAAAATCAAAAATAAAATTATATGTTTTTACCAAAAATTTCAAAAAAAAATTATAAAAAATATTTGTGTCTATTTCATTTAAAGATTGAAGAAAAATCTATTGAAAAAGTAATTGGTTATATGATGTGGAAAAGGACCGTTTGAACAAAATGTCAAAATTCCACACCCTCCAACCCGAACAGTCATTTTTGAAATTTTATGTCATATAATATTTTTTGCCGCTGGAGTCAAAATTATTAAAATTTACTACCGAAATTCGGAGTCAGTGGGCTGAGCAATAGCTTGAAAATGATTCGGATTTTCATCGAAAAATCATCTTCAGCGATGAGGCTCATTTCTGGCTGAATGGCTTCGTCAATAAACAAAATATGCGTTATTGGTCAGACAGCAATCCACACGTACTCCATGAGTCATCATAGCATGCCGAAAAAATTACGGTTTGGTGCGGTTTATGGGCCGGCGGCGTCATTGGGCCGTACTTCTTCCGTGATGATCAAGACCGGCACGTTACTGTGAATGGGAATCGCTACCGTTCAATGATAACCGAATATTTTTGGCCCCAATTGGATGATATGGACTTGGAGGACATGTGGATCCAACAGGACGGCGCCACAAGCCACACAGCGAATGACACAATCAATTTTTTGGAAACCAAGTTTGGAGAACGTGTTATCTCACGAAATGGTCCAGTCGATTGTTCGCCTCGGTCGTGCGATTTGACGCCGTTAGACTATTTCCTGTGGGGCTACGTCAAGTCTATGGTATATGCCAAGAAGCCAGCGATGATTGATGAACTTCGTACGAATATCGAACGTGAAATTGCAGCAGTGTCGGCCGATTTATGCTTGAAAACCGTCGAAAATTGGGTTCAGCGTCTGGACTTCTGCAAGCGTGCCCGTGGTGGCCATGCAAAAGAAATCGAGTTCCATACATAATGGCATCGAACGTACTTTCACAGGAATGAAGAATTTCATTGATATCCAAAACCGATTTTGTTTTATTTAAAAAAAAACTTTTGTAGCGTGTGTTTTGAATCACCCTTTACTATCCAATAGGAGCAAACGTGGTGCAAGTTTCTTCGCGAGCAGGAGACATCGGTTTCACTTGGAATGAAATCCCCCATATACTCGTACAAACTCGAATACCACTTATAAAATTAAAAAATATGAGGGCATTTATATTTTATAACATTTTTATGTTTATTATGCCAGTGGGGTTTTATTTTCAAAATCACTCAACCAGATGTATGATTAATAAAATGATTTAATTCCCACAATGATGTGATGATGTGTCGGGATGAATTTTAATGGCCAATATAGCGCGGAAGAATTTGAGTGAAGTCAACACCAGCGATAAATACCAGACCAACTGGCGACGCCACAGCGATCTGATTTATCATCAGTCATCACGGCTGCATTTCCAGTTCCAGTTCCATTTGCATTTTAATGTTATTGTTATCTAAATTCACAACACTGTGTGAATATTAAATAATTTTAATTTTGTTGAAACGCATTTGTGTAAAAAATTGATTCCAGGAAAAAGTTGGTTTTTATTTTCTGGAGTCTGAATCAAGTAATTGTTTTTTCGGTATAACTTTTTATTATAACCTCACCTAAAAGGAGGCAATATATGAATACATAAAATATCGAAAAGGTGACGCAAGGCTCTAGGTAGGTAGGTCTGGGAGAAAATCAGTTTTTTAGTCATTTAAGATATGTCCGTTTGTTTGATATGTCTGTCGAAAGGAGCGACAGAGTGACTTCAAATTTAGTATGTGGTAATATTTTCTGATACCATAAGTTCACAATGGGTCATATTGGTCCACTCCTTCTAGTACATCCCACACAAAGGGTTAACATTAAATGATATATTGATTCTCTAAAAACTTCTTTATTATTTGAAAAAAAATGAGAAAATAAAATACTTTGAATATTTGTCATGCCGTATTTTTTAGTCAGTATCTATCCACAAAACATGCAAATATATTAACAAATTGTTTTTCCCGTTTCATGAATTTTCCAGTGGCCATCTTAGCCATTTCCTTCGTGTCTTCAGCTCCTGCCGGTGATACGGAATGCGAGTTTAATTGTGATCTGCAGGACTATAAGCCCGTCTGCGGTACAGATGACAGCGGCGATACTAAAACCTTTACCAATATGTGTATAATTAAAACGGAGAATTGTCTGCGTAAAACCTGTAAGTTATACCACATGGAACCAAATACAATAAATAAATTACTAATATTTCCATTTGTCTCCTCTCTCTCTCCCCCAACTCTACAGCATATCAAAAAACCGGTGATGGAGATTGTCCTTAAAGGATCAGGAGGACAAAGCTCTCCAAGCTTCTTAATGTTTATGTTTAACTTGTGAAAGTTTACTATAATTAATATATATATATAAATATATTTTTATTATTTTGTATGTTAATTTAAAGCCTCTCTCTTTAGTCTAAGTTCAAATCAATCAATCAATCAATGTAATTAATAAATACATCATTCATTTTATTCATTTCTCAAATTGCAATCAGCACGACAACTAGAACAACAACAACAAAAACTAGAAGATACATACATATATGCTAACTAATATTTATCATTTCTTTTTTATATGTAATAGAATTTATTGCTTATTCTAAAAACCACAATTACATTTATTAATTATTATATTTTGTAGTTTTTACCCGTACATAAATATACATACACACACACACACACATGCCCCTAATTACATACATACATACCCATAAATGCATATTAAAAATCTAAAAATTAGATAATTTCAGAGTAAACAGAAAAAAGCGAATTTCAAGGATAACCAAAATATAATGCAATCTGCTATGCATTGGATTAGGGTTATCGATATTTTCTAAAAAAATTACTAATGATGGTATTTGTGTGATATTTATAAGTGAAAAATAGTAATGATATAATTTCGTTTACAATTTGCAATGGATTTTTGTAAATCAAAGTAATCACCACTTGAGAATACAAAATGAAAATTTAAATAAAAATCAAAAAACTAAAAATGTATGAGGTATTTTTGTTCTTTTTAGGGTATATGCTCCTTCTAGGAACGATGGGACTGTATACATATGGGGAATTTTATGTTAATCGGAATGAAACTTGCACGAAGTTTAGTCCTATTGGCTAGTAGTTATGATACAAAACTTCAACGAGATCGGTTAAGGACTGTCCGAGTTGAAGGGTATTGCATATTGAGATTTTAGTCAAACGGCCCTTTTTTCCCGTCCATATAACTAATTAAACTATGTATGTGTCCGAGACGTAAAAACTTTTTTTGTATAGATTGAGGAATACTATTTTATGAAAAAAAAACAATTTTTTTCAAAAAAAATTCAAAATTTTCATAGGCATTACCATTACCATATTTTTTGAAGTATAAGCTCTATAAAGCCGGGCTACCATTCAAATAGAAGGAAAATATGAGGGCTAAAAATGCTGAAAGCCTCACTTTCAGGTAAAAACTAAAGTCGAAAAACAAATAAAAAAATTGGATTTTTTTAAAAAAAAACGTGTTTCTCTGTTACGAAAAAAACATAAAAAATAGAAAAAATTTTGTTCCATTATTTGAAAGCTAGCATCCTAACGAAGAAAAGTATGTATATTTGCAAAAAGGCTCTGGATAAATGTAAAAATTTTCACCCATATTAAAAAATAAGGAAAATTAAAAAAAATAATTTTCATAGTTTTCATTTTGGCAATTTTGTTTGGGAGGTACCAAAAGGGACATGGCAATAACGCCCATTTTTTGATATACTATGGGTGCTATAAAAACATTACACTGTACAAAATTTAAAGTGTTTGTATGTGCAGGAGTCGAAGTAATACGCCCATGTGATGACAATCGCGTGAGTTCAAATCGCAAAACGCAAAAATTTCCCCTCAATTTTAATGGTCTTCGAAATTTAATTTTAATAAAATGCAGACATGGATGTAGTTATTTATCGCTGTAATTAATATGTTGATCTTAATAAATCCAAAATGGAGTGCAAAAAAAGAATTCAGAACATGAATTTTGCGACTTGAAATCACAATCGCCAATTTTATGGTGCAAAATGGTCTATTTGTGTGGGAGGTACCAAATGGGGCGTGGCCACTTTGTCCATTTATCTTGAGGTGATAGCCACTAAATTAGTGCTATGTGTGCAATTTCAGAAAATCCTAATAGGTAGTACATAAGTTATTAAAGAATGAATATTTCACTAAATGTTAACGCTTTGTGGGGGAGTTACTTGAAGGAGTGGACTAACATGGCCCATCTTCGAACTTAGCCTGAGATAGAAAAAAATATTACCACATACCAAATTTGAAGTCAATCGGGTACTCCTTTCGAGAGTTATCGTGCGCACCAGCCAGCAGACAGACACACAGACGGACGTACGGACATTGCTTATTCGACTTAAAATGACCCAAAACGAATGTCTGCCAAACATACTTAGGGTCTCAGATCACTCCTTCGATGTGTTACATTTTCGGCTCGTAGCAAATGATATGTACCCTCGTATCACTAAAGTGAGGGTAGAAATATGTGGCAAAATAAGGCATCTGCCAAGAAAATGGGTACCATACTTTTTTAAACACCAGAAAATGTTATAAACAGCCCTTCGACAAAAACAAACATTTTGTTGCATAGTGTTACTTTTAAAGTTATGATTTTATAGAAATTATCTTTTTTCATTTTACTTGTTGGTAATGTTTTTTGTTTCTTCTAATTCCTAATTCCACAATATCTTTATTTCTTATTTAGATTTTGGTTTAACTTATTAAAAATATATAACATATTTTTAGGTGTAGCAGATAATGAGTATTGATTTTCATAAATGCCCAGATAAATATGCTATTGAATTAATGGCAATTAACAATTTACAAATTATTTTAACTGTATTGCCAGATGTGAATATTTAGCTCGAAATGAGAATACTATACTTACTCTTAAATCAAATATTAAAGTAATAACACTACTTTAAAAAATGTTTGTCAAAGGGCTGTGCATGACATTTACGGGTGTAATATGATGTCCTAAACATGAAAAAAATATTAAAAAATCCTTTATGGTAATTTCTTTTTGTAAAATTTTGATTTTCTTGGAGGTGCCTTGGACCATATTTTTGGAAATATATATAACCTCGATAAAGCCGGGCTACCCATTTAATTAAAGGAAATTATAATTGCTGAGAATTTCAACACAATCGTGTTTATATACCCAGACTATTGTGAACGAGGGTATGTATCAGTTGCTGAGGACTCCAAGAATATTTGGCGGAACTTCTTTATGGGTCATTTTAAGACATTGAACAACGTCCGTCTGTCCATCCGTCCGTCTGTCAGGCTGGTTCGCACGATAACTTTCTGCGAAATTCAAATTAAGTATGTGTTAATATATTTTTCTCTTTCGGGCTAAGATCAAAGACGAGCCATTTTGGTCCACTCCTTCAAGTACTTTCTTACGAAAAGGGTCAACATTTAGTGAAATATTAAATCTTTAATAACTTATATACTACTTATTAAATCTTTTACAATTCCACGCATGCGGGCACTGATAGTTTCTTGGTCTCTATCACCTTGAGAAAAAGAGGCGAAGTTGCCACGGCCCCTTTGGTTTTTATATGCATTGGTATTGACGATATAATCTGTTAACTATTTTTACAAAATTGTACGTGTTTGTGGGAGGTACCAAAAGGGGCGTGATAATAAAGCCCATTTTTCGACAGACTGTAGGTACTATAAAAACATTATTATGCCGATTTTTCACTGGAATGTAGACCATATAAAATTACGCTGTACAAAACTTCAGGTATAGTTATCCCCAGGAGGGTATATATCATATCCTACGAGCCAAAAGTGTAACACATCGAAGGCGTGACCTTAGACCCCAAGTATGTTCGGCGGAAATCCGTTTAGGGTCTTTTTAAGTCTAATGAGCAATGTCCGTCTGTCTGCTGGCTGGTGCGCACGATAACTCTCGAAAGGAGTAACCGATTGACTTCAAATTTGTTATGTTGTAATATTATTTTCTAATTCCGGCTAAATTCGAAGATGGGCCATATTGCGCTACTTCTTCGAGTACTTCCTCACAAAGGGTTTACTTTTAGTGAAATATTGACTCTTGAATAACTTCTATACTATTTATTCGAATCTTCTGAAATTCCGCACATATCATTAGTTTATTTATTAGTGGCTATCAAGGAAAATGGGGGTAGTTGCCTTGCCCTTTTGGTACCTCCCCCACAAATGAACCATTTTGAACCAAAAGTTACAAGCTTATAACGTTAATACCATTACATACAATTACTTGAAATTTTGTACAGTGTAATGCTTTTTAGTACCTAGAGTCCAGAGAAAAATGGGCGTTATTGGCCCGCCCCTTTTGGTACCTCCCACACAAATGGACCATTTTGTACCAAAATATTACAGTTTATAACCTTAATACTAGTACATACTTTAATGTTATTAAATGCAATTTAAACTGATAATAATTTAAATAAAACAAAAAAATAAATAAATTTACTAATATTTTTTGAGACTCAAGGGTGAGGGGATTCATTAGTCGGTTTACCCGACTAAACTTTCTTACTTGTTGTACCCTCACTTTAGTGTGACAAGGGTATATATCATTTGCTACGGAAAAAAGTGTAACACATCGAAGGAGTGTCCTAAGACCCCACGTATGTTTGGCGGAAATCCGTTTTGGGTCATTTTAAGTCGAATGAGCAATGTCCGTCCGTCTGTCTGTCTGTCTGCTGGCTGGGGCGCACGATAACTCTCGAAAGGAGTAACCGATTGACTTCAAATTTGGTATGTGGTAATATTTTGTTTCTATCTCCGGCTAAGTTCGAAGGTGGGCCATATTGGTCCACTCCTTCTGGTACCTCCCCACAAAGGGTTAACTTTTAGTGAAATATTGATTCTTTAATAACTTCTATACTACATATTCGAATCTTCTGAAATTCTACACATAGTATAAGTTCATTAATTACTATCACCTCGAGAAAAATGGGCGAAGTTGCCACGCGCCTTTTGGTACCTCCCACACAAATGGACCATTTTGCTCCAAAAGTTAACTGCTTATAACAACAATATCACTTCATGCAAATACTTGAAATTTTGTACAGTGTAATGCTTTTCTAGTACCATTAGTCCAGTGAAAAATGGACGTAATTGGCACGCCCCTTTTGGAACCTCCCACACAAATGTACTATTTTGCACCAAAATTTAACAGCTTATAACTTTAATACCAGTGCAAAAAAATACTTGAAATTTTGTATAGTGTATAACTTTTATAGTGCCTATAGTCTAGTGAAAAACGGAGTTTATTACCACGCCCCTTTTGGAAACTCCCACACAAATGTACCATTTTATACAAAAATTTAAGAGCTTACAGCGTGCGTAACTTTGCACGAAAATGCAACAACATTTTGCATAGTGTAACGCTTTTGAAGTGCATATAGACCTGTGAAAAACGGGCGTTATCACCACGCCCCTTTTTGTACCTTCCACACAAAATGGCCAAATCATACCAAAATGTAATATTTCATAACGTTAATATACCAGTGCACATAAACTTTAATAATTCGGCACAGTGCAATGTATTTAAAGTATCTACTGTTCAGCGAAAAATAGGTGTATGTATGTGGAACCCCTAACACAAATTGACAGAATATCTCGTGTAATATTCCATTTTACATTATTCACAAAGTGAGGGTATGCCTTAGTCGGTTTACCCGACTGAAACTATCTTAATTGTTATTTCTTCAAAAAGTATGCCAGTAGTCATTTAGACTTGATTACCGGATAAATTGTAACCTAATTTTTTTCATATATAATTATTAAATGGGTAAAATATTTTGAAAAAAGCCTAAAAAAACATTTGTCGAATTTTGTGACGAAAATTGGTATGCGTGGTCCGGAGGGCAAATAAAAAATACATTATGAGTAGTTTTGCAGAATTTTCATTTTCGCGGAAGTTATGACCTGAAATGTCCGCTCATGCCACATTTTTGTTTTTTATTTTTCTTGAGATCTACTGTACGTATTACGCTGAATTTTTGCATGTACATAAAGCGTAGATGCTACATGTAACTAGTAATTTATATTTTGCAAAACGATTTCGGATGCTGCAAAATTTTAAATTTTCACAGAGATTTGCATTTTTTGCAACTTTCTCTAGCTGCGTTTTGAAATATTTTGTACCTTAAATATTGCACATTTTGTTGTTATATATATTCAAGACATAGTTCATTAAAAAAGAAATAATTGTGAAACTTTAGTTCGGTAGGTTTAGTTTTATTTGGAAATATTATTTTTAGTAACAGTTACTAATGTTTGGCTATTTATTCAAAAAATATCTTGCAGTTAAGGGTATTTTTGGAGGCTGGATAAAAAGCGTGATATTGACGAGTGTTTTTTTAATTGTTTTCACATCTTTATAGCGCAGTTCCAAACTTCCTTTAAATTTGATGTGAACATCCGTCGTCGAATAATCAAAATAAATTTTTACTGCGCCGCTGCAACTGCAAGATATGTTCAGAATTGACCCTTAACTGCAAGATATTTTTTGAATCAATAGCCAAACATTAGTAACTGTTACTAAAAATAATATTTCCAAATAAAACTAAACCTACCGAACTTAAGTTCCATAATTATTTCTTTTTTAATGAACTATGTTCTTAGTTATAATCTGGATCTATATAACTCCCGAACGCGAAATTTTTTCGCAATATAGAGGTGAGATTCGACTTCAGCGTACCGAATTCAGTTGAAATTGAGTCTAATATATATTACGTAAGATAAATTTTAGCCAGCGGTCATTTAAAGTCCATTCTTTAGAAATTTTAAAGGTCGTTTTTTTTAAAGCTGGTCCTTATAAATTGGTTGCATTTTTACATCAAATCTAACAAATGTATTCAATCATAATAGACGTTTACTATGTATAATGCTGCCGATAAAGTAAAATGTGGTATGAAGTGATATTAGAAAAACACGGAAATCTAAATGTCCGTATCAAGAGTACAAACTTTTTATTCTTGAATATGTATAACAACAAAATGTGCAATATTTAAGATACAAAATATTTCAAAACGCAGCTAGAGAAAGTTGCATAAAATGCAAATCTCTGTGAAAATTTAAAATTTTTGCAGCATCCGAAATAGTTTTGCAAAATATATATAATTACTAGTTATATGTAGCAATTACGCTTTATGTACATGCAAAAATTCAGCGTAATCCGTGCAGTAGATGTCAAGAAAATTAAAAAACAAAAATGTGGCATGAGCGGACATTTTAGGTAATAACTTCCGCGAAAATGAAAATTCTGCAAAACTGCTCAAATTGTACTTTTTATTTGCCCTCCGGACCACACATACCAATTTTCATCACAAAATTCGACAAAAGTTTATTTTAGGCTTTTTTCAAAAAATTGTACCCAAATGACAATCATGAATCACATAAGTTGCCAGATGCAAACACAAATTTGCTATCAGATATCTTTTAGTTATTTAATCTTTATTGTGGGATTTTGAATACGCTGTTCTAATACAGGTTTATTAAAAAACAAAATGGGTTCGATAAGTATTTTTTATGTATAACTATATAACTATAATACTTGTATAACTTGTATAACGTACCAACTTAAATTATAGTACCTGCAGTCTGTCGAAAAATGGGTGTTATTATCACGCCTATTTTGGTTTATCTCAAACAAATGTACCATTTTGTAAAAAAGTTAAATACGAATGCACATATATACTCACCATTTTTGCACAGGGTAAAGTTTGATTAAATTCCTACAGTCCTGTTAAAAATGGGAGTTATCACCACAACCCTTTTAGTACCCCCATACAAAAAGAGCCAAAATTAAATAGCTTATAACACATTACATTGCTCACAAAGTAAGGGTATACCTTAGTCGGTTTACCGGACTGACATTTCTTACATGTTTTTTCTATCTCAGGCTAAGTTCGTAGATGGGCCATATTGGTCCACGGCTTATAGGTTACTATAGTTATCTAAAATGTTGTTCCTGTCGATAGTTTCATAGCTTTGCCAGAATGCAACTACCTCCGTTTAATTGGAGTCATTCCCAAATTAATAGTTACCAGGCAATCTTCACCAACCGTCGCTCTTCCCCAGTATGACAAATACATAGAACCGTTTACAACTAACTCTGGCGTGGATCGAATTCTGATGGAGGGCTATAAAAAGCAAACCAGTTCGTTGAGAAATACCGCTATAGTAGTACGTACCCAGAATGAAGCAACGACGATCTAGAAAAGATGACTAAATATTTAAATGGCAAATTAATTTATTTGCCTTTAATTTATTACAGAGTTAACAAATTAATGTTGTGTCTCTGGTATCACAATTACTTAACGATATGTGACGTAATGGAAAGTTCATGAATATTCAGGGAAACTATCGGTGAAAACAAAATATAAATTACAACACTACTAAATGTGAGATTTATGCAAATGCAAAACATAACATGTGTATTTAAGTGGGACCTCAAAAATGTTGTTGATATTGCAATAAAAAACGATTTAATTATAAATTTATTGTTTAGAATACCAAATATCAAGTCTGGAAATTTCTGTTTATTTTTTTTATTAAGTTGTGATAAGTAAGGGTTTTGACTCGAAGGTTCGACTTTTATTACATACCCGTTCCCACGTCCCATTTTAATGTTCACAAAATATCTTATGTATGTATAAGTATTATGTTAGTAATCGAATGTTCGATTTGTATTACATGTCCCTCACCCCATCTAATGTTCACAGAATATCATATGTATTATGTTAATATGCCCGGCGCCATTTAAGTTACAGATAAGACATCTGTCACATAAATTCTTTGCATATTTTAGAATATCCAAATATTTGCAGTAATGACAACGGAATGTGTGAATTTAATGAGATGAAACGAGGATGGTTTGCTCAAGCCTCGAAGCGATTTACCAGAATATATGTATTGTATGTAGTCGGTAACTAATTTGCGAAAGTCTATTCGTTTGTTGATCTAACTAGAATTAATGTCGAATATTAATATCACGCCGAAGCCGTGTGATAAAGGGCGATCTATACATATTTTATTATGAGGGTGGCCCAAAATGACCGAAAGGGTTTGGAATCATTACGAGGGTTGCTATATATACATATATGTCTGCCTTGGCAACACTAAGTGTTGCCTGGCGCCATCTGACATTTTCAAGGAAAGTTTGACATTTTTTTAGCATAAACGTACTCAGAACGTTTTGACGTACGACCATCATTTGTGTTGTTTACAGTGACTTGAAAAAATCAATTTGGCAAAAATGGAATTAACTCGTGAACATTTTCGTGCGATCATTTTTCACAACTTTCGACGTGGATTATCACGATTAGAGTGCATCGATGAACTTAAATCTTTGTATAGCGATGAAGCACCATCCTATAGCACTGCGAAGGTCGTCCAAGAACGGCCGTTGTGCCAGAGAACATTGATGCCGTTCGTGAACTGATAATGGAAGATAATGGATACCGTGAGATAGAGGCATCCTTGGACATTTCTTCCACCAGCATACGAGGGTTGCTATATATATTTCTGGCCTTGGCAACACAAAGTTGCCTGGCGCCATCTGACATTTCCATTGGAAAGTTTGACACTTTTTAGCATAACTTCACTCAGACCGTTTTGTCATTTGAGCGTGAATTGTATGAACACCTCGCCGTAAAAAAGTTTTGTTCTCGTTGGATCCCACACAATTTGGCGAGCTCTCACACATCGGACTTGGACCTCAATAACTTCTTGTTATTGTTGCACATCAAGAAAAAATGCGTGTTCAAAGATTTTCGTCGCCAGAAGATGCTGTTGAAGCGTTCAAAAACCAAGTTTTGGAGGTGTCTCAATCGGAGTGGAATTGGTTTGAGCGCATGCAATAGTGTAGTGTATAAATCATGCTGGAGAATACTTTGAAAACAATAAAAACATTTTTGATGATAAATATTAGCATTTTCATTATTAGGCCAGAAATATATATAGCAGCCCTCGTATAACTTTTTATTTAAGACATAATTAATAAATTTTTTAACAGTATATGTAGTAATGGAGAATATTTTTTTTTTTGTAAAGTGAACTCAAACCCCTTTCTGTAATTTTGGGCCACCCTATACAATTATACTATTACTGCGCCAACTAAATAACCTATGGGAAAATGGCTCGACGGAAAAAGATTTGCAGCAATTAAGAGGTGGAGGTTGCGATTAATGACAACTTTCAGGAGCTGGACATTTCTTACTATAAACAGGTTATCGAAACTATTTAAAATCGCTTGAAAAAGTGCATCGAGCTAGAAGGAGATTATGTTGAGAAATAAAGACAACTTTTTCCAAATTTGTTGTATTTTCTTTGTTAGGTCGGCTTATTTTGGGAACGCCCTCGTACCAAGACAGCCAGACTGCCACTAAATCTCTGGAGGCTACATCACTAAATTCATAAACAGCTCTCGACTGCCGCAGATACTTTAATGAGATGGATGAGCAGTTTAACATATACCTCATATGAGTAGCTGGGCATAGGAATACCCCGAAGGGCTGCGAAGCCGATGAATAAGCTGGGCATAGAGATATCCAGAAACGCTGCAAAGTCGATGAATAAGCTGGGCAATGGCTTAAGCAAGAGGTAGTCAAGTAGTCCAATGAGAGATGGACCGAAATATACATCTGTAGGGTGCTAGAGAAATCTGGCGCGATATGACCTGAGAAAATCGCACTGGAGATGAAAAAACTAGATGTCTACGGTAGTGGAAATTCTGACAGGACATTGCCTGGTCGGCGAACAGGAGGTTGGAAATTGATTCCAATGACTCCTGTTGAAAATGTGGAGAAGAGGAAAAACTGGAGGACATTGAGTACCTGATTTGATTCGGTTCCGCATTAAATATCCGACGTCGGATATACTGGGCCAGATCTGGTAGACCTGGCCGATACAGCCCAGCAAAATTTCTCATTACCAAATAATCCGACGAGTAAGCAAAGTTCAAGAATGATAAGTACTTATTATTTAGCCTCTTTTCTCATTATTTCAACATGGGGATGTCATTAGAGGTAAGTACTTCCTAAAAGCATACAATAAAGTAGCATAATAAGTACTTATTTGTAGCATAGGCATACCAGATAAATATGTGCTTATATTACATGATTACAACAGACGGACAGAGGGACGGGTACACAGACATGGCTAAGTCGTCTTAGATTTTTATGACGATCAAGAATATACATCGCACCTGTTCCACAAAAGGGTAACAACTCAAAATTTAAAAAATTTCAGTAGATGCCAAAAACTGTTTCCGTTAATATTAATGGTTTATAACAAAAAAAGAGTATGTCGTTGCAATAAAATATCATAGAAAAAAATAATAACGCTATATTATTAGAAAAATAAATTTTTTTTTGAGTTGTTACTCGTTTCATGAAAAAAGTTTATATAAAAATAGTGGTATTATTTGTACCTTTAACTGAAAAATCTTACTCGGAGTAAAAGTTGAACAAATAAAAATATTACTCTTTAGATGATAAACCAACGGTCCTATTTGCTTAAACACTTGGAGACTATACGAAATGTAACTCTTTAGTTGAATCTAAAGACGCTAATCTGCAAACGCAGACGGACAGTCATATCGGTTTTTTTTTCTGAAAAAGAAGAAAAATCAACGGACATTTTTTGCAGTGCGTAGAAATTGCCATTGTACGTTGTTTTCTTGCAAAAAAGCAAAAAGTAAAATTTAAAAATTTTTAATTGTTACCCTTTTGTGGAACAGGTGCGATATAAGAGATGTCGATTGGTAAATACCGATCCCGTAAATCTCACGATTTTAAGTACTTGATAAATACATTACCAATAAGTTATAAAATAAGTATTAGATATGTAGAAACGGCCATTAAAAGTGATTTTTTGCATATTGTCGCGCAAACAAACAATTTCCTCATGTCAGATTCGAATTTCTGAACCGAAATCACCATGTGAAAAATTCTTCAATGGTTTAACATCATAAGATATACGTAAATAATTATGTTATTTTCATTCAAATCTGCACGTATTATTTGAAAACAAGTTTTAAAATATATAAATCTTGTACAATAACCCACATATAGCCAAAATTACATTATAATAGAAATTTGACAAAATGATTTTGATAACAAAAAATCACTTATTACTGTTATTATTGGTAAGTCATTATTAATAAGCCGAAACTAATGCAGCGAATAATGAGATGTCATTATTTGGTAATGCAGGGAATAATGACAGGTACTTACCAAGATTTTGCTGGGAGATATCGACTGCATATTTTACTTGGCCTAATATTAATTGATCCTTTCTTCAGTTTTGTTACCATCTAAAATCGGCATAATTTCAATATGGAACAGAGGCAAATGACAGAAAATGCATAGGATTGATATGTTCCAATAAATTTGTATCGATTATCAATTTCGAGACGGGTGGTTGAAGTTTTAAAGGATTCAATATTTCACAAAATTTTAACTCATTGTTGGAGAGGTATCAGAAGCACAGTCAATAAAGAAGGGTAAAGTCAATCGTAGACGATCTGATCTTATATTCCACAATATCCATTTTTGAATCAAGAAACTATTCTCTTTCAAATAAGTATATAAATATCTAGGATATTCTTCAGTATTATATCAATTATTTGGCTTAATAGTCAAGGCGTTGCAAAATGTGGCCAACGATTCGTGTCATCCGGCTTAATTGGTTGTCCTGACGGGACATATGCGTGCGTTGAGGAAACTCCTGAGGTGCAAAATTAGTGTTTGTTAGTACAGGGCTTTCCAATAAGAGTGGTATGATTTCTTTGGAAAAAAACACACTTATTGTTAAGGAAATTCAAAAGTTTTTTATTTAATGTGATGTACAATCGATACAATTAAGTTCTAAATAAAACGTCATTCAAATGGCCTCCACGACTTCTTCTGCAGGAACGAATTCGATGAAACCAATTTTCGAGCACTTTTTCCACTAAATCAAGTCGTATGTCATGAATGGCATGGTCAATATTGACTTGTAAAGCTTGAAGAGAGCCTGGGTTATTTCGAAAGATCAATGACTTCAAATAACCCCACAAGAAAAAGTCTAATGGTGTAAAATCACAACTTCTTGGAGGCCATTCAATATCACAATTTCTTGAAATAATCGAATCTGCAAACTTTTCTCGCAACAATTCAATTGTTAATTTGTTGTAGCCACAATCGGTCAATGGCAAACAGATAGCTCTTAACGAGAGCTAAAATATTGCTCATGGGTGTCAAGGTCGTAGGCCAACTGGAAAGTGTTTTTTGGAATTAAAAAAAAATGTACTTAGCGCAAGAAAAGTTGCAATTGGAGAACGATTATTTTGATACTAAAATTGAATAATTTGTAAACGTTGTTCTTGCGTATATCTCTCCATGATGAAATTGTAAACACTACTGACTACAATGTAAAAAAATGACACTTCAAAATCATATCATCCCTATTGGGAAACCCGTTATAAGTGATTATCAGAATGAGCTTGTTCTAAAAACGTAAACTGACTGTCGCTATTAAAGTTTGTGCAAAGTGTTAAACTAAAATCAATCATATGATGTTCTCAACGATATTTTTGACCCTCGCGGTTGTGGCTTTATGTCAAAAAGTACGAGGGTTGCTATTTATATTTCGGTCCTGGAAATGCTGGTGTTGCCAGATGAAAACTGGAACTTCCATTGGAAAGTATGACATGTTTTAGCATAACTTCACTCAGACCGTTTTGTCATTTGAGCGCGAATTGTTTTGGTTACAGTGTGTTGAAAATTCACCTCCAAAACATGGTTTTTGAACGGTTCGACAGCTGCTTCAGGCGTCGAAACACGTTGACCAAGCAGTTTTTTTTTGATGTGAGTGAATAAGAATAAGTCATTGGGTGTCAAATTAGGGCTGTACTGCGGATGACCCATCAATTCAACGTTTTGGCCGGTCGAAAAGGCGCTGGATACAGCCGATGTGTGAGAGCTCGCATTGTCATGGTGCACAATGATTCGTCTTCTCTTGTCGTTTTTCGAATTTCTCCGAAGACTTCAGGCAAACAAATTGTGGTGTACCACTTAGATTTGACCGTTCTACGTTGCTCAAGCGGAACAGTCACCTCATGACCAGTTTTGCCGAAGAAACAGGCGACCATTTGCTTCGAAGTGCTTCCACGAACAACTTTCGTTGGATTTGGCTCGTTTTCGAAGACCCACACGGTCGATTGCTGTTTTGTTTCGGGCTCATACGCATAGATCCAAGATTCGTCACCTGTGAAGCACCGCAATCGTATTTTTTCAAAATTTCTTTGCACCAATTAACACGAGCCTTATTTGAGCGATTGTCAAATTGTGCGGGATCCAACGAGAACAAACCTTTTTTACGGCCAGGTGTTCATGCAATATCGAATGTATGCTGGTGGAAGAAATGCCCAAGGATGCCTCTATCTCACGGTATGTCACATGACGATCTTACATTATCAGTTCACGCACGGCACAACGGCCGTTTTTCGACGACCTTCGTCTTTTAGCGAGCGTCGGCCAGGGTTGAATTCATTAAACCAGTGTTTCACAGTGCTATAGGATGGTGCTTCATCGCCATACAAAGATTTAAGTTCATCGATGCACACTTGTCGTGATAATCCACGTCGAAAGTCGTGAAAAATGATCGCACGAAAATGTTCACGAGTTAATTCCATTTTTTTTGCCAAATTGATTCTTTCAAGTCACTGTAAACAACACAAATGATGTTCGTACGTCAAAACGTTCTGAGTACGTTTATGCTAAAAAATGTCAAACTTTCCAATGGAAATGTCAGATGGCGCCAGGCAGCACTTAGTGTTGCCTAGGCCAGAAATATATATAGCAACCCTCGGTGCTGCAACACAGGCTAATAAAAGACCTACTTCTAAGAAAATAAAAAGTCCCGCAGATGGTACAATTACATCTCCTTCCAGCTCATCGACCGGTATGGCTTTCCTTGCACCTACACTCGATGTGTCTAATGTAAAGAACTAAATCAGGAGTACATTTTGCAACTCCGAAATCAAAAATGCTATTCTTGTAATGACATAATGGCAAGGTTTTAAAAGCTGCAAAACATTCCTTAAAGAATATCTTAGGGTATAATGATGTCAAATTTATTACCGATTTACCTAATGTTTAATTAAGAAACTATTGTTGCTTAATAAAAACTGTATTTCTTTGAGTGTATCTTGTGTTATTTTTTTTCACATAACGTAACTGAACTTCTGTTAGCCAATTATCCTCCATAAGAATGCAGAACTTTTTTTTGCAAATATTCTACTATTTTGTATTGGATTTTCTAAGTGAAAACAAATTAAAACTTTTCTGGAAAATTACACCCCAATAATTGCCTTTTTGCAAAATGATAAATAACTTCTAGAGTGTCACACGCTTAGGAAATTAAGGTCGGTTGAACTCGTTGCATTGCAATTTATAAGTGTCGAAACATTTGCCGCAGTTGGAAGTCACCAAAAAAAATGTCAGCCTCAACTTTGGACGCATTTTCATCTTTAAATACTAATGTGGCTTTTAATTATCATTGGAAAGTGTGGCGCTGGACAGGCATTAAGGCGCCTAAGGGAATGAATCTCCGACTCTATAATATCTATGCGATTTGCCTAAATACTTTGGTGACTTTGCTGTTTCCGCTAACTTTGATCATCGAAGTATTTTTTGCTCAAAATCTGCAACAGCTGTGTGAAAATTTAACTATCACCATCAGTGATAGTCAGTCAAATTTGAAATTTATTAACGTATTTTTTGTGCGTCACGAATTGGATCGCATTAAGCACATTCTGCGCAAATTAGATGCCAGAGTTCGCAGCCGCGAAGAGTACAACATTTTAAAGTCGGCCATTGCAATGGCTCAGACCTCGTTTTTGATATTTTTCCGTCTCTATTCGTTTGGCACCACTTTCAGTGTTCTGCGCATAGCATTGGCCGAAAAACGAACTCTTCTCTATCCCGCTTGGTTTGGGGTCAATTATAAGGATAGCGCTTCGATGTACGCCCTGGTCATTACCTATCAATTATTTGGTTTAATTGTCCAGGCGTTGCAAAACGTGGCCAACGATTCATATCCACCGGCTTATTTGGTTATCCTAACGGGACATATGCGTGCATTGGAGAAACGTGTTAAAGCCGTGGGTAAATTGCCTGATGGAACTCAGAAAATGGCTCTAACTCCTGAGGAACAAAATCAGTGTTTGTTAGAGTTCAATGAGTGCATCAAGGATTATTTGAATATTCTGAGGTAAGAAATAAAGAATGTTGTGGAGATGACTGCACAGTGGGTAGGGGTCGATGTTTTAATTATTATTATTATATATATTAAAAATTATTATCGAATAGAATTAAGAATTTTAACATATTTCTTAAATTAAGGATGTAGGCTATGATTTCGAACAAAATTAATTTTCCAAGGTTTTTAAGCCAAATCTATAAATCTTTATAATACTTAACACGGAGAAATAATTCGAAGAAATTTTCTTTCGAGCTTTAGAAGATAATGCCGTTCTTTGTTAGTTGGATATGATTTGAATTGTAATAAATAAGTTAAAGACATACATTATTGCTATTGAATTCTGAAGATGATAGAGTGGTGTCTATCGAAATTGCAGTCAATTCTACCAAGCAATTAAAACTCTCTACCAATTTTTGTATTTGTTTCTATTACTTGTTTGCAATAGACAGAAAGTAAATGAAACATGTGGTCTCGAACCAAATAAATTCTGACTGAATAAAGAGCTTAATTTCATTTCTGCATGTCTAACATTTAAGAACGGATTTTACGTATTTCCAAGACTTATGTCTTTGGATTGAAAATGTATATAATTTAAGTAAATTTCTTTTCTCTTTGTGTCTTCAGTGATCTCTAAAAAACCCTCTAAACTTTTCAGATTACATTCGATTATTCAGCGCATTATCTCCAAGGCGTGTCTGGCTCAATTTGTGTGCTCGGCTTTGGTTCAATGCACCACGGGCCTACACGTCATGTACGTGATGGACTCTGCCGATTATGAATCAATGATGATTGCGATAATATTTTTTTTCGCCGTTACATTGGAGGCCTTTGTCATCTGTTATTTTGGTCATTCCATGAGTTTGCAAAGTTCAAAATTAACCTATGCTTTCTATTCGTGTGGCTGGTTGGCTCAATCGCCGGCATTTAAACGGAATCTCATCTTCACCCTGATGAGGACTCAGCGTCAAGCGACCATCCGTGCTGGTTCCTATATACCCGTGGATTTGCCGACATTTGTTGTGGTGAGTAAAAACAAATATTTACCTGAATTTCTGCCTGAATTCGAACCTTCAAATGAAAGTGTTTTCCGAAATTCGTACATTTAAATACATCGAAAGAATCAAATTTCGTACCTTCTGTCATAAAATAAAAAATGATAATGGATAATTCATTTTTTGCTGTCAAAAAATTAAGATAATCAAAATATGGAACCCATCTTATAAATATGAAAGCGTCCCCTCAATACAATAATAGCCTATAACACACTAAGCGTAGTCTTTTATAGGCTATTTATGTAAATAGTATTGAGTTTTTTAAAATTTTGAAAATGAAATGACCAAAACAAAATTCACATTCCCGATTAATTTTAAATAATTAGAGAGGATTCAGTTAACGTAAACAATGTATATTTTACTTCGATATGTTAATATAACTTGATGATTTCAAATAATAAATAAACTTTGAGTTCAATTATTTTTAATATATTTCTAATATATTTCTCATTGCAGCTTATGAAATATGCCTATTCTGTATTCACTTTACTTATACGTTTTAAATAAATTCAGCGTCAAACATCAATGGAGTAATTTCTGAGAAGTAATTAATTTTTATATCAATTACTAGCACAAAATATTTACCTATTTCTGTAGTCGCTTGCACGTTGTCATAAATTTGCTTTTTGAAATGTTTCAACAAATAAATATTTGTAATGTTATCTAAAAACATATTCTTTGAGATGAGCAAAACTGAAGATGTAGTATTGATAAAGTATTTTTGTAAAACTGTGTTAAATTTAGCAGGACACCTTCGCTGATACATATGCTAGATATAAGAAGCGTTTCTTCGAATTTCGTTATTTTAGGGACATAGGGGGAGAAAGCTTTTAAATAGGGCACTCTATTAATGAAAAATAAAAATTTATTTGCCGAAGCATATTTTTTGGGGAAATTAACTTTTTTATTACATAAGTAGGAACAACTCTAGTAACTTCACTACGGGAAATTGTACCAGTACAATGCTATACGTTTGTCCTTATTAACGGTTGTCCTTTAAATGAAAGAGGAACCAATAGATAGATAGCCAACTAAGGAGTAAATAGCCCATTGATCAGCTACTAAGGAATAGGTAACCCCAAAAGGTCGCCTACTAATTAATAGATAACCTAAATGAACCTTAACTACCTGTAGATAAACTAAATTGTCCTTAAATAGGGAATAGATAACTCAACTGGTCGTCAACAAAGTAGTAGAAAACACCACTAGGGGTATATAATCTTAAAAGTATATAACCCAAACTGGTCCTATAATAAGCAGTTGATAAATCAACTGGTCGTCAACTAATGAATAGTTAGCAGATGCGGTCGTCAGCTAAGGAGTAGATAAACCAGCTGGACGTCAACTAAGGACCAGATAACCCAACTAGTCCTCTAATAAGCGTTGGATAATAGAAAACACAACAGTATGGATTAGACCAAAACTGGTCATCTACTATGCAGTAGATAACCTGATTGGCCATCTAAAAAACAGTAGATAACCCAACTGGTCGTCAACTAATGAATAGGTAACACAAATGGTCGTCAACTAAGGAGTAGATAACTCAGCTGGTCGTGAACTAAGGAATAGATAACCCAACTAGTCCTCTAATAAGCGGTGGATAACCAAACTAGTCACCTAACAAGCAGTAGATAACCTAACTGGTCATATAAAAAGCCGTAGATAACCCAGCGGGTCGTCAACTAATGAATATATAACAGAAATGTTCGTCAACTAAGGAGTAGATAAATCGGCTGGTCGTCAACTCAGCGTAGAAAAGCGGTGGATAATAGAAAACGCCACAGGTCCTCTAGTAAGGAGTAGATAATCCAATTTGTCTCCTAATAAGGAATGGATAACTCAAGTGGTCCTCTACAAAGGAGTAGATATCCCAACTGTTCATCTTATAATTAGTAGATAACCCTATTAGTTGTCAACTAAGGAGAATAAAACGCCCACCGTCCCTTTACTAAGGAGTAGATAATTCAACTGGCAGCCTACTAAGGAGTAGATAACCCAACTGATCCTCTTATAATGAGTAGATAATCCAAGATAACACAAATGGTCATCAACTAAGGAGTAGATAAATGGGCTGGTCGTCAACTCAGCGTAGAAAACCAAACTGTCCCTCTGCTATAGAGTAGATAATCCAAATGGCCGCCTACTAAGGAATATATAACCCAACTGGTCTTTTAAAAATCAGTAGATAATCCAACTGGTCGTCAACGAATGAATAGATAACACAAATGGTCGTCAACTAAGGAGTAGATAACTCAGCTAGTCGTGAACTAAGATAACCCAACTAGTCCTCTTATAAGGGGTGGATAACCAAACTGGTCATATAATAATCAGTAGATAACATAACTGGTCATCTAAAAGGCCGTAGATAGCCCAACTGGTAATCTAAGAAGCCTTATATAATCCAACTGGTCGTCAACTAATGAATAGATAACACAAATGGTCGTCAACTGAGGAGTAGATAAATCGGCTGGTCGTCAACTCAGCGTAGAAAACCAAATTGGCCCTCTGCTGTAGAGTAGATAATCCAGATGGAATATATAACCCAGCTGGTCTTTTAAAAATCAGTAGATAAGCTAACTGGTCGTCAACAAAGGAACAGATAACACAAATGGTCGTCAACTAAGGAGTAGATAACTCAGTTGGTTGTCAACTAAGGAGCAGAAGGCACCACTGGTCCTCTACTACAGAGTAGATAATCCAAATTACCTTATATTATGGAGTAGATAACCCAACTGATCATCGAATAAAGAGTAGATTACGCAACTGGTTTTCAACTACTGGATAGATAATACAAATGGTCGTCAACTATGGTTTAGATAACCCAAGTGGTCGTTATCTAAGGAGTGGAAAACCCCACTGATCCTCTACGAAGGTGTACATAATTCAACTGGACAACTACCAAGTACTACATAGATTCCTGTGATATGGTCAATTGTACAATATAAATAAATCCTTACGCCTTTAGAACAGCGATAGGTCCCAATTTAATTATTACTGAGGTCAATTGACTCCACAAAGTTAAGGATTAATTTACCGTAGGGGTATTAAGTGTTTCTCCTTTTTAAGATAATCTGAAACACTTAAATCTTGTATATTTATGTACCTTCCAGTTGTGTTACTGTTTGTGAGCTTTCCTAAATAACTTTTTTTTGGATAACAAGAAACTAACAAAAAGAAAAAATAAAATATAATATAATAGGTTGGGGAAATATTTAGTACTAAATTTTTTGTTCAATTAAATTAAAACCAATCCTTAACCACATTACTATAGTCTCATGCCCCGGATATAATTGGGAAAATTGATTTTCTCTTAATCCTACTCTACTGTTTTTTTCCTTTCACTGAATACCAACTTCATACTATTAACGATGAAGTGTGCTTAAAATTCGACCATCTCGCGTTAGCTTAATCTTTGCATTTTTTATTTGCAAATTTCGGCTTAACGAATTTGTTTATAGTTTGTTTTATGTGATTATTAATGATTCAATAGCTTTTAAACATCAATAAGATTAAGTATTTACTTTTATGTTTCACCATCGATGCCAATTTAAATAAACATAATTATTTGCAGAGAACAGAGAAGAAAAAATCATAAATAGATTTAAATGATCAGGAAAGGTTTGACAAGCGACGGGTTGTTCTGGCTGTTGTTCTTGTTGTTGGCATATTTCTCGACATTTAAAATTGTGTTTCCGAATGAGTTAAGTCGAGTGCTCAGTTTTAAACCGGAAGGTGATTATAGCTTGATGATCATATTATATCTCGAGTTAATAATAATTGTGCCGTGACGCTGTTGTCGTAGTGACAAATTAAACTCGTAATTCCCAAGCTATTAATTGCAAATCGTTTATTGGTTGCAAAAAAATTGATACTCGGCAATTTATTTTTAATCTATGCTTTAGCCTCAATTTTAGCTCTATAAGGAAGTTTAGAGTATTTTTTGATTTCGGTATATTTTTAGCAAACATTAAAAGAGATAAATAATGATAGAGTTAAATAATTTAATTGCTTTGTATAGCATTTTCCTTAGTCTGATAATAATGATATAAACCAGACAGGATTGGTAGACATTTAAATATTTTCTTACTAATCTGGAAAGATTTGTTTTGATTTAACCCAATGCCATAATTTCGCTATATGAAGTCTAAGCGTCAAAAGTTTGACTTTGTTGAACAGCGATACTAAGGCTGTTGACCTTAACACGTTTGAAAGAAGTTATATCCTACGGGGAAACTGGACAGGTACAAAATCACCCTGAATGCTAGGGACCGATTCTTAGATTAATCATTTTATATGGAAACTACTATCCAGTAGATAACCCAAATGGTCCTCTTATCCCAACTTGGCGTCAACTAAGGAGTAGATAAGCTAAATGGTCGTCAACTAAGGAGTAGAAAACGCCATTGGTCTTCTACAAAGGAGTAGATAAACAAACTGGTCATCAACTAAGGAGTAGATAACCCAACTGATCACCAACTAATGCCAATATACAGCAAATAGTAATGAACTAAATAGTAGGTAACACTACTCGTCGTCAGCTAAGGAGTAAAAAACCCACAATGACCCTCTTATAAAGATTGGATAAACCAACTGGTCCTCTAATAAGAAGTAGATAATCCAACTGGCCGCTAAGTAAGAAGTAGATAACTCATTTGATACTTCTATAAGGAGTATATAACCCAAATGACCCTCCAATAAGGGTTGGAAAAACCAACTGGTCCTCTACTAAGCAGTAGATAACCCAAGAGGTCGTCATCTATGGAGTAGAAAACACCACTAGGCCTCTACAAAAGAGTATATAGCCCAACTGGTCCATTTTTAAGGAGCAGACAATCCAAATGGTCGTAAACTAATGAACAGAACTGGTCCTCTAAAAAGCACTAGATAACCCAACGTGTCGTTAACTAAGGAGTAGATAACCCAACTAATGAAAAGACACCAAAAATATTACACAACTAATGAGTATATAACTTAACTGGTCCTCTAATAAGGATTGGGTAAACCAACTGGTCCTCAATAAGGAGTAGATAATCCAACTTGTCGCTTACTAAGGAGTAGATAACCCCACCGGTCGTCATCGAAGGAGTAGAAACACCATTAGTCCTCTACTAAGGAGTATATAGTCCAACTGGTCCTCTGTTAAAGAGTAGATAATGTAACTGGTCGCCTTCTAAACAGTATACAGATAACCCCACCGGTCGTCATCGAAGGAGTAGAAACACCATTAGTCCTCTACTAAGGAGTATATAGTCCAACTGGTCCTCTGTTAAAGAGTAGATAATGTAACTGGTCGCCTTCTAAACAGTATATAACCCCACCGGTCGTCATCTAAGGAGTAGAAAACACCACTAGGCCTCTACAAAAGAGTATATAGCCCAACTGGTCAATTTTTAAAGAGTAGACAATCCAAATAGTCGTAAACTAATGAACAGAACTGGTCCTCTAAAAAGCACTAGATAACCCAACATGTCGTTAACTAAGGAGTAGATAACCCAACTAATCGTCAACTAATGAAAAGACACCAAAAATATTACACAACTAATGAGTAGATAACTTAACTGGTCCTCTAATAAGGATTGGGTAAACCAACTGGTCCTCAATAAGTAGTAGATAATCCAACTTGTCGCTAACCCCACCGGTCGTCATCGAAGGAGTATAAAACACCATTAGACCTCTACATACTCTACATACTCCTTAGTATATAGCCCAACTGGTCCTCTGTTAAAGAGTAGATAACGAACTGGTCGCCTTCTAAGGAGTGTATAACGATAACAAAACTGGTCATCATCTAAGAAGTAGAAAGCCCCATTAGTTCTCCACTAAGGAGTATGGCGAGTAGATAACTGATGAGTAGATAATCCAACTGGCCGCTTACTAAGGAGTAGATAACCCAAACCCCGTCAACTAAGGTGTAGAAAAAGAAAACCCCACTAGTCCCCTGCTACCCCAACTATTTATATTATGATGATTAGATAACCCAACTGTTTCTCATCTAAAGAGCAGAAAACCACAATGGTCCCTACTGAGGAGTAAATAATCCAGCTGGTTCTATTAAAATGTGTAGATAAACCACCTGGTCGTCAACTAAGGAGTAGAAAACCCCACAAATTTTAATCACTAAATATTTTTAAAAAATACATTATTATTTGACTATTGCATGTCAATGCAATTATTTAAGGTCATTGGTGGGCAACTCTGGTGTTAATTATTAAAACAGAAGACACATTGAGTTAAGCAGCTGTCCACGTGAAAGCTTAGACTTTGAACTAGGCATATACGAGTATATCTGTAATTATCACATTATCACTTTCGTTATTCATAAATATTTATGTACTTCTGCCAGAGATTAGTCAGTCAATCATAAAATTGCCGTGTAATGATGATGATTACGAGTATCAACACCCATCAAAATTCAACGGATCGAACTTCGTATTAGATTGCCTTAAGCTAAACACTAAGGAAATCTGAAGAGAAGATGAACAGCGGCAGAATCTGTCTCGTTCTGTCTAAGGGTACGCACACAATTTCACTTAGCCAAATGTAAAAGTTGTAGGTTTTCATAGAAATGACAGATGTTAGGCTAAGAACTTCATTTGATGAGTGGCATATCTGATTTATCGCAGCATTTGTAACATCTTCGAATAATGCTGCTTCTCTTTCAACACTGATAATTTTAGGCAGAAGCATATGGGCAGATTATTAGACGAATGCGGAATTAGCCTATGATGGGAACGTGCTGACATGTTAAGGGTATTCAAAATTCGTTCCGGCCGAACATAATGAGATGCGTAGAATTATTCTTGTTTTCAGTTTATATTCCGTTCCTGTCGTAGACCTGTTAATAGCTGTTGCTAATTTGTATGTATGAAAGCATTTATTATGATAATGATCGACGCATCGACGATGATCACAATAATGCCCCTCTGACGATGATGATGACGATCATGATGGTATCATCATCAGCAACAAATCGAGTGGAGTGGAGTTGTCTGATAGACAAACGAACGAAGAACCTCTTCGTTTATTTTCATATGAGTGTTTAGGCCAACAAAAAAGTAAATATGGTCAGACAGACGGACGGACGAATGAGCGAACAAAGATTTCGCTTTAGTTTTCTTTGTTGTTCTCGACGACTTATGAACGAACAGAACACTTGTCTGATATTATTTTGCCTATAAAAGTTCTATAATTTTTTTTATATTGATGATGAAGAGTCAAATATAATTAAAGGCCAGCTTTGGTATGCATAGAATGGTCGGTCAAGGCGACTTTGCAAAATCTTTGTAAGTAAGTTCATTTAATTACACCATGCAGAATTTATGTTGTCCAGTACAGACTTTGAAAGCATTTAGAGAATTGCTGCAGAAGTTATGAGGGAGTTGTGTTAAGTGTTATGAATCTGTCAATTTGGGTGGAGTTTCCAGAAGGGGTTGACAAATACTCCTATTTTGCGCTGATGATATACCTCAAAGACCCTGCACTGTTAAAGTTATAAGATATTAAATTTTGGAACGATTCAATCATTTTGTGAGGGAGGAATAAAAAGGGGCGTGACAATAATGTCAATTTTTCACCGGACTTAAAGCATTACACTGCACAAAAATTCAAGTACTTGTACATATGTACTGGTATTATAGTTATGTATAAGCTCTTAAATTTTCTACAAAATGGTCCCTTTTGTGGGAGAGGTAGCAAAAGAGGTGGGGAAACTTCTGAAGTTGATACACGCTGAAAAAAAATCGCTTCTGCAGTACATTGTCCCAAACATATTCGGCTTGAAACATATATATGTTTAGGGTACACTCCAAACATAAAATTTTTGATACACACAAAAATTATATATTTGGGAGGATGTTGTTCTAAATAAATCTTTGTCCACATCCCAATATGTGTTTATTTTGGACTATTTTTTCCGAAACAAATACTTGGTTGCATTTAAGTATTCAGAAAATAAGTTGAGTTAAATTTTTCAGTAATTCAAAGTAAATTTTTTAGAAAATTTTCATGTCGTAAGAATAATAAATAATAATAATTGAAATCGTATAATCTTGGATCGAAATCTATTACTTGGAGGATTGAAAACTAATGATGGCTTGGAATACTCAGAAATTTTAAATTATTAATTTAAAACAGAAGTTAATGCTGCATTTCGTATCATAACTGGGAGGTTGAATGCTAAACCTAAATTCGAAAAATTCAACAAAAGTTTCGAAAATATTTTTTAAATAAAATATATTTGGAGAAATTCCTAAACAATAATTTTATTTGTTTCCAAACACATATTTTATTTGAGAAATTTAGTTTGCAAATATTATATGTAGTAACATATTAATATACGAGTTCCAAATATATTTTATTGATTTTCAAATAAAATTTATTTGCTCAGAAATATATAATATTTAAAAATTTGTGTTCCAAATATATTTTCTTTCGATTCAAACATATCAGAAAAGGCGATTTTGCCCCGTGTAGTAACAGATAAAATATTACTATAAGTGGAACTACAGAACATGTTGATATGTTGTATATAAAACGAAAAAAATTGAAAACATATTTTATGAAAATTTTTTTTAATATTACATAAAATGGTAAGCTTCAATCAATCTACACAAAAAACTTCTTCGGTCTCACACACAAAATTTTTTTGTTGTATTGGATTATTATACTTGTAGATCCCAATTATGCTACGACATCTATGAAATTTGGTAACTACTTCTTTCTTGGACGATCCCTATTTAAATGGATCCCCATTTCAAAGTACGTATGCTATGTCGACTTAGCTTGTTTTAAGAGAAATGCATTTTCTAATTCTAACTATTCAATATTATGTTCAGTGAAATGTGCTGTTTATCCGTTAACCCAATTAAAAGTTCTACATAGAATAGTAGAGGTCATTTGATTTACGTTATAAAAGAATTCCACATATATTTTCAAATTTCATAAAACTTCAGTTGCTTTTCCTGAACTACCTGAAATTACATGTTTTGACATGACATATTTGGACCATAATTTCAAGTATAAGAATGATTGAGCCATGTTATGCCTCAAATTAAAGGGAATTATGAGGGCTACATATGCTGCAAATATCGCCTTCACGTAGAATCATTGGTTTAGTAACAGTCGTCAAAAATATGAGAAAAAATGTTTTTTTTTAAAACACTTTTTCCTGGTACAAAAAAACCATAAAAAATAGAAAAAAAAAATCAAAAAATTTATTTTATTACATTTTTAAAAAGCCAGCAAGCAATGTATGGATAGATGTAAAAGTTATGAGCCATTTTGTAAATGTTAGGGAAATTCAAAAAAATCTTGTTTCATATTTTTTCGTTTTTAAATGATGTTTTTGCATATATTGAATTCCCCATATGTGAGAGAGACATATAAGAGATATGGCACTTGCATTTTATTTTATGAGGATTGATGTCAGACATATATAATTATAGAGAGGACCATAAAACATGATATGCAATGTCAGTGTAATTCAGCGCCTTAAAGAGATAAGTCGATTTTCTGAAAAATATTATAATGTTATATTTCGAAGTATGAGTAAACGGCAAAGAACTTTTCAATGTGTAAATGATCCCGACAATTTCTGCTACATCTGTCGAAAATATGTTATTAAAAAAATCGACGTGCGTTTAGTAAAATAATAGATGAAATATATGTGCAATATTTTGGTATACGAGTTGAAAATATGAACGAACCGTGGACACCTAGTATTTTGTGTAATTCGTGCCATGTAAATCTTACTCGATGGACTAGTGGAAGAATGCGGTAAGTACTTTAAAATTAATGTATTACAATGTTTTGTGGAATAAAACGATTTAATTTTAGACTTCACGTGGAATTTGGAATGCCAATGATTTGGAGACAACCATTCATTCACGATACGGACTGCTTTTTTGTCTAAGTTAATAGATTGGAGTAGGAAGTGTCAAAGTATAGCTAACAGCCTAATATCGGAAACATTATCAAGTTCAACTGAGTACTCAACTCTGAGCGATTCAATAGTCAGAAGTCATCGCTTTTAACTCAGTTTCAACTCATTGATCTAGTGAGAGATTTGGAACTGACCAAAGATAAGGCAGAACTACTTGCATCTGGGATGAAACAGTACAATATTTTGGCCCCAGATGTTAACATATCATATTATAGAGTCCGTGATATACCTTACAAACAATTTTATACAACTGTGGATAACAGATGCTTTTGCCAGGACATTCCCGGATTGTTCGAGGAACTCAATCAAATATACAATTCAAAGGAATGGCGGTTACTTGTTGACAGCAGTAAAGAAAATTTGAAAGCAGTACTTTTACACAACGGAAATTAGAAACCGTCGATTCCCATGCTGTCAACACTAAGGAATCATACGAAACAATGGCTAAATTGATAAAATACATAAAATATGAACATGACTGGAAAATTTGTTGCGATTTAAAAGTAGTTGGTATGTTATGCCTCTGGGATAGCCGATATTTTGCCACCACTGCATATTAAGCTGGGGATCTTTAAATATTTTGTAAAAGCCTTACGGAAAGATGGCAATTCACTCTCATATTTAAAAAGTTTATTTAAAAGTCTTTCTTTTCAAAAAATCGAAGAAGGAGTTTTTGATGGGTCTAAAATAAGGTAACTGATGAAAGATGTGAATTTCGAATTATGTTTGACGTCGGAAGAAATTTTAGCATGGAGGTCGTTTGAGCCTGTAGTTTCAAATTCTCTTGGATCCAATAAAAGCCCGCAATATGAAACAATGATTAATGATTTTTTAAAAAATTATGAAAAAATTGGTTAGAAATATATTTTTTTTATATTTATGTATATAATACATATGTATATATTCTTCCAACTTATTTTTCGCTTTATGTATTCCAACAGGTGTAAAAAAGGCCCTCAAAATTCATTTCTTGCATTCTCATTTAAACTTTTTCCCCGAGAATCTTGGCGACGTAAGTGATGAAAATGGCGAAAGGTTTCACCAATAATTGAAGTCCATCGAGCGGCGTTACCAAGGGCACTGGGATGAAAGAATGATGGGCGATTATATTTGGTTCCTCATTAGAGAACCCGATTCCGAAATCTACAAACGTCAACAAAGAACTCACAATTACTTGTAATGAAACTTGTTCATGTACATAAACTCAAATGTACATAATATAAATAAAAGTAATAAAAAAATCGCTATTTAAACAGAAATTTAAAAATAAAATTTTTTTTGAAATTCTCTAACCCACAACAGAAGGGGAAGGGGTTCTTCGCTAGGATGCAAACTTTTAAAAAATAAAATAAAATATTTTTTTTTCGATTTTTTATGTTTTTTTTGTCCCAGGATTTTTTTTTTAAAAAAAATCAACTTTTTCCAATTTGTTTAATGACTGTTACTAAACCACGGTTTCTAAGTGAAAGAGATATTTCCAACATTGGTAGCCCACATTAATAGCTTCGTATAAGTCGACCTGATCGGGCATATACTTCAAAAATTATAGTGCAAATACTAAGGGTACCTTAGACGATAATAGTATTTTTAATAAAAAAAATTATCCATGAAAAATTTTTGGTTTTGATTTTATATAACAGTATGCCACAATCTATGCAAAAAAAATTTTAGGTCTAGGACACAAATTTTTTTTTTGTTGCGTAGTGTTATCCTATTAAATGGGCGCTGACATTGAATTTTAACATAATCCCGATTTAATACCCCCATTATTGTGAGCAAGGGTATATATCAGATTCTGCGAGCCAAAAGTCTAACACATCGATGGAGTGACATAAGAGACCACAAGAATATTTGGGGAAAATCCGTTTGGACCATTTTAAGTCATTTTAGCAATGTCCGCCAGCCTGCCCGTCTGTCTGTCTGGTTGGTGCGCACGATAACTTTCGACTGGATTAACCTATTAACTTCAAATATGGTATGTGTCAATATTTTTTCTATCTCAGGCTAATTTCAAAGATGGAACCCACGAAAGGTCAAAATTTAGAGAAATTTTGATTATCCCCAACTTTTATACTACTACTTAGATTCTTTCACAATTCCACACATAGTATTAGTTTCTTGGTCGCTATCATTTTGAGAAAAATGGTCGAAGTTGCCCCGCCCCTTTTGGTACCTCTCATACAAGTGGACCATTTTGCACAAAAAGTTAACGGCTTATAACTTTGATTCCAGTTCATAGAAATACCTGAAATAGTGCCTACAGTCCCGTGAAAAATTGGCTTTATTGCCACACCCCCTTTGCTACCTGCAATACAAATAGACCAATTTGCACAAAAGGTTAACTTCTTATAAGATTGATTCCAGTACATAAAAATACTTAAAATGTTGCGGAGTGTAATGCCGTTACAGTACCTCCCAAACAAAATTGCCAAAATAAAAAATATGAAAAACAGTTTTTAATTTCCCTATTTTCACAATATCATAATTCACAATTTCTAAATTTATTGATAGACTTTATGCAAATAGGTATTGTTTTCTTTATTAGGATATTTTACGATTTTTTCTATTTTTTATGGTTCTTTTCGTGGCAGCAAAAAACGTTTTTTGAAAAAAAAGTATAATTTTTTCCAATTTTTTTAACGACAGTTACCAAACTTCCGCTTCTACGTTAAAATGATTTTTTCAGCATTTCTGGCCCTCATAATTTCCTCTAATTTAAGTGGTATCAGGCTCTATTGAGCTTGTACTTCAAAAAATACCAAATGTAACTTCCATGAAAATTGGAATTTTAAAAAAACTATGCCATAAAAAAATTTGTTTTGGTTTGATAAATTAGTATGGTCTCGGACACAAAACATTTTTTTGTTGCACAGTTTTTCAGCCCGATCAGTTTAAATTTGTGGTACCTATAGCATTAAGAAGTCAACCCGGAAAGATGCTATTTGTGGGAGCTAAGATGTATATGTACTAAATTTCTGTAAAATATATAGCTGAATTACTGTAGATCGTAGCTTTTTGGGGGTATCCGATAAAAATTGCCAGGTGTTACAAACGGAGTGACAAAATGAGTATACCCCTACCATATTGTAGAGGGTATACAAAATTGTACTAAGTAGAAGATCCGCATGGATCTGTTTCTTTAGAATTTCCTCGATTTGATTAAATAAACCTAAACTTGTCACTTGTCACACATTCTATGATAAACTTAATATGCTTTCGAATCCCTAGAAATGGGCTTGGAAAAATAATAATTAATTTAGGCAAAAAAAAAGAATCACAATAAAAAATATTGTGAATTTAATATAGAATGAGTTGAGAATTATTATGGGAGAGCACAGCAAATCCGACCGACTGACTGTTGGTTGAGTGTGTGGAAGTTTCGCCAGTCCAGTATGTTAACGATGCTTTGTCGTCGCTGCCATCGGCCGTTTATTGTTGCTGGATTTGGCCAAAAGTACAACAACAAAAATGCACAAAGTGTTGTGTTCTAGGCAACTAGAAAATTGGTTGGATGGGTTGATTGGTCAGTTTTATTGGCGATGTTCGATTAACGGCCGTATCGTATAGCGCCGTATGTCGTTTGTAAGGAAGGAGAACTCAACTGAACAGAACAGAACTCAATAATCAATGCGAAGGCATTATAAATGCCAGTGAAGTTCTAAAATTTGAATTCAGTTTAGCATTGACATTGGCTACAGACATTTGCAAAAAATCACAAACGGTGGAACCGGACGACCATCACCATTAAACTCAATCGGGGAGTTGCAAAAATCAAACAAATAAATTTTCACATTGTTATAAATAAAAAAAAGTGACTTTCATCGTTTGAAGAAGTTTC
Source organism: Eudasyphora cyanicolor (assembly GCA_963930755.1). Taxonomy (NCBI): domain Eukaryota; kingdom Metazoa; phylum Arthropoda; class Insecta; order Diptera; family Muscidae; genus Eudasyphora; species Eudasyphora cyanicolor. The sequence goes on from OZ005734.1 coordinate 12,356,184, forward strand.
GAAAAATTCCAATAACGTTTGTGAATCGTGCCAAAAAAAATAAAAAAAAAACAAAATAAAAAAGTAATTTGCCAAAAATCCACTTACCCAACAACAAGGAGGAGCAGTGCCTTGTTGAGTCGTTGATCGTGCGCAGTGCAGAACATCCATTCATTTATTGCAAAGTTTAAAAAAGGTTAACATATTTGAATTGGCCAAGATGCGAGTATACATTTTGGGTTTATGCCTTATGGCGGTTTGCATTGCCCAAGCCAAGGCAGCCACATTCCGTAAGTATCAAATAACCAGTGTCCATCGTCCACTATTCACAACATCAAACTCAATTAGCTTGTTTTTGCTTGACTCCTTGATGCATGCATATTCGTCTCTTCTACAAGAATCGTCGTTTTTTTCTTTTGCTTTCATTTATAGCGGCCGAAATAAAACGCTGTCATCCCGGCGAGACGGACTGTATTGTACGCACCGCAAACGATTTACTCAAGACGCATGCGCGCAAAGGTTTCCCAGCCGCCTTCTTCCCCGTTGTCGAGCCTTTCCACTTGAAAAGAGTGGAACTCTCAGAAGGTCGCACTGGTTCGTTAAATTTGAAATTGTCACTTCGCGATGTGGATGTGATGGGCTTGTCGACTATTAAATTCGATCGGGCTGTGTAAGTAGAGATAAAGGATTGAAATAATTATGTTAAATCAAATGTGACAGCTTTTTAAAAGGGACATAATTTTATCGAGTGGATAATTTAATGAAAATAGAATAACAGTTTCAAAAATATTTGGATTTAAACATCCCATATTTGGTCAAAGCACGAGTAAAGAAACTAGTACACGGAGAAAAAAATTGTATATTAAATGTTTGTAGTTAAAACTTTAAACAGTTCTCCTGAACTACTTTGGAGCAACACAAAAAATTTTTTTTTTAGTTTTTCAATATCAATACAAAGAAAGCCAAAAAGGCCAATTATACATGTATTGTAGGTTTAGGTTAGGGTGGCAGCCGTATTTTTTTTATACAAGCTCACATAGACCAGTTTAGGTCACTAGTGTTACCACGGGCTGAAATGCCCCTCATCGAAACCAACCTGTTTGATATACAAATTTGTCGATGGTACGAATATCGGTACTGGAAAGATCTGTTAGGCTGCCTAGAAAAGCAGACCCCAGTATGTCCAGTCGTCGTTTACTCAGAGCGGGGCAGTCGCATAGCAAGTGCTCAATGCTCTCCACTTCTTCCTCATCTCCACAGCTTCTGCAGAAGTCATTAGAGTCAATACCCAATCTTTTGGCGTGTTCGTCGATCAAGCAGTGTCCCGTCAGAACTGATACTAACGTAGACAATCTTTGCCTCTCTAGTGCGAGGAGATATTTCGATCTTCTCAGGTCATACCTTGGCCAGATTTGTCTAGCTACTCTACAGGTGCCGATTTCTGTCCATTTTTCGTTGGACTGCCTGATTGCCTCTTGTCTAAGCCAAATCTTGCACGTGGATAGTGGCACACCAATATATGCAAATTCTTCGAGAATTTGTAAAGTCGTCCCTTTCCTAGCAAGTTCATCGGCTTTGTAGTTCCCCAGGATATCCCTATGCCCAGGCACCCATATGAGGTGTATATGTATTGTAAGATAAAACTAATTTACAAAATTGTTTTCGAAGGGCTGTGCATAACATTTTCTGGTGTATTATGGTGTCCTAAACACGAAAATCAAATTTTCTTTAATATTAGGACCATATTTTTTGAAGTATGAGCACGACAAAGCAAGGCATTGTACTGTATTTTTGTTTGTTTTTATTTGGGTCTTTAAATCGTTATTGATTTGTCACTAGGACACTTCCCTGGCTGTAGACCATTTTTCCATAGATGCTACTCCAATCATTTAGCGGGGTTTAGCTATGTTTATTCGGCAAAAACCCGAGCTCAAAGAGGGATAGCTTCATCCAAACGAAGAAGGCTTTTTTTTCTCACTTCTGTTATTTCAACACGAATAGCACTATGCATCAAAATGTTTGTCGAAGGTCTGTGCATTTTATTTCTGGAGAAAAAAAATAAGACGAAACATTAAAAAAGTTTTTAAAAAAATTTTCTTAAAAATTGCCATTTTTGGAAGGTGCTTGATAAACCCGGCATATACTTTAAATTAAAGAAAATTACGAAGACTATAAATGTTAATAGTGGAACTTTCACGTGAAAACATAAGTTTAGTAACTTTTGTAAAAACTATTAGAAAAAATTTTATTTTTTAAAAAAAAAACAAGTTTTTTGCTGGCACGAAAAAAACCATAAAAATTAAAATTGTCAAAAAATGTTTGTCTTTTTCGTTAGCATGTTAGCTTTTAACATATGGAATAAAATACTTTTTCCTATATGTAGTAGATTTTTTTGTGACAACAAAACACGATTTCATAAAAAAAAAATATTTTTTTCCATATTGTTCATAACTGTTACTAAACCAAAGATTCTACGTGAAATTGAAATATTGTAGCCCTTATAATAACCTTAAATTTTATGCTTATATTTCAAAAAATATAGTCAAATTACTAGAGGCGACATCCATGAAAAATGGAATTAAAAAAAATATTACCATACAATTTTGTTTATATTTTTTCTTGTTTAGGCTACCAAATTACACTAGAAAATGTTATGTAAAGGGTGGTAACATTTTAAGGGCCGAAGTTGATTTTGAATAAACCACAAATTATTTAGGAAATTATCAGTAGTAGTTACCACAACCAACTATTTTAAAAAATTGGTTGTTCTGGCAATTTGTCAGTCATATACTACCGACAATTAATTAAAAACAGTTTTCATTGATTTTTATTTTATTTATTGAACAAAAAACAAAACAATTCATAAAATTAAAAATTCCATATTACAAATTCATCACTATTATGATGGAAATATTTGATGGAAATATTTGACACACATTTTAGTACACGAAAAAAAAACACAAAACTTAATGCAAATATCGCTTGACCCTGTGCTTTCAATTTCATGATTGTTGCTTTTATTTTATATTTATGTAAAACATTTTGCACAACATATTCTGCATTCCACACATAATTATCCACATTAGATTAGTTTTGATTACCTATACCGTTCTCGAACAAAATGTTGAAGATTTATTTATGTCGAGTAATTTTATTTTTTGTTTGTCATGTATCTGCAAAAGAACAGCAACCAATCTTTCGGTTGTATTTCCCAAAATACATTTAATTATTCTAAATTTACATTTATTAATATTTTTTCTGTTGTAGTAACCAATTATTCGTTGCAATAATAATCTTTGGTCTATTGATACAATTTCTGTTGTCAAGAATAAAACATTGGTAGTCACAACCAAAAATCGATCATATGGTACAATAATGAAAATTTAAAATTGGTTACCACAACTAACCGAGTGTAAATGAAAAAAACAATCTTAATTCGATTGATACAACCATCGATTTAGTTGCAAGCATTTTAATTTGATCGTATCCATGTTATTACTATTGCTTCAACTATTTATTTATAAATACAACCGACAGACGGTGTAGGCAATATACTTTTTGTTGCTAGTACTATTTTTTTATTGTTACAATCGAATTCCAACCAATTATTTTCCTAGGTGTTGGTATGGTTCAATTATGTATGGAACAAAATATCGGCGGCGGCACACCACCATCCGATGGTCCAAATATTCATTGTCGCTGAGGCATAATTGAGGTTCTATGCCGTTAATGTGCCGAATTATCTCATCCTTTAACTCTTGAATTGTTGCTGGCTTATCGACGTACACCTTTTCTTTCAAATAATCCCAAAGAAAAAAGTAAAACGTTGTCAAATCACATGATCTAGGCGGCCAATTGACATCGTCACGACGTGAGATAACACGGCCATTGAATTTGTGGCGCAAAAGAGCCATTGTTTCGTTAGCTGTGTGGCAAGTGGCACCGTCCTGTTGAAACCACATATTGTCCACATCCATATCTTCCAATTCGGGCCATAAAAAGTTCGTTATCATCTCACGATAGCGAACACCATTCACAGTAACTGCCTGACCGGCCTCATTTCGAAGAAGTATGGCCCGATGACGTCGCCAGCCCATAAAATGCACCAAACGAACTGGGCGAGCATGCACAGGTGTTTTCACATCTCCTAGACCCGGTTTGATTTGAACGCACATTTTCGTAAAAGGCTTAAAAAACTTTAACGCGTTGCTCGATTGTGTATCTTTCCATGGTTCAAATTGAGTTAGTCTCAAAATGGGGAAATGTCAAATGAAATGCAGAATAAAACTTGACGTTTAGGTGTGGTTCACATTCAACATCGGCTCATACAATTTAATCGCCTTTACATGCCTTCGGCAAAAATGTTGTAATCAATTCGTGTTGAGTTTCGACTCTGAACAAATTTTCTCTCTTGTACAATACTGCATCTAGTTCATGCATAGTTTAAAACAATGATTGAATTACTAGAGAGAGTTTCGGCTGTGAACAAATTTTTTGCACTCACAAGTCGTACAGAGTTCCAGTAATGCATTATTTGCAGGATCTAACTGCGTGAAACCCTTTCTTCTGATACCTTCCCCACAAAAGGGTTACAATTTAGTTGAATATTTAATTTCTAATAACTTATAAAGGGTGATTTTTAAGCGTTTGTGTTTAAAAATTTAAGAAAATACACAAAATTTTAACAAGTGAATGAAATATTTATTTTGATCGATAAATCAATGCCTGTCATATATATAAGTTTTCCAAAAAGAGGTGTTATTTTGGTACTCAAAGAAAAAATTCATTTTTGAGATAAATGATCGGATGTTTATTTCATAATAATGAGGAAGGTATGCCGTTAATAATGAAAAAAAACATCAGAAAAACGGCCACCACGACCACGCTTACAGGACCATATCCTTTTCATGAAATTTTCCATAACCAAATCGCAAAGTGGCTGCCCTATGTCCTCGATAGCCTCACGAATTCTATCTTTGAGGTCGTGAATCGACGCTGGGCTGTTGGCGTAGACCTTATCTTTCACGTGGCCCCAAAGAAAGAAGTCGCAAGGTGTTAAATCACAAGATCTCGGTGGCCAATTGTTCACCTCTTCGAGAGATAACACGGTCCGTAACAGAGCAATGGTTTCGTTGCTTGTGTGGCACGTAGCGCCGTCTTGTTGAAAGTAAACGTTGTCCAAATCAATACCATCCAACTCCGCCCATAAAAAATCATTAATCATCTCTCGATAGCGCAATCCATTCACCGTAACTGTTGATCCAACCTCATTTTCGAAAAAGTAAGGTCCAATGACCCCGCCGGACCATAAACCGTCTTTTATTGCGAATAATTATACAAAAAAAAATAATAAAAAATGTGAAAATTTTTAAAATACAATGATTTCATAGCATATCGTAGTTGTTTTCATGAAGAAATTGGCATAAAAACTGAAAAATTTATTTTTTTTAATTTTGTGCTACTTTTAAAAACATTTTTATATTTAACTAGCTGAGCCCGGTGCGCTTCGCTGCCCATGTCAAAATTCGCGCTGTAGAAACTGTATTTTATATCCGATCAGTACGAAATTCGGCAGAAAGAGGTTTGTTATTACATGAAGGAATACTGCCAAATTCGGAGAAAATCGGTTCAGATTTAGATATAGTCCCCACATATATGTTACCCCCGATTTGAAATTCAAGCGCTGTAGAAACTGTATTTTATATCCGATCAGTAAGAAATTCGGTAGAAAGAGGTTTCTTATTACATGAAGGAATGCCGCAAAATTCGGAGAAAATCAGTTCAGATTTAGATATAGCCCCCATATATATATGTTACCCCCAATTTGACATGTAAGCGCTGTAGCGACTGAGTTTGATATCCGATCAGTACGAAATTTGACAGAAACAGGTTTCTATTTTACATGAATGAGTATTCTAGGAAAATCGATTCAGATTTATATATAACCTCCATATATATGTTCCTCCAGATTTGGTTACAAAGCCCTATAGAAGTTGTACTTTACTTCCGATCATTACAAAGTTCTCCAGAAAGATTTTTCTCAATTTAGGAACGAATATTGCTTAATTTTGCGATTATCGGTTCAAAATACATTTACCAATTATTCCAAATTATTATCGCAATGACCCTTATCGCATTGTTAGGGAGGTGTAGGGTATTATATAGTCGGCCCCGCCCGACTTTCTGCCTTTCCTTACTGGTATTAGTAATAAATTCACTGAATGAAAAAATACCGTATTCAGTGGAAAGTCCAGAAAATAGAAATGTATACTTATAAAATTTCCAAATTCTTGTTTCATTGATATTGCATCACATTATCATATTGCGATTGTACTGGAGTGAGCAGCTGTAATTATCGCATACCGAGCATTTTTGTTCATGTATTTCCTATATAATACTTGCAAGATATATCAAAATATGGGCTGGGCCACGCCCACTGGTCCTATTCCGCCCATTTGAAAGCCAATCACGTAGACTGCTACCAGATACATATACGCAAAATTTCAACACTCTCGCTAACAAAATGAGCAAGATAATTCAATTTCAAAATTTGGCTTATGGTCAGATCCCGCCAATTTTTGGACCAATCACGTGGACTGTCACCAGATACATATCTACAACATGACAGCACTCTAGATAAAAAATTGTGCAAGTTATATCAATTTCAAAATTTGGCTTATAAGGGCGGGGCCACGCCCATTGGTCCGATCCCGCCCATTTTCTGACCAATTACGTAGAATGCCACCAGATACATATACACAACATTGCAGCACTCCCGATAGCAAATTGTGCAAGATATAAAAATTTCAAAATTTGGTCATTGTGGGCGGGGCAACGCCTATTGGTCCGAACCCGCCCATTTTTGGACCAATCACGTAGATCGCCAACGGATATATATACACAAAATTCCAGGTCTCTCGCTAACAAATTGTGCAAGATATCACATTTTTTAAATTTGGCTTATATGGGCGGTGCCACGCCCATTGGTTCGATCCCGCCCGTTTTTGGATCAATCACGTAGACTGCCACCGTTTACATATACACAAAATTCCAGCACTTTCGCTAACAAATTGTGCAAAATATCTCAATTTCAAAATTTGGCTTATATGGGCGGGGCCACGCCCATTGGTCCGGTCCCGCCCATTTTTTCACCAATTACGTAGAATGCCACCAGATACATATACGCAACATTGCAGCACTCCCGCTAGCAAATTGTGCAAGATATCAAAATTTTGTCTATGTGGGCGGGGCCACGCCCATTGGTCCGATCCCGCCCATTTTTGGACCAATCACGTAGACTGCCACCGTTTACATATACACAAAATTCCAGCACTCTCGCTAACAAATTGTGCAAAATATCTCAATTTCAAAATTTGGCTTATATGGGCGGGGCCACGCCCATTGGTCCGATTCCGCCCATTTTTGGAAAATTCACATAATCTGCCATTAAATGCATACAAACAAAATTTCAGCACTATACCTATAATAGGAGCAGAAATATCGGATTTTTAACCTGCGATTTGTATGGGAGGTACCACGCCCCTTTGTCCAATTAATTTTTTTTTCTATATAAACCATCTCGTGTAAATTTAGAATCGAATAAAAAAAAATCATCCAAATCGCTCCAGCCGTTCTGACGTGATGCCATTACACAGATGGACCGTTTCATTTTTATATATATAGATTATTTTACATGCAAACCATATGTTATGTTTGTGCTCTTTCTACAAAATGTCTCTATTACTATAAATTAAGAAGATAAAAATCCAAGTAGATCAAAAATAGAGTTCGGTTAACGGTTAAAACATATGGAAAAATTATACGTTCGCGACCCGTACGTTCGCGACCGGTACTAAAACCAATAAGAAAAAAACCAATAGAGATAATTTATTGTGTAAATACTCGAAAGAAAGCTACATTAATCCTCTTTTAAAATAAATTAATAGCTGAAGAATATTCCGCTCCATTTCGCAGATTTTTGCCCTTTACAAGATTTAGCCAAAGTTGACTTCTATTTCGAGTACGTTCGCGACCACATGTTTATTGCTGTCATTATGAAACCCATCTTTTGCACTAAGATTAGAGCTACCAATATGCTCACGGCAAAAAAAATTCGGGGAAAATTTTTGTTTTCTATATTGTTTTTATACATTAAATGCGTACGAACGAAAGATCGCGACCCGCGGCAATGCCCATATACATTTTATATCCCATATACATTGTTTGTAATGCCCAAAAAGAAAAGATATATAAGAAAGTTTATTATACCGATGGGCATGTAATCACTTTTTGAGTCGATTTAGCAAATGTCTTTCTGTGAGCACATATATTTTTGCGATCCAAGTGCAGGTGGCAAATATGGAGCAATCTTTACGAAAATTGGTACATAGGTATTTCTTAGAGTAAGGACCTATTGAATATGGAGCATATTGGTTAATGTTATATACTCGCATACATATCGATACTTTCATTTTAAAACATGCTAAGTCGACTTATTATATTCAGTTAAAATTTGGTGTTTATCTGTCAACCCAATCAAAAGTTATTCACAAAGTTATTTCCACACAAATTTAAAAAATGCATCAAACTTTCAACGCCTTTCCCAAAAATTGAGGTTTCGATATGTCAAGTGAGTAAATATTTAAAAGCTGTGTGTTCTGATCGGGATGAACCTTGTATAAACTTCAGTCCAACTGCATAGTATTTATGGCACAAAATTTCAACCAGATCGGTTTAGAACTGTCCGAGTTGGAGGGTGTTGAATAATGACATTTTGGATAAATATAGAAATTATGACCCATATTGTAAAAGTAAGGGATAATCAAAAAATCATTTTTCATATTTTCATTTTGGCCATTTTGTTTGTGAGTTACAAAAAAGGGGGTAGCAATAACGCCCATTTCTTCAATAGACTATGGGTGCTATAAAAGCATTACCTTGTACAAAATTTCAAGCGTTTGCGAAGGATTCGAAGTTGTAAATCGTTACATTTTGGTGCAAAATGCTCCATTTGTATGGGAAATACCAAAAGGGGGTAATAAAGACCATTTTAGCGGGACTGTAGGTACCATAAAAACATTACACTTCACAAGTATTTCTATGGACTGGAATCAAAGTTATCAGCCGCTAACTTTTTGTGCAATATGGTCCATTTGTATGGGAGGTCCCAAGGTGGTAGCGACGAATACACTAATACTATGTTCGAAATTGTGGCAGATTCCGATAAGTAGTATAGAAGTTATTAAATAATCAATCGATCTTATACTTTAAAAAATATGGTCTAAATAAGTTTTCAAAGAAAATAGGAATTAAAAAAAATACCAAACAATTTTTTTATCTATTTTTATTGTGTTGTATTAATTGAAAAAAAAGTAAAGCAGCGGATTAATAAAATATGGTATTTTTTAAAAATAACAAGTAAGAAAATTCAGTCGGGTAAACCGACTAAAGAATCCCCTCAACTTGAGTCTCAAAAAAACATTAGTAAATTTATTTATTTTTTTGTTTTATTTATATAATTATCAATTTAAGTTGCATTTAATAACACTAAAGTATATACTGGTATTAAAGTTCAAAGCTGTTTACTTTTGGTGTGAAATGGTCCTTTTGTGTGGGAGGTACCAAAAGTGGCGTGCCGAATACGACCACTTTTCTCTAGAATCTAGGTACTATAAAGCATTGCTTTGTACGAAATTTCAAGTATTTGTATGAACTGGTATTAAAGTTAAAAGCTGTTAACTTTTGTTACAAAAATGTCCATTTGTGTGGGAGGTACCAAGGTACCAGGTTCTCTGGACTCTAGGTACTATAAAAGCATTACACTGCACAAAATGCCAAGTCTTTGTATGCACTGGTAATAAAGTTATAAGCTATTAACTTTCCATTTGTGTGGGAGGTACCAAAAGGGGCGTGGCAACTTTGCCTATTTTTCTCTTTAGTGACTAATAAACTAATACTACGTGTAAAATTTCATAGGATTCAAATAGAAGTTATTAAATAATCAATATTTTACTAAATGTGAACCCTTTGGGGGGGAGGTATTGGAAGGAGTGGACCAATATGGCCGATCTTCGAACTTAGCCGGAGATAGAAGAAAATATTACCACATACCAAATTTGAAGTCAATCGGTTACTCATTTCGAGAGTTATCGTGCGCACCACCCAGCAGACAGACAGACAGACGGACGGGCATTGCTCATTCGACTCAAAATGACCCAAATCGCATATCCGCCGAACATACTTAGGGTCTTAGGTCACTCCTTCGATGTTTTATACTTTTGGCTCTTAGCAAATATATGTCCTCCTCTCTAAGGAGAGGGGATGAACATAAATTACATTGTTGATTAAGCATAAAGTGCATTGTTTTTTAAGAACTCGAACTCAGTGTTCAGCTCAAAATTAGCATATTTGCCAAGTTCATTCTGGAACCCCCACAAAATCACTGAAAGATAATCTACCCATAACTTTTTTAGAAACCAATCAAATGTCTTCAGATTCTGTATTTTAGACAAATTTTCCATTGAATTTAGTATGACAAAGAATTATAAGAAATTTTCGACCATTCTGACACATAAAAGCTTTTAAATTCAATATCACATTTCGCACAAATTGATTGTATACTTTAGACGATTTACTCTACTGCAATTTTTTACTTCAAATTAAAATTTCACACACAAAAACAAAAGCATTAACCATTGTTATTTCACTATCACCTCTTTTGTTACAGTGGCTTCTCTCCAGATCCGGCCTCCAGTAAATATGAATTATACGGTGATCTTCCAAAGCTAACTATTCGCAGCAAATACAACGCTGATGGCCGCATCCTAATCTTACCCATTCAAGGTGATGGTGATGCTGACATTTCCTTTGAAAAGGTAAAATTTTCCACAAAATTCAAGCCAGCCGTACACCCCAAAAGTGGTAAAAAATATTTGACAGTAGACAAACTGAAGGTTCTGTTGGAACCACAAGGGTAAGAGTAGAACATAAAAATGTTGAAATAATTATGATTTTAATGCAATTATTCTCCCCCTATCACAGAATGAAAATGAAACTGAGCAATCTCTTCAATGGCGATCAGGCCTTGGGAAATCACATGAATCAGTTCCTCAATGAGAACTGGAACGATGTATGGCTAGAATTGCAACCGGCTGTGCAATCGACCATCTCCGATATTATCAAGAATATTTTGGATACAATGTTCAAAGAATTCGCCTATGAGGATTTTCTGGAGTTTTAAAGGGCCCTTGAGAGCCCATCTCGTCTCCCCCCTAAAATATGAAGTCATTATATAGATTTAAGCATCGTTCGTTACGTTTTAGTGTTATACATTCGCCAACGCCGTCGCCCATTCATAGTATTCATTTTTTGTCTCTGTGGTTATTGTCATTTCATTTACGTTAAGTATCATTTTATTCATTTCATGTTTGATTAATTCTCACTGTGTCCGCATTTTTTTACGGCTCCGATAAAAAATTAATAGAATTTCCGGATTTCATGGTATACGTCATACGTCAAACATGCAAAAGAAATGCGGAAATTTTGAGCTCATTTATAATTAGCCCATAAGAAAACATACACGTTTAAGAAAGGAAAAAAAATCAAAAAATAAATGGATTCCAAAATATATGGTAAATTTATTGTTTTGAATATTAAAGTTAATTTTATAGCGTTTTCTAGCTTCTACTCCTTCTTCTCCGAGATTATTAATCGAACGTGAAACAATGAATGTGAATTGAGCACGTGGTTTGAATAGGAATTATAAAGGCTATAATATATATCTTCATCTGAAATCCAAAATAACGTAACATCAAAAAAATCAAAATTAATTTTATGATTGATAATAGTCGATTACACTAAACTACACATTCCTACAACATTTTAGAGTTCAATATCTAAAATTGACCATTTACCAAAAGATTAAAAGTACTTTAATTTGTTTTTGGCTTCTCCTGAAAAAGCATGAACATGCGGGTTAAGTTATTTTGGATTTCAGGTGACGATATATATATCATACAGATGATATATATCATACTATACTATATAATTTTAAATCTATACGGAAGCTAAACCTAAATTTTGTTCGCTTTTAGTCAAATTTTATTAATTCGAATCAGTTAGTGATTCTGAGTCGATCGGTATTCTTTAACGAGACTCTAGCTTCGGGTTATGCACTTAATGGTAAATTCAACATGTATTTGACTTAATTACAACATGTAATTGATTTAAGGACGTTTCATGTTTTTAATTTAAGTGTAATATGTAATTGATTTAAAGTCGTTCCAATTAATTTAAAGATAATTATAAGATAAACTTATTTTAAAGATCTTTGGCGCCAAATCAAAGCCAAAATCATAAAAGTTAGGATAATTTCATAGAAACAATATTAGAGACATGGCATACATAACTCGAATCTTTCTTAAGTCGACTTAGGCGGTTTTCGATTGAGACCACAGATATATAAGGCTCAGCCTAAACGACTGAAGCTAGAATCTTGAAAATTTGTGGGAGGGTAGGGAGGGAGGTAGGACTCGCAAAACGAGTCACTGTTTGGTGCGGATTTTGGTCCGGAGGCATAATTGGGCCATTTTTCTTCGAAAATGAGCAAGGAGTGGCCGTTACAGTCAATGGCGATCGTTATGGGCCAAGTTGAACGAATTTTTGTTCACAAAAATTGAAGAGGAGGATATTGGCAACATTTGGTTTCAACAGGACGGCGCTACGTGCCACACAGCCGAAGCTACACTCGATGTTTTCAAAAAAAAAAAGTTATTTGGCGGACCCTTTATATTTAAAAAAATCGTTAAGATATCACTATATGTATCGGGTTTTTGGTCATAACTTCTTAAGCTATGGTCCGATTTGAAAAATCTTTTTTGTTTTTTAAATGTTGGTATTATGTAGCGTCATCCATTTCGAGGTTCCCTACTTGTTTATAGAAAAAAAAAACACAGAAACAGAAATCTAGGTTAGGTTGAAGAGAGGAGACGTTTAAACGTCTCATGTCCATGGACATATACTTAAGCCAGTGGTTCGGCCTGTTGTGCGCTCCTTATTTATGATCTTTTTATACCTCACGAGTTACAGAAAATCGGTACTAGACAGGAATTTTCTCAGTATCTTCCAGTCATATTCTCTGAGATGAGTCAAGTCTGGTAATATGTCGGACCCGAAATGTTGGGATCTTGCATGTGTGAAAGCCGGGCAGTGACACAGAAAATGTTCCATCGTTTCGATGTTTTCTTTGCATGTCCTGCATTCGTCGTTTCCTGCTAGTCCTATGCGATGAAGCGCTCCTGGGAAAATGGAACTTTGGCCCATGTGCCAGTGGGAACCAGCTGCTACACGAATGGGTCCAAGCGAGGAGGAAGGACAGGTCTGGGACTTTTTATTGATGAACCAGAAGTCGAACTTCACTTCCGCCTCCCTGACCATAACACTGTATTTCAAGCAGAAGTTCGAGCAATCACGGAGTGTGTGAACTGGCTCAGTAACACGACAAAGCCTAAATATGCCAGCATCTTCACAGATAGCCAAATGGCGATTAAAGCAATAACATCGGAAAGGGTGAAATCCAGAACTGTGTTGGACTGAAAAAGAACGATAAATGATTACTCAGCCCAGACCCGTCCTTCCTCCTCGCTTGGACCCTTCCGTGTAGCAGCTGGTCAATTGCGTATTTGCTGGGTACCAGGACACAACGGAGTGATTGGAAATGAAAGGGCAAACAGCTTGGCTTCAAAGGGCAGAGAACTTCGAGTAATAAACTTGGAAAATTGGAAACCTTTCGAAGCCACGAAAAATGAGTTGAAGCACTGGGCAGTGATGGCTCACAAAACTGTGTGGAATAGCGCAACAGTAGGAGCAACTGCAAAGATACTGTGGGGTGACCCAAATGAAAAGAAAACAAGAAGTCTTCTGAAAATGAGCGGAAAAAGTCTAACGGTGTGATATCACACGATCTTGGTGGCCAATCGAACGGCCCAAAACGTGAAATTATCTGCTCACCGAAGTGTTCTCTCAATAAATCCATTGATTGATGCGATGTGTGGGAAGTGGCGCCGTCTTGTTGAAACCAAATGTAGCCGAGATCACGTGCTTCAATTTCAGGAATCAAATAGTCGGTTATCATGGCCCATTGACGGTTATGTTCTCACCGGCATCATTTTTGAAGAAATATGGACCGATGATTCCGGTACGTCGGATCGGGAATCGATCAATGGCAAAAAGATAGCTCTTAACGAGAGCTAAAATATTGCTCATGGGTGTCAAGGTCGTGGGTCAATTGGAAAGTGTTTTTTTTTGGTTTAAAAAAAATTGACTAAGCGCAATTGGCGAACGATTATTTTGATAATAAAACTGAATAATTTGTAAACGTTGTTCAGGCGTAAGTCTTTCCATGACGAAATGCCAAACAATACTTAACAAAAATAACATGACAGCACGTCACGACTCACACGTGATCTGTCAAAAAGTATCTCTACTTAGATCACCCGTTACTTCCTGAAATGTCTCCTTTATTTTGTTCTTTGGCGTGGAACATTTAGTCCGAAGCCTTCAAGTCGCAAGCACAGTGGATAGCAGCGAAATTTTTTTTTTAAAAACTTTAAAAATTAAAAAAAATATAAACAATTTTAGGCCCACTTCCATCCAATGCTAATAATTAATCGAAATTGTAAAACCTAAAAATCGCACATAACATTTTTTTTAATATTTTTTCTAAATTTTTTCTGAAAAGTACCGAAAAATACCTACTCTTCAAAAAAAAGATTTTTTAAATCGGACCATAACTTAAGAAGTTATGACCAAAAACCAGATACACAGAGTGATATCTCTACGATTTTTTAACCATCGATAACTTCTGAAGGATTTATCGAAAAAATCTCAAAAAATTCCACAAAGTGTTTCCGCGGAGGTACTAAAAAATATAAAAAAAATGGGAAAATTCAAAACCGAAATTTTTTGAAACCGTTGATTTGTCGAGGAATTCCCCATATGTTTTAATTTATTTTTTTTGCCACGTTGTTTAATTGTGTAATGTTCCATTTGAAATTCCCAAAATCTTTTTTACAAATTATTGAAAAGAAATAAAGAAGAAATTGTTTTAAAAAAAGTTATAAGGAATTCAAACCCCTTCGATCATTTTGGGCCACCCTGTATTTATACAGGAAAAAAATATTCTCTATTAAAACAAAATAATTAATAATTATGTATTATATAAAACTTTATAATGAACCCAAACCCCTTCGGTCATTTTGGGGCACCCTGAATAAAATAATTGAGCCATTTAAATAATCTATAAATATATCAACTGATTTACTTAATAATTCATTATTCAATTATTGATTCCATTCAATTAATTCAGTATTATTCATACGAATTACGTTACAAACCTCTTTAATAAACATAACATAACTATTAATGCTTTATAGTGATGTCATAAGATTCGTTGAATTTTATTCAAATACGTACGTATCAAATATTCAGAGTATTCCAAGTTTTACAAACGCTCGAGTTTTTGGTTTAAAACCTTTCTTTTCTATGTATTTCAAAATTCGTATCGGTATTTGTAGAGTTCTTCTTTGTTGTTATTAGTATTCGGTTCGTTTTTTGAATAATCAATCAATCGTTGAATGAAATGACCAAAATGCGTAAAAACAAAACAGACAAAAAATATGCACATCATCGTTTTTATTTGTTTTTTTGATATTCGACAGTGAGAAAAAATGAACAGCAAAATCGAGAAGTGGGCACAGTGCGGGACATGTTAAAGTAGCAAATTCCCAGGGGAATTTGCTACTTTTAATATGTAATTCTAATTCCATATAAAAATTGAATTTCTAAACATTGTTAGAAATTGTTGTGATGTGGGATCTAATTGGTACTTAGAAAGCAGATATTTGGAATTTGACGAAAATAAATTCACACATATATGTTGCAAATAATGACTCAATGTTTTTATTAGGCATTTTTGTATTTTTACTACCCCAGGTGTACCTACTAATGAGATTTATATTTTCGCTAATATTTTATGTAAATACTCGATTATCCGTCTATAACTCGATTTATATTTTAGTCATTTGATATGTGTATACAAAATAGTATTAAAAATATATTTAAATAGATGGCATAAAAAAATAATTTAAAAAAAATGTTCAAATGTATTAAACAAATTAATTGAATTTAAGGAAAAAAAAATAGTAAGCTAATTTCATTCGAGTAAACCGACTACATAATGTGTACCCTCACTTTGTGAGTAATGTAATATGATACGAAAGCGTTCCCAAAATTAACCACCGACCTAACAAAGAAAACAGAACAAATTTGGGAACATATTTCTTTATTTCTCAACATAATCTCCTTTTAGCTCGATACATTTATTCAGTGGTTTTAAATAGCGATACCCTTCGATAGCCTGTTAATAGTAAGAAATGTATAGCTCCTGGATATAGCCATCAACCGCAAGCTCCACCCCTTCATTGCTGACAAATCTTTTTCCGCTGAGCCATTTTTTCAAGTTTTGAAACAAAAAATTGTCCAAGGGAGCTAAATCTGGCGAAAAATGTGCGTTGTGAGCAAACGCGGCACCCATTTTGCACATAGCTTTTTCATCATCAAATTTTCCGTCAATGTGAAATGAATAGCACTTTCTGAAATACATATGACTTAAAGAGCTATCATGCGCACCAGCCAAACAGACGGACGAAAGGACGGACGGACATTGCTCAAATGACTTAAAATGTTCTAAAACAGATTTTCCGCCGAACATTCTTAGGGTCTTAGGTCAATCATTCCACATTTTCACTTTTGGTCCATAGCAAATTATTCTCCTCCTATAAAGTGCAGGTGTAAAAATGGAAAAGGTTTCCATGTATAGGTGAGCATTTTAGTATTAACCTGTGAATAATGTTTGCATAAAAGTTAACAAGTAAGAAAGTTCAGTCGGGTAAACCGACTTATGAATCCCTAACCTTGAGTCCCAAAAAAATATTAGTAAATTTATTTTTTTTTTTGTACCAAAAGGGGAGTACCAATAACGCCCATTTTCACTGGACTGTAGGTCCTATAAAAGCATTACAGTGAACAAAATTTAAAGTATTTGTGTGACTGGTATTAACGTTATACGCAGTTAACTTTTGGTGCAAAATGGTCCACTTGTGTGGGAGTTACCAAAATGGGCGTGCCAATAACGCCCACTTTTCACTGGACTCTAGGTACTAAAAAGCATTGTACAATATTTAAAGTATTTTTGTGCACTGGTTCAAGTTATAAGCACTTAACTTTTGGTACAAAAATCAAAAATCCATTTGTGTGATAGGTACCAAAAGGGGCGAGCCAATAACGACAATTTTTCTCTGGACTCTTGGCACTGTAAAATCATTACACTGTACAAAGTTTCAAGTATTTCTATGCACTGGTATGAAAGTTAAAAGCTGTGAAATTTTGATGTAAAATGAATAAAGCGTGGCAATAATGCCCTTTTTTCACTGTATTTTAGGTACTATTAAACCATTACATTGTACAAAATTTCAAGTCTTTGTATGCACTGGTATTACAGTTATAAGCTGGTAACTTTTTGTTCAAAATTGTCCATTTGTGTGGAAGGTACCAAAGGGGCGTTTCAACTTCGCCCAATTTTCTCGAGGTAATAGCGACTAATAAACTAATACTATGTGTATAATTTCAAAGGATTCAAATATGTAGTATAGAAGTTATTAAATAATCAATATTTCACCAAATGTTAACCCTTGGTGGGCGAGGTACTAGAAGAAGTGGACCAATAAGGCCCATCTTCGACCTTAACCGGAGATAGAAGAAAATATTACCACATACCAAATTTGAAGTCAATCGGTTACTCCTTTAGAGAGCTATCGTGCGCACCAGCCAGCAGACAGACAGACGGATGGACATTGCTCATTCGACTTCAAATGACCCAGAACGGATATCCGCCGAACATACTTAGGGTCTTAGGTCACTCCTTCGATGTGTTACACTTTTTGCTCGTAGCAAATCGTATATACCCTCCTCTCCAAGGTATATATATTAGACCGGGCCGATTTGTAAGGACCAAAATTTGCCGATATTGTGCCATCGATTTTTCGATAGTTTTGGCATGAGGAAAAAAAGTTCCACTACGACATATCCAAAAAATCATTTTCGAGGCGCCAAAATTTCAATTGTTTGACTTTTTCTCAACTTTTATTTTTAAGGTTTTTTTAGTAGGTAATAAAAAAAATGGACTGATTTAATTTTTTTTAATATTACATATCCAAGGTGAAATTGTACGATAAAAACGATGGCGATAGCAGTTTTGTCAAAAAAAAATGTGTTTCTTTAGGTTTTGAACGAGTTTTTGTCGAAAAATCAAATTTTTTAAGCATTAATTTTTAAGGTTTTTTTAGTAGGTATGTTAAAAAAAAAATTCGCCGATTTCAAATTCTTTAAATATATCCCATCCAAGGTAAAATTGTGCGCTTAAAACAATGGCGATATCATTTTTTCGTAAAAACTGTTTTTTTTTTGGATTTTGGAGGATTTTTTGTCGAAAAATCTTTTGTTTTCTCAATTTTTTACTCTTTTTGGTTATTTTTAAGGCTCCAAACCAATTTCTTTTTTTAATTTCTCATGTATCAAATACGTATAGATATGTGTGATGGATAAAATTATTTGATGATGAACAAAATTATTTCATCTTATGTATGTTGATGAATTTGATGAATAAAAGATTTTTAACTTTGGATTTAAATGAAGATTTTTTAACTTTGGATTTAATTGATGTTTTGTATGAGTGTTAATTTATTATTAAAAGACATCATTGTAAATTTTCAAGATTACTATTATAATTGCTGTTATGGTTGTTAAAATAAAAATAGTTTTTTAACAATTTTATTGATTTTTCATAGGCGAAAAATATGGGAATTTATTTTAAAATTCAGATATTTCCTTGCAAATTTTGCTTGGATTCCATTCGACTCATTTTACTTCGGCTAGCTGACGTAGTCGCCATGATCCCTACGCGGTTTTTATGAATTGCACGTTTAGCTACGCTGGTTAGGAGTTGAACGTACCGCTCGGTACCTTGAATATGCCATGGAATCTTTGGATCGTCTTGCGGTGGATCTTCATTTTCGTCATCATCATTTCGTCATTTTCGGTTTTACGTAGGTACGAATATTAGACGGTTCATATAGGTCGTTACGAAAATGTAAAATTTTTTCCAGTGCATACTTCCGAATATGTTGTCGAACGTCGAAGAGCATGCTGAGCAAAACATTTTCACAATGGGCAAAATATGAATTATTTTCAATTACGGTGTTTACCACCGAACGTAAATTGTTTGGCAAATATTGCGTCCACCGTATGAATTTTCCAACCAAAACACTACAATACACAACCGACTCATAATATTTGATGTTAAAATACATGGGAACGTACACGTGAATTATGTATCTTGCCAAAATTTTCAAATTTTCGCACGGCTTGCTTGTTGCAACGTAAATACGAAGTATTCTATTGGCTTTTGTGAGCCATCTAGCATGTGATACAGGACCCGGTTTAATATTTGCTAGTTGAGTTGAAACGCGACCATTCGAGACAGCATTAGCAATTTGGTATAGATACTTCACATCCGTTGAAAGTTCTTTCTGTTGATCTTCAAAATTTTTTAAAAAAAAATTCCCTATAAGCCACTTAATAATTTTGTAATCAATATAATTGCCAGGTTGTTCCGAATTTTGAAGCAATTCCACTTGAAAACATGCCTCCACCGTTGGATGAAGATCAACAGAAAGAACTTTCAACGGATGTGAAGTATCTATACCAAATTGCTAATGCTATCTCGAATGCTCGCGTTTCAACTCAACTAGCAAATATTAAACCGGGAATTAATTTTGATGCCACTGATTACGTTCATATGATTGATTTGGACGACGATGAAAACCTGTCAGAACCACCATTCACAAGAAGCATACCATATGAATATTTAAAAAACTTATTTTGATGATGACGAAAATGAAGATCCACCGCTAGACGATCCGAAGATTCCATGGCATATTCAAGGTACCGAGCGGTACGTTCAACTCCTAACCAGCGTAGCTAAACGTGCAATTCATAAAAACCGCGTAGGGATCATGGCGACTACATCAGCTAGCTGAAGTAAAATGAGTCGAATGGAATCCAAGCAAAATTTACAAGGAAATATCTGAATTTTAAAATAAATTCCCATATTTTTCGCCTATGAAAAATCAATAAAATTGTTAAAAAACTATTTTTATTTTAACAACCATAACAGCAATTATAATAGTAATGTTGAAAATTGACAATGATGTTTTTTAATAATAAATTAACACTCATACAAAACATCAATTAAATCCAAAGTTAAAAAATCTTCATTTAAATCCAAAGTTAAACATCTTTTATTCATCAAATTCATCAACATACATAAGATGAAATAATTTTGTTCATCATCATCATCATCAAATAATTTTATCCATCACACATATCTATACGTAGTTGATACATGAGAAATTAAAAAAGAAATTGGTTTGGAGCCTTAAAAATAACAAAAAAGAGTAAAAAATCGAGAAAACAAAAGATTTTTCGACAAAAAATCGTCCAAAATACAAAACAACATTTTTTACGAAAAAATGATATCGCCATTGTTTTAAGCGCACAATTTTACCTTGGATGGGATATATTTAAAGAATTTGAAATCGGCGAATTTTTTTTTTAACATACCTACTAAAAAAACCTTAAAAATTAATCCTTAAAAAATTTGATTTTTCGACAAAAACTCGTTCAAAACCTAAAGAAAAACATTTTTTTTGGCAAAACTGCTTTCGCCATCGTTTTTAGCGTACAATTTCACATTGGAAATGTATGATTTAAAAAAAAATAAATCAGTCCATTTTTTTTATTACCTACTAAAAAAATCTTAAAAATAAAAGTTGAGAAAAAGTCACACAATTGAAATTTTGGCGCCTCGAAAATGATTTTTTGGATATGTCGTAGTGAAACTTTTTTCTTAAAAATAAAAGTTGAGAAAAAGTCACACAATTGAAATTTTGGCGCCTCGAAAATGATTTTTTGGATATGTCGTAGTGAAACTTTTTTTTCCTCATGCCAAAAGCTAACGAAAAATCGATGCCACAATATCGATTGCTAAATCGACCCACCCTAATATATATACTTATATACCTAAGTATATATACCCTCCTCTCTAACAAAGAGATTGTATATAAAGAGTAACCACGGCGAAAATTCATGTGCAGAGGTGAGTTTTTCTATCAAAATGATGAACAAAAAGGAAAATTAAATTGAGTAAAAAAGAGATTTTTCTGCGTTTTCTTTGTTTCTGCTAACGTATAAGAAGTTTATTTTGTGTGTTTATTGACATGCATGTGAAAAAGTGCAAGAGAAACACATAAAATACACGATATTTAAATTACATTTTTCATGAACTCATCTTTGCTCATGAGGTGGAATTCACATTTTCCGTGTGGTGAATGAAATGGTATCTCTTCTTATATTGAATCTCTTTGCTCTCTAAGGTGTGGGGATAATAAATAAATTTACGAATATTTTTTTGGGACTCAAGGTGAGGGGATTCATTTGGGTTTGCCGGAGCGAACTTTCTTACTTTTTTTTTTTTTAAATATTAGTTTTGGGATTTACAAAATTTGTAACTGCTCTTAAAAGACGGAATCGATTTTTACAAGGTCTACGTCGTTTGAAAGAGGAAATAATGGACAATTTTTGTGCGGTTTTTTTTTAATTTCTAAAAAAAAACTTCGTAAAATTTTTTTTAAATATTAATTTAAGAAAAATGCTTCCCATTCGATTTTTTTCAAGTTTACAAAGAATATACACCAGACATTCACAAATCTAAAACAGTAATTGTATATTTGGGGACTTAGTATTTATAGACGAAATACTAAGATAGGTCTGACAATTTTGAAATTTTTCGTAAGATTTGCTAAATTAGCTACAATTTTTTAAATAATGCGTCGATATTCTTCAGAATAGTCTAATTTTACTCATGACAGATCAGATTTTACCATAAAATTATAATAATAGTTTTTCGACGTTTTTAAGAGGTTTTAATTAAAAACCAGTAAGGAAAGGCAGAAAGTCGGGCGGGGCCGACTATGTAATACCCTACACCTCCCTAACAATGCGATAAAGGTCATTGCGATAATAATTTGGAATAATTGGTAAGTAGGCAGGAACATATTATCTAATTCTGAGCCGACAATCGCTAAATTAAGCAATATTCGTACCTAAATTGAGAAACATCTTTCCGGAAAATATTAATGATCGGAAGTAAAGTACAACTTCTATAGCGCTTTGATACCAAATCAGGAGGAACATATATATGGAGGTTATATATAAATCTGAACCGAATTTCCCTAAATACTGTTCATATAAAAATACCTCTTTCTGTAGAATTTCGTACTGATCGGATATAAAATACAGTCTCTACAGCACTTACATGTCAAATCGGAGGTAACATATATATGGGGGCTATATCTAAATCTGAACCTATTTTCTCCGAATTTAGCAGTATTCCTTCGAGTAATAAGAAACTTATTTCTGCCGAATTTCAACAGTTTCAACAGTATTTACATGTCAAATCGGGGGTAACATATATATGGGGGCTATATCTAAATCTGAACAGATTTTCTCGGAATTTGGCAGTGTTAATTCACGTAATGAGAAACCTCTTTCTGCCAATTTCGGCAGAATATAAAATACAGTTTCTACAGCGCTTACATGTCAAATCGGGGGTAACATATATATGTGTGCTATATCTAAATCTCAACCAATTTCCCTCAAATTTGACAGAGTTCATTAATATAATAAGATACCTCTTTCTGCTGAATTTCATACTGATCGGATATAAAATAAAGTTTTTACAGCGCTTACATGTCAAATAGGGGCTAACATATATATGTGGGCTATATCCAAATCTGAACCGATTTTAACCAAATTAAATAGGGATCGTCCTTGGGCCAAAAAAAGATATGTGTAAAGTTTCGTCAAGATCGGGCCATAATTGCGACCTGTACTTTGATTACAAGAATACATCCACAGACGGATAGACGGACATAGCTAAATCGACTCAGAAAGTGATTACAAGTCGATCGGTATAATAAACAATGGATCTATCTCTTCTCCTTTTGGGTGTTACAAACAAATGCACAAAGTCATAATAACCTGTACCACAGTGTGGTGTAGGGTATAATTATGAAAATGTTCTCAAAAAATGGAATTTTCGTCTTGTAAGATGTCTTCGAAAACGCAGATGAGATAAAAATGATATTAAAATAAGATGATAGCTACTTAATTTACGATTCTTTAAAGCTTTCCTGAACCGATAAGGTTCTCGAGTTATGATAAAATATGAGGTTAAACCCATATCTTTTAAAATCTGTATCTTTATTGTAATAGATATACAAGTTCTTATAGGAAATGACCTAAGCTTTCGTTTTAGTTTCGTAAGTTTTAATTTGGCAAAAAAATCATTTTTTAAATAAGATTGAAGAAAGAGCTATCCGAAAACAGTTTGGGAAATTGTTTAAATACAATAAGTAATTAGTCACTGGATGGGGAAAAGAGGGCCGTTTGACCAAAATGTCAAAATTCAACACCCTCCAACTCGGACAGTCCTTCACCGATCTACTATCATACAGGACTAAACTTGGTGCACAGTTCATCCCGATCAGAATACATCCGTTTTAAAAATGCACTCACTTAACATGAAATCCCCATATACAGAATGTCAAGAAAGTGTTTTTACATCGGAAAAAAATACCTTTTGACACACTTCTTTGGAAAAACAAAATTTTGTATTATTTCTTAAATAATTTTCTTTCGACATTTTGTAAAGCAGTAAATTATTTTATATCAATAAGTTAGCCAAAAATAACAACAAAAATTAATTAATTAATTACTAAAAACGTTCCATTTCGGAGGATAGTTCAAGTGTCGAAATCTCTACTAAAAACAGATGTATGAAAATAAAAATATGTCATACTTTTAGGAGCTGTTGTTAATCGATACTATGTATGTATTTCACCTCGCACAATCCCTTGCTACTCTGTTTTGCAATACTGTTCTAAGTGTAGCTAAAAACTTAATTACTTTCGTAGATTCAATTTTAGTTTGGCTATATTCCCTTTCAATATCGCACATCTCTGGCGACAGTTATTTGCATTATCTCTTTGTTTATAGATCACATTTTTATTTCTTTATTATCTACGAGAGATCATTATACAACTTATGGTGTTACTATTAAAGCTAAAATGTCGGCAAGTTCTTAAGACGAAAAAAAGGTATATTTAAGAGATGTAAGAACATTATGAAATGCTTTAAAAAGTATTAGAAATTTAATTTAGTATTGCAACTTTGGCAATGAATATTAATTAATTTCATTATACGAGGGCGGTCCAAAAATTATTAGTCCTAACGTATAGATAGAATGCACAGTGCTGTCGATAGGGGAAAAAATGGTAATAGTAAAATAATTTCTAAAGTGTTAGATCGTTTTGCAGTGTTCTAGATATTTGTAGAATATGAGATAGGCTGTCAGAAAATGTATTCTAGAATTTGTTGCCAATGAAAAATTATGCAGGTTGCATCATTTTTACCAGGACTGTACGAATTTTAAAAACTCTTCACTGTGCAAAAATTTTGAGTATTTTTGAGGTACCAAAAGGGGCGTGCCGTGCCAATGACGCCCATTTCCTTCACTGAACTATAGGTACTATAAAAACAGTAAACTGTACAAAATTTTAAGTATTTTTAGGCACTATATAGTTATAACCTGTTAACTTTTCGTACCAAATGGTACCTTTGTGCGAGAGGTACCAAAAGGGGCATGGCAATAACGTCCATTTTTCAGGGGACTGTAGGTACTATCAAACCATTACAATGTACAAAATTTTAAGTATTTGTATTAACTGATATTAAAGTTGTAAGCTGTTAATTTTGGTGAAAAATAGTGCATTTGTGTGGGAGGTACCCCTTGTTGGCAACTTCGCCCATTTTTCTCAGGGTAATAGCGACAAATAAACTAATACTATGTGTCGAATTTCAGAAGATTCGAATAAGTAGTATAGAAGTTATAAAAGAATCAATATTTCACTAAATATTAACCCTTTGTGTGGGAGGTACTAGAAGGGGTGGACCAATATGGCCCATCTTCGAACTTAGACGGAGATACGAGTAGAAAAAATATTACCAAATTCCAAATTTGAAGTCAATCGGTTACTCCTTTCGAGAGTTATCGTGCGCACTAACCAGCAGACAGACGGACAGACATTGCTCATTCGATTTAAAATTACCCAAAACGAATATCTGCCGAACATACTTAGTGTCTTACGTCACTCCTTCGATGTGTTACACTTTTGACACGTAGCAAATGATATATACCCCCATATCACTTAAGTGATATGGGGGTATATATGTAATTAGTCCTTTAAAACAAAAGTTATTGCTACGTATGTCATTTTAAATTGCATACTGAAAAAAAAAGATAGTAATACTATTAATGACGACACATTCTTAAATTAATTATGAAACCTCGCCATCAATTCAATCACAATTTTCATTAAAATAGTGAACATTTTAGATGTTTTAACGAAATTTTCCTTAATATAAAGTTTGTTGCATTTGAATTAATGACTATATAATCATTAGTTTGGTGTACGCACTTTTTTAAATGTACGCCTTTAAATTAAGGAAAAAAATATTATTTATGTGACAATATGCATTATTTTAATTAATATTTCAATACTTTTAAGGATTTTCTACTTATACAATTAAACAAAGACGTAGACATGCCATTCTTTTAATGCCGAATCGGACTTAATTGACAGTATGAGATATTTGAAAATTTAATTTATGGCTAGGCTCCCCTTAAAGGCAAGGTTGTTGTGGTAGTATATTTTATGACTGTTAACATTATTTTAAGAACGAATACTTTTAAATTAACTTTCCCTGATGGAAAAAAATGTGTCTTAAAATTAAAGATTTGCGCCAAAGACGCCCCTAATCATTAAAATAAGTACATTTTGTACTTAAAATATAGAAAATTTCATTGATATTAAGGAAATTTTTTAATTTTAGGTACAAAAATAACTTGTTTCATATTAAGACCAAAATTTTTTTCTGTGTAGTTTGCAAATATATTTTGTTGTAATATATAAAATTATTTGCTCCAAAATATAATATAATAACGGGTTTTCCAATAGGGATGCTATTATTTTGAAGTGACGTTTCGGCCATTTGTAATATGTCATGATTTTCATTGTATTCAGTAGTGTTTACAATTTTATCATGGAGAGATATACGCAAGAACAACGTTTACAAATTATTCAGTTTTATTATCAAAATAATCGTTTTCCAATTGCAACTTTCGTGCGCTAAGTCTATTTTTTTTAAATCCAAAAAAAAAAACACTTTCCAGTCGACCTACGTCCTTGACACCTATGAGCAATATTTTAGCTCTCGTTAAGAGCTATCTTTTTGCCATTACCGATTGTGGCTACGTGCCACACAGCACGTGCCATTCATGACACATGCCATTCATGACATACGACTTGATTTAGTGGAAAAAGTGCTCGAAAATTGGGTTCATCGAATTCGTTCCTGCAAAAGAAGTCGTGGAGACCATTATTTACATTAAACAACTAACAATCAATTGTCGTTCAAAATTGACGAATATATGCTTCGCATTTATGTGACAAACTTCCACTGATTCAGAGACAAACGAAAGTGGAAGTAAACCTGAACTTTCGGAAGGTTATTTGAAATCTCGAACATGGCCGATGATAGTCGTAGTCAGTGCATCAAATTTCCGCCAATTAACGTTAGAGATAAGTGTTTCCTCTAAATCAAATAAACAAATCCAATATTACTAGTTTAATCGGTGAATTGAATTGTACTTAATTTTAAAACAAGTTTTCGTTTAGAAAAAAACACACCTAAGCAAATATGTATGAATGAATGTGCATCATCATCATGATCGTCATCATCATTGGATTAATGTAGTTAACATTGTTTTCGATTTATGATCGTTGATTGCTCAGACGCCATAAACACTATTAATACGAAACAAATATCAGGTTTCAAAATCAACACTTCGATTTTAGAGAACAAACCATCAAAGGTCAACGACATCTTAATTGCAATTGCAGTCAGTACATAGTTGTTTTAAAGATCGTATCGTTTATCTTGAATATAATAATACAGATTAATACTTTCCTTCAGTAATTTCAATATTTTTTTAGATTTCATGATTATTTTATCCCTTTGCAAAAGTAAGCAAATTTCAGTCGGGTAAACCGACTGAGGTATAAACATACTTAGTGAGTCATGATATATGGTACTCCGGATGACTCAAAATGTCCTAAAACGGATTTCCGCTGAACATACTTAGGGTCTTAGGTCACCCCTTCGATGTGTTACACTTTCCACTAAAATGAGGGTATATAAAGGATAAGTCGAAAAAGGGGGGTTTAATGGCTCTGTAGAGTGATAGTATAGGGTTTTCCAATAAGATTGATATGATTTCTTTGAAAAAACACTCTTATTGTTAAGGAAATTCAAAAGTTTTTTATTTAATGTGAAGTACATTCGATACAATTAAGTTCTAAATAAAACGTCATTCAAAAGGCCTCCAAGACTTCTTCTGCAGGATCGAATTCGATGAACCCAATTTCTGAGCACTTTTTCCAATAAATCAAGTCGTATGTCAATATTGACTTGTAAAGCTTGAAGAGAGTCTGCTTTATTTCGAAAGACCAATGACTTCAAATAAACCCACAAGAAAAAGTCTAATGGTGTTAAATCACAACTTCTTGGAGGCCATTTAATATCACAGTTTCTTAAAATAATCGAATCTTCAAACTTTTCTCGCAACAATTCAATTGTTTCATTTGCTGTGTGCCACATAGCCACAATCGGTCAATGGCAAAAGGATTTTATTTATTTTATTTATTTTCTTTATTTTATTTATTTTATTTATTTTATTTATTTTATTTATTTTATTTATTTTATTTATTTTATTTATTTTATTTATTTTATTTATTTTATTTATTTTATTTATTTTATTTATTTTATTTATTTTATTTATTTTATTTATTTTATTTATTTTATTTATTTTATTTATTTTATTTATTTTATTTATTTTATTTATTTTATTTATTTTATTTATTTTATTTATTTTATTTATTTTATTTATTTTATTTATTTTATTTATTTTATTTATTTTATTTATTTTATTTATTTTATTTATTTTATTTATTTTATTTATTTTATTTATTTTATTTATTTTATTTATTTTATTTATTTTATTTATTTTATTTATTTTATTTATTTTATTTATTTTATTTATTTTATTTATTTTATTTATTTTATTTATTTTATTTATTTTATTTATTTTATTTATTTTATTTATTTTATTTATTTTATTTATTTTATTTATTTTATTTATTTTATTTATTTTATTTATTTTATTTATTTTATTTATTTTATTTATTTTATTTATTTTATTTATTTTATTTATTTTATTTATTTTATTTATTTTATTTATTTTATTTATTTTATTTATTTTATTTATTTTATTTATTTTATTTATTTTATTTATTTTATTTATTTTATTTATTTTATTTATTTTATTTATTTTATTTATTTTATTTATTTTATTTATTTTATTTATTTTATTTATTTTATTTATTTTATTTATTTTATTTATTTTATTTATTTTATTTATTTTATTTATTTTATTTATTTTATTTATTTTATTTATTTTATTTATTTTATTTATTTTATTTATTTTATTTATTTTATTTATTTTATTTATTTTATTTATTTTATTTATTTTATTTATTTTATTTATTTTATTTATTTTATTTATTTTATTTATTTTATTTATTTTATTTATTTTATTTATTTTATTTATTTTATTTATTTTATTTATTTTATTTATTTTATTTATTTTATTTATTTTATTTATTTTATTTATTTTATTTATTTTATTTATTTTATATATTTTATTTATTTTATTTATTTTATTTATTTTATTTATTTTATTTATTTTATTTATTTTATTTATTTTATTTATTTTATTTATTTTATTTATTTTATTTATTTTATTTATTTTATTTATTTTATTTATTTTATTTATTTTATTTATTTTATTTATTTTATTTATTTTATTTATTTTATTTATTTTATTTATTTTATTTATTTTATTTATTTTATTTATTTTATTTATTTTATTTATTTTATTTATTTTATTTATTTTATTTATTTTATTTATTTTATTTATTTTATTTATTTTATTTATTTTATTTATTTTATTTATTTTATTTATTTTATTTATTTTATTTATTTTATTTATTTTATTTATTTTATTTATTTTATTTATTTTATTTATTTTATTTATTTTATTTATTGTATTTATTTTATTCATTTTTTTTATTTATTTTATTTATTTTATTTATTTTATTTATTTTATTTATTTTATTTATTTTATTTATTTTATTTATTTTATTTATTTTATTTATTTTATTTATTTTATTTATTTTATTTATTTTATTTATTTTATTTATTTTATTTATTTTATTTATTTTATTTATTTTATTTATTTTATTTATTTTATTTATTTTATTTATTTTATTTATTTTATTTATTTTATTTATTTTATTTATTTTATTTATTTTATTTATTTTATTTATTTTATTTATTTTATTTATTTTATTTATTTTATTTATTTTATTTATTTTATTTATTTTATTTATTTTATTTATTTTATTTATTTTATTTATTTTATTTATTTTATTTATTTTATTTATTTTATTTATTTTATTTATTTTATTTATTTTATTTATTTTATTTATTTTATTTATTTTATTTATTTTATTTATTTTATTTATTTTATTTATTTTATTTATTTTATTTATTTTATTTATTTTATTTATTTTATTTATTTTATTTATTTTATTTATTTTATTTATTTTATTTATTTTATTTATTTTATTCATTTTTTTTATTTATTTTATTTATTTTATTTATTGTATTTATTTTATTCATTTTTTTTATTTATTTTATTTATTTTATTTATTTTATTTATTTTATTTATTTTATTTATTTTATTTATTTTATTTATTTTATTTATTTTATTTATTTTATTTATTTTATTTATTTTATTTATTTTATTTATTTTATTTATTTTATTTATTTTATTTATTTTATTTATTTTATTTATTTTATTTATTTTATTTATTTTATTTATTTTATTTATTTTATTTATTTTATTTATTTTATTTATTTTATTTATTTTATTTATTTTATTTATTTTATTTATTTTATTTATTTTATTTATTTTATTTATTTTATTTATTTTATTTATTTTATTTATTTTATTTATTTTATTTATTTTATTTATTTTATTTATTTTATTTATTTTATTTATTTTATTTATTTTATTTATTTTAATTATTTTATTTATTTTATTTATTTTATTTATTTTATTTATTTTATTTATTTTATTTATTTTATTTATTTTATTTATTTTATTTATTTTATTTATTTTATTTAATTTTATTTATTTTATTTATTTTATTTATTTTATTTATTTTATTTATTTTATTTATTTTATTTATTTTATTTATTTTATTTATTTTATTTATTTTATTTATTTTATTTATTTTATTTATTTTATTTATTTTATTTATTTTATTTATTTTATTTATTTTATTTATTTTATTTATTTTATTTATTTTATTTATTTTATTTATTTTATTTATTTTATTTATTTTATTTATTTTATTTATTTTATTTATTTTATTTATTTTATTTATTTTATTTATTTTATTTATTTTATTTATTTTATTTATTTTATTTATTTTTAATATCCCATTGAATGTGAATTTTAATTTTTATCATATACCTAATGTATGTATATTAAGAACCACCGCAACGTTTATGGACTCAATATAAAAAATCAAGCTGAGAATTATTTATGTTCTAGAGAAACCATAAAGATTCTCACGTGCTTCCCAAACACAGATGTCAAACAAAGAAACTGCTTATCATCATCGCCATCATCATCTCCGTCAGCTATTAACCGGATAAAAAAATGTTTTCAATCGTTTTGTTTTTTTTTTCCCATCCATTTGGTGTAATTTGATGTGACCAGCTACTGCCCCATTAAACATGTAAACAAACTCTTTTAATTTTATTTAATTATAAATATATATGTACATGTGAATGAATTTTAATGTATTAATGTTTATACATTAGACCTGAACGAGTTTAGGGTAGTCGAAACAATACCTTATAACAGGTTATAGTTTTACATAGGGAAGTAAATTTATTTTCACCTTAATTTTAACGTAGTAATGTATACATTTATGCATACATACGTACATACATACTCGTATACATATGAAAGTATACAATATTTATATTTGAAAGGCAATTTATTGATTGCCTATGGTTTTTAAAAAATCTTCGTGGCGTTATTTAATTTTTATTTTGTAGGTTAGTTGAGCAAATATCAACATAATCGTCAAAAATGGGCGAGATCGGATTAGTGGTCTTGGAATTCATTAAATTTTACATACTTATCTCAGACTCTATTTACTGTATAGATCTCACTTGAAACGACAGGTCTACTTAATATTGTCGGTACAAACCAAATATAAGTATACTACGATATAGTGACAAATTACAGCTAGATGGGCAACCCTCTATGTGCCCGAATTAACTTTATTATGAACAGAATTCTCCGATATTAGTTTTTCTTGACCATACTATGGTTGTGTTATGATCATAATACGATCGCGTCCTAACATTACATAGCGTGATCCATTTCGAGGTTCCCTACTTTTTTAAAGAAAAAACCACAGAAAATTCAAATTGAATGGGGAATGTTTGTTATCATTTGAAAGAACATTCTTAGGCATTTATTTTTTGAAGATTATGTCTATCAAATGTTGGCCGCGGCTACGTCTCAGATGATCCATCCGTTGAGTCCAATTTTCGATGACTCGTTCGAGCATTTCGACTGGTAACTGGCAAATGACACGCGTAATGTTTTGCACCAACGCCTGAATCGAAGCGGGTTTGTCCGCATAAACTTTAGACTTTACATATCCCCACAGGAAAAAGTCTAACGGTGTGATATCACACGATCTTGGTGGCCAATCGACCCATAAACAATCAAACTAATAGATGGTCCGTCGTACTCTTTAAAAAGTGACAGTTACGAACTATTAAATTTTTGGCATTTGTTTTGTTCTCTTCGAGTTATTTTGGCATTCTCTTGTTAGCTCTCGAGATTTTATTTGTTGATTTGTTGTTTTGCAATTTTATTTAAAAAATCAATTGTGTTTGCTCCAATTGTGATTGTAAAGTGAAATGTTTGAGGAAAAGTGCCAAAGATATGAATAAAAAATAAAAACAAATTTGTGCTCTTTCTTCTCTTAACTACTAATATCAACAATTTAATCGTTCGTAACTCGAGAAATTTGCTTAAGAGAGGGAAGGAAGATCTAGTAGTCGAGTGTTTATGAATCGACCGGCCCAAAACGTTAAATTATCTGCTCACCGAAGTGTTCTCTCAATAAATCCAGTGATTGATGCGATGTGTGGGAAGTGGCGCCGTCTTGTTGAAACCAAATGTCGCCGAGATCACGAGGTTCAATTTCAGGCATCAAATAGTCGATTATCATGGCACGATAACGGTCGCCATTGACGGTTACGTTCTCACCGGCATCATTTTTGAAGAAATATGGACCGATGATTCCGGTACGTCGGATCGGGAATCGGTCAATGGCAAAAATATAGCTCTTAACGAGAGCTAAAATATTGCTCGTGGATGTCATGGTCGTGGGTCGACTGGAAAGTGTTTTTTTTTTGATTTAAAAAATAAATGGACTTAGCGCAATCGGCGAACGATTATTTTGATAATTAAACTGAATAATTTGTAAACGTTGTTCAGGCGTAAGTCTTTCCCTGATGAAATGCCAAACAATACTTAACAAAAATAACATCACAGCATGACACGACTCACACGTCATATGTCAAAAAAGGCTATTGAAAAATGTATCTGTACTTGGATCACCCATTATATAAAATTTTGAGTTCCAAGTTCGATTCAAACATATCAAAAAACTCAATTTTGCCCCGGTTGGGGCTAAAACTACCAACATAAAACTGACAAACAAGTTATAGTTCTGATACAAATTGTATGGTTGCCGTCACCGTCGTGAACCACAATTTTTCTCTGCGTGTAGACTAGGGATGTAACGAAAGTGACTTTAGCGAAAGCGAATATTGAAATATATTTCTTGCGAAAGCGAATGCGAATAATGGTTTGACCCTTTAGAACCAATAAAATTAAGGAACTAAATTGATACTTTTCCCGGATATTCATGTATTAAGAATGTTTCCCATATTTTTACCACCTGGTACCACAAGGACAAGCATATTTTTCAACTACTTTGAAGAAGAGTGGAAGAGGTTTCATTGGTATTAATATCTTCAAAATGTGTGAAGCGAATAAGAAGATATAACACTTTTAACAAATGGGAGCGAATACTGAAATATATTTTTGAGAAAGCGAATGCGAAAGCGAATAATCCAAAGATGGTTTTTGCGAAAGCGAATGTTAAAATGATGCGAATAATTCGTTACATCCCTAGTGTAGACAAGCGGTGAATATAGTTCGAATGAGGACAGTTAAAAAAATACATTATATATACACACATATCCACTTCAATTCGAATCAGAACAAGTAATATATGTCTTTTAATTGCGAACTCTAAATAAGCTACAAAAACTTGAATATCTCGAGAACAACGTCTATGAAATAAATATAAAGACATTTAATGGATTCTAAATTTACGTTGTTTTTTTATGATAAATTAAAAACAGAGTAATCCCATTTCGTTCCTGTCTTGTGTCGATAAATAAACTATATATATGTTCATGCACGCATACACACCTATATACATATGTATGTAGTCCATAATCAGCGAACGATTAGCCAAAATCCAGTTTGTAAATGAATTAAGTATAAAAGTAAAAGATTCTTGATACTAATTGCCAGTCTATTTCAGTAGTGTTCTCGAAAAACTTGAATAAAAATAATTGAGAAAAATGTTTCGTGTGAATATCACTTTATTACTGTCACTTGTATTTTGCCTATGTGTAAATGCCAAATTTCGTAAGTTGCGTAAATATGTAATGTGGAATAAAGCAAAAGCAAATAAAATCAAAACAAACTGTTTAAAAAACAACTGTTTAAAACAACAATTTGGAAAAACTCTCCAAACCATATCCATCAAAATACAAAGAAGGAAATTCGGTCTAATAATCACAAAACTAAATCTATTTAAAAAAGAAGATTCCATTGAAATATAATTAATTTCACGCGATAATTAGTTAAGAAAATTATATTTAAACGATTTATAATCATATGAACTGTTTATTTTGAAAGTGAAGTAAACGCCATTCTGCTTTACTCTATTCACCTTTGAAAAAGGGGTTTAATAAAATCGAAATGCCAAAATTTCCCCTTAATTTAGATACATTGGAGTCTTGGAATGAATTGAATGTACAGGGTTTTCGAACAAGAGGTGTTATTTTGAATCACCCGGTATTTCGGTAGCTGCCACCTTTGAAGCTTTTATTCTTTGACATTTGACAAGTAGAAACTACGCCATTACTAAAAATAAAATATATATGGGGGCTATATCTAAATCTGAACCGATTTTCCCCGAATTGCGCAGTGTTTTTTCATGTAATAAGAGAAGTTTCTCTGCCGAATTTCGTACAGGTCGGATGTAAAATACGGTTTCTACAGCGCTTTCATGTCAAATCGGGTGAAACATATATATGGGGACTATATCTAAATCTGAACCGATTTTCCCCGAATTTGGCAGTGTTTATTCATGTAATAAGAGAACTCTCTCTGCCAAATTTCGTACTGATCTGATTTAAAATACAGTTCCTACAGCGCTTACATGTCAAATCGGGTGAAACATATATATGGGGGCTATATCTAAATCTAAACGGATTTTCTCCGAATTTGGTAGTGTTCATTCACGTAATAATAAAACTCTCTCTGCCGAATTTCATAAAGATCGGATGTAAAATTTGGTTTCTACAGCGCTTACATGTCAAATCGGGTGAAACATATATGGGGACTATATCCAAATCTGAACCAATTCTAACCAATTTCAATAGGGATCGTCCTTGGGCCAAAAAAGAGCACTACGCAAAATTTAATCACAATCGGACCATAAATACGCCCTGCACTTTGATTACAAGAATACATGGACAGACAGACGGACAGACGGACATGGCTAAATCGATTCAGAAAGTGATTCGGAGTCGATCGGTATAATAAACAATGGGTCTATCTCTTCTCCTTTTAGGTGTTACAAACAAAAGCACAAAGTCATAATACCCTGTACCACAGTGTGGTGTAGGGTATAAAAATACACGATCATCGAACGATACAAAACGATCAAAAAAACGATCGAACTAAAATTTCCACCTCGGTGGCTACGTCAAAAAGCAAAATTGTCGCATCTGGGGCTCGGAAAACCCAAGAGTTATTTTTGAGAAGCCTCTCCATCCTCAACGTGTGACTGTTTGGTGCGGTTTATGGTCCGGCGGGGTCATTGGACCTTACTTTTTCGAAAATGAGGTTGGATCAACAGTTACGGTGAATGAATTGCGCTATCGAGAGATGATTAATGATTTTTGATGGTCGGAGTTGGATGGTATTGATCTGGACAAAGTTTACTTTCAACAAGACGGCGCTACGTGCCACACAAGCAACGAAACCATTGCTCTGTTACGGGAAAAGTTTCCGGACCGTGTTATCACTCGAAGAGGTGATCACAATTGGCCACCGAGATCTTGTGATTTAACACCTTGCGACTTCTTCCTTTGGGGCCACGTGAAAGAAAAGGTCTACGCCAACAGCCCAGGGTCGATTCAAGACCTCAAAGATAGAATTCGTGAGGCTATCGAGGACATAGGGCAGCCACTTTGCGATTTGGTTATGGAAAATTGCATGAAAAGGATATGGTCCTGTAAGCGTGGTCGTGGTGGCCATTTGGCTGAGGTTGTTTTTCATTATTAACGGCATACCTTCCTCTTTATTATGAAATAAACATCCGATCATTTATCTCAAAAAATTACATTTTTCTTTGAATACCAAAATAACACCTCTTATTGGAAAATCCTTTATGTACATGATTTAAAAGAAAACTGTAACAATTAATTTTTTTTAAGATAGCTAAAAATGCAAGAATTTTTAATTGCATTTTTTTTTGTTCAATGTTTTGTTTTTATTGCCCATTTTTTCTAATTTATTCCATTGTATTATTTCAGCTACCAACCCCCAGCCCTGCAAATATGGCGACACCGATTGTTTGAGCAAAGCGATTGAATATTTCCTGCGCGAAAAAAACCAAGGAGACGGTTCCATAAATCTGGTTGGCATCGATCCATTGCAAGTAAAAGAGATTAGCATTAAACAGGGAGCCGAAAGTCCCGTCAACATTGATTTGCAGTTCATTAACAATAAATTAATTGGTTTGAAAGATTGCAAAATTGTCAAAGTTAAGTGAGTAAAAACAGTGACAATTAAAAACAAATCGAAAAAATAAAATTGTAACAATTATCCCATTTGCAAACATCTTACAGAGGTTTTGGTAAAGATATGACTCAGAAACACGATCTGGTCTTTACGGCACCGGTTATCGAGTTGGCCGGCAATTATAAAGTAAAGGGCAAAATTTTGGTATTGCCCATCTCTGGTAGTGGTACAAGTAACATCAAATTATGTAAGAAATTTTGAATTGAACAAAGAAAATATGATAACTCTTAACTATAATTTCATTATTTTATTATTTTTTTTCAGTTAATGTCGGCATTAAAATGCAATTCACCGGTGCCCCCCTGGAAAAGGATGGTGCCACCTATATGAAGTTGGACAAATTCCGTTTGGATTTGGAGCCCAAAGGAATGCATTACCAAATCGATAATTTATTCAATGGCGACAAGGCTTTGGGTGACAACATGAATTTGTTTTTGAACGAAAATTGGGAGGATATTTTCCGCGAATTGAAAGCCTCAATTACGTCGGCCTATGGCAAAGTATTCCAATCTGTTATTGGTCATGTTTTCACAAAATATCCGTATGAAAAATTCTTTGCTGAATAAATTGTTATACTCGTACCTCCTAGTTATTAAAAGACCCAAAATTGAGTAAAATATACATTATAACTGTGATAAATGAGAGATGAGGTTTTCTTTCAGAAGATCAGTATATTAATTTGATAATACACGCAAAAATTCAAGAAAATAGTGATAATTAAATAAAATTAAGTAAATAAATGACGCTCATGTAAACCGACTAATATATAACTTTAAATTAAAATAAAGCAAACACAAATATTTATACCCTCACTTTAGTGTGACGAGGGTATATATCATTTGCTAAGACCCCAAGTATGTTCGGAGGAAATCCGTTTTGGGTCATTTTAAGTCGAATGAGCAATGTCCGTCCGTCTGTATGTCTGCTGGCTGGTGCGCACGATAACTCTCGAAAGGAGTAACCGATTGACCTCAAATTTGGTATGTGGTAATTTTTTTTCTATCTCCGGCTAAGTTCGAATATGGGCCATATTGGTCCACTCCTTCTAGTACCTCCCCCACAAAGGGTTAAAATGTTGTGAAATATTGACTCTTTAATAACTGCTATACTACTTATTCGAATCTTTTGAAATTCCACACATAGTATTAGCTTATTAGTCGCTATCAACTCGAGAAAGTTGATAGCGTGGGAGGCACCACGTCCCTTTTGGTGCCTCCCACACAAAGGGCGAAGTCGCCATGTCCCTTTTGGTGCCTCCCACACAAATGCACCATTTTGCAACAAAAGTTAACAGCTTATAACATTAATAACAGTGTATAAAAATACTTGAAATTTTGTATAGTGTAATGTTTTTATAGTGTCTATAGCCCTGTGAAAAATGGGCGTTATTGCCACGCCCCTTTTGGTACCTCCCACACAAAGGTACCTTTTTGCACCAAAAGTTAACAGCTTATAACATTAAAACCAGTGTATAAAAATACGTGAAATTTTGTACAGTGTAATGTTTTTATAGTGTCTAAAGCCCTGTGAAAAATGGGCGTTATTGCCACGCCCCTTTTGGTACCTCCCACACAAAGGTACCTTTTTGCACCAAAAGTTAACAGCTTATAACATTAAAACCAGTGTATAAAAATACTTGAAATTTTGTACAGTGTAATGTTTTTATAGTGTCTAAAGCCCTGTGAAAAATGGGCGTTATTGCCACGCCCCTTTTGGTACCTCCCACACAAAGGTACCTTTTTGCACCAAAAGTTAACAGCTTATAACATTAAAACCAGTGTATAAAAATACGTGAAATTTTGTACAGTGTAATGTTTTTATAGTGTCTAAAGCCCTGTGAAAAATGGGCGTTATTGCCACGCCCCTTTTTGTACCTCCCACACAAAATGCCCAAATCATACCACAATTTAATGTCTCATAACGTTTATACCAGTGCACATAAATGCTTATAAGTCGGCACAGTGCAATGAATTTAAAGCATCTAATGTTCAGCGAAAAAAAGGTGTATTTGATAAACCCCTTCTGGTACCTCCCACACAAATTGACAGAATAATTCGAGTAATATTCAATACTAGCATTTAAATACCCGACGATGCCCGTGTTGCCTTTGAAAACAGTGATCCAAACATTAGTATTATTTTTGATTTTGAATAAGAAATAAGGACCCACAAACTAAAACAAATGTTGGCTATAGCAAAATTTATGTAAAACAAGTAAGAAAGTTTCAGTCGGGTAAACCGACTAAGGTATACCCTCACTTTGTGAGTAATGTAATATTGAATATTACACAAATTATTCTGTCAATTTTTGTGGGAGGTACCAGAAGGGGTTTAAGAAATACACCTATATTTCGCTGAACAGTATGTAGATACTTTAAATACATTGCACTGTGCCGAATTGTAACCGTTTATATGGACTGGTATATTAACGTTGAGATATTAAATTGTGGTATAATTTGGCCATTTTGTGTGGGAGGTACAAAAAGGGGCGTGGTGATAACGCCCATTTTTCACTGGACTATAGGCATTATAAAAGCATTACACTGTACAAAATTTCAAGTAATTGTATACACTGATATTAATGTTATAAACTGTTAACTTTTGGTGCAAAATGGTGCATTTGTGTGGGAGGTACCAAAAGGGGTGCGGCAATAACGCCAATTTTTCACTGGACTGTAGGCACTATAAAAGCATTACACTGTACAAAATTTCAAGTAATTCTAAACACTGGTATTAATGTTATAAGCTTTTAACTTTTAGTGCAAAATGGTGCATTTGTGTGGTAGGTACCAAAAAGGGCGTGGCAATCTCGCCCATTTTCCTCGAGTTGATAGCGACTAATAAACTAATACTATGTGTGGAATTTCAGATGATTCGAATACGTATAATAGCAGTTATTAAAGAATCAATATTTCACAACATTTTAACCCTTTGTGGGGGAGGTACCAGAAGGAGTGGACCAATATGGCCCATCTTCGAACTTAGCCGGAGATGGAAAAAAATATTACCACATACGAAATTTGAAGTCAATCGGTTACTCCTTTCGAGAGTTATCGTGCGCACCAGCCAGCAGACAGACAGACAGACAGGCAGACAGGCAGACAGGCAGACAGACAGACAGACGGACGGACATTACTCATTCGACGTAAAATGACCCAAAACGGATTTCCGCCGAACATACTTGGGGTCTTAGGTCACTCCTTCGATGTGTTACACTTTTTTCCGTAGCAAATGATATATACCCTCGTCACACTAAAGTGAGGGTATAAATACGTATTTAAAATCTTTGGTTTACAAATACCTTCGAATATTTGATCATACGCCGATCATTAAAAATTTGTTTAACATCCAGGATCAGTCTACTTGAAAGTCTATCAAACTCCAGATGCTCTCAAAAACTCAAACAAATTCACTGACAACACTAAAAAATTCTGTAAATATGAAAGCACAACCTCAAATGTACGTTATGTGTGCAAACTTTCAAATTAATACTTTTATGGGGTCAGTGGTCAAGAGGTCACCAAATAAGTGGCTGAGAAAGAAATGCATAATATGCTATGTATGTTTCAAATTTTGATATACTCGTATACATTTTTGTTTAAATATTACCGGTGTATATAGCGAGCGATATATTTCGAAGACTTTTAAACATTATGTCTCCGTTTTTGTGTACCTCTTGTCCTCAGGCCGGACGACGCATTTCCTTGAAGATCGTTGTATGTACATATATATGTGCAGATCCACAGATCTTTATGGGATTTTTATTGGAAGAATGAACAAATCTTAAAGAATTTTGAAATGTAGTGGAAGAATGAAAATGGCTTTGGTCACTAATGACAACAATCTTAAAATTCAAAATTGTTTTTTTCCTGTGTATACTACATATTATTTTATCTTTGTATAATTTAAGTGCGAGAGTTGACCACTGTCCAAAAAACGACTATGTTAATAGTCCGTAGGCTATACCCCACTGGAGTTTCTAGCTTTCTACCTGTTACATGAACCGCAACGGTCAAGCGGCCAAAAGTCGCTTGAATTAGTATTAACATTGCCATTTTGGGCCCTTTAAAGTACAGAAAGAGTGGAAATTGCATTGGTCACTGCTACACTGGCCACAGTCTGAGATTTGACCGAATTGACAACGTTATATATGTATATCTTACCACATTAAGTGGTGAGAGATATATTTTGAACAGGGGTTAGAAGTTTTACAATCTGTAAAATAGTGAACATTGTTTTGGGCACTTCTTCACTGACCACAGTCAGAGAATTCAAAATTATTATATTTACAAAGTTGTAACTTTGTGTCCTATTAGAGGCTTCAGAAAGGACGAAAACAATTGATAGCTCTATAACTGACCACTGGCCGAAAAATGTCTACGTGAGTAGCCCGTGGTTTATACAACACTCATGTCTATGAGAGTGCAATTTATGTGATTTTTAATGTATTGAAAGAATGAAAAACTCTTAAAGAATCTTGAAATCCAGTAAAGATTGAAAATGGGTTTGGTCATTGCTTAACTGACCACTATCGTAGAATTCAAAATTGCATTTCTCGGGTATATAACTACATATAATTTTATCTGTGTATCATTTTAGGCGCATCTGAAATACAAAAAAATATTTAAAATTTTGATAGCGCGACAACTGACTACGTGTCAAAAACGACTGTGTGAATAGTCCGAAGGGTATACAATACTCAAGTCTATAGCAAAGCAAAATTTAAAGCTTCCTACTTCTTAATGTAACCGTAATGGTCAAGCGGTCAAAAGTCGCTTGGTGTAAAATCGCATCCCTTGGAGATCGGTATACAAACATAAATGATTAGGATTATAGCTCTTAAAGGACTATTCAAGTACAGAAAGTGTGGAAATTGATTTGGTCACTGCTAAACTGACCATCGTCGGAGAAGTGACCGAATTGACAATGTTAGATAGGTTACCACAGTAAGTGGTGAGCGATATATTTTGAAAAGGCTTTAAACATTTTAAGACGCGGTTTTATGTCCGGTTTGACCTCAGACTGGACATCGAATTGTTGTTTTCGCATCTCCATTGAGATCAGTCTGTACATATAAATTTGTAAATCATTGACTCTTAAGGAACTTTTAAAATCAGAGAAATAATAAAAATTGTTCGGGTAACAGTTAAACTGACCACATTCAGATAATTCAAAATAATTTTTCGCGCATATATTTGCGGTTTATAGTACTTTATATATACAAAGTTTTAACTTTGTATCTTATAAGAGGATTCCGAAACGACAAAAATAAAACGCAAGTTTTGATAGCGCTACAACTGACCACTGGCCGAAATATGATTAAGCGAGAAGTCCGTAGTTTATACAACACTCCAGTCTATGTGTGTGCAAAATTTCAGCTCTCTAGCTATAACAGAAGCCTCTGTGGTCAAGTGGTCGAAAATCAATTGGCGGAAAAACGAAAATCAAAGTAGCCTATGGCACTTCCCAGGCATTGGTCTATCTGTCCACCAAGTTTCAAGAAAATCGGTTCAGCCGTTTAGGCGTGATGCTGGAACAAACAAACGGTTTTATAATATTATTAATAGGGTTACATTACTCACAAAGTGAGGGTATACCTTAGTCGGTTTACCCGACTGAAACTTTCTTACTTGTTTTAATGCTACAAATCATAATAAATTGAAAATAGAAAATATTGTTTCTTAAAGAATTTTCCGTGCACTTTTCATAAAAAAATATTAGTTTTATCTTAAACAATTTATTTCGGTCAATTTTCGCGGAAAAAAATATAAATTGCGACATCTCAGAATCGATCTAATATTTTTTCCTTAAATTTTTTATTAAAAATGGTCCATATGTACTCTGCCAATGCTATACATTTGGGAGTTGGGCCGACTTTGGTTCAGAAGTTACATTATAATAACTGAATATCTTCAACAAATTACAAAGAAAAAATATTTTAAAAAAGTCAAGAAACAAAATACAGTTGAAAACACATACAAATATTTTTCTTTGTAATTTGGTAAAGATTTTCAGTTATTATAATGTAACTTCGGAACCAATGTCGGTCCCACTCCGAAATTTACAGCAGCGGTAGAGTACATATGTAACATTTTTTATAAAAAATGTAAGGAAAAAAATTAGAAAATCTGAGAATTTGAGAAAGAGCTACCCATATGGGGGATTTCATGTCAAGTGTGCCAATTTTGGAAACTGATGTCTTCTGCTGTATGAAATTTGCACCATGTTTGGTTTTATTGGATAGTAGTTATTACACAAAATTTCAACGAGATCGGTTAAGGACTGCCAGTGTTGGAGAGTGTTTAAATGATAACTGTATTCCGAGTAGTCAGCATCGCCACACCATCTACAAATGAGATCATTCCTGCTGCCGATTCTTATCGTGTGCTTTCTTAAGGAGTTATCTCCTGTAATGACACCAATTATGGCCCTTAATTCTTCCCACTTCATTAATAAATAGTATGTTGTCGGAATTGTGCGTTTCTTTTTCGTCCCAAAGTAGTTTGGTCTGTTCACAGCCTGCCGATGTGTTCCATCATCAATGTCATTTCTCCCTGCTCTGTCCTTTGATTCTAGAAAAATAGTGAGGCAAAGGTGGTGAGACATGCGGATCAGCACCCCTTTAAGGCGTGCTCCATTCTCAGCCAAAACATCTGCTTCTTCGCCACCCGGACTATCTTCATGGCCTGGTACACAGCACAGAGTAATTTTATGCTGTTCAGTGAGAATCTTCAACACTCTCTATGACAGCGGCTGACTACATTTGTTTTACGAGTATATCCGGTCCCCTTAACGCCTTTATTGCTGCTTGACTACACTATGCAAAAAAAATCCTAGACCTTAAAACTTTTTTTGTATAGATTGAGGCATACTATTTTATGAAAGCAAAGCAAATTTTTTTAAATTTGTTTTTTTTCTAAAATTTTTATGGAATGTGTCTTAAGTATTTGGACCATATTTTTTATCCCCTCACCTTAGAGAGGAGGGTATATATCATTTGCTACGAACCAAAAGTGTAA
The DNA here is from genome assembly GCA_963930755.1 of Eudasyphora cyanicolor. Lineage (NCBI taxonomy): Eukaryota > Metazoa > Arthropoda > Insecta > Diptera > Muscidae > Eudasyphora > Eudasyphora cyanicolor. The sequence continues at coordinate 12,399,866 of OZ005734.1, forward strand.
CACATCGAAGGAGTGACCTAAGACCCTAAGTATGTTCGGCGGATATCCGTTTTGGGTCATTATACCCTCACTTTAGTGTGACGAGGGTATATATCATTTGCTACGAAAAAAAGTGTAACACATCGAAGGAGTGATCTAAGACCCTAAGTATGTTCGGCGGATATTCGTTTTGGGTCATTTTAAGTCGAATGAGCAATGTCCGTCCGTCTGTCTGTCTGTCTGTCTGTGTGTCTGCTGGCTGGTGCGCACGATAACTCTCGAAAGGAGTAACCGATTGACTTCAAATTTGGTACGTGGTAATATTTTTTTCTATCTCCGGCTAAGTTCGAAGATGGGCCATATTGGTCCACTCCTTCTGGTACCTCCACCACAAAGTGTTAAAATGTTGTGAAATATTGAATCTTTAATAACTGCTATACTACTTATTCGAATCTTCTGAAATTCCACACAAAGCATTAGTTTATTAGTCGCTATCAACTCGAGAAAAATGGGCCATGTTGCTACGCCCCTTTTGGTACCTCCCACACAAATGCACCATTTTGCACCAAAAGTTAACAGCTTATAACATTAATACCAGTGCATAAAAATACTTGACATTTTGTACAGTGTAATGCTTTCATAGTGCCTACAGTCCAGTGAAAAATGGGTGTCATATTCACGCCCCTTTTGGTACCTCTTTCACAAAGGTACCATTTTGCACCAAAAGATAACAGCTTATAACATTAATACCAGTGTATAAAAGCACTTGAAATTTTGTACAGTGTAATGCTTTTATAGTGTCTTTTGCACTGTGAAAAATGGGCGCTATTGCCACGCCCCTTTTTGTACCTCCCACACAAAGGTACCATTTTGCACAAAAAGTTACGAGCTCACAGCATGAGTACCAATGCACGAAAATGCAACAACATTTTGCACAGTGTAACGCTTTTGAAGTCCCTATAGCCCTGTAAAAAATGGCCGTTATCACCACGCCCCTTTTTGTACCTCCCACACAAAATGGCCAAATCATACCAAATTTAATATCTCATAACGTTAATATACCAGTGCAAAAAACGCTTATAATTCGGCGCAGTGCAATGTATTTAAAGAATCTACTATTCAGATAAAAATAGGTGTATTTGTTAAAAACATTCTGGTACCTCCCATACAAATTGACAGAATAATTCGTTTAATATTCCATATTACATTACTCACAAAGTGAGGGTATATCTTAGTCGGTTTACCCGACTGAAACTTTCTTACTTGTTTTAAGTCAAATGAGCAAGGTCCGTCCGTCCGTCTGTCTGTCTGTCTGCTGGCTGGTGCGCACGATAACTCTCGAAAGGAGTAACCGATTGACTTCAAATTTGGTATGTGGTAATATTTTCTTCTATCTCCGGCTAAGTTCGAAGATGGGCCATATTGGTCCACTCCTTCTAGTACCTCCCCCACAAAGGGTTAACATTTAGTGAAATATTGATTATTTAATAACTTCTATACTACTTATTTGAATCCTCTGAAATCCTACACATAGTATTAGTTTATTAGTCACTATTACCTCGAGAAAAATGGGCGAAGTTGCCACTCCCCTTTTGGTACCTCCCACACAAATAGACAATTTTAAAGGTTAAAAGCTTATAAGACTTGAAATTTTGTACAGTGTAATGGTTTAATAGTACCTAAAATACAGTGAAAAATGGACATTATTGCCACACTCCTTTTGGTACCTCCCACACAAATGGACCATTTTGTACCAAAGGTAAACAGCTTTGAACTTTAATACCTGTACATACTTTAAAGTTATTAAATGCAATTTAAATTGATAATAATTTAATTAAAACAAAAAATATTAAATTTACTAATATTTCTTTGGGGACTCAAGGTGAGGGGATTCATAAGTCGGTTTACCCGACTGCACTTTCTTACTTGTTTTCTTTTCATTTGGGTCACAACACAGTATCTTTGCAGTTGCTCCTACTGCTGCGCCATCACTGCCCAGTGCTTCAGCTCATTTTTCGTGGCTTCCAAAGGTTTCCAAGTTTATTACTTGAAGTTCTCTGCCCTTTGAAGCCAAGCTGTTCGCCCGTTCATTTCCCATCACTCCGTTGTGTCCTGGTACCCAGAAAATACGCAATTGACCATGCATCGGCTGAGTAATCATTTATCGTTCTTTTACAGTCCAACACAGTTCCGGATTTGACCCTTTCCGATGTTATTGCTTTAATCGCCATTTGGCTATCTGTGAAGATGTTGGCATATTTAGGCTTTGTGGTGTTACTGAGCCAGTTCACACACTCCGTGATTGCTCGAACTTCTGCTTGAAATACCGTGTTATGGTCAGGGAGGCGAAAGTGAAGTTCGACTTCTGGTGCATCAATAAAAAGTCCCAGACCCGTCCTTCCTCCTCGCATGGACCCATCCGTGTAGCAGCTGATTCCCACTGGCACATGGGCCAAAGATCCATTATTTGCAGGAGCGTCTGTCTGGCACAAACGAATCGCAAGTAGCTGTAAGCCGCACTTCAGGAATGCGGTCGGAGATTTCTGGCGTTTGAATGTGACCAACTAGAGATTTTAAAATCTTCTGATGGTACGACTTGTTGTCTCGATTTATCCATTCACCCATCACTTGCAGACGTCTTGCTGAGAGGGATGCCTCATACTTTATACGGATGTCTACTGGTTGGATGTGCAGTATAGTCTCCATCGCTTTTGTTGGTGCAGTTCTAAATTCCCCGCTTATGCCTAGACAGCACATGCGTTGAATTTTTTGCAAAGGTATTACGTTGCACTTCTTGTCCATTGATGTCCACCGCACTACACAGGCGTAGGTGATTATTGGTCTAATCACGCTCATGTAAAGCCATATTTGGACATAGTCCCCATTTTAAACCTATAGCTCTTCTGCACAACGACCAACATCTGTGTGCCTTTGTAACTCTTTCTTCAAGATGATCTTTCCAGTACAGTTTCTGATCAAAGATTACTCCCAAGTATTTTACCTTTTTATTTATAGCAATTGTCTTATTCAAGAATCGAGGCCGGGTAAACCGTGGGATCTTCGTTTTCCTTGTAAATAGACTTATTTCTGTTTTGTCTGGGTTAACATTTAATCCCCTTGGTTGTGCCCAGTTACATATATGCTATGTTAAGTGCCTCCTCAGCTCTTCTGCATAATAGCTTTGGATGAAAGCCCCTTAGAAGTATTACAACGTCGTCTGCATAACAGACTGATTTAAGTCCTTCATTGGTGAGGGCTTTTAGGAGACTGTGTATCGTCGTAACCCATATAAGAGGCGATAAAATGCCCCCCTCAGGTATACCACGATTTACATTCTCTAATTTTTACGTCATATGACCGACAAATAATCAACCTATTTCTTAGCATTTTGTTGATTCAGTTTTTCAGCGCCCAGTCAACCTGAAACTCGTCTAAGAACTGGATAATTGTATCGGTCTGTACATTGTTAAATGCGCCCTCAATGTCCATGCAAACAGCAAGTGTATACATTTCTTTACTGAAGGACTCTTCTGTGTGGTGCACTACCTCATGCAGAACTGTTTCCACTGATCTTCCTTTGACATAGGGGTGTTGTTTGAATTTTAGCCTGTCATCCGCTATTTTACTTTTGACCATGTCATCAATTATTCGCTCCATTGTTTTTAACGAGAAAGAAGTTGGGCTAAAGGGTCGATAAGCCTTTGTGGTCGTATAACTCGCCTTGCCAGGCTTTGGTATGAAGACCATCCATGATTCCTGCCAGTTTTTCCAAAAAAAAATTAATTACTGACAAATGTAACACAATTTGTTAGGTATTTTCTGGATATTTGAATGCAAATAAATATTTGTTTCACAAAAAATAGTCCAAAATTAAAATATATTAAAATATATTTTTGCGTGTACCAAATATTATATGTTTTATTGTTTTCTAGACATATATATGTTTCAAGCCGAATTTGTTTGGGGCAATATACTATTATAGTATTGTTTTCTTTGTATGGATGCCAGCTTTCAAAAGTTAGAAACAAATTGCTTTATTTTCTATTTTTTTTTTATGTTTTTTTCGTGCTAACAAAAAAAGTTTTACTAAAATAGTTACTAAACTTCTGTTTCCACGTGAAAGCGTCATTATCAAAAAGTATGGTCCAAATACTAAAGACACCTTTCAAGAAAATGGGAATTTAAATGAAAAATTAAAAAAAAAAATAATATTTGTTTCGTGCTTAGGACAATTCACTACTACAAAATGTTATGGCTGTGCATAACATTTTCTGGGAATCTCCCATCCCATATTACATTACTCACAAAGTTGTTTCCTATACACGGGGCAAAATCACCTTTTTTGATATGTTTGAATCGAAACAAAATATATTTGGAACACAAATTTTTAAATATTATATATTTCTGAGCAAATAAATTTTATTTGAAAATCAATAAAATGTATTTGGAACGCATATATTAATATATTACAACAAAATTTATTTGCAAACTAAATTTCTCAAATAAAATATGTGTTTAAATACAAATAAAATTATTGTTTAGGAATTTTTCCAAATATATTTTATTTAAAAAAATTTTCAAAACATTTACTGACTTTTTCGAAATTCAGTTTTAATTTTTCCTTGTTTTCGAATTAGACCTCCCAGTTATGATACCATATTAACTTCCGTTTTAAATCAATCATTTACATTTTCTGAGTATTCCAAACCATCATTAGTTGTCAATCCTCTAAGTAATTTATTTTAATCCAAGATTATACGATTTCAATTATTATTATTTTACGAACATTTAACATTTCTAAAAAATTAACTTTGAATTACTGACAAATTTAACACAATTTATGTATTTTCCGAATACTTAAATGCAAATAAATATTTGTTTCGGAAATAATAGTCCCAAATAATAACATATTGGGATGTAAACAAAGATTTGTTTAGAACGACATCTTCCCAAGTATATAATTTTTGTATATACTAAATACTATATGTTTAGAGTGTACCCTGAATATATATATGTTTCAAGCCGAATATGTTTAGGACAATATACTACAGAAGCGATTTTTTTTTCAGCGTGTATCAGGCTATGTTCTAATATAATTGATATCGGTCCACTCCTTCTAGTAACTCCCAAACAAAGGGTTACAATTAAGTGAAATATTGATTTTCTTATAATAACTGCCATACTTCCTAATCGAATCTTCTTAATCTGTCGCTATCATCTCGCGAAAAATTGGCGTTATTGCCAAGCCCTTTCCGGTAACTCCAACACAAAATGACAAAATCTTATAAAAATTGGATAGCTCAAAACTTTTATAACACATTATACATTAGGTACAATGCAATGTGTTTGATCTTTATAATATTCAGAGCAAGATCTAATCTTCAGGGAAAAGTCTTCACCAATCCCATAGTTTTTCCAGCTAAAATTTTTGGGTATTTAACTCCAAAATTTGATGTGGCAGAGAAAAACCTGCTGACACCTTCCGTGATTGACCATTAGAGTCAATATTATAAAAGTTACAATTAAACATTTCGAATAATGAAACATCAATATATAAAATAAAAAATTATTTATTTTCAAATACGGTTGGAATTTAGATCATAATTTTAAGATTGACTCTTTAAAATATAATATATATTTACATTGGCAAAGGCAATATAAAAGTCAATTGACTCCCTTCACCAAATCCCATAATAATCTTGTTCTTGGTATTCCTCAGCATCAATAACCTTGTCTCCATCAATATCTGCTGCAGAATCAGTCACTGCAATAGACAGAGAAACGATTAAATGTCCGGTGATTCTATCTAGGATATACACTGAAAAAATGTGTCTTAAAATTAATAATTTGCGTCAAAGACGGCCTTAATCATTAAAATAAGTACATTTTGTACTTAAAATATAGATACTTTTATTAATATTAAGTACAATTTCTTAATTTTAAGCACAAAACGTTCTTATTTAAAAGGTTAAGGGCGTCTTTGGCGCAAATCTTTATTTTTACGACAAATGTTTTTTTTCTGTTTAGGCTAAATAAATTACTTACTGTATCCGGCAGTAGTTAAGGATAAAATCGCTAAGGCACACACCACTTGTATAATGAATCTCATTTTCTTGTTCTCCGTTGTATTTCGAAGTTATTACAATTGTATATGGTTGTTGCGTTATAACTGAGGTTTCACATTATTTCGCATATTTTATATGCAACAGCAAAAGATTGAATTTATTTACGGCTCCAACTTACGATTTTGCTTACGTATGTAAAGTCTTCAATATATTTGATATACGCAGCAAAAACGTGGGATTATGTCTAAGGAATATTTTTAAATTTCAGATTTAAATATTTCTATTTTTAGACTGGGATTACAACTTAATGTTTGTGGTGAGCAGACGTGCCTTTTTAACAGTATCGGAAACATCCACAGAAAAAAATGTTTGTTTTAAAAATAAAGATTTTACTTAATATTAATAAAATTATCTATATATTAAGAACAAAGTGTACTTATTTTTAAAACTAAGGACGTCTTTGGTGCAATTCTTTAATTTTATGGCAATTTTTTTTAGTGTCTAGTCGGCGTCAAAGAGAAAGTATACATCATGGAGCGTACATATGTTGGATTTGTTATCGCTTTATATGGAATAATGGTGAACGTTGTCCGTGCACTGAAAAAAATTTGTCACAAAATTAAAGAATTGCTCCAAAGACGTCCTTAGTCTTCAAAATAAGTACATTTTGTACTTAAAAATAAGAAAATGTAATAAAAATTAAGTACATTATTTAGTATTAATGAAATTATCTATATTTTAATTACAAAATGTACTTATTTTGAAGACTAAGGACGTCTTTGGAGCAATTCTTTAATTTTATGACAATTTTTTTTTCAGTGTGTGGTAAGTTCTGGGTACAAATAAACTCATATAACAAAATTTCAGCCAGGTTCGTTGAAATTTGTTTCATTAAAATGTCAAATCTAGAGGTAGATTTGTATGGGAGCTATATTAAAACATGGACCTATTAAGACAGATGTTTGTGTGAAGGGTTCTGGGTATAATTATACCCATTTTAAAAATTGTTAGCCCGATCGCGTAAAATTCGTGGTCTAAATGGCAATAAGAAGTCAGGAGAGATGCTACATATAGGGGATTATCTAAAAATGGACCGATATGACCCATTTTCAATCCCAAAATACCTGCAGCTATAGAAGAGAATATACCAAATTTCATCAGCTTTGCTCTAGTACAAATAAACTCATATAACAAAATTTCAGCCCGATTCGTTGACATTTGTTGGGTTAAAATTTCAAATCTAGAGGTTGATTTGTATGGGAGCTATATCAAAACATGGACCTATTACGACAGTTGTTTGCGTAAAGGGTTCTGGGTATAATTATACCTATTTTACCAATTTTCAGCCCGATCGAATAAAATGCATGGTCTATATTGCAATAAGAAGTCAGGAGAGATGCTATATTTGGGGGATATATGTATCTAAATTTGGACTGATATGACCCATTTGCAATCCCAATATACCTGCATCTATAATAAAATATACCAAATTTCAGCAGTTTTTTCTCCAGTTTTGTAGATTGTAGCGTGATTACAGCTAATTATAACTTTTTATTTGAGATTCCGAATAACCGCATCAGAAGGTCGCCCAAACTGACCATGAAATGGAAGTGCATAAATTTTGATAATAAAATTCAATAATCTGCGAGTGTTGTTCGTTTGAAAGTTGATTCATGGCTAAATTATAGACCAAACTGAACATGTTTGACTGTGACATGTTACACGAAAACAGCTGAGCTGTCAAAAACAGTGTTGCCAAAAAGAAAGTTGCAAAAAATCACCCTTTACTACAATATATGATTGAACCTCAATTTTTTTAGAGGTTTATCTTTATTTTGACTTATAAACTGGCCTCATCCCACTAATAGACCACAGAGATCTTAAAGGAAATGACCCAAACTTTATTTTGATAAAAAAAATCAAAAATAAAAATGTCAAAAAAAGTTTTAAAAAAAAAATGCAGAAACATTTTTTTGCATTTTTTTATTTTCCTAAAAAGATTGAAGAAAATGCTGTCGACAACATTTTGGCAAAATATTTTTTAAATGCAATAGGTAACGCTATGCAACAAACAAATATTTTTTGTGTGAGACCTAATAAAATTTTTATACTACAGGTTTTTCCAATAAAAGTGATATGATTTCTTTAAAAAAAACACACTTATTTAAAGAAATTCACGTTTTTTATTTAATGTGAAGTACAATTGATACAATTAAGTTCTAAAATAAAAGTCATTCAAATGGCCGTCATTCTGCAGAACGAATTCGATGAACCCAATTTTCGAGCACCTTTTCCACTAAATCAAGTCGTATGTCATGAATGGCACGTTCAATATTGACTTGTAATGTTTGAAGAGAATCTGGTTTATTTCGAAAGACCAGTGACTTCAAATAACCCCACAAGAAGTAGTCTAATGGTGTTAAATCACAACTTCTTGGAGGCCATTTAATATCACAATTTCTTGAAATAATCGAATCTCCAAACTTTTCTCGCAACAATTCAATTGTTTAATTTGCTGTCAATGGCAAAAAGATAGCTAAACTATTGCTCATGGGTGTCAAGGTCGTAGGTCGACTGGAAAGTGTTTTTTTTTTATTTAAAAAAATTGATTTAGCATCATTTCCAAATGTGAACGGAAAGTTTATTTTTGCTATAGCTCCTTAACGGTACATCGGATCGGGGATCGGATATCTCTTAACGAGAGCCAAAAAAAAAATTGCTCATGGGTGTCAATGTAGTAGTCGACTGGAAAGTGTTTTTTTGGGTTTAAAAAAATGGACTTAGCGCACGAAAAGTTGCAATTGGAGAACGATTATTTTGATAATAAAACTGAATAATTTGTAAACGTTGTTCTTGCGTATATCTCTCCATGATGAAATTGTAAACACTACTGAATACAATGAAAAACAAATGAAAGATCATGACATACTACAAATGGCCAAAACGCCACTTCAAAATCATATCATCCCTATTGGATGATATGATTTCGTTATTTATACTATTTTATGAAACCAAAACCAAATTTTTTCTTATGGTAAAGCTTTTTTAAATATTTTTTTTCAGAATTCCACTTTTCTTAAAAAGTATCTTTAGTATTCGAACCATATTTTTTGAATATGGTTCGAACGACATTATGGAGGCTAAAAATGCCGAAAACATCGCTTTCATGTAGAACCTGAAGTTTAGTAACTGTTGTTAAAACAATTAGGAAAAAATCGATTTTGTTTTTAAAAACGTCTTTTTTTGCTGGTACGAAAAACCATATAAAATAGAAAAAAATTCTCACAAAATTTGTTAGTTCAATTTTTTGAAAGCTAGCATTCCAACGAAAAAATAGTGTCTATTTAAAAAAAATTTTGGATAAATGTATAAATTATGACCCATATTGTAAAAATAGGGAAATTCAAAAAAAATAATTGTTCATATTTTTTATTTTGGCAATTTTGTTTGGGAGGTACCAAAAGGGGTGTGGCAATAACGCCCATTTTTTATTATACTATGGGTACTATAAAACATTACACTGTACAACATGTTGAGCATTTGTATTGACTGGAATTAAAGTTATAAGCTAACTTTTTGTGCAAAATGGTACATTTGTATGGGAGGTACCCAATGGGGCGTGGTAACTTCGCCCATTTTTTACGGAGCTTTAGGTACTGTAAAGGCATTACACTCCACAAAATGTCGAGTGTTTGTATGTGCAGCAATCTATGTTATAAGCCGTTAATTTTGTTGTGCAAAATGGTCCACTTGTATGGGTGGTACCAAAAGGGCCGTGGCAATAACGGCCTTTTCCCACGGGGCTGTAGGAACTATATACGCATTACACTTCACAAAATTTCAAGTATTTCTATGGACAGGAATCAAAGTTATAAGCAATTAATTTTGTTGTGCAAAATGGTTCATTTGTATGGGTGGTACCAAAAGGGCCGTGGCAACTTCGCCCGTTTTTCTAAAGATGATAGCGATTAATAAACTAACACTATGTGTGGAATTGTGAAAGATTTTGGAGTAGTATATAAGTTAATTCATACTTCATAATATTTCACTAAATTTTGACTCTTTGTGGGGGAGATACTCGAAGGAGTGGACCAACATAGTCCATCTTTGACCTTAGCCTGAGATAGAAAAAAAATATTGACAAATACCACATTTTAAGCAAATCGGTTAATCCTGTCGAAAGTTATCGTGCGCACCGAACAAGACAGGGCATATATTTGATGCTTGGCAGCATCAAATATATGCCCTTGTTTACAATAGAGGGGTATAGAAAACGGATTTTGTTGAAATTCTCTTATTTCTTATATTTTCTTCAAATAGGCATTGTTTTCTTCATTATGAAATTAGCTTTCAAAATATGGAACAAACGATTTTTTGGCGAATTTTTAATCGGTATTAAAAATGTACTCACTTGTCATGAAATCCCCCATATGTATATTTTTTCTAGGGTCTCAGATTTATATTTCAAGGTGTTGCAAACAGGATGTGGGTAAAAAAAAGAAGTGCCACTTTTTCAATACACATTAAACAATATTTATTGATTTTCTAAAAATTATCAATTGCTTTCCTTTTCAGAGGAAATATTCGGCATATGGATATTTCTCAAATATTGCATTAATAACTTCTTTGATTAGCAAACTATTGGCCTTGGTGAAGGGTGGACGAATTGCCTCGTATAATTCACTCCAATGTTCATTGGCAAAGGCATTCATGTTGTCGCCCAAAGCTTTATCACCATTGAAGAGATTTTTGAATTCGACATGAATATGTCCCGGATTGAGTTCCAATTTGACGTGATCCAAAGTGGCATAGATGTGGCCTTTTTTCTCAACGGGCTTTAGATCGAATGAATATTTCAGCTCAACATTTTCTGCAAGACATAAGTATTGTATTGAAATTGTAAACAGCAAATTCGAACGAAATACTTACTGGCCACAACCTCATAAGGACCATCGCCGACAATGGGCAGTATCAAAACCTTGCCTTCGATTTTATATTTGCCCACAAAACGCAGATTGGGTACCTTTAGTATAAGTTCATTGCGACCGCTTAAATCGCTCTGAAAGCCACTAAAGTTGGAAATGGGTTTGGGTGAACACACACAGAGTAGACACAATTCTGAAATTTACCTTATTTTTACAACTTCAGCATTTTTAAAGCCATAAACATCGACGTCAAAAAACGAAATATCGACATTGACCGCACTCGAGGGATCTTTGCTCAAGAGCATTTGGATCACATGCATCGGTTCGAATGGTACTATATTTAGGTCCTTGAATCCCGCGGAATATTTACGCAATAAATCTGTGGCAACTTTTGCCATGCACGAACCGTCACCATTTTTGCATTTTTCTATACTGGAGGTTTTAAAAACAAACAGAGACATAATTACTTGCAGAACAGTATATTATTCTATTTGGGCTATAAGGAGAGGAGTAACTACTTACGGTATCCGGCACTGGCTAAAGATATAATCGCTAAAGCGCAAAATATTTGTATAAAGAATTTCATTTTTTGCGCTACTTCTGTGGCTTTCCGAAATTCTTGCGAGCAGACTTTATTTTGAGAAATAACTGACGTTTCGAAAAATCTCTAACATTTTATACCAGTATATACATTTTATACTTTCTCAGGTTTTTGGGAAGAGGGGGTTTTGGACACTGCCACGAATGAAAAAATATCGCCTCAAAGTTATTTATTATAATTTATTTTACATATACAGTTCAAGCTCGATATAACGAATTTTGTCAGAGGTCTACTATTCATTAAATCAAAAGATTTCATTTAAATGCGTATAATTAAGATAAAACCTGATTTTTTTATTTTCTAAAATGTATTAAATACAATTAAGTTTTTTCGATTGATTTGAAGAATGATATAATCTGACTTCATTTTCCACATAGGTTATGTTTTTCTGTCTCCTCCCTTTCGTAATTCTAAGAATCTGTAATCTAGACATGATCTGTGTCCAAGGATCGGTGATGTATTTTAGGTTTTGGAAATTTTAGATTTTTTGTCACAATAAAATCCTTTGTACGTTTGTTAGTAACGCATGATCTCCGAAACCATAAGAGCGAATGGGCTAAAAATTGCACATTAGATTCAGTTCGGGGTCATCTGTGTTTTAGAATCATTTTAACCGCGAAAAATCGCGGAGTGGTCAAGTTATTTGCAAAAGCCGCATTTCCAGACCGATTTGACTGAAACTGAAAATATATGTGTGGTTTGTCTTGATAATAGTTTGTATGTATGATTCTAACAGGTAGATGGCGCTGCAGTGGACTTATATCCAACACACATTTTTATGGTGATTTTTTTCCTGAAACTAGGATGTATGCAATGAATAACAAACCAACTCATCCCAAACAGATCGGGCAGGACAACGTCTGCTGGGGTCAGCTGGTATAACTATATTCAATTTATCAGAATTTATCTCAAAATTTTCCCATTTGTTTCTATGGCCTTTTTTTGTTAAACTGCGTATTCATCGTACGGAGATTCGACTGTGCGTACAATTAAACAAAATAAATGTAGAAGTTAACTCGTTTCACCATTTCATTAATGAGTTCAATCGTGCAATTGATTTTTTGACTTCGGCCAATAAATATACGATTTGTATAACAGCTTTTTTTAGGAAAATTGCCTTTTGCAATAATGTTTTGTTTCTCCTTTCCTAAGCGATAAATATCGGTATAAATTATATTTTTACTTGATTGATTATAGGTCCGCTTTGTTTGCAATTTAATGTGTGTATCAAATACGTGTACAGTGGAGTATGTTTGAGATATTAAAATTTCTTAATTATTTTAAATAATTTACATCTGAGTGATATTAAGCCCTATACTCGTATAAGAAATTTCACCAAAAATACAAAAGGGTCAATCATTACTTTGGAAAATTTTACAGAAGAAACAAAAAACTAAATAAAATTGAAAAAGTTGTGTATAAAAAACTAAGTTTTCAGGATAATATCCAAACATTATTATGCACAACGGGTGGTCCATCTAGTGGTTTCTTTTTTGATCATATGTTATTTTGACAGTAACAGACAGCTCTTTCCCACTCGAAATCATGACAGAATGTCAGTACCATATCTCCGTGGAAGATAATAAAAACATATTTTCAAAGACAAGGTTGTATAGCTCAAATAAGGTACCCACTGCGCCTACACGCTGAAAAAATCGCTTCTGTAGTATATTGACCCAAACAATTCTGCTGGAAATATTTGATATTCAGCCCAACTCCACAGTAAAAAAAAAACTTAAAATAAGATTAATTTGTATTTAAGTAGTTTGTCAATGTAACAATGCCTTAATGTAAAGCAGAGTTCGGAAAAAACAGATATACGAACGGTTAGTTCAGAGAACACAAACGTTGTTTATTTTTATAGAGCTTGTACCCTACGATCAAAGACAAATAGAATATAAGAATACATTCCTTCAGGCCGAAACGTCAAAATCTATCAGTTACGAACGAATAGGAATGAATTGTAACACGCGTTTAATTGTGAGTATTACAAAAAAATTCAGAAATCAATTTCCTAATCGTTCGTAACTGACAATTACTCGCTACAGGAAGGAATGTCTTCTTAAATTATATTGTCTTTGCCTACGATAACGTACACTATCACTACTTCGCACAGTGCACAGTGGGCTAAAATGGAAAAAAATGGACATACTTCTGCATTTTCAAAACCGCTTATCGTATGGCGATGAAATTTTAGGTGTGTATACAAGAGGTGTTAGAGTGTTTAAGTTCGGAACTTGGGCCCCCTATCACATACAGGGGAGCTACAGGGCCCTAAAGTTGACCACCTCGGGTATAAATTTTCATCGGCTTCTGTGGATACTCCTAGACAAGACCTACAATAAACATTTTATAGGTTGAAGATATCTTGAATAGTTTTCGAGATATGTGGATTTTAAATTTGAATTTTTCATTTTTTCGCCGACTTTGCCTTGGAGTTTAGCCAACATCTCAGTCAAAAGTTTACCGATTTTGTTCGTGTGTTTTTTACGGATTGCCAATAAAATTTGCAATATCATGAAAAAAATTTGATAAGATATTTGAAGAAATAAGAAAGTTATGGCCCTATAAAGTCAAATTTTTGAAAAAATTTCATTATTGGAGATTTTTTGGCGAAAAAAGTCCAATTCGTATTTAGGTCTTGTAGAAAAAGTTTGTTACACAAAGTATATCAAATTTATACTCATTTTAAAGGAGACGTTTCACAGAATCTGCTAGAGAAAATCCGAAGTCAACATTTTAATTGGTGTGGTTGCCACCCTTCTCCGATATGGACCTTTTTTTTACATACATTTCAAAAGTTTGATCGATTTTCCCCAATCGCAAAGCTAAATTGTTAAATTTTTCTTTTTATTTATTTGTATTAGGGTGTAATGTAGAATATTCTTAAGAGTAGTGAAATATTATTTAAAATAATGATGATAGAGTGGTGTCTATCGAAACTGCAGTCAATTCTACCAAGCAATTAAAACTCTCTACCAATTTTTGTATTTGTTTCTATTACTTTTTTGCAATAGACAGAAAGTAACTGGAACATATGGTCTCAAACAAAAATAAATTCTGACTGAATAATAATGCAGATTGTCAAAAAAATAATGATTTTTATTCAGTCAGAATTTATTTGGTTTGAGACCATATGTTCCATTTACTTTCTGTCTATTCCAAGAAAGTAATAGAAACAAATACAAAAATTGGTAGAGAGTTTTAATTGCTTGGTAGAATTGACTGCAGTTTCGATAGACACCACTCTATCATCTTCAGAATTCAGTAGCAATAGTGTATGTCTTTAACTTAAATCAGCTGAAATACTTGAGGAAGCAGTAAATTGAATTTAACAAGAACTGCTAACCAAACCCGTATTTTGCCGAACTAAGTTTCTATTACTTTTTTGGAATAGACAGAAAGTAAATGGAACATATGGTCTCAAACCAAATAAATTCTGACTGAATAACAAAAGCACAGACCAACAATAAATAACAACAACACATAAAAAAACATGAGGTACGATGACGTCGGCATTAGCCGTTGACAAAACTACATTTGTTTTCGTGGTTCGCGATGCGAACCCAAGCAAAAAACAAAAATGTATTGGTATGAGAGTTTTAGTATGTTGACTTAGTTCGGCAAAATACGGGTTTGGTAAGCAGTTCTTGTTAAATTCAATTTACTGCTTCCTCAAGTATTTCAGCTGATTTAAGTTAAAGACATACACTATTGCTACTGAATTCTGAAGATGATAGAGTGGTGTCTATCGAAACTGCAGTCAATTCTACCAAGCAATTAAAACTCTCTACCAATTTTTGTATTTGTTTCTATTACTTTCTTGGAATAGACAGAAAGTAAATGGAACATATGGTCTCAAACCAAATAAATTCTGACTGAATAACAAAAGCACAGACCAACAATAAATAACAACAACAATAATGATTTTTTTCTTTAATTTAAAGGCGTACATTAAAAGAAGTGTGTACACAATTATTACATAGTCAATAATTCAAATTCAAGAAAATTTCGTAAAAAAAAATTACATTTTCATTATTATATTTTTGTTGGCTTGAGGTCATAAATAAAACAAATTAATTAAGAATTTATTGTTTTATTTTTAAAATTGTTATTTTCCTGATATTTCGACCAACTTCGTCGATCATTTTCAAGGGTTACAATTTAGTAGAAAACAAAACAAAGTAAACGATCCTGCTTCTCTCGAAAGTTAATGGCATTTTCATTATTTTAATGAAAATTGTGATTGAAATGATAAATTTTGCTACTATCTTTTTCTTTCAGTGTACAATCAACATCTTCAGTTCCCCCTTGGAATAAGCCTCGATGAGGAGGTGGAGCTACACCTAGGATAATAATTGGTTGGAATTCGATTGTAACAATAAAAAATAGTATTAGCAACAAAAAGTATATTGCCTACACCGTGTGTCGGTTGAATTTATATATAAATAGTTGAAACAACAATAATAACATGGATACGAGCAAATGAAAATTCTTGCAACTAAATCGATGGTTGTATCAATCGAATTAAGATTGTTTTTTTTCATTGACACTCGGTTAGTTGTGGTAACTACTTTTAAATTTTCATTATAGTACAATATGATCGATTTTTGGTTGTGACAACCAATGTTTTATTCTTGACAACAGAAATTATATCAATAGACCAAAGATTATTATGTCAACAAATAATTGGTTACTACAACAGAAAAATATTAATAAATAATCGTTTTTTTTTGGTTATCCCAATCATTTCCCAAATTTAGAAGAATTAAATATATTTTGTGAAATACAACCGAAAGATTGGTTGCTGTTCTTTTGCTGATACGTGACAAACAAAAAATAAAATTACTCGCCATAGATAAATCTTCAACATTTTGTTAAAGAACGGTAAATGTAGTCAAAAATAATCTCGTGTGGATAATAATGTGTGGAATGCACACAGAATACACTTTGGTTGCCTCAACCGAATTATTTGCAAACCGAATTTTGCTAGTTCTGTCTACTATTATGTGATTCCGTCAGGACAACGAACATTTTGGTTGTGGTATACTTCTGCTTCCATGTTGACAACAATCATATTTGGTTGCGCCAACTACGAAAATGGTGGCTTAAATTATCCGTTGTAGTTGCCACAACCATATGTTTTAAAAAATTGGTTGTTTTGACAATTTGTCAGTCTTATACTACCGACAATTAATTAAAAACAGTTTTCATTAATTTTTATTTTACTTATTGAACAAAAAACAAAACAATTCATAAAAAATTAAAAATCCCATATTACAAATTAAATTACACTATTATGAGATGTGGAAATATTTGACAAACATTTTAGTACACGCAAAAAAAAAAAACAAAAAAAATGTATGCAAATTTCGCTTAACCTTGTGCTTTCAATTTCATTTTTTATTTATGTAAAACATTTTGCAATTTGTTTGGTCTTTTTGTTCCATAGAATAAAAATTAACGAAAACTGTTTTTAATTAATTGTCGGTAGTATATGACTGACAAATTGTCAGAACAACCAATTTTTCAAAACAGTTGGTTGTGGCAACATACAACAGATAATGTAAGCCACCATTTTCTTAGTTGGCGCAACCAAATATGATTGTTGTCAACATGGAAGCAGAAGTATACCACAACCAAAATGTTAGTTGTCCTGATGAAATCGCATGATAGTAGACAAAACTACCAAAATTCGGTTGGCAAATAATTCGGTTGAGGCAACCAAACTGTATTCTGTGTGTACTAAGTTTTTTGTTAACAGAAACGATACTAATTATTTCAAATTATAATCGTAATGTCCCTTGTGGATTGTTAGGGAAGTGGAGGATAGTATATAGTACTTTGTTTCGATAAAGTCCATCAGAAAAAGTATCAAGCTATTTTACAAATGTGCAAACAGTAAACAATAGTTTATAAAGCCCTAATTTTTTTTGTGCGTTATGTGAATGTGCGGACATTAATGGCGATCTCGTTTCTGGAAAAAATGTTGCCCGTCGAGGTGAAATACTAGAAAATAGTTACACCTTTTAAGTCGAACTTAACTCCAAGTTTCAAAAATTTTTTACAAAAGTGCAGTTTTCGGGAAAAGGGCTAAGAAAATGCTGAACTCTTTCCAGAAACGCCATAAGTCCGAGTACCAAATTTTCTCAATATCTTTGAAAATCTATAAATGTTACGAAAGTGGCTGTTTATGCCTCTCATCAATTTAATTTCAATGGAATAATTTTAATGCTAAATTTATGAAGAACATCTATTTAATAATGCTCGTAAGTATTTCATGGAAAATCTAAATCTAGCTGATATCATCAAAGTCTATGGAAAGAGACTTATCGTTCAAATTATTCTGAATAATTGTAGATATTGAATAACAATATTTCAGTTTCGATGTTTTAAATTACAGTCGATATGCCCAACTAATTACTTCCCCTAGTAATAAATAGGCTCTCGTGTGTATAAATTACATATAAAATAGCTTAACCAGTTTGATAAGTATTCGCAGAATATAATAAATCTCATCAATCTGAATTTAATTGAGATTTGCAGATATTCAACCCCCTTTAAGAGAGAGATGTACGATTGTCATATGCATATGACACAAATTATAACTATTAACTTTAGACACAAGTTCATTAAAACTGGTAAAATTAATTCAAAATTAATGACTCGTCGTCAAGCGCATACGATGCTACTATTGCGAGTGATAAAAGGGCTAATTAATATCTTATTCTGATTTCTAAGCAATACACCAACTACGTACACAGAAAGAAAAAGTCTCGGGATTACAATACAATTTTCAAAATGTTTGTCTAATTCAACTCATGAAGCTATGGCTTTTAAATTATATACTTTAGGCCGGGTCGATTTGTGGGGAGGCAAAAAAGTCGCCATTGCTCAGTGAAAATCGTATTCTAGGGATCAAAATAAGAAACTTTGCCGAAGGAACCATACCTCTAAAACGAATTCTGATGTCCCGGAATTTGGGTCGAACTTTTGGGTAGGGGCAAATTTTGAAAAATCCCCCTTTGACCCATTTAGAGTGCTTCAATCGAGTCCAAATGTATGACCGACCCCCAACTAACTTTGGCACACCCCCTGGAACCCCCTGGGGGTTCCATACATTTGGACTCGATTGGAGCACTCTAAATGGGATTTTTCCGGGACATCAGAATTCGTTTTAGAGGTATGGTTCCTTCGGCAAAGTTTCTTATCTTGATCCCTAGAATACGATTTTCACTGAGCAATGGGCGATTTTTATATCGACCCGCCCTAATATGCTTAATAACAAAACCAGAGCTTTTCAATCTGTATCTAAAAAAATTAAAATGTTGACCTGTTCGACGATCGTTCCAATACCAGATATATATATTCCACAGTAGTAAGATCGGAATAACATTTATATTTTTTTGAAACTTGATGACAATCACTGCCTGCAGGTACCAGATACACAGATTCAATATTGTCAACTACTTAGAAGGAAATATCAAAGAAAATTTTTAAATTAAAAATTAATTGACATAAGTATTTTCAATTAAAAAATTTAATTGAATCAATTTGTTTACTTCTTCAACAATCACAACAATATTTTTTTTTATTTCAAATGAAAAATTCGTGGAATCAAGTAACGCTGATGTTTTTAAATAAAAAATAAAAATTTTAAAAGGTAACACTACAAGCCTCTATCCCTGTATATTTGCCCAAGGATCGCCTTTATTTCTTTCTCAGCCATAAAATGTGTTTTTTTTTAGATTAGATATCTTTACTAATGTTTAACACAATAGTTATATACAACAAAAATATAAAGTTTTACTAATGTTTGTGTAAAGATTTTTTTCTTCGGCTCTTTATTTGTGATCTTTGAATTAATAGACGAGTCAATTTATGACCCCATTATACGATATAACGGCAATCAAACAAGCTAAATTGTATGTTAATGTGTTGAATAAATTGATAGAAAGTACTAAAAAAATTGCATTTTTATGCAGCATTTAATATTTATTACCTCACAATGAGTTGGACAATATTCCTGGCAAATTTTCAGTAACAAAGCTAGTGACAGCAAGTAGTAAATTTGCAAAACGTGTGTTAGATGATACAAATTTATCTCTCTATTTTTTCCTGCCAATTTGTGTAAATTTGCAAAACGTGTCTTAGATGATGATAAATTTATCTCTCTAAGTTTTCCTGTCAATTTGTGCTTTTAACGTATGCGAGAATGATTTTTCTGGTTAATCGTTTAGTGCCAGATTTTCCAGCAAAAATACTTTTTTGAGAATAGACAACCAAAAATACATTGGAAAATATTTGAACGCAATTTAATGACAAATTGTCTGTTAACTGGTTACAGTGGGTGATTTTTAAGCGTTTGGTGTTTGAAAATTGAAAAAAACACAGAAAATTTGTACAAGTGAGTGAAATATTTCAGGGATGTAACGAAAGTGGTTTTAGTGAATATTGAAATTTATTTCTTGCGAATGCGATAGCGAATATTGAAAAATGTATTTTTGCGAAAGCGAATAATATTTTTTTGTTTTTTTCGTAAAGGATAATAACTAAGTCTGACTCCGCTAAATAACAAGGAACCTTGGGGACAATTCCCGGCGGATTAAAACTGGCGTACAAAATCTATTATTTTGTCTAAACTTTTATAGAGTCTATTTTTACTGAGGAAGCGAATACTGAAATATATTTTTGGGAATATTACAAATTTGGTTTTTGCGAAAGCGAATGTTCAAAATGAAGCGAATTTCGTTACATCTCTGGAATATTTTTTCTGGGATCTGGGATTCTAGGATCCTGCCATTTAATTTTTAAAGAGGTAGCTCATTCTGAAAGTCCAATTTTGGCACTCTTTTTCCAAAATTTCGACCGGTATCTCACCAATGACACATGTAATGTTGTCTTGTTTAAAGCAGCAATCGTTGTGGCTTTCCCTATAGACGAGAGACTTGAAGTCACCCATAAAAATTTGCTTAGTAAAGTCAAATTGGACCAACACACTTTTGTTCACTACATAACTCACCATCTCACTTTAGTTCGCCAGATAACTTTGGTTCACCAGATCACTTTAGTTCGCCAGATAACTTTAATTCACCAGCTCAATTTAGTTCAGCACCTCACTTTAGTTCACCAGCTCAATTTAGTTCACCAGGCATATTTTCATTAGCTTTGTCGTTCTGCTGATTTTTGTGGGTCGCAAATCAGTTGTTTTTCGCATAAAAGTAATGGGAATGTTAACGTTCAACACCGTGGGTCAGGCGGTTAGTAATAGTCAACCTGCCACTCTAAACTGCCAACCTAAACCTTAATTTTGTTCACACCCTTTGTTGATTTTTCAACGGCATTTTGTGCCCGCTGTGTATTCAGCTTAAAAAAACTTCATAGACAAATTTCTAGGAAAAATGGGATTAAAATATTTTAAAAGCTGTAGTTATTTTTACTCTTGCATTTTGCATGGACCACAACCATTAGTTCTCATCATTAAGCAACTCAAACTATTAAATTAAAAAAATAGATATATAGGGGTGGTCTACTTCAAGGCCCCGTAGCATAGGTTAGAGTGGCAGCCGTTATCAGTTTACATAGACCAGTATAGGTCTTGGTTTGAAATGCCCCTCATCGAAACCAACCCGTTTGATATACAATGTTATCTATAGTACGAATATAGGTACCGGAAAGATCTGTTAGACTGCCTAGAAAGGCCGACCCTAGTATGTCGTCGTTTACTCAAAGCGGAACAGTCGCATAACAAGTCTATATTCTCCACTTCTTTCTCATCTCCACAGTTTCTGCAGAAGTCATTTGAGTCAATACCCAACTATCTGGCGTGTTCGTCGATCAGGCAGTGTTCCGTCAAAACGTAGACTATCTTTTTCTCGTGCAAGGAGATATGTTTACCTTCTCAGGTCATATTATGCCAGATTTGTTTAGCTACCCTACAAGTGCCTATATCTGTCCAAAAAATGTGAAACGCTTCACGATTTTGCGTGTCATCCTTGAAATTAGAACGATAATCTTCTCTGTATCGTTCTAATTACCGCATATGTTCTGCCGAAGCAAGAACAGGCCCTGTAGCTTAGCCCCTGGAGGGCATAGACGAATTTTTAATATATTTGCTATAAATTCAGACCAGATGTCATTTCTTATTATTTCCTAATAAAATCGACCAGACATTGAGTCTGCCGGGGTTTCACCAAAACAGACTAAGACTGCCTCTCTGATGACAATGGCCATGTGCACTGTGTTGATCGTGCTTACATTATAACATGTCAACTTGCAATCTAAGAGTCTAACTAAAGTAGTTATTACTACTAAGCAATTGTGTTTTCATATAAATATTGAGTTCTCACTGAGATCTTCTAATAGTTTCCAATCAACTTTCGATTAGTTCGGTTTGTCGTTTGATTACTAACAATCGATTTAAAAAAGTACTCGTAATTATGTTCTCGGCTTTAATGAAAGTTCTAATAGTGGTGGTCACAGTGGCTTGGAGTGTTCACGGTGAATTTCGTAAGTGAACAGTGATATAATTTTCAGAAAGGATTATTTGAAAAAAGGAAAAAATTGCAGGCCAGATTAGAAACGAAGAAATAATAATGAATATAAATCGAAGGGCCATTTTTATATTTTATATATACTTATATAAAAAAACTGTGAAAATATATAAAATCAGTCAAGGACGAAGTTAGTAACAAAAATCTAATGATTGAACCTGGAAGCATTCTGAAGTGTTGTATAAATGTATAAGAGTCCTTCACAAACAAAAAGACTTAATACAAAAAGTGTTCTTCAAAATTGTACATCCTTTTTTAAGGATGTAACTTATTATAGAATCAAACTGCCTTTCAAAAATGACTCTTTAAAAATGGATAAAGCTATTTAAAGCCTGCAGAATTATGTGTTCTGGGGAATCTAAAAGGATAGTAAATTTGGGGCGATACACACGCAAAGAAAAATTATTTCCACATAAACACAATTTTATATTTCCAACTAAAAAAATTTATTTTCAAAGTGAAAATAAATAGTTTGAGAAGCATAATTTCTATTTACAGCAAAGGAAATATCCTTTCGCGAAAACGTGAGGTTTAGTTGATTAAAATTTCGTTTCTGTGGAATGATTCTTTTGGTGAATGACGGACTCTTGGAGAATTATTTCTCTCTAAGCACTCGACAACCACATTGCACCGCTTAAGCCTGAGATATCGGTGTCACATATTACACTGCGATATCCCAACAAGATCCAAGTATCGATTTATTATGAACACCATCCTAGTAAAAAATTACTGTTTATCGGGTCTGTTCTGTAGCAAGGTGATTTGATATCACGGTGATTTTAAAATCACCGGCGACTTACAATAACTGTTGGAGTTCGAAATCGCCCGGTTTATTATTCATAGCCTCCCAAAAATTATTGTTTGAATTATGTTCGGGTGATTTCGAACTCCAAAAGTGTTGTTAAGTCGCCGGTGATTTGAAAATCACCGTGATATCAAATCGCCGTGATTACAGAACAGACCCGTATATTTGTAACTGACTCGCCCAGAAATACATACTTCCAGTTTCTTTTGCCAAGATACAATTAAGCATTGCTCATTGCATTCTATTGAAGTAGCTGTAGAACTGGCGCCAATACATTAATTCTTCATTGTATTTATTCCTTCCGAAATATAATGATCTATATTTGTTCGGGATTTTTCTAATGGAGAACTTAATTCCAAAAATCCGAAGGCTAAAAATAGAACATTCAATTTGTCAGCGTAATTCCAAAAATCCTAAAAAGGAAGCGATGCTATCGAACAAATCGTGTTCCCTCAAATACTTAGTACAATTAAGCGTTGATGAGTGCGAGACCTTTGGTGGTGCAGAAAGCTAGAATGCACTGTTTTGAAGCAAGTAACCCGGGTTCAAATCCTCGTCGGAGCGAAATAAAAAGTAAATATGTCTTTATTAAAAAAATTAAAAATAGAAAATAAAAATGAAAATGATAAAAATTTTTTTTTTTTAATTCTTTATTCAGCAATTCAGAATTAGTTCCAGAAGTTTCATCCCTTCCCTTTAGGGAAGCGAGTGGGGAATTAGTACGCTCAAAGCTGCTTAATTCCCTACTCGATTGCAATTTTGGAAAAAATTTTACTGTTTAAATAAACATATTCACGCTTTTTCTGCCACAAAAAAATTTAAAACTTAGTTTCCCAAAATTTAGCATTGTCCGTCCCTCAATTAAGAAACTTCTTCTTTGATGGTGATTTCGTTTCTGCAAAAAATGTTGCCCCGTCGACGTGAAATACGAGAAAATATTTGCACCTTTTAAGTCGAAATAATGTAGTCCCTCGGTTTAACTGAACTCCTACTTTCAAACTTTAAAAAGTGCAAAGAACCACTTTTATAGCGCTTTGATACCAAATCGGAAAGAACATATATATGCGGGACATATGTATATATAAGTTAATTAGAACCGATTTTCTCCAAATATGTTCATTCGCAAAATAAAAAACCTCTTTCTGCCGAATTTGAAATCGGGAGTAACATATATATGGGGGCTATAACTAAATCTGAACCAATAGTAGTTAGTTCTCTGGCCAAACAAAATATAAGTGTCAAGTTTCATTGTGATCAGACAATAATTGCTATATTGTCGGCTCAATGCTATTTTGTGGCATACGCCATTTTGTATGATCGGAGAAAAACGCAATTTATTATTTGAGTAAAAACGGGACTGAAGAGTTACACACTTTTTATTTCATAGGGTTCCCAACAGTGTTTTTATGATGCTCATGCATTTCTATGCCATTACATCCAAAAATAAGCAAGTTATAACAATTTTTGTATTTGGCATTTTGGTCCATATCCACTTTTATTTTAATATTTTTTCGTATTTGTATTACATGGACCACAAAAAGGGTCGGTATGGAAGGACACTAATTTACATATTGTGTTCGAAAGAACGTAAAATACTGAGTGAAAAATATAGGGCGATAGAAAAATTGAGACATAGAACAAAAATATCGAAATTATTTCCCGTTATTCAGAGTAAAACAAATTTACCCTACCAATATCTCGAAAACTAGTTGAGATAGGAAAAAAATGATTGCAGATTCTGAAAGAGCATGCTTGGAACCCATATTATCAACTCCTAACTCAAAAAACATAAAAATGGCGTATGGACCAAAATAGCATTAAGCCGACGATATGTACTTTGATTACAAGGAGACATGGAAAGACGGACATAGCTAGATCGACTCAGAAAGCGATTCTAAGCCGATCGGTGTAATAAGCAATGGGTCTATATAATCTCTGATTGTTACAATCAAGTAAGCAAAATTATAATACCCTGTACCACAGTGTGGTGCAGGGATGTGGCAATACCGACGATTTTTCACGGAACTGTAGGTATTGTAAAAGTATTATGTATTTGTATGGACCAGAATCAAAGTTATAAGGCGTTAACTTTTTGTGGAAAATGGTCCATTTGTGTGGGAGGCACCAAAAGGGACGTGGCAACTTCGCCCATATTTCTCAAGGTGATAGCTACTAATAAACTATTACACAAGTAGTATAGAAATTATTAAAAAATCAAGATTTCACTAAATCTTGACCCTTTGGGAGGTACTAGAAGGCGTGGGCTTCGATCTTAGACTGATATAGAAGAACATATTAACATGTGTATATACAATTTGAAGTCAATCGGTTGCTACTATCGAGAGTTAACGTGCGCACCAGCCAGACAGACGAACATTGCTCAAATGACTTAAAGTGGCCCAAAACGGATTTCCGCCTCATATACTTTAGGTTTTAGGTATCTCCTTCTATGTGTTACACTTTTGGCCGGTAGCAAATGACATATACACTCGCTCACAATAGTGAGGGTATAAAAACATGATTTTGTTGAAATTCTCTTACTTCTACCAGAAGGGTTCAAATTTCTACACTTATATATAGATTTTTTTTCATTATTGTGAACAAGTGTATATATCAGATGCTGTGGGCCAAAGGGTTTAACACGTCGATGGAGTGACCTAAGTAACCCCAAGAATATTTGGCGGGAATCCGTTTTGGGCCATTTTAAGTCATTTTAGAAATGTCCGTCTGTCTGTCTATTTGGTGCGCACGATAAATTTCGACAGGATTAACCGATTGACTTTAAATTTGTCATGTGTCAATATTTTTTCTCAGACTAAGGTCACAGATGGACTATGTTGGTGCATTCCTTCGAGTACCTCCCCCATGAAGTTTCAAAATTTAGTGAAATATTGATTATCTCAACTTCTATACTACTACTCAGAATCTTACATTATTCCACACATAGTATTAGTTTTTTGGTCGCTATCATCTAAAAAAATGGGCAAAGTTGCAACGCCTCTTTTGGTACCTCCCATATAAATGGGCCATTTTTGTAACTGCTTCTTTTTCATGGCTTCTATGATGTAATGAAATAAAATCCATACGAATCGCATTCGATGAGGAGTATCGATCATTCTAAGAAACTGATAGGTATAAGAAATATTTCCATAAATTATATGTACATATAAGATACGTTTCCCACAAAATCGTTTTTAAGTTCACTTTGATGAAACGCAAAAATCATTTATCACTTATATGTCCCTAAAACATGTCCATCGCTCGAAAAACCTCAAAAGCTGTATGTAACTGGTAGATTTTTGTGTTGACGATTTCGAAAATTTATTTTGACGATGTGACGGTTTTTGTGCCCCCAGTTTGACGATTTTCGGTCAAATTCGTCTGCCAACAGTGTCTATCAGGCTTAAAATTCAAAAAATATAGTCAAAATACTCAAGATTCATGGAAGGTACCTTGCAATTAAACAAAAAATGCAAAATAAACTTTATCGTAAAAAAATAAATGTACGTTCAATGAAAATTTGAACTAAAAAAATTACCATACAAATGTTTGGTTTTTATTTTATGGAATTATTTACTCGTATTTCACTCAATCTAAACCAAAAAAGTTTTTAGGCCTTGGACACAAATAAATATTTATTTTTATGATATAATTTGTGATTGTTTTCGATCCAAATCACTTTTAGTCTCATTGCTGTGACAATTTCAACAGAGAAAAATGACCAGACCTATACGGAGGAAAATTTTTGATATGTTTGAATTTAAGGAAAATGTACTTGGAACCAAAATTTTTAAATATTATATATTTTTGAACAAATATATTTTATTTGGGAATCATTCATTTTGTTTGGAACGCACATATTAATATATTACAATAAAATATATTTGAGAACTGTCTGTCACAAATAAAATATGTGTTTACAAACAAACAAAGATATTGTTTAAGAATTTGTCCAAATACATTATACTTATAAAGTGTTAAAACTTTGCTGACTTTGTCAATTTTTAATTTTATTTTTTTGGTTAAAAATGTTGTAAGCAGCTTTTTCTTTTACAGCACTAATTTTTAAGTTATTAATAGTCGAATTGTCAATCCATCAAAATGCTATTTTTCTTACCCAGATTATACGATTTAAATTTTAATAGAATTTTACAAACATATACCAATTCTAAAAAAATTAAACCTTAAATTTCTAAAAAAATAACATTTTCCTTTAAATTAAGGCATCGAAACATTGAAAAATACTTAAATACAAATTAATCATTGTTTCGGAAATATTATTTGCAAAAAAAAAATAAAACATAATTTTGTTTAAAACAACATCCTCCCAAACATATACTATTTGTGCGTGTCAAATAATATATTTTTGTAGTGTACCCTAAACATATGTATGTTTCCAGCAGAATATGTTTGGAACAATAACTACAGCATCGATTTTTTTTATCGTGTACCTTAGTATTTTGTCTATAACTTTTACAAATATTGATTCACCAAAAATCCAATTATTGTTTTGAATTTGTGAGAGGCAGGTGCATATTTTTTTTTAATTTAAAAAAAAATTGAAGAAAGACTTCTTTTAAATAAAATTTGTTTCAAAAAATTTCAAAAAAAAAATATTTTTTTTTTATAAAAATTACCCATTTCGTTCTCTTTCAAACGACGTAATCTTTGTAAAAATCAGTTCAGCCATTCAAGAGCAATTAAAAATTTCGAAAAACACAAAAATTATTTTTTTTTTAATTTTTTAAAATTTCAAATCTCCATACAATTTTATAAAACATTTTATAAAAAAAATAAATAATGGCTTGATTTTATTTGCCAACTTTTAATTCAAAAACAAGTAAGAAAGTTTCAGTCGGGTAAACCGACTAAGGTATACCCTTATATAATATGTTTATGTGCACTGGTATAAACGTTATGAGACATTAAATTGTGGTATGATTTGGGAATTTTGTGTGGGAGATGCAAAAAGGGGCGTGGCAATAACGCCCATTTTCCACAGGGCTATAGACACTATAAAAACATTACACTGTAAAAAATTTCAAGTATTTTTATACACTGGTTTTAATGTTATAAGCTGTTAACTTTTGGTGCAAAAAGGTACCTTTGTGTGGGAGGTACCAAAAGGGGCGTGGCAACAACACCCATTTTTCCCTGGACTGTAGGCAATATAAAAGCATAATAGTGTACAAAATTTCAAGTATTTTTATACACTGTTATTAATGTTATAAGCTGGTTACTTTTGGTGCAAAATGGTGCATTTGTGTGGGAGGTACCAAAAGGGACGTGGCGACTTCGCCCATTTTTCTCTAGTTGATAGCGACTAATAAGCTAATACTATGTGTGAAATTTCAAAAGATTCGAATAAGTAGTATAGCAGTTATTAAAGAATCAATATTTCACAACATTTTAACCCTTTGTGGGGGAGGTACTAGAAGGAGTGGACCAATATGGCCCATCTTCGAACTTAGCCGGAGATAGAAAAAAATATTACCACATACCAAATTTGAGGTCAATCGGTTACTCCTTTCGAGAGTTATCGTGCGCACCAGCCAGCAGACAGACAGACACACAGACAGACAGACAGACCCAAAACGGATTTCCTCCGAACATACTTGGGGTCTTAGGTCACTCCTTCGACGTGTTACACTTTTTTCCGTAGCAAATGATATATACCCTCGTCACACTAAAGTGAGGGTATAATAACCTTCATAATTCAATATTAAAATTGTCGACCATCTTTTGCATCTAATTCATGCAAAATTTCAGCAATTCTCACATTGTTGCATGCACACGGGGCAAAATCGCCTTTTTTGATATGTTTGAATCGAAAGAACATATATTTGGAACACAAATTTTTAAATCTTCTTTATATATAAAATCCTTTGTACGTTTGTTAGTAACGCATGATCTCCGAAACCATAAAAGCGAATGGGCTGAAAATTTAACAATATATTCAGTTTGGGGCCATTTGTGTTTTAGGATTATTTTCACCGCGATAAATTGCGGAGTTGTCAAGATATTTGCAAAATTTGCATTTCCAGAGCAATTTGACTGAAATTTAAAATGTATGTATGGTTTGTGTTGATGATAGTTTGTATGTCTGATTCTACCCGGGAGATGTCGCTGTAGAGGACATATGGTCAATATACATTTTTTCCTGACACTTTGGATGTATGCATTTTTAAATGAAATATTAATGAATAACAAGCCAATACATCCCAAACGGGACGGGCAGGACAACGTCTGCTGGGGTCAGCTGGTATTATTATATTACTGAGCGAATAAATTTTATTTGAAAATCACTAAAATATATTTGGAACTCGTATATTAATATGTTACAACATATAATATTTGCAAACTAAATTTCTCAAATAAAATATGTATTTGAATACAAATAAAATTATTGTTTAGGAATTGCTCCAAATATATTTTATTTAAAAAAGATTTTCGAAACTTTTGTTGAATTTTTCGAATTTCAGTTTTAATTTTTTTTGGTTTCGAATTGAACCTCCCAGTTATGATACCAAATGCAGCATTAACTTATGTTTTTATCAATCATTCAAAATTTCTGAGTATTCCCAGCCATCATTAGTTGTTAATCCTCCAAGTACATATTTCGATCAAAGATTATATGATTTCAATTATTATTATTTATTATATTTTCGACATGAAAAATTTCTAAAAACTTTGGATTACAGAAAAATTTTAGACAATTTAGCTTTTTCTGAATACTTAAATGCAAATAAATATTTGCTTCGGAAAAAATAATCCAAATTAAACACATATTGGGATATAAACAAAGATTTATTTAGAACAACATCTTCCCAAATATATAATTTTTGTGTGTACCAAATATTATATGTTTAGAGTGTACCCTAAAAATATATATGCTTCAAGCGATTTTTTTTCAGCGTGCACAGGAACGCCAATCCTGCTTCTAAAAACAAGATTCTTTTTAACTGTGCACTTAACAAAATAATTACTTCTAATTTAAAATTATAAATATGTACCTTCTAGAATAACTAAGCCAATAGTTACGCTTATCTCTAGGGTACATTTATATATTACCAATTATACATTTACTTATTAAAAATTATTTCAGCGGATGACCCCAAACCATGTAAACAGGGCGATGCCAAATGTATTGGTAATATTGTTAATTATGTCACCAAGGAGAAATTTGCAGGTAAACGTTTTAGCAATTATTCTTTTCCTAAACTATCTCACTATTAATTTGTCTTTATTTATTTATTTATTTATTTTAGGCGATACCAGCCTTGGTTTGACTGCTATTGATCCATTGCCCATTAGCAAACTGCACATTAAACGGGGCGCTGATAGTCCGGTCAACATAGATTTATTATTTACAAATAATGTTGCTACGGGCATTAAAACATCGACATTTTTGAAAATTAAGTAAGTGAATCAGCATATGAGATCCAAATTTTGATAAATTACATAATTTTTCTTTAAAAAATACAATAAGAAAATACAATAAATGAATCAATTGATGGCAAAAATCCTTAGAATTCACAGAAGAAGAAAAATTTAGGAATTAATGAAAGTGGATATATGAGCATAGTGTTAAGCCCCCCATAGACCAGTACTGCCGCAGGAACGGCAATATGTGTTTATTGGTGAATTTGACACAACATGAGAATGTATTGGTTGCAGTATGAAAATGTGATATGAAAATACTTTTGATTTTCAAAATGAACACATATCAATCAGATGAATTTTGTTCATCATTATATGCCAGATTATTGGACATTTTATTATAAGTATGTAAACAACGAAAATCTAAAATAGTTTTGTGTGAAAAATGAAAAAAATTGATAAATTAAATTTTCATTGTTATGTGTGTATCGAAAATGTCAATCACACACGTACACAAGGGGTTCATCGGCATGAACTGCGGCAGTACTCGTCTATGGGCGCCTTTAGTTTCCATGAAAATGTCTATGTTTGTTCTCATCACAATGACTCAGTAATAATTTAGCATTTCAAATAAAAGTTATTTTTATTTCCAAATTTACTTCATTATATATAAATTTTATTATATTTTTTTTTGCTTTTCATTACAGAGGCTTTGGCAAAGAGATAGCTACCAAACATGAAATAGTCTCAAAACTGGCTGATAAACTGGATGTAGTGGGAGATTATAAAATCTCGGGAAAAGTATTGTTTCTACCCATACAAGGCAGTGGCAAAAGTCGTGTAACATTAGGTAAGTAATAAAGATATATCAAAATCCAAAATATATCTCAGACTTGGATATGAACGTTTCAGTTGAACCCACAATCACCCTAAGTTGGATCGGTGTTCCCTATGAAAAGAATGGTGAAACCTATATGAAATTGGACAAATTCTCGGTTGATTTGGAGCCTAAAAAGATTATATTCAATTTTGAAAATCTCTTCAATGACAAAACCCTCAGCGATAATATGAATACATTCTTAACGGAAAATTGGAATCAACTCTATCCAGAGATTCGTGACTCTTTGGGACATGGTTTGAGTTTGGTTACTCGCAGTGTCATCCAGAATGTTTTTGACAAATATCCCTATAGTAAATTAATTACTGAATAATGTCGTTGTAATTCAATCAAGGCGAAGTGTGAACGATTTAAGGTCAAATGAATGTTTATTATTACAATTATTATTTTATTACCATATGAAAATACATATTAATAAAGAATTTATTATGCATTAAATTTTGTATTGTTAAATGTTTTTTCGTATATGTGTTCTTGTATTGATTTCATAATATCACTAGCAACAATAAGATATTTTTGAAAAGGGGATAGATTATATTGGAGCAAAAAGGAATAAATATGATATCACCACAAAATCCAAATGGAACGTATATAATGTACAAGAAGCTCTTTTCTAATACTCGTATTTTTGGGTAAATTAAGGCAGAATTGTTTAAAAAGGGATAACAATTTTACCACCGCCAAATCCAAATACCTAAAGCTGTAATAGTAAAATTTGTTGAGAGGATATACCATGGAACGCATACACAGGATAAGAAGCAATTTACCGAAATTCGTACTTTTTGAAGTAAAACTGAGGCACTATCGTATAAAACGGGATGAATATGGTACCACCGCCAAATCCAAATAGCTAGCTGTAATATTGAAATTTGGTGCGAGGATATTCCTTGGAACGGAACATGAAAATAGAAGCGATTTTCGAGATTGAGTACTTATAGGGGGCACAATGGGCAAAAGGGATAAATATTGTTTTCTTACCAATTTCAAACCATAGAGACTTGAAAACGAAATAAACACATAGTTTTTAAATTTTTACTTAAGGATGGAAAAGTAAGACAAAGGTAGGAGATGTTGTATGGAATTTGGTATATTTTGTGGGTAATTATAGAAAATTCGGGTAAGTAGTATAGTAGTAATAAGTGATTAAAAATTTCTAAAAACACTATGTCCGAGACCTAAAAACTCTTTTTTTTATATAGATTGAGGTATACTGGTTTTCCAATAAGAGTGATATGATTTCTTTGAAAAAACACACTTATTATTAAGGAAATTCAAAAGTTTTTTATTAAATGTGAAGTACAATCGGTACTATTAAGTTCTAAATAAAATGTCATTCAAATGGCCTCCCCGACTTCTTCTGCAGGAACGAATTCGATGAACCCAATTTTCGAGCACTTTTTCCACTAAATCAAGTCGTATGTCACTTGTAAAGCTTGAAGAGAGTCTGGTTTATTTCGAAAGACCAATGGCTTCAAACAACCCCACAAGAAATAGTCTAATGGTGTTAAATCACAACTTCTTAGAGGCTGTTGAATTTGTAATTAAACCCAAGGTATTTGATAAACGGTTACAGATAATGTATCAGCACAATCTTAAAATTTAGATTTAAAGTTACTTACATTTGTTACCCTTCTTACAAGTTCAACAATTCAATGGAAATGAAAATTTTAGACAATTATGATACACAAAATTATAGAACAATTGATTGAAATCAAAATGTTTAAAAACGAAATTGAAGAGTAAGGTTGTAACAAGTAAAAATATATTCTAAATCTAACAATTTCCCACCCCCGTGAATTGACCAGGGGAGATTCACCTTCATAGATCTAAGTCAAGTTTTGCCAGTAACGATGTGGGTCTCTTGTAAATGCCATCTATTGTCTTTACATCTACAGATCTGACAACGTTATCATTTCCGCAATATGTATTCACTATCCTGCCACGTCTCCACTGTGACCGAGGGATTTTCGAGTCGCATATCAGTACTATATCGCCGACTTGTATTGGTTCCGATGGAAGACACCACTTCACTCGTCGAGTTAAATCGGGTAAATATTCGCGTATCCAACGACCCCAAAATCCATTTTTCAAATTTTGCAGGATACGCCACTGTTTTCTCATATTGATTAAACCAAGCTCGAACTGGGCTGGGGTTTGTGTCGAACTTGTCGCACCCAATAAGAAATGATTGGGCGTTAGTGGTTCGGGATCTTGAGGATTTAATGGAATGTGCGTCAAAGGTCTAGAGTTTACTATGTTCTCAGCTTCGATCAAGACACTTTGAAAAACTTCAATTTTCGGCGATACCTGTGTCATTAGGACTGACAACGATTTCTTTATAGACTGTATCAAACGTTCCCATGCTCCACCGGCACAAGGGTCCAAAGGTGTGTTGAAGATCCATTTTATTCCTAATGGTGTTAGTGACCTAGTCATTTGGTTGTGGTCTAGGAAATTTGCTTCATTTCTCAATTCTCTTTTTATTCCAGCAAAATTTCTACCATTATCACTTCGAATTAATATAGGAACACCACGTCTGTTTATAAAGTTTCGCAAGCAGAGTAAAAATGAGTCAGTAGATAAGTCGTTTACAATTTCCAGATGTACTGCCCTTATTGTAAGACAGGTGAAAAGGGCTACCCATCTCTTCTCTGTACCTCTGCGGATTTTAACATCGAATGGACCGAATAGGTCGACTCCTGTGTAGGAAAATGGCCGAACAAAGGGTGTCACTCTGTCTTTAGGTAAAATGCTCATCTGTGGCTGTTCTGGTTTTGCCTTCATCAACTTACAACGAGTGCATTGAGATTCTACACTTCTTAATAATCTCCGAATTGAGGGAATCCAAAACTTTTCCCTAACATCACATATAATTTTCGAAGAATTTTGGTGACAATTCTTTTCATGGTGAAATTCAATCATAATTCGGGAGTATCGATGCGTTTTAGGGAGGATTATTGGTCGTCTTATATATTCCGGTAGTATCGTTGCATTGTCCAGACGTCCGCTAGCTCTAATGACGCCATTACCATCGATATATGGATTAAGTGTTAAGATTTCACTTGCTTTAGGGATTGGCTTCGATGATTTCAAGCACTGGTATTCCTCACTAAAATGTTTTCTTTGAATTTCCCGACAGATTAAATATTCGGCGTTGACTTCTTCATCGACATTTTATTCATCCTTAATTGTATCCTCTCCGATTTTTGTACGTTGTAAATTTCCTATAAATCTCCGAATCCATGCCACTTGACGACGAACTTTTAAGTATTTTGATGTACGGTCTATTATAGTATCGATTATATCTCCGCAAAAGTTTGAAACCATAACGAAGAACTTTGTTTTTATTTCTTCTTCTGACTTATCTTCCTCCGATACCATACCGTGTACGCTGGGCCACTTTTCTGCATCATTCATAAGAAATTTGGGACCAATTTTCCAAATTCCTTCTGGATTGTACTTCATAGGAAACTTAACTCTCGTACCCTTATCAGCAGGGTTATCTGACGTTGGACACCATCTCCATTGTGATTCCTGAGAATTTTCCAAAATTTCGGAAACCCTATTCGCTACATATTGCTTGTATTTCCGATGATCTGATTGTATCCATCGAATTACCGTATGCGAATCGGACCACAAGAAGAATTCGTTAGCTTTGACTTCATGATGTTTCTTAATGCATTCTCCTAGACGAACGGCCATAACTGCAGCCTGCAGTTCTAGTTTCGGTATCGTGTGATAGCGAAGTGGGGCACATGAAGTTTTTCCGGCTACAAATGACACTTTTATTCCATTAGGAAATTGTATTCTCCAGTAAGCCACGGTTGCTATAGCTTGTTCACTTGCGTCACAAAATACATGTAACTGTAGCCTCCTTTCGCAGCAACCTTCAAAATAGAATCTTGATATTCTGAATTGTTCGAGCCTATTCAGCTCCTCGATCCAACTTTGAAATCGAGACTTGATGTGATCAGGTAGTTTTTCGTCCCAACCAATTCCGCTCCTCCATACATCTTGCATAAGTATCTTCATATAAACCATAAAGTCTGCGACGAATCCAAGTGGATCGAATACGGACATAGTGATACATAATAATTCTCGCTTGGTTGGCACTCTTTTCAATTGCAGAACGTCGACTGGAACTTTGTGGAATTTAAGGACAAATACGAATTCGTCAGATTTTGACAACCAGTGCATTCCAAGTATTCGTTCCACCCCTTTCCCGATATCAAGGGAACCAGTGATATCTTCGACGTCCAACTCGTTTGCAACAAAGCTTGAGTTTGTTAGTATATTGTGCATTTGAAACCCTCCAGACCGATGTATTTCTTTTACAGCTCGAACAACTTCCGCGGCTTCGTTCTCGCTATCAAAACAATCGACATAGTCATCTACGTAATGTTTCTCGATAATGCCTTTTACAGCTCGCGGATATTGTTCAATGAATTCCTTAGCGTTTTTATTTTTTACATATTGAGCCGTGGATGGTGAACATGTGGCTCCGAAGGTCATTCTCTGCATCAGGTATGTTTTAGGAGGATGTGAAGTGTCTCCGTTTCTCCATAGGAAACGTTGTGCATGCTGATCTTCATCAATAATCGCGACCTGATGGAACATCTCTTTCATATCAGCGCACACAGCAATTTTTTCTTGTCGAAATTTAAACAAAACCGATAAAAGTGGTTGATTAATGTCGGGTCCAGAAAGTAACGCTTTATTCAGGGACAGTCCTTGTACCTCCGCTGCAGCATCAAAGACTAGTCGTATCTTCTTTTTGTTGGGATTCATTACGCCAAAATGAGGCAAATAAAACGTCTTTCCCGAACGAATCGCAGATTCTTCTTTAGACATAACTCTAGCATATCCTTTTTTTACATATTCTTCTATTTTATCACAATATTCCTTTGCAAAGGCATTGTCTTTTGTCATTCTTTTTTCAACAGTAATCAGACGTTTTAAAGCCATTCCGTAGGAATTTGGCGAATTTGGAGAATCCTCGCGCCATAGCAGCCCTGATTCAAAACGATCGTTTACACGTTTAGTGGTAGTTTCTAGTATTTCAAGAGCTCTTAGATCGCCTTTTGATAAAAGTGGTACTGTAGGATTCTGAACGCCGAACTTCTCCAACCCAAAATATCCTTTCATCAGTTCTTCTATTTCGGAAAATGATTCTGAATCCTTCTCCGATTTAAATATATGACATGATATAAATTTCTGATTAGATTTTCTCAGTGGTCCGTATACGATCCATCCTAATCTAGTTTTTGTTGCAATAGGTCCTGATGAAGACAACATCCTAGGTACGTCGATGCCAACAGTTAAGAACGCGTGCGCCAGACTAATTATCATTTTAGGTTTTACATTCTCGTAACTTTTAAAATACATTCCTGAAGTATGTTGATACTTATAATCTTGATCAATTCTTGATAGGTCCAGACTCTGTTGTGGTAAATCAAGTTTATTCGTTACGTAGACATTATTCATGTAATATTTCTCGGGGCAGTCCTCGTTGCTGTTTACCACTTGTGTTCGTTCCTTCGAGACCTGGCTATTTATCCACTGCAGCTCTAAAACTTCATTTCGACCCTTTATTCCTAAATTTTGAACGACTTCGGCATCAATCATGGACACATTGGCCCCGTCGTCGACGAATGCATATATGACTTCGATTTTGTTAATTCCATATATCCTAACGGGTAAAATTTGGAACAGAACCTTGTTTTTTCCTGAATTTTCTCCAGCTAGGCAACTTCGTGATTGGTTATTAACGGTGCTTGTCCTATTTGATGGACCTACATCTTCGGAAACATGGTCCTTTGTTGAAGCTGACTGATCACTGTGCAGAAGGCGGTGGTGATATCGAGAGCAGGAATTTATACCGCATTGTCTTTTCAGTTGACACCTTATGGCGGAGTGACCACTTCGTAGGCATGAGAAACAAAATCTTAAGGACTTCACCTTTTCCCACCGCATTTCCGTTGACAGCTTGCGAAATAGTTTTACAATTATTTCCACAAATTCCACATACCACGGCCTCTGTAGATGCACAGGCGTAATTCTTGGAATCGGGATAGGCAGAAGATCAGTCACCATGTTTACCGTCTTTCGTAAATCTCCAAGCCAGAGGGAAAAATCCTTTATAGTTGGCATTCTGCCTAATGTCAGGCATTTATTAGCCCATTGAAGACGATTTGACATTGGTAGCTTCGCAACTAGTTCGCTCAACAACATCGGATTCGACAAGTGATAATCGCCCCCCACTGATTCAATGAACGTGTTCATGCTTGTCACTTTATTTGCAAATATGATCAAAGCTTTTAAGTCGCATTCTTCTAGGAATGGAAGTGAGCGAATCTTGTGTATTTGAGACTTTATGAGCTGCTCGGGACGTCCGAACGTTTCAGACAAGATGCTAATAATTGAACTCACATTTTTTGAGTTGGTCACGAGAGATTCAACGGTGTCCTTGGCTTCTCCCTCCAAGGAATCTCTGAGACGCATAATGTTGTGGAGGTCCGAGTACTCAAATTCTGCCGTTGAACTCTTAAACGATTCATAAAATGTTTGCCAGTCTTCGGCTAAACCAGAAAATTTCGGTAGGGGATATATCTTTTTTTGACGGCAGGGTATATTGAATTCGGAATGTGAAGCGGCAACTGCAGGAGGCCGAAAGTCTGTGGCCGATGTGGTGTGTTGAGTAGTCGACGAGGGCGCAATCAACGCAGGGATGGCGACGTTTTGGGCTCTGTCATTGGTTTGAGCCATTTCACCAGATGTTGCGGTTAAAATACTTGCTTGTGATGTACATTGAGCATTACTCTGTTGGCAGTCCATACTAGGAGTGTTTGTATTCACACCTCTAATCTCATTTCTTAAAGACGTAATGGATTTTTGCATGTCCAAGTTTTGTGCCTGAACCACGGCTAGTATTGCAGACATTTGTTGCTGCATTAGCTCCATAGATCTATTAAAGTTTAACGTTAGCTGTTCTATATTTTCCGTAGCGGTTAGAGGTTGGTTATGACGCGATGTCTCCGTTAAACCTTCGCCGAGGTTTACCAATTCGTTCGACGTACTTTCTGTTGTGGGTTGATGAGGGATGGACGCATCGCTAGATATTTCGGTGACAAATTGTTCCTCACGATGTCGCTGTGGCGAATGCGTTATTGGCATATTTGAAACTATTTTATTGCTCCGCAATTCCATTCAATATATTGTTTGCTAAATGTATATAGGCTATTTTCGGCGTTCACAAGTTCGCGGGGAAGCCTCCGAAGTGCTGGCTAAAGTTGGTTAACTCACGAGACAAAAGAGACGGCGACAATGCCCCACGGTGCGAGGAGATGGCTTTCAGAGATCAATGCTTCCAATCAAATTGAATAAAAAATTGTTGAATTTGTAATTAAACCCAAGGTATTTGATAAACGGTTACGGATAATGTTTATTCACTAAAAATACAATTCAGATTTATCAGCACAATCTTAAAATTTAGATTTAAAGTTACTTACATTTGTTACCCTCCTTACAAGTTCAACAATTCAATGAAAATGAAAATTTTAGACAATTATGATACACAAAATTATAGAACAATTGATTGAAATCAAAATGTTTAAAAACGAAATTGAACAGTAAGGTTGTAACAAGTAAAAATATATTCTAAATCGAACAGAGGCCATTCAATATCACAATTTCTTGAAATAATCGAATCTCCAAACTTTTCTCGCAACAATTCAATTGTTTCGTTTGCTGTGTGGCACGTAGCCACAATCGGTCAACGGCAAAAAGATAGCTCTTAACGAGAGCTAAAATATTGCTCATGGGTGTCAAGGTCGTAGGTCGACTGGAATGTGTTTTTTTTTTGGATTTTAAAACAAATGGACTTAGCGCATGAAAAGTTGCAATTGGGGAACGATTATTTTATAATAAAACTGAATAATTTGTAAAGGTTCTTCTTGCGTATATCTCTCCATGATGAAATTGTAAACACTACTGAATACAATGAAAAACAAATGAGAGCTAAAATATTGCTCATGGGTGTCAAGGTCGTAGGTCGACGGGAAAGTGTTTTTTTTTTTTATTTTAAAACAAATGGACTTAGCGCACGAAAAGTTGCAATTGGAGAACGATGATTTTGATAATAAAACTGTAGATGTTGTTATTGCGCATATCTCTCCATGATGAAATTGTAAACACTACTGCATACAATGAAAACTAAA
This sequence comes from Eudasyphora cyanicolor, assembly GCA_963930755.1. Lineage (NCBI taxonomy): Eukaryota > Metazoa > Arthropoda > Insecta > Diptera > Muscidae > Eudasyphora > Eudasyphora cyanicolor. The sequence goes on from OZ005734.1 coordinate 12,439,288, forward strand.
TGACAGATCATGACATATTACAAATGGCCGAAACGTCACTTCAAAATCATATCATCCCTATTGGAAAACACGTTATTTTATAAAAGCAAAACAATTTTTTTTATGGTAAATATTTTTGTTAAACAATATTTTTCTAAAATTCCAATTTTTATGGAAGTTACATGCAGTACTTTAAAGTATAAGCTCGATAAAACAGTACCATTTAAATTACAGGAAATTATGAGGACTAAAAATGCTGAAAACATGACTTTCACGCAGAACCGATAGTTTTGTTAAAACAATAAGAAAAAAATAGATTTTTTTCCAAAAAAATATAATTTTTTGCTGGCACGAAAAAACCCTCAAAAAAATAGAAAAAAATCGCAATTAAATTATTTGTCTCTTTTTTCTGAATGCTGGCATCCTAACGAAGAAAACGAGGCCTATTTGTAAAAAAAACTATGGATAAATGTATAAATTCTGACCTATATTGTAAAAATAGGGAAATTAAAAAAAAGTTGTTCATATTTTTTATTTTGGCAATTTTATTTGGGAGGTACCAAAAGGGGCGTGGCAATAACGTCCATTTTTAATATACTATGGGTACTATAAAAACATTACACTGTACAAAATTTCAAGTGTTTGTATGTGCAGGAATCAAAGTTATAAGCCGTTAAATTTTTGTACAAAATGGTCCATTTGTATGGGGGGTACCAAAAGGAGCGTGGCAGTAACGCCTGTTTTTCACGGGACTGTAGGTACAATAAAAGCATTACACTTCACAACATGTCAAGTATTTGTATGGACTGGAATCAAAGTTATAAGCCGTTAACATTTTGTGCAAAATGATCCATTTGTATGGGAGGTACCAAAAGGGGCGTGGCAACTTCGCCCATTTTTCTCAGGATGATTGCAACCAAGCAACTTATACTATGTGTGAAATTCTGGGTAGTAGTATAGAAGTTATGAGGTAATCAATATTTCTCTAAATTTTGACCCTGCGTGGGGGAGTTAATCGAAGGTGTGGACCAACATAGTCCATATTTGACCTTATGCTGCGATAGAAAAAAATATTGTACATACCAAATTTGAAGTCAATCGATTAATTCTGTCGAAAGTTATCATGCCCACCAACCAACAGACTGATGGACATTGCTCAAATGCCATAAAATGGCCCAAACCGGATTTCCGACAAACATTCTTGGGGTCTTTTAGGTCACTCCATCGATGTGTTACACTTTTGGCCCGTAGCTCTGATATATGCTTGTTCACAAAAATGGGGGTATAAAAACCGAATTTTGTTGGAATTCTCTTATTTCTACCTATATAGCTATAATTTCTACATTTATCTATAGATTTTCTTCAAATAAGCATTGATCTCTTCCTTAGGATGCTGGCATTCCAAATATGGAGCAAACGATTTTCCATTTTTAGTTTAGTTTAGTTTGTTTGTCAGAGACATAATAGTTAGACGTGTTTCGCTTGTTCGGCGATTTGGTTTTTATCGCATCACTTCGCAAAATACCATCCTTTCATGGGTCTCTTCAGTTTTGGTAACAGTAAGAAGTCGCAACTAAGAACATATGTTCGGGACAAGTGTGCCATACGCAGTGGAAGAACATACAGAGCTGCCAAAATGCCACCCTGAGAACTGCGACGGGGCGCCCCCACATGTCTTCTGTGGACTACGTACATGAGGAAATGAAGATCATACCCGTGCGACAACACATTTTTTTGCTGTCGAAGCAGTAGTGCGTCCCAGCCATCCTAACCACCATCTTGTGGATAGGCTTCCGCTTCCACCACCTTCATGATCTAGAGCGCGAGGTCCAACGCTACAAGAGAGAACCTCTAGATCAAAGGGCTTACCAGGCAGGTCTGGCCGACATACACTCTGATGCAGTCGCAGAAGCCGTGAATATTACAGACACAATGTCGTGCTTGGAGATCACCCTCCACCAGTGGCCTCTGACGAAGAGACTGGTCACCAGCCCTAGATTTTCTGGAGTCTAACTGGTAGTATCTTCGGCTACGCAGTCTGACCAGAGCACTTAATCTGCTACCCCGGGAATCAGGAAAGCCTCGGAACGCAGGTTCCGGATTGACTATTGGTAAGGACCCTATTGGGTGCAACGTGGTGGCTGTGGTTGAAACCAAAATCGCTGGGATAGAATATTTTCGAATGTGGAGTTGCAAACCAACCGGGTGTCATGGCCCATAGAACGGCAAGGAGTTTTAGATGGGCTCCGCTCCTAACCAAGGAGGAGGGCAAAAGTGTCCAGAAACACGGAATTGATTGGTACTCATGCACATTATGCGTGGGTGGGGGAGTTGTTCGACGCATGTCGATAGCACGGGGGGTTAAGCCTAAACGCAGGAACTCACATAAATCCAGAATACCTACTGGGCAAGGATTGATGGCACCACGCCGAACACATGTCCCGCTTGTAACCAGGGACCACACGACACTTTTTAACTACCCTGCCAAACCTACTCAACTTGTTCCCTGGTCTCTTTGGACCCAACCAGTGGAAGCAGCCATCTTTCATGGGCTAGAAACCAAACCAATACAGCAGAACACATTACGCAAGGCAAATTAAAACAACACCCACCTAATGGACAACAAACACCTATACTGCTACTACCACAACAACGTAGCCGGAGAAATTTCAAAATTCACCTTTTCAATTGAACAGACATACATCGTACAGTAGCATTCTTGATGCCTCGTAATCATTGTATTTTCTATAACTTAAGGACAATTTAATTAATTTCCATATCAAATTTGCCTATTAATCTCTTCCATTCATAGTTCTACATTGAACTCAATTGCGGTAGTAAAGGGTGTTTTTTTACAGGTTTCCAACTGTGAGTGGGGTAACACGGCTTTATTGGTCAACCGATTTAATAGCTGATAGTTGATTTCTGTTTACTTTGGTTAGCCACTTCATCCTGGACAGACTAACACGAGAGCAATGCTTGCAAATAGTTGAAATTTCACGTATAATTGAATATAAAATAATGTTGAAATTCCGCCAATAATTGACATTTCACAAATAATATGTTGCAATTTTCCGAATAATTTCAAGTAATGGTCCCGCTAATTTAATGTGTGATGTAAACCCATTGGATTATTTTTTTAGGGTTATGTGAAATTTTACTCGTTCTTGCCGATAAACTAGAGACAATAGAACACCTGGAAATCAACATTCGACGAGCTTTTGGTGAAATGACGGCCACATGGGCGATATAATATTTATAAAAATAATAAAGACAGTTTAATTGATATTAAAAATATTTTTCTTCGCTTTATTTTAATTTAAATACAGTAACTCTAAAAAAACACCCGTTAGTAGTATCAATGATCCCAACAATTATTCTATTATCCTAAGTACACATTTAATATATTTAATTATAGATAAGCTACTGTTGTTACAAATTATATGATTTATATCTGAAAATAATTGGCTTGCCATACGCAAGTATATATTAGGTTGTACCCATTTTGTTAGTTAGAAAAACGTATAGCCAAAGTGCACAAGTTGCTCACAAATAAACGTCTTAATTACTTGTACTTACATTAGCTACAACTTTTTTAATTGAGCATCGATTTTCTTCAGAATAGTCTCATTTTATTCATGACCGATCAGTCTTTACGATAAAACAATAATATATAAAAATTGAGCATTTTTCGATGTTTTTAAGAGATTTTAATTAAAAAAAATTAACATTTTCTCAAAAGAAATTATATTTTCGCAGTATTTTTATACCATCACTTTAGTGTGACGAGGGTATATATCATTTGCTACGGAAAAAAGTGTAACACGTCGAAGGAGTGACCTAAGACCCCAAGTATGTTCGGAGGAAATCCGTTTTGGGTCATTTTAAGTCGAATGAGCAATGTCCGTCCGTCTGTCTGTCTGTCTGTCTGTCTGCTGGCTGGTGCGCACGATAACTCTCGAAAGGAGTAACCGATTGACCTCAAATTTGGTATGTGGTAATATTTTTTTTTATCTCCGGCTAAGTACGAAGATAGGCCATATTGGTCCACTCCTTCTAGTACCTCCCCTCAAAGGGTTAAAATGTTGTGAAATATTGATTCTTTAATAACTGCTATACTACTAATTCGAATCTTTTGAAATTCCACACATAGTATTAGCTTATTAGTCGCTATCAACTCGAGAAAAATGGGCGAAGTCGCCACGTCCCTTTTGGTACCTCCCACACAAATGCACCAACAGTTAACAGCTTATAACATTAATAACAGTATATAAAAATACTTGAAATTTTGTACAGTGTAATGTTTTTATAGTGTCTATAACCCTGTGAAAAATGGGCGTTATTGCCACGCTCCTCTTTGTACCTCCCACACAAAATGCCCAAATCATACCACAATTTAATGTCTCATAACGTTTATACTAGTGCACATAAATGCTTATAAGTCGGCACAGTGCAATGAATTTAAAGTATCTAATGTTCAGCGAAAGTGTGTATTTGAAGAGTATATGATAAACCCCTTCTGGTAACTCCCACACAAATTGACAGAATAATTCGAGTAATATTCAAAATTACATTACTCACAAAGTGAGGGTATACCTTAGTCGGTTTACCCGACTGAAACTTTCTTACTTGTTCAAGATATCTATTGAACCGCTGATAAGATTACATTAGAAGAATATGAAGGCTACTTAATTTAGTATAATTTAAAGCTTCCTGAATAAATTACGATAAATGGTTCTCGAGTTATGCTAAAATATTTGGATCAACCTCTATTTTTTTTATTTTAGATGTTTTCATTATTTTTATAGATAAACAAGTCCCATCCCACTAATAGACAACAAAGCTCTTAAAGGAAATGACCTAGGCTTACTTTTCAGCAAAAAAAAAATCAAAATTAAAAAATATGGTGTTTTGACAAAAATGTTTATAAGATTGAAGAAATTGAGCCATTTGGATTATTTTCTGTGGGGAGCCATTAAGGATAAATGTTACGCAAAGCATCCAGAGACAATTGTAGGGTTGAAACATGAAATCGAAGTTGCCATAGAAGAGATTCGACCCGAAAGAATCGAAAATTTACTGAAAAATTGGGTTGATCGGATGAGGTGAATGATATCGTGTTCCATTATTAAATGACAAAGTTCAACCTTTCCAATAAAAACAGAAATTTGAAAAAAATTATCAGTACTTTTTTTTAGCCAATTCAAATTTAAAATTTTAAATGACCCACCTAAAAAATGACCCATATGTAAAACTATGCAGCAAAAAATGTTTTTTTGTGTCCGAGACCTAAAAACTTTTTTTATATAATTAAGGCATTCTATTTTATAAAATTCCAATTTATATGTAAGTTACCTTTAGTATTTGAAACATATTTGTTGATACCATTTAAATTAATGGAAATGATGATGGCCAGAAATGCTGAAAACATAACGTTCGCGTAGTAACGGAACTGTCATTAAAACAAATAGAAAAAACTTATTTCTTTACAAAAAAAAGATATAGAATAAAAATCGCAAACAAAATTTTAGTTCCATATTTTGAAAGCTAGCATCCTAACGAAGAAAACAATGTTTATTTGCAAAAAGTCTATGAATAAATGTATAAATAATAACCAATATGTAAAAATAGGGAAATTAAATTTTTTTTTTCAATTTTATTTGGGAGCTACCAAAAGGGGCGTGGCAATAACGCCCATTTTTTAATATGCTATGGGTACTATACAATTATTACACTGTACAAAATTTCAAGTGTTTGTATGGGCAGGAATCGAAGTTATAAGCCGTTAAATTTTTGTGCAAAACTGTTCATTTGTATGGGAGGTACCAAAAGAAAATAAATACCAAAAAAATAAAATAGAAAATAAATATTGACACATCCCAGTAAAAAATGTCCGAAAAAGCAATCGAGTGGGATATTAAGCAGCTTTGTGTGTACTGATTCCCCACTCGCTTCCCTAACCGATACTTTTTAAAAAGGGATGAGACTTCCTAAACAAATTCTGAATTGCCAAAAAAAAAGAATGCCTTCTATTTTATATTTTTTCACCAGGTTAGAATAATGAAAAAAAAAATATTTTTTGGTTTTTATTTTTGTTTATTTCCTATTTTTATACCCTCCACCATAGGATGGGGTGGAGGACGATTTAGCCATGTCCGTCCGTCCGTCTGTGGTAATCACGCTACAGTCCGCAATAATAGAGCTAAGTTGATCAAATTTGGTACAAATACTTCTTATAGTTCTAGGTTGTTTGGGATTACAAATGGGTCATATCGGTCAATGTTTTGATATAGCTCCCATATATAGCATCTTACTTATTGTGATTCCTACTGTCCTCATCTACTATATGTTTGTGTTTTTGGTGTTATTTTCTTTAGGTTTGAATTATTTTGTGAGGTCACATGCTATCCATGGCATGGCCGAACTTAACGCTTTTACTTGTTAATTTTATATTTATTGATTTATTTACTTTTTATTTCGATCCGACGAGGATTTGAACCCGGGATACTTGCTTCAAACCACCAAGGGTCTCCCACTGATATGATTTCTTTGAAAAAAACACACTTATTGTTAAGGAAATTCAAAAGTTTTTTATTTAATGTGAATTACAATCGATACAATTAAGTTATAAATAAAATGTCATTCAAATGGCCTCCACGACTTCTTCTGCAGGAACGAATTCGATGAACCCAATTTTCGAGCACTTTTTCCACTAAATCAAGTCGTATGTCATGAATGGCACGTTCAATATTGCCAAGTAAAGCTTGATGAAAGTCTGGTTTATTTCGAAAGACCAATGAATTAAAATAACCCCTCGGGAAATAGTCTAATGGTCTTAAATCACAACTTCTTGGAGGCCATTCAATATCACAATTTCTTGAAGTAATCGAATCTCCAAACTTTTCTCGCAACAATTCAATTGTTTCGTTTGCTGTTTGGCACGTAGCCACAATCGGTCAATGCCAAAAAAGATAGCTCTTAATGAGAGCTAAAATATTGCTCATGGGTGTCAAGGTCGGAGGTCGACTGGAAAGTGTTTTTTTTTGGATTTTAAAAAAAATGGACTTAGCATCATTTTCAAATGTGAACGGAAAGTTCAATCTGGATGATAGCGTAACATTAAGTTCACGGTACGTCGGATCGGGAATCGGTCAATGGCAAAAAGATAGCTCTTAGCGAGAGCTAAAACATTGCTCATGGTTGCCAAGGTCGTAGGTCGACTGGAAAGTGTTTTTTTTTGGATTTAAAAAAAATGGACTTAGCGCACGAAAAGTTGCGATTGGAGAACGATTATTTTGATAATAAAACATAATAATTTGTAAACGTTGTTCTTGCGTATATCTCTCCATGATGAAATTGTAAACACTACTGAATACAATGAAAAACAAATGACAGCTCATAACATATTACAAATGACCGAAACGTCAATTCAACATCATATCATCCCTAGTAACCAGTAATTTTTTACTGGGATACCAAATTTGAAGTCAATCATTTAATACTATCGAAAGTTGTCGTACGCACCAACCAGACGGACAGACAGACGGACATTGCATACTCTTAAGTAGTACAAAACGGATTTCCGCTATGTATTCTTGGAGTCTCTTAGCTCACTCCTTCGATGTGTTACACTTTTGGGCCGCAGCAACTATAAAAATCGCAGTATAAAAACCGGATTTCTCGTATATTTTTATTATAATTGTAAACAATTATGTTCATATTTAATAACAAATAGAAAATAGACACAAATCTAATCAAAATAATGACAATCGTCGTACCGTACATCACTTTGAATAACTTTACTCGCTGGAAACCGGTTATCCGGTTATTCGCACTGCCCGTGTTTAAATAATCTCGTCGACTATTATTTTGCAAAAGTTATTACTTTATTAAGATCATATGATTTGTTTTCTACAGCATCACTTTCATATAAATACATTGATTTATGAGTGTTGCCGCAACAGTTCTCTACAAAATCTCAATTAGTTAGTGCCAATAATAAAGCAAAAGTTCCAAAGAAAATGGCTATAAAAGCTCTTATTTTATTGATAGCCGTTATTGGCAGTGTAAATGCAGCATTTCGTAAGTTGTGAAAAGCTGGGAAAGAAGGAAAAGTAAAGGACAATACCGGAAAAGAAATTCTGGATACAGAAATAAATTGATTTAGAACTTCATTTCATAATTAGTGTAAAAGAAAATTCGTTTAAAGACTTCTGAAACGAGACAAATAAGGTGGTAAAAAAGTCGTTATTTGCCATATAGAAAAAAAATACATGTTGAATCGCCGAAAAAAATTTAAAAAAGTGATTTGTTTAACTGTGACATTTACATCTATAAAAAGGTCGTAATTTCAGCAGTTTTCCATGGACTTTATTCAAATTCGTCTTATTTTCTTCGCTACACTTCTGGCTATTCGGCAATAGCAAAGAAATGCTTTGTAATATATTTCTATATTTTTAAGGTTTTTTTGAAATTAGAAGAGATTAAAAGAGATTTGTAAATGTAAACATTCTACATTGGGCAAAAATATCAAATAGTGCTTGCATTCGAATGCTCATAACTTTTGTTCTACGAGAGATGCTGTTTGGAAGCAGCATGACTAATTTTTATTTTTTAAACCACTACTTCAAATCTAATTTTTTCCAAAAAATAAAATTTTTATATTGAAAAAATGTGGACCTAGTGATAACCCATATTCAATCATTATCATTTTGGGATCGGTAGTTTTTGAGATATCAAAAAAAGAATAAGTACTTTTTGAAAGTTGTTCCTGATTCGGATAAATGGTTCTCGAGTTATGGAAAAATATCTCTTTTTATTAGTTAATCTTTATTTTAATAGATAAAAAGTCGCATCCTACTTATAGACCCCAAAGCTTTTAAAGGAAAAGGCCTGAGCTTTCGTTAAAAAAAATGCAGATTCGGAGAAAATTTAAAATAAAATATTGCGCCAAAAATTTATGTTTTTTTTAAATGATTGAAGACAAAGCTGTCAAAAACACTTGGACAAAGTTTTCTAAATACAATTGATAACACTATGCAACAAAATTTTTATCGAAGAGCTGTACATAATATTTTCTTGTGTAATATGGTGTCCTAAAAACGAAAAAAATATTAAAAACATTTTTATGTTTTTTTTTTGCTCGATCTGCTTTCATAGTACCTATTTTGTTTTTTGTACTTTGTTAGGCTCAAGATCTTTTTTGTTTTTTTTAGTATATGAAAAACACTTTTTTAAAAATTAAAGAAGAAGTAAGTGACACTTATTGCGGGTGGTTGTAATGTTTGGATATACAGATCTGTTTCGGGATACATGTCACTTACTTCTTCATTAACTTTTAACAAAGTTCTTTTCATATACTGCAAACAACAAAAACGATCTTGAGCCTAACAAAGTGCAAAAACAAAAGATGTTTATGGTAAATTTTTTTCTTTATTATTATTTTTATAGGGATGATATGATTTTGAAGTGACGTTTCGGCCATCTGTATTATCTCATGATCTGTCATTTGTTTTTCATAGTATTCAGTAATGATAACAATTTCATCATGGAGAGATATACGGAAGAACAACGTTTACAAATTATTCAGTTTTATTATCAAAATAATCGTTCTACAATTGCAACATTTCGTGCGCTAAGTCCATTTTTTTTAAATCTAAATAAAACACCTTCCAGTCGACCTACGACCTTGACATCCACGAGCTCTCGTTAAGAGCATTTTGCCATTGACCGATTCCCGATCCGACGTACCGTTAAGAAGCTAGAGCAAAAATTAACTTTCCGTTCACATTTGAAAATGATGCTAAGTCCCTTTTTTTAAATCCAAAAAAGCACTTTCAAGTCGACCTGCGACCTTGACACCCATGAGCAATATTTTAGCTCTCGTTAAGAGCTATCTTTTTGCCAAGATTTTGGCTACATGCCACACAGCAAACGAAACAATTGAATTGTTTCGAGAAAAGTTTGGAGATTCGATTATTTCAAGAAATTGTGATATTGAATGGCCTCCAAAAAGTTGTGATTTAACACCATTAGACTATTTCTTGTGGGGTTATTTGAAGTCATTGGTCTTTCGAAATAAACAAGACTCTCTTCAAAGACTTAATTTAGTAGAAAAGGTGCTTGAAAATTGGGTTCATCGAATTCGTTCCTGCAGAAGAAGTCGTGGAGGCCATTTGATTGACGTTTTATTTAGAACTTAATTGTATCGATTGTACTTCACACTAAATAAAAAACTTTTGAATTTCCTTAACAATAGGTGTGTTTTTTTTCAAAGAAATCATATCACTCTTTTTGGAAAACCCTGTATTAGGACCATATTTTTTTAAGTATAAGCTCGAGACGACGAGATGCACTTTAGATTAAAGTAACTTTTTAGGACTACAAATGTTAATAATGACTATCAAGTGGAAACAAAAGATTTGTAACTCTCGTTAATACTATTAGAAAAAATTTGATTTTTTTCACAAAAAATTGTTTTTTGTTGGCTCAAAATACATAAAAAATAGGAAAAAAAACACGCAAAAAATCTGCTTATTTCAATTTGTGAAATTTGGCAACTTAACGAAGAAAACAATGCCTATTTGAAGAAAATCTATGGATAAATGTAGAAATTATAACACTTTTGGTAGAAATAAGAGAATTTCAACATCATCCGGTTTATATGTATACCCCCACTGTGACTGTTTCTACGCGAAGGGCATATATCAAGCATTTGTAGCCATCATAATTTCCTTAACATACCACACAATGTAGAGAAAAAAATACGAATTTTATTTTCTCCATATTGCTCTCCCATAGTTGTGGGCAGCATTTGCAAAAATTTTTGACATCAAACAAAGATATATATTTTTTTTAATCAGCTAAATGTAATAATATTTTATGTGAATAATGTCCGTATGTGACTAAATAAATAATGCTCTTAACTGAGTTGTGCGAAATGCTTGCAAACATAATATGTTCTAATAAAAGTCCCGATTTACACTGGCTGAATGTTCAGCAGATTATTGGCGTTTTGTAGGAGAAAACAGGCAGTCGGCAAGAGGGGCGTGCAAGTTCAAAAGATAATTTGATGATAAGCTGCTGAAAAAACTTGCCTAGTGTGAATCTGGACAAAGCGTACCAACGTGCAAGCTATTTTCCCTTTGGTGCAAAAGGCACTTAAGTACAATGCAGCTAAGCGAAAAAATACTGTATACTGAAGTTATTAAGTAAAACAAGCAAAAGCGTTAAGTTCGGCCATGCCGAATCTTATATACCCTCCACCATGGATTGCATTCAATTTTATTACTGGAAAAATCTTTGGATATGGAGCAAATCATGAAACGATTCTTTTTTGTTTAAGCAAATTTTTAAAAAAACAAACACTGCAATTTTGTAGCCAAATTTTAGGCCACAAATTCTTTAGCCAAATAAGCCTTTTTGGGAGCGACATCTATAGCTACCTGAACTGATTCAAAAAAATTTTACTGCGACGAATTGTTGTCTTAATTAAATAAAAAGACAAAGACTCAGTTAAAACGGCTTAGAAAATGTGGTCATTATGGCTAAAAACGTATATTTTGGAGCGAACTCTATAGGGGACCTATAATAAAAATGAACTAATTTCTAAAACTTTTGCTGTATTGATTTCTTTTCAAAATAGAATACAAACTGCAAAGTTTATGCTAAATTACTTACAAAACCGTATTTTGGAGCGACCTCTATAGGGGAGCTATATCAAAACTTTGACCGACATGGCCCATTTGGAATCCCAAACTACCTGCCAATATAAGAAGTGTTTCTACCAAATTTGATCAACCTAGCTCTATTTTTACGGACTGTAGCGTGATTACAACAGATGGACGGACGGATAGACAGACGGACATGTCTAAATTGTCTTAGAATTTTACGAAGATTAAGAATATATACATATACTTTATGGGGTCTCAGATTAATATGTAGAGGTGTTACAAACGGAGTGACAAAATGAATATAACCCCCATTCTATGGTGGAGGGTATACAAACTAAATTGACAGAATTACAGCATATTTAATTGGTAATACATCGAAGGCGGTCTCCTGTATTGACCAAAATATTTGAATTATTCAACATGTAGGGCGACGAACAGTTTGTTTATGACAAGTGCAATTCTCGTTATTGATGACGCCTTCATATTTATGGGTGTAAAACAATAGCATTCACAGAATTGTAATAAGAAGTTGTAATCATTATTTTACAGTCATAAGTCACTGTGGCTTCAGTTATACACATCGATACCACAATTCCAAAATATGCTAAGTCGAAGCAGATAGTTTTTCAGGCGATCGAAGTTTTATACAAATTTTAAATTTGTACGAAATTCCTTTAAATACTTAATCGAATTACCTCTACTATTTTGTACCTAACTTTAGATGGGGTAGACGGATAAACACCAAATTTCGACTGAATATACAGGGTTGCCCATATTCGACGGACCCATGTTGTCGTTGGGCCCATTCCAATCGACGAGGCTTGTCCACAGGCAACAATCTTTGCGTCAATTGAATTTTGTACGGGAACAAATGCAAATCAACGCGAATAATCCGTTGTAAAGTGGACCGAGCCATGCCCAACTGCTGAGAACGGCGTTTTTGGGATGTTCTTGGGGACCTCTCAACACTGGCTCGTACGGCAGCGATATTCTCGGCCGATCGCCTTGGTCGACTTTTATTTGGCCTCTTCGGATTAGAAAGAGCCTCACCAGTCGAAAATTTTTCGTATAAACGCTTAATGGTGTTCTTAGAAGGCGCACTTCTCACATTTTTTAATATTTTAAAAGCACGTTGAGTTTTCACAATTGACTTGAATGTAAATTTCAACTATTTCAGAGAGCTCGCGTGGCGTGTATTGTTCCATGGTAAAAATCTGCTTGGACTGACGCTTCAAACGCGATATGTCATTAAACGATCTGACATCTCTGTCAAAAGTTATGGCGTTGCCAGATGGGTCCGTCGAATATGGACAACCCTGTAGTTTGGAATGTTTAAAATTTAAAAATGCAATGTCTTTGAAAACTTGCTAAGTCGACTTAGCATTTTATGGAATGGAGGTATCGATATATTAATATAAATGTTATTTTTTACACGGTAGTAATCTTGAATCTGTTGCAACTGGCAATTAACGTTTTTCAACATTTGACAGTTTGGAATGTTTAATATTTACAAATGCAATGTCTTTGAAAACTTGCTAAGTCGACTTAGCATTTTATGGAATGGAGGTATCGATATATTAATATAAATGTTTATTTTTTACACGGTAGTAATCTTGAATCTGTTGCAACTGGCAATTAACGTTTTTCAACATTTGACAGAATGCGAACGATAGGTAATTTTACATGATTTTAATCTAGTCCTATTTTAATTACCAATTTTCTAGTGATAGACACTCGCATTAGACAATAATCACTTAATAAAGTACGGGAAAAATACGCTAATAATAATAAGTTACCATTTTATTTTAATTGTAATTGGAAATTGTGTTACAAATTGGTCGTTTACAAATTCTATATTAACGGCTAAACGGATAGCTGCAAATAAATAAACAAGTACAAATTTAAATTAATTGCAATCGCTGTAAAAAAATCTCTTATAAAAAATATTGTCATAAAAATGCACTGCATTAAATATTCATTGAAGTTTAGGGGAGACTATATACAATTTTTAAAACAAACTAATATTATATCGTTTGGGAAGATGTTGTCCTAAACATTTTTTAAATTTATCCTAATATATGGATCTATTTTGGAGCAACACAAATTTAGTAGCATCTATGTATATATTCAACTTTGTTGAAGAAAGATTTTTTAGGAAAAAATATTTGTATCGCAACATTAAAGCTTATAAATATGTGAACATTTAGGAATCAAATATACGAGTACACATATCGTAATTACTCAATTCGTATTATACAAGGAGAAAAATCGCATTTTTTGATATATTTGAATCGAAAGAAACTATATTTGGAACGCAATTTTTTAAATATTAGTTATTTATGAGCAAATAAATTGTATTTGAAAATCAATAAAATATATTTGGAACGCATATATTAATATGTTACAACAAAATATATTTAAAAATAAAATTTCTCAAATAAAATATGTGTTTAAATACAAATAAAATTATTGTTTAGGAATCTCTCTAGAAATATTTTATTTAAAAAAGATTTTCAAAATTTTTGCCGACTTTTTCGAATTTCAGTTCTAATTTTTCCTTGGTTTCGAATTGTACTCGTACCTTCCAGTTATGATTCTGTACTCGTACCTTCCAGTTAACTTCTGTTTTAAATCAATTATTTCAAATTTCTGATCATTCCACGCCATCATTAGTTGTCAATCCTCCAAGTAATTTTTTTTTTGATCCAAGATTATACGATTGCAATTATTATTAATTATTATTTTTACGAACATAAAAAATTCCTAAAAAATTAACTTTGAATAACTGACAAATTTAACACAATTTAGGTATTTTCTGAATACTTCAATGCAAATAAATATTTGTTTCGGGAATAATAGTCCCAAACTAAAAACATATTGTGATGTAAAGATTTGTTTAGAACAACATCTTCCTAAATATATGATTGTTGTGTGACCCAAATATACCCGAATATGTTTGGGACAATATACTACAGAAGCGATTTTGTTGCAGCGTGAAATTATACAAAACTTTTTCCTGTGTATTTTCAGCTGAAGATCCCAAGCCCTGTAAATATGGTGACGTTGAATGTATAGGAAAATTGTACAATTATTTTATCGAAGAAAAACATGAGGGTAAGTCAGTAGACATTTTTTTACAATAAATCAACTGTATATTTCCATTTGGCCATATTTTCGAATAGGCGATGACAATCTCGGTCTTACTTCTATTGATCCGATGCCTATCAAAAAGGTACGAGTAAGTCGAGGAGAAGATAGTCCTGTAAACATTCAGTGTACTGTGGCCAATGGAGAAGCTACGGGTATAAAGACGTTGAAATTCATCAAAATGAAGTAAGTGTTCAAGGATTACAGTAAGATTTCTTTGAAAAAAAACACACTTATTGTTAAGGAAATTCAAAAGTTTTTCAATATCACAATTTCGTGAAATAATCGAATCTCCAAACTTTTCTCGCAACAATTCAATTGTTCATTTGCTGTGTGGCACGTACCCACAATCGGTCAATGCCAAAAAGATAGCTTTTAACGAGCGCTAAAATATTGCTCATGGGTGTCAAGGTCGTAGGTAGACTGGAAAGTGTTTTTTTTTCTATTTAAAAAAATGGACTTAGCATTATTTTCAAATGTGAACGGAAAGTTTATATTTGCTCTAAAAAAATTGACTTAGCGCACTAAAAGTTGCATTTGGAGAACGATTATTTTGATAATAAAATGTATGTGGGATTTCTTGTCATGTGAGTTAATTTTTAAGATCGATGTCTTCCGATAGGGCTGAAATGGGCACCATGCTTAGTCCTATTGGATAGTAGTTATGACACCCCTGATGGGATGAAAAAATTATACTAAAAGAAGATGAAGGTTACCTAACCTAGGATTCTTTAAAACATTCCTGAATAAACTAGGATAAAGGGTTCTCGAATTATGCTTAAATATGTGGTCCAACCTTTATTTTTTTAGATGTTTATCCTTATTTTGATATAAAAACAATCCCAATAATAGCCCACAAATCTCTTTAAGAGAATGACCTAAGTATTCGTTTGAAAACAAATTTCAAAAAAAGGTTTTAATTTCGCAAAAAAAATCTGAAAAAAATATTTTTGCTAATTTTTTAATATTCTTACGGTCTGGTTCTATATTTCTAACGAACGAAAACCAGTCACACACTTTCGTCGGGAATTTGGTTTCTCTTAGGTTTTAATAATGTTTTTTTGTGATTGCTCCTATCATTCGACAAATAAAATAAAGTGACTCGATCTGACATTTGTGTTCACCCAGATGACAGCAAAGAGAGATAGAGAAACCAAAATTTACACTGAAATGCTTACGTTTTCGTACGAGTTCATTATCGTGCGACTTGTCGTTGTGATGGTAGTTAGTCTGTTAATATCCACTGACCTGACCTGAAATCTCCAATATGTATTTTTTGGTACCGTGAAATAACTCCCAAATGAAATAAGTCCCAATGAAATAAGACCATCGGTTCTCCGCGTAGACGGCCTTTGGCCGGGTTGAAAGATTGTATCCTCTGGAGCAAGTCCAAAGACGGCTACGCGGACAAAAGTTAAGTCATCGGCCTTCGTCCGGCATTAAATAAAGACCTTAGGGTTATGTCCATAGACGCCTTGCAAACATTTTGTAATCGCGGCGATGAACCGCGGGCGGTTCACATTTCGCATATGAGTAAAGCTTAGGGATAGTACACGATTGTTGCCATCAAATGTTGTCAGAACTGGTTTGTTTACTTTAAAATATTCGGTTACTTGTGAACGATCTCGTAGACATCGCATATGTGTAAGCGATTCATGTCATCAAATTTTGTCAGAACTGAATTATTTTCACAAAAATGTCGAGTAAATTGTGCACGATCGCGTATTCATCGCTTATATATGAGGGCCTAGGCGATGGTTGGCGATTCTTATTCGCTGGGAAAGATCGCGTAAACATCGCCAAACAACTAATCGCCAAAAATTCACAAAAATGTTTGCAGGTCGGCTAAGCGGACCAAAGTTTCTTTGTATGCGCAAAATTATATTAAATATTTGGGCTGTTTGTGAAAAATAGAAAAAATAGGAGAAATTATTTTTTTTTTTAGATGTTTTTAATTAATGAACATGAATGAAAAAAACATCTAAAATACAGAATAAAGGTCGATTATTCAGAAACTACATTTCAAATTATTTTTTTATTTAAAAAAAATATATTAATATTTTTTTAATCCACTATTTATACGTTCCACGAAGGTCCATAAAACGCAAACGTAATTTTCTATCGATGTGATGGTGTTTGGACAAAATCTTGTGGATTACCTTCAATCTAATTTCATTCAATGAGCTTCATCGCTGAAGTTTAACGAATAGAACCATTATTTGGATAGAAAATTTCAACAATTTGCAAGCGTTGCTCTCGTGTAAGTCTATCCATGATGAAATAACAAACCAAACTAAGCCACAAGCAGCTATCAGCAATTAAATCGGTCTTACCAACTCAGAATAGTGAACTTGTAAAAAAACGCCCTGTAAAGGATTTTCCAATAAGAGGTGTTATTTTGGCATTCAAAGAAAATTTCAATTTTTTGAGATAAATGATCGGATGTTTATTTCATAATAAAGAGGAAGGTATGCCGTTAATAATGAAAAACAACATCAGCCAAATGGCCACCATGACCACGCTTACAGGACCATATCCTTTTCATGAAATTTTCCATAACCAAATCGCAAAGTGACTGCCCTATGTCCTCGATAGCCTCACGAATTCTTGGCGTAGACCTTATCTTTCACGTTGCCCCAAAGGAAGAAGTCGCAAGGTGTTAAATCACAAGATCTCGGTGGCCACTTGTGATCACCTCTTCGAGAGATAACACGGTCCGGAAACTTTTCCGGACCGTGTTATCTCTCGATTCGTTGCTTGTGTGGCACGTAACGCCGTCTTGTTGAAAGTAAACGTTGTCCAGATCAATACCATCCAACTCCGACCATAAAAAATCATTAATCATCTCTCGATAGCGCAATCCATTCACCGTAACTGTTGATCCAACCTCATTTTCGAAAAAGTAAGGTCCAATGACCCCGCCGGACCATAAACCGCACCAAACAGTCACACGTTGAGGATGGAGAGGCTTCTCAACAATAACTCATGGGTTTTCCGAGCCGCAGATGCGACAATTTTGATTGTTGACGTAGCCACCGAGGTGGAAATGGGCCCCATCAGTCAAGATGATTTTCGAATTTTAAAAATTTTGCGTTGTTGAATTTTTTATCGTTCCATTTTTAGTAATGGTGAAGTTTCTACTTGTCAAATGTCAAAGAATAAAAGCTTCAAAAGTGACAGCTACCGAAATACCGGGTGATTCAAAATAACACCTCTTGTTGGAAACCCCTATAGATCAAGCGTGTACGAGTTTTTGTAGGCCTAGGTTGGTTGCTCGACCAGGGGCCAAATCACGGCATTCGATATCGATAACTTTACGATCGAGATGTGTTTTTTATTATCATTAAAAGAGTATAACTTCTGTTGAATTCGAGTAGATTGTTTAAATACATTCTCATATATCTTATCTGGATAGTTTTTAATTAATTCCAATCTTAATTTTTTCTTATTAACTAAAATTGAAATGGCTTTTCGATCGAAAAGTTCTCGATATCGAATGCCGTGATTTGGCCCCAGTTTGAGATCATGTACGTAGCCCTGGCCCCGTGTGGATTAAAAAACGCTCCACAATATGTACCTATTCATGTACCTATTCAAATGTACAATTTATGTACCTATTCCAAATTGGGAGAAGTTTTAAATAAATTCAAAATTTTCACAGTACTTCTAGAATATACTAACTGCGAATGAATATAAATATCTTTAATATAAGTTTAATATATACATATATACTGCGTTCTAATTAACCCATGATATTTCCTTTCATTGACTTCCAATTTAAGAGGTTTTGGCAAGGATATTGCAGTAACGCATGAAATCACCTCGAAATCCCAATACTTCTCTTTGTCCGGCGATTATAATATCACGGGCAAAGTATTGATTTTGCCCATTCAGGGTTCGGGCAAATGTAACATAACTATGTGTAAGTTTTTAACCGATATTGCCCTCGAGTTACTCGATTCCCCAATTAGTAATTCTCACATTTCTCCTTTGCAGATGAACCCACATTTACCATGGGCTGGACCGGAGTACCCTATGAAAAGGACGGTGCCACTTATATGAAACTTGACAAATTCTACATTGACATGAATCCGAAACGTATGAGTTTTTACTTTGACAATCTCTACAATGACAAGGCCCTGAGTGATAATATGAATAAATTTTTAACCGAAAATTGGAGCGATATCTTTCCAGAGCTACGATCGCCAATGAATCATGGGATCGGTTTAATTATACGCAAAATAATGATGAACGTTTTCGCCAAATATCCATATGAGAAACTTTTTCAGCCGTGATTTTCAGATTAATGGATTTAACGATAGTGATGTATGTAAATGTAAATGATAAACAAAAAGAAAAATGATGACAATTCCGGCGCTATTTATTATTAAAACGTATTCAATTGCTATTATTACTCGTATTAGTATTATAACTACAATTATTTCTCGTTAAATACCGGAAACAATCTTTGTTCCAGAAATGTTGTGTTTTTAACTGTTAAGTATGATTGAAGGCTAATTAAATTAATTAATAAATTAGTAAATGATTTGAGTTGTTAACAATAGTTTAATTTGAAAATGTATCAAGTCCACTTTCTTTGTGCAAATTGCAAATTAGATGTAATAAGAAAAATAAATATGTAGTTTAGACATTTTGTGGGTATAATTTTAAATAGAGATAGTTCCTACATTAAATGATATATAAAAAATAATGTTTTAGTTATCATATTTACTGATTATTTGGCCGATGTTCTACAGGTGAGTTAGGTTGGGAGGGGTAGACTTTAAATTGAAACAAGTAAAAAAATTTCAGTCGTGTAAACCGACTGAATGTATTTGTTTCGGTATCGTTAATCGTTAATGTTTAGGACTGGCGGGTGATTGGTCCACTGCATCCTATTCTGTTGCCAGGGCTGCTGACTAAGCATCCGGACATGCTTTTGGATGATAGCATTTGCGCTACACCGCTATTATGGTTTTACCGCCCATGGTCGGTCGACAGAACCTCGCTTGTGAATGAACAGGGGACACTAAGTCTATGAAGACAGTGGGTGAGGTTGTCAGTTAAGAAGGATTGGCTTTGAGTTACGCGCCACTTACCTTTACTCCCCGCGGCCCTATGCTCTTGCTAGGAACTGTGGGAAAATATATAAAGGCCGATGTTGAATGTGAACCACACCTAAACGTCAAGTTTTTTCTGCATTTCTTTTGACATTCCTCAATTTCAGACTAACTCAATTTGAACCATGGAAAGGTACACAATCGAGCAACGCGTTCATGTCTTTTAAGCCTTTTACGAAAAGGGGCGTTCAAATCAAATGTTGATGTTTTTTTGATCAGCATAATTGACTAAATGTGTCCACAATCGGGAGAATTGTGCGCAAATTTCAGCAAACCGGGTCTGTAGGAGATGTGAAACACCTGTGCATGCTCGCCCAGTTCGTTTGGTGCGGCTTATGGGCTGGCGACGTCATCGGGCCATACTGCTTCGAAATGAGACAGATCATGTGATTTGACACCGATGGACTTCTTTCTTTATTTGAAAGAAAAGGTGTACGTCGATAAGCCAGCAACAATTCAAGAACTAAAGGATGAGATAATTCGGCACATTAACGGCATAGAACCTCAATTATGCCTCAGCGTCATCGAAAATTTGGACAATCGGATGGAGGTATCGGCCATTTGGCCGCTATTTTGTCACAGTTCCATACATAGTCGAACCATACCAATATTATCATAATAAAAAGAAATGACAATAATTTCCTAAATAATTTGTGTTTTATTCAAAATCAACATCGGCCCTTAAAATTTAACCACCCAATAAATCGACTGGGGGTATATGTACCTCACTTTGTCAGCAATGAAATATGTGTCAACATTTTTAAAATTACGAGGGCGGTCACAAAATTAGCCGACCTGACATATAGATGGCGGTAGTAGTTTGAAAAGTTGAAGTTTGAAGTCGCCACGTTGTTTAGTTTTTTTAGCACTCAAAAGTAAATGATCTCAGTGAATTTGTAAACATGGAAAATAGGTTGCTGATATGTAATACAATACTTTCATTTGAAAGGTCTCAGTCCAACCAATATTAAAACCGAGCTAGATTCCACTTTGGGTGTGTCTGTTCTTTCGTTTGCAACTATAAACTAGTGGATGACGGAGATTAAACGGGGCCGTACGAGCTGCCAATACGAACACCGTGGTGGTCAACCAATTGAGGTGTCCGCACCAGATATGGTTTAAACCCACAAAATGGTTTTGGATGTCCTCGGTTGAAGCTTTGTGAGTTAGCTGAAGTCATAGATATTTCAAAAAGTGGTTTACATCGCATATTGATAAGAAGACTGTGCACAAGATGGGTGCCGCGTTTGCTCACAATCAAGACAATGCACCAGTTCACACATCCACTATTGCGATGGCCAAAATCAATGAATTAAAGTTCGAATTGGCTCAGCACACACCTTATTCGGCAGATTTAGCTCCCTCGGATTATTTTTGTTTCCAAACATGAAAAAATGCCTAGGCGGAAAAAGATTTGCCAGCAATGAAGAGGTGGAGGTTGCGGTTGATGGATATTTTCAGAAGCTAGACAGTTCTTACTATAAACAGGGTATCGAAGTTATTGAAAATCGCTGGAAAAAATATATCAAGCTAAAAAGAGAAATAAAGACAATTATTTTCAAATTTGTTGTGTTTTCTTTGTTAGGTCGGCTAATTTTGGGACCGCACTCGTAACCTATGAATTTATTTGGTCCAACCAATAAGCACGGTGTTAAAAACAAAAAGTTTTCAGAGAATTATCTTAATATATATATAATTATGTCGCCACGGCTTCGGTGGCATACCTCTATCTGAACGTTCATATTTTCAATGACTCTGAGACATAATTGAGGTTTCATGTCGTTAATGTGCCGAATTATTTCATCCTTTAACTCTTGAATTGTTCTCGAATTATTGACCTACACTTTTTCTTTTAAGAAAGAAGTGCATCGGTGTCAAATCACATGATCGTGGCGGCCAATTTGAAATTTACATCGCCACGACGTGAGATAACACGGTCCCGGCCATTGTTTCGAACCACATATTGTCCAGGTCCATATCCTGAATTTCTAGCCACAAGAAGTCCGTTATAATCTCGCGGTAGCGAACACCATTCATGATATCTGCTTGGCTGACCTCATTTTCGATGAGGTACGGCTCGATGACGCCGCCAGTCCATAAACCGCACCAGACAGACACTCTTTGTGGATGCATCGGCTTTTCAACAATCACTCGTGGATTATCGTTTGCCCAAATGCGGCAATTCTGCTTG
Organism: Eudasyphora cyanicolor; assembly: GCA_963930755.1. Taxonomy (NCBI): domain Eukaryota; kingdom Metazoa; phylum Arthropoda; class Insecta; order Diptera; family Muscidae; genus Eudasyphora; species Eudasyphora cyanicolor. The sequence goes on from OZ005734.1 coordinate 12,461,397, forward strand.
TTTTTGAATACACTGAGGTAAAGTGTGCCTCGTCGCTGAAGATGATTTTCTTTCCAAAGTCACTATTCACTTCTGTCTGTTCAACCAACCATTCAGCGTATTGACGACTCTTGAAATGATCAATAGGTTTCAGGTCTTGAGTCAATTGAACCCTGTAAGCGTGTAAATTCAAATCTTTATTCAAAATTCGTATCGCATCTCGAGGTCGGGTCGAGGTTGATGGCTCTTCTGCTACACTATTGCAAACTGCATCAATGTTTTCTACAGAACGAACAGGACGAGCATACAAAAGTGTTTTCACATATCCTACAGACCCGGTTTGCGAAATTTGCGCACAATTCTCCCGGTTGTGGACACATTTTTCGATTATACTGACCAAAAAAATCACGAAGTGCACGAAATGCATTTGGATTTGATCGCCCATTTTCTTAAAAGGCTTCAACAATCTTAACGCGCTGCCCAATTGTGTACCTCTCTATGGTCGCATTTGTCAAACACTGAGACAAAGAAATGTCAAAGAAATGCCGGAAATGGTTAATGCAAATCTGAGGCCAAGAGGTATGTTTGGACGCCTCTCTGGCAACAACCAACCAACTACAAAGCAGCAAACCTGTCACCAAACTAGGTTACATTAGGCTAATCCCCTACTGCAGCTGAATTAACGATTACAAACAATCAACAAATTAGACATATAACAAGGACCGATTTACTGATGACGACCCCCGCACGTCCCCGGATTATGGTTGGACCACCCTTTATTTGGCACACAAAATATTACAAAGAAAAGCTAATGTTGCTTATGACTATTTTAACAATAAAGTATAATACGAAATCTAGGGCAAATATAGACAGCAAAGTTTTAAAAATCTTTTTTAAATAAAATATATTTGGAAAACTTCCTAAACAATAACTTGTTAGTGTGTAAATAAATATTTTATTTGTGAATGTCAGTTGGCAAATATTTTAGCTTTGTTCCTTTACCTACAACAAGTTATTAGTTTTGCCATTTTTACCAGTTTTACTCCAAAAGGCGTTCTTTTGTTCAAAAAACTAGTAAAAATAGTATACAAATTTAAGAGAGAACTTTCAAAATGTCTTTCTCTTTTAGTACTTTTTTACTAGTTTTTACTCGACAAATTTTTCCGAGTAAAAGTAGTAGCATTCAAAATACATTGAAAGTAATATAACTGAAACTTCAAATAGAAGAAATTTGTCTGTGCTTGCTATTTATACCCTCAGTTTAGTGTGACGAGGGTATATATCATTTGCTACGGAAAAAAGTGTAACACATCGAAGGAGTGACCTAAGACCCCAAGTATGTTCGGCGGAAATCCGTTTTGGGTCATTTTAAGTCGAATGAGCAATGTCCGTCCGTCTGTCTGTCTGTCTGTGTGTCTGCTGGCTGGTGCACACGATAACTCTCGAAAGGAGTAACCGATTGACTTCAAATTTGGTATGTGGTAATATTTTTTTCTATCTCCGGCTAAGTTTGAAGATGAGCCATATTGGTCCACTCCTTCTGGTACCTCCCCCACAAAGGGTTGAAATGTTGTGAAATATTGATTCTTTAATAACTGCTATTATACGTATTCGAATCTTCTGAAATTCCACACATAGTATTAGTTTGTTAGTCGCTATCAACTCGAGGAAAATGGCCGAAATTGCCACGCCCCTTTTGGTACCTCCCACACAAATGCACCATTTTGCACTAAAAGTTAAAAGCTTATAACATTAATACCAGTGTTTAGAAATACTTGAAATTGTGTACAGTGTAATGCTTTTATAGTGCCTACAGTCCAGTGAAAAATGGGCGTTATTGCCGCGCCCCTTTTGGTACCTCTCCCACAAAATGGCCAAATTATACCACAATTTAATATCTCAACGGTAATATACCAGTCCATATAGACAGTTACAATTCGGCACAGTGCAATGTATTTAAAGTATCTACTGTTCAGCGAAATATAGGTGTATTTCTTAAACCCCTTCTGGTACCTCCCAGACAAATTGACAGAATAATTCGAGTAATATTCAATATTACATTACTCACAAAGTGAGGGTATACCTTAGTCGGTTTACCCGACTGAAACTTTCTTACTTGTTTTACCAGATTTTCGTTCCCGTACTTTTTTAAAACATGTTTACTCAGAGAGAATTTTGAATTATTTCTCCATTGCTAGTTTTACTATGAAAACAGTAAAGGAACAAATCTATAGTGTTTTAATATATAATCTATATTAATATATGCGTTCCAAACAAATTTTATGGATTTTTAAATAAAATTTATTTGTTCACAAATATATAATATTTAAAAATTGTGGTTCCAAATATATTTTCGTTAAATTCGAACAAATATTTAAAATTACATAACGAAAAATATGTTATCAATTTTATTTTTTTCGTAGTTTCGGTGCTGATTATATTATAAAATGAAAAGAATAATTTAAAGAAGTTACAGGATTTTTTTTCAGACTTATAGAAAAAGAGTACATTTTCTCGAAAATAATATGTTTCCAGCAAATATACTACAGAAGCTATTTTTTCTTAGGGTATGGATCGAATAAATTTTTAAGAATTTTCTGGCTCTAAACCAAAAAAAATTTACCATAAAATCCCCATCTTACTTTTTTTCAAAAATTTCTATATTTTTACTCCTCACTGTGCAACACTTACCCCCCCCCCCCCCCCCCCCCCCCCCCCCTTTCATGTTACACACAAATGTCTTAACTGTCCATCAAGCAACACGTACATGGAATATCTTTTGACAAAGCGTGCATTTCAATAATATTGACAGACGCAGCTAGAAATATGTAGGAAATCTGTTTTGCCAGTTTCTCATCGAAATGATATAAAAATGCCAGTTTTATGGTGCAAAAGTTTAAAACTTTTCTAAATAATAGACAGTGGCTTTCAATTAATTTCTAAAACGGGAAAATGCATAAGTTGCATTTCGCTTTTTCTACAATAATTTTAAACGGAATTTTATTATTCGGAGTAGATGGTGAATTTCGTAAGTTTCAATTCAAAGGGTTAAATTCTCTATTTAAAAAAAAGTGGACGCAAATGTAATACAAATCTGTGAAATATATGTGCAACACAATGTAATAAAGCATTCATATAGATCCTTTAAAAATAAGGAAAACAAGAAATATAAAACGAAATTTAAGAATTGGTATTCCTTTAAATTGTTTAGGAAAATCAATTCAACTTCGATTCGGTCACTTTTTTAAAAATTTTCGAAAAAAAAAATATTAAAATGTGTTCAAAGATATGAAATAAACAAATGAATTTCCCACAAATATCGTATAACACAATGTTTATAAACATCAATAAATCATCATTTCACATTATAATAAAAAATATTGGAAATTATATAAAAATGTGAAAATAAGAGAAAAATGTGAGCTACGAACATGGACCTGTGGCGACCGTTGTTTGTGTGAATGGTTCCGGAAATAAATAAATTTAATTTAAATTTAAATGAATTGGATTCTATGGCACTAAGAAGTCAAATCCGGAGAGGCCTTACATTGGGCTATATGTGTCAAAACATGACGACCGGGTATAAATAAACTAAATTTTCAATTTTTTGCTTGAAATTTTTGGTTTGGATGGCGTTAACAGATCAAATCGGCAGAGACCTTTGTATGGGGGCTATATCAAAACATGGATCTATGATGACCTTCACTCGTGTGAAGGGTATATATAAACTCAAGTCCAATTAGTTGAAATTTTGTGGTCTCCATGGAGATAAGAAGTCAAATCGGGGAAGTGATTTATTTGGGGGTTACATATAATTTGTTATCGATATTGCTCCTCTTATACCCTCACATGTTGGATGAGGGAATATATACAATTTGCTACGATCAAAAAGTACAACACATAGAAAAAGTAAAATAAGACTCAAAGTATATTCGGCGGAAACACAAGTTGACAACATTTTTGTCGAAGGGCTGTGCCTAACACTTTCTGGTGTAAAAAAGGGGTTGAAAAAAAATGTGTATGGTAAATTTTATTTATCACTTTAGTGATACGAGGGTATATATCATTTGCTACGGGCCAAAAGTGTAACACATCTAAGGAGTGACCTAAGACCCTAAGTATGTTCGGCGAATATTCGTTTTGGGTCATTTTAAGTCGAAAGAGCAATGTCCGTCTGTCTGTCTGTTGTTTGGTGCGCACGATAACTCTCGAAAGGAATCACACATATATTAGTTGCTATCACCTCGAGAAAAATGGGCGAAGTTGCCACGCCCCTTTTGGTACCTCCCACACAAATGAACAATTTTGAACCAAAAGTTAATAGCTTATAACTTTATTACCAGTGCATACATAGACTTGAAATTTTGTACAGTGTAATGGTTTAATAGTACCTACAATACAGTGAAATATGGTCATTACTGCCACGCTCCTTTTGGTACCTCCCACACAAATGGGCCATTTTGCAACAAAAGTTAACTGCGTATAACTTTAATACCAGTCACACAAATACTTGAAATTTTGTTCAGTGTAATGCTTTTATAGGACCTACAGTCCAGTGAAAAATGGGCGTTATTGATTCCTCTCACAGAAATGGAAAATTAATAAATTTACTAATATTTTTTGGGACTCAAGGTGAGGGGATTCATTAGTCGGTTTACCCGACTAACCTTTCTGACTTGTTTTTTATATGAATTACAATACAAAGTAAATTTATACTCTAATTTTGCGATCCCAGGAAAAGCCGGGTAACAGAGACCATGTAGCTTGTTATATTTTTGTAGCGACAGACCAGAGCCTCTGGTGGGAATCGAACCCATGACCCCCAACATTTTTTTTCCGATTTTCTAGAGAAGGTGCCTATATTTTGCCTATAAAAAAGGGATATCCTTTAAATTAAATTGTTAGGGCTACAAATGTTGAAAACATCTTTTTCACGTAGAAACAGAAGTTTAACAACGGTCGTTAAAATAATTAAAAAAAAAAATTTTAAAAAATCGTATTGGCCTGTAAGAAACCATATGTTCCAAATTTTTGAAAGCCATCAACCTAATGAAAAAAAATGTATGGATAAATTTACAAATTATAGCCCTTTTGGTAGAAGTAAGAGAATTTCAACAAAATTATGTTTTTATAACCCCACTATTGTGATCGAGGTTTACTGTGGGTCAAAAGTGTAAAACATCGAATGAGTGACCCCAAAGATATTTGACGGAAATCCGTTTTGGATTCGATAGGAGTAACCGATTGACTTCAAACTTGATATTTGTTCATATTTTGTTCTATCTCCGACTAAGATCAAAGATGGATCATGTTGGTTCACTCCTTTACCCACAAAGGGTAAACATTTAGTGAAATATTGATTCTTTAATCACCTTTATACTACTTATCGGAATATTTCGCAATTTCACGAATTTTATTAGTTTCTTATGGCGATTTCTTTTCTGCAAAAAAGTTTATACCACATTTTGGAATATTTAAATAGGATTTCATCATTTCATTGATTTCATCATTATTTATCTCTATCACCCTGAGAAAAAACGGCGAAGTTGCCACGCCCCTTTTGGAACTTCCCATACAAATGGCAACAATTTTGCACAAAAACTTAGCGGCTTATAACTTTGATACCAGTCCATACAAATACTTTGCAATGTAGTATCCATAGTCTATTGAAAAAAGTACCGTTATTACCAAGTCACTTTTGGTAGGTATCTCCCACATAAATTGACAATTTGTCACCAAAAGTTGCTAAAGGCAGCTAGCTTTATCAGTTCACACAACTACTTGAAGTTTTGTGCAGTGTAATGTTTTTAGTACCTAAAGTACTGTGAAAAGTGGACGTCATTGGCACGCCCCATTTGACACCTCCCACACAAATGTACTATTTTGCACCAAAAGTTAACATCTTATAACTTTAATACCTGTGCGTACTTTAAAGTTATTGAATGCAATTTAAATTGATAATAACACTGTTTGTGCAAAATGCATTTTAACAATGTATCCTCGATGAAAACTATTCCTACCCCGAATAATTTCGAGATGCTTAATAAAATGGCATTAACAGTTTTTTCCTGTGACATTGCGTTTTCGAGTTATGTAGCCACAAAGTTTGCTGGGTAAACAAAGATTTTAGTAAATTCAAACACCATTTTAGTATAGTAGGCTTCGAAATAGATGTTCCATGTCAAAGAACAAAATAAAGGAGACACCTCAAGAAGTATTTCTCTCAAAAAGCTTGATCACCCCTCTCATCACCTTGCCCCCGAAAAACCCCCACCAAAAATAATGATGTATCAAAAGTAATATAAATAGATGGATTTTTTGAGTAATATATTCGACAAAAATATTGATTGTAAAAAATCAATATAGGTCCCGACAAAACTCTTTAATGTCAACCCAGTGGTTTTTCAAATATATCGTATTTATCCACAAAGCTTGCTGGGTAAAGGAAGGGTTAGTAAATTCAGGAACAATTTTAGTATAGAAAGCTTCGGAATAGAAGTTCCATGTCAAAGAACAAAAGAAAGGAGACACTTCAAGAAGTATTTCTCCCGAAAAAAACCGACACCCCCGTTCACTCCTTTGTTAAAATGTATCCAAATGTTTAGTTCAAGTTTGATAAATAACTGCAATTCCCTAACAAACAAAAAATATTGCTGCATAGTTTCAGGAGGAGTTTTAAACGAGAGTGACAGGGTGTCTCTACTTATTATTTAATATAAGTCTGGCTTAGAGTAGAAAAGCGTCACTGTCCACAATTTTGGAAACTTAAACCCTCCACCATGGGTTTCATTCCACCACAATATAATAAATAAAATTATATAAAATATTCAAAGAAGGGAAGATCTATTCGTGGGCGTTACACCAACAGGAATATTTTTGATTGGCTTTGGAAAAATCATGCGGTTTGTGGCCTAATTTAATTAATATCAATTAAATTATTTATGTTTTAAGTACAAAATGTACTTATTTTAAAGACGAACCCCCAATTTCACAACCTCCGGTTAGAGCTAACTCACAGTTAAAAAATAAAAATTTCATACAATTTGACAACTGTAACTGTAGGTTAGCTCTAATTGTAGGATAACCGGAGATTGTGGAATTGGCCGTCTTTTAAATTACTACCAATTTTTTAAGTTATTACCAATTTGAAATCAGCCGCTAGTCTGTTTGTAAAAATTGATAAATTTTCTAACTGACTAACTTAAATATTATCTGTATTTTTAGCTGATGACCCAAAGCCCTGCAAATTTGGCGATACTGAATGTATAGCCAAAGTCATAAATTATCTTATGAGCGAAAAATATGCAGGTAATTATTTGTAAAAAGATTACATTTTTGTGAAGAGACAAATAATTACAATACCTTTATTTCCAGGCGATGATTCTATCAATTTGCAGCCACTAGATCCAATGTTCTTGAAAAGGGTACGCATCCAACAAGCCGGAGATAGTCCAGTGGCTGTCGATTTGGATTTAACCAATAATACTCTTAGGGGCTTAAAGTCTTGCAAAGTCATACAAGTCAAGTAAGTAGAGCATACCTTCAAATAAGATAGATTGAAACTCAAAAATTCTTATTGAAATTAAAATATTTGATTCCAATTTTAAATTAAAAAGATTTTTTTAATATATGGGCATTTCCACAGAGAGGTCCATGACGATACAAAATAAGAAGTTGTCGAAAATATCCATTGACAGGTTCATCCGATCACGGTTTCCCCCATAGCTTCTGTAGCAATCATATTACGGCCCGTTTCTGTATTTCTAACGAAAGTCTCTGCGAACGAAAACCAGTCACACACTTTCATCAGGAATTTGGTTTCTCTCAGGTTCGTTCGTTCGCCTGGCCTTACGTCAATGGCGTTAGCAATTTACCAATTGGAAAATAATGTAATTGCCAGATCAATAATTTTACAACTTCCGGTTTAACAAGCACACATTCTTGTATGGTCGACCTTAGAAAATACACCTCTGTACTCTTTACACTAGCGGTGGCCAAAAAATCAACCCTGGGTGGGTCAGCTGAGCTGAACCAAGACTCTCATTTCTTTCTCTCTCTCTCTCTCTCATTGTGCACTGATGATTTTTTTCCCTTTAGCCAGCTGCCAATGTTGACTTATTTATGCTTAAATATGTATACAATTTTATTATTATTTAATTGTTTTTACCATAATTATATTAATATCTACTTATTTTTCCTTTTAATAACGTTTTTTGTCATTGTTTCTATCAGTCGACAAATAAAATAAAGTGACTCGATCTGACATTTGTGTTCGCCCAGATGACGGCAAAGAGAGATAGAGAAACCAAAATGTACACTGAAATGCTTACGTTTTCGTACGAGTTCATTATCGTGCGACTTGTCGTTGTGATGGTAGTTAGTGAAACCCAAATCAGCCGTGTGTCGTCTGGCAGGCGAACGAAAGCACATTTTTAAGTTACAGAAACAGGCTGTTAATGTCTTAATATTCTGTATTGTAGACAGCTTTTTCAATGAATATAGACTGACAAAGAATGAGCAAAATGTTTCCACATTCCCACATAACCTGTCACATTACATAAGGGCAAATCTTGGGTTGCGGACGTTTTATTCGTACGCATTTTGTTTTACTAATGTTCATCCCGTTGGCTTTCTGAATGCAATATTTTCAACTAATCTTTACCAACAACAATTATTTCAGAGTTCTTCGAAATGACATTTAAATATTTACCTAAATAATGTTGATGAATGCGATATTCGCGGCGAATGTTCCGTTGCGGACGTTACGCAAAATCGAAGTAGGTTTTCAGGTTAACGTGAATTTGCATGTTTTTTAGCTAAGTTTACATAGTAATCAGAAAATACGAAATACATTAAAGAAAGAGGAATATTATTAGGGATATTAAAGTAAAATAAGAATAAAACACTTCGTGTTTCATCCAAAAACTAGAAATTCATCTGTTGCGGACGTTACGTTGGGGACATTACACAACAATTTTAACACGTTAAACGACAATATTCCGCGGAAATTTTTATATAATGTATATATAAATCATTTATATTTTATAGAACTCGCTGAACGTGTCATTTCAATGGTGAGATCAGAATGAGATTAGAATGTACCGCAAAATAATGATTTCATTAAACACCTGGTATTTTTTTACATTTTTGGTAGACAGTTTTTCGGATTTGCCCATATTGTCTTACTCACAAAGTCAGATTATACCGTAGTCAGTTTACCCGACTGAGATTTTCTTACTTGCTTTTTCAAAAATGTTCCTATATTTCACTATTTGCATAATTTCAGAGGCTTTGACAAAGATATGACGAAGAACAATCAGCTTATTTTTAATATTGAGAGTTTGAGTTTGGTCGGTGATTATACGATTGATGGCAAGATTTTGATTCTGCCCATAAAGGGTAGTGGCACAAGTAACATAACCATGGGTAAGATTTGATATATTTGAATAAATCACTTCATTTATTGCATTTCTTCATTTATTTTAGTTGATGTCACTTTACAAATGGATTTCGTGGGCACTCCTTTGGAAAAAGATGGCGAAACGTATATGACAATCAAGAAGTTGAATTTGGATGCCGATCCCAAAAAGATCATTTACAAAGTAGATAATCTATTCAATGGCGACAAAGCTTTGGGCGATAATATGAATTTATTTTTGAATGAAAATTGGAAGGATATTTACGGTGAAGTGCGCGCATCCTTAGCCGAAGGATTTAGCGATATTTATGCTGAAATTTTCAATGATGTTTTCGCCAAATATCCATATGCGAAGTATTTTGCCGAATGAAACATTTTGCATTGAAGGAGAAGATTACTAATGTGTACTATGCATACACAGAAGAATCCCAAAAACCTGAATTAATTTTGAAATCTGAGTAGTCAGTTCAACTTTTTTATTTTTAACCTCTAAACAAAATTATATTAGTTATTAATGAAATTGTTAAAATGATTTATTCTCTCTAATTAAATAAATTATTAGGTCAATAAAAAATGCATTAAAGGATTAAATAAGTAAGAAAGTTCAGTCGGGTAAACTGACTTATGAATCCCCTCACGTTCCGTCCCAAAAAATATTCGTAAATTAATTTATTTTTTTGTTTTAATTATATTATTATCAATTTAAATTGCATATAATAATTTTAAAGTATGTACTGGAATTAAAGTTATAAGCTGTTATATTTTGCTGCAAAATGGTCCATTTGTGTAGGAGGTACGAAAAGGCCGTGTCAGTAACGCCCACTTTTCCCTGGACTCCAGGTACTATAAAAGCATTACAAAAATGCAAGTATTCGTATGAGCAAATGATATACATATATCCTCGTCTCACTAAAGTGAGGGTATAAAAAAGTACTTCTTTAGTTTTTCTAAAAGTTCTAAAAGCGGATTTACCGCTTTAACTTAAAATTGTGTCATTTTAAAGACAGCATAATGCTCCATTTTATACGAAAGTCACTGATTTATCCGAAGAGGACAATTGAAATATAACACTATGCAACAAAAAAAATGTTTTTGTGTCCTAGACCTAAAAAGTTTGTAGATTGTGGCATACTGTTATATAAAATCAAAACCAAAAATTTTTTTATGGATACATTTTTTTTTAAATTTTTTTTATTAAAAATACTATTATCGTCGAAGGTACCCTTAGTATTTGCACTATAATTTTTGGAGTATATACCCGATCAGGTCGACTTATACGTTAAATTGAAGCTATTAATATTGGAAATATTTCTTTCACTTAGAAACAGGGGTTTAGTAACAGTCATTAAACAAATTGGAAAAAGTAGATTTTTTTCAAAAAAAAAAAATCCTGGGACAAAAAAAAAACATAAAAAATAGAAGAAAAAAATCGAAAACATTTAAAAGTTTGCATCCTAGCGAAGAAAATAATGCCTATTTGAAAAAAATCTATGGATAAATGTAGAAATTATAGCCCTTTTGGTAGAGGTAAGAGAATTTCAAAAAAAATTTTTTTTTTTAAATTTCAATTTAAAGAGCGATTTTATTTGTTACTTTTATTTATATTATGTACATTTGAGTTTATTTACATGTACAAGTTTCATTCGAAGTAGTTGTGAGTTCTTTGTTGACATTTGTAGATTTCGGAATCGGTTTCTCTAATGAGGAACCAAATATAATCTCCCACCATTTTTTCATCCCAGTGCCCTTGGTAACGCCGCTCTATGGACTTCAATTCTTGGTGAAACCTTTCGCCATGTTCGTCACTTACGTCACCAAGATTCTCGGGGAAAAGGTTTAAATGAGAATGCAAGAAATGCATTTTGAGGGACATATTTACACCTGTTGGAATACATAAAGCGAAAAATAAGTTCGAAGAATACATACATATGTTTTATATACATAAATATAGAAAAATATATTTCTTACCAATTTTTTCATAATTTTTTAACAAATCATTAATCATTGTTTCATATTGCGGGCTTTTATTGGATCCAAGGGAATTTGAAACTACAAGCTTAAACGACCTCCATGCTGCAATTTCATCCGACGTCAAATATGATTCGAAATTCACATCTTTCATCAGTTTCCTTATTATAGGCCCATCAAAAACTCCTTCTTCGATTTTTTGAAAAGAAAGACTTTTAAATAAACTTTTTAAATATGAGAGTGAATTGCCATCTTTCCTTAAGGCTTTTAAAAAATTTTTAAAGAGCCCCAGCTTTATATGCTGTTGTGGCAAAATATCGGCTATCCCAGAGGCATAACATACCAACTACTTTTACATCGCAAAAAATGTTCCAGTCATGTTCATATTTTATGTATTTTATCAATTTGAGCAATGGGAATCGACGGTTTCTGATTTCCGTTGTGTAAAAGTACTGCTTTCAAACTTTCTTTACAGCTGTCAACAAGCAACCGCCATTCCTTTGAATTGTATGTTTGATTAAGTTCCTCGAACAATCCGGGAATGTCCTTGCAAAAGCATCTGTTATCCACAGTTGTATAAAATTGTTTGTAAGGTATATCACGGACTCTATAATATGATATTTTAACATCTGGGGCCAAAATATTGTACTGTTTCATCCCAGATGCAAGTAGTTCTGCCTTATCTTTGGTCAGTTCCAAATCTCTCACTAGATCAAAGAGTTGAAACTGAGTTAAAAGCGATGACTTCTGACTCAAACTTGAATCGCTCAGAGTTGAGTACTCAGTTGAACTTGATGAGGTTCCCGAATTAGGCTACTTGGACACTTGGGAATTGGTATTGTTTCCGAATTTGGTACTGGCAAAGTGACAGATTTTACTTTACCGTAATTCCAGCGAATGCTCCTTTCTACTCCAATATATTTACTTAGACAAAAATAGCAGTCCGTATCGTGAATGAATGTTTGTCTCCAAATCATTGGCATTACAAATTGCACGTGATGTCTAAAATTAAAACATTTTATTCCACAAAACATTGTAATACATTAATTTTAAAGTACCTACTGCAATCTTCCACTAGTCCATCGAGTAAGATTTACATGGCACGAATTACACAAAATACTAGGTGTTCACGGTTCGTTCATATTTTTAACTCGTATACCAAAATATTACACATATATTTCTTCTATTATTTTACTAAACGCACGTCGATTTTTATACCCTACACCACACTGTGGTACAGGGTATTATAAGTTTGTTTCACGGCAGATGTTTGTAGCACCTGAAAATAACACAGCTAGACCCACCTTAAAGTATACCGATCGACTCAGAATCACTAGCTGAGTCGATTTAACGATGTCTGTCCGTCCGTCCGTCCGTCCGTCTGTCCATGTAAAGTTGTTCGTCGACTACAGGTCGCAATTTCACTCCGATCGTTCTGAAATTTTGCAGTTTAGAGTATTTCGCGGCTGTTAAGATCGCTATTGAATTTGGTTGAAATTGGTTCAGATTTTGATATAGCTCCCATATATATCTTTCGTCCGATTTGGCCGTTTAGTCCTATAGAAGCTGTATTTTACATCCAATCGTTTTGAAATTTAGAATGGTAGAGTTTCTTGATCCATGAACCAACATTGCCGAATTTGAAGAAAATCGGTTAAGATTTAGCTATAGCTCCCATATATATGTTTCGTCCGATTTGGCCCTTTAGCCCTATAGAAGCTGTATTTAACATCCGATCTTTTTGAAATTTAGAATGGTAGAGTTTCTTGATCCATGAACCAACATTGCCGAATTTGAAGAAAATCGGTTAAGATTTAGCTATAGCTCCCATATATATGTTTCGTCCGATTTTGCTCTTTAGCCCTGTAGAAGCTGTATTTTACATCCAATCATTTTGAAATTTAGAATGGTAGAGTTTCTTGATCCATGAACCAACGCTACCGAATTTGAAGAAAATCGGTTAAGATTTAGCTATAGCTCCCATATATATGTTTCGTCCGATTTGGCCCTTTAGTTCTATAGAAGCTATATTTTACATTAAATCGTTTTGAAATTTATAATGGTAGAGTTTCTTGATCCATGAACCAACATTGCCGAATTTGAAGAAAATCGGTTAAGATTTAGCTATAGCTCCCATATATACATATGTTTCATCCGATTTGGCTCTTTAGATCCAATCGTTTTTATACCCTACACCACACTGTGGTACAGGGTATTATTTAAGTATAAAATGTCCCAAAAGTAAATTTATGTAAACAATTTATACATGAATTACAAAATTTATATATCAGAGTTATTCAATATTACGAGAGTGGTGTAGGGTATTATATAGTAGGCCCCGCCCGACTTTAGCCTTTCCTTACTGGTTTTAATTACATATTTTCCGCAGATTTACATAGCAGAAATTGTCGGGATCATTTACGCATTGAAAAGTTCTTTGCCTTTTACTCATACTTCGAAATATAACTTTGTAATATTTGTCAGAAAATCGACTTATCTCTTTAAGGCGCTGAATTGCACTAATTTATTTCATACATAAATTCCGGGTTTAAGGTTCATAAGTTGCAGTAGCTGACATATAGTTTGCTTCGAAAGTAGACACCCAATATTTTCAAGACTGCCGCGTACTACTTTGTATTGCGTACATATAATTTTACTACCTGTATATACGACTGGGATGTCCATGCCCCTAAAAGGCGTAACTGAATGGAAACCTCATAAATAAAAAAACACAAATATTGTTGAATGACCCTCTATCTGAGCGGATCTCATCCAATATACCTCTCACATTCCATATCATGTTTTATGAACGGCCATAAAACCTCGTCCTTTCTATAATTTTATAATGTCTGACATCAATCCTCATAAAATAAAATGTAAGTGCAATGTCTCTCTCACATATAGCGAAATCAATATAAGCAAAAACATCATTTAAAAACGAAAAAATATGAAACAAGATTTTTCTCTAACATTTACAAAATGGCTCATAACTTTTACATCTATCCATAGATTTTTTAAAATAGACAGTGTTTTCTTCGTTAGCATGCTGGCTTTTTAAAAATGTGATAAAATAATATTTTCGATTTTTTTTCTATTTTTTATGGTTTTTTTTGTACCACGAAAAAGTATTTTTAAAAAAAATCATTTTTTTCTCATATTTTTTACGACTGTTACTAAACCAAAGATTCTACGTGAAAGCGATATTTGCAGCATATGTAGCCCTCATAATTCCCTTTAATTTGTGGCATAACACGGCTCAATCAGGCTATGGTCCAAATATTGAATGTACTTTCCATGAAAGCTGGAATTAAAAAAAAAAATTACCATAAACCTTTTTTTTAATATTTTTTCGTGTTTGTGACACCCAATTGCACCAGAAACTATTACCCACATCCCTTGGACAAAAATTTTGTTGCATAGTGTAATCGTACACTGTACTGTGGATGGCCGTTGAGGTATTTCCTATTCATGTTCCGACATTTATTTTCTATTTTTATTTATCGCACAAATTTTTTTAAAAAACAAGTTTTTATGACTTCTGTCAACTTCTGATTAAATGTAAGAAAATATTTATGAATTTGTTGAATAATATCGGTTAACATTTTAGATTGGAATTTTTAGCTGCTAAAAGAATAATGCGTAATGAATAAAATATTAATAAATTATGAATAAGAGATGACGGATAATGAATATTAAACAAATTTACGGATAAAAGATAATTCAAATGCATAACAAGAAATGGGATATGAAAAGTGCATCCAAAAATAGTTGCAAACTTGCAAAAATTTGAATTTTCAGATTTTGCTCTACTAAAAGCCGAGCTGAAATAAAAAAATTAAGTATTTTTTGATTGCAAATGCCTTTGTCACGAAAAATATATTATCTCTTGTTTTAAAAGTTAATTGATTTTTTAATTGCAAAAATAAATCTATTTAATTATAGAAAATATTAGTTTTCCAAATTATTTTTAATTTAAGTCTAAAAAGAAATTTTACTAATTCACGTATAAAATATGATTGTATGAATTGATTTTCATATTAAGAAACAAAACATTGTAAACTAGTGTCATTTAAAGAAGCAGTCATTCAACTACCGGTATTTGTTTGTTTTTGTTTCTAACAAATTTTGCAAAATTATTAAAGAATATCTGCCAAGTGAAACTTATGTGAGAGCATACGCAGTTTTTTTTTTGCTTTATTTATTAAAACAATAAAACTAGTATCTTATTTAATAAATGTGTTTAATATGCAACCAAGAGTAGCATTGAAATGTGAGACAGAAGATGAATATACCAAAAAAAAATTGAGACTATACACCAGAGGCTATAAAATGCATCAAAACATTTCCGATCAAAGTTAATCGAGCGAAGGAGGTTTATCTGCACTTTAGCAATAACGTAGCGTTGCGGAATTTATAAAAAAACATGAAATTCTTAATTTTGTGCACTTTTGTGATCCTATCGGTGGCAATTGCAGAATGGCGTGAGTAATTCCAATGCCCCGCTAAAGAACTGTGTCAACTCAGCAAAAAATATGAAAGTACTTCACAAGGAATTAAATTTTAAGTAAATACTTTCGAAGAAGTTAGTGCATTTTCTTCACTCCCAAAATAATTTAGTTTGCAAAAGTTTAAAAAGTATAAATATTAAAATTTTGTTATTAAAAATAGATTTTTTTAATTAAATAATTTTTTAATTAAACTTTACTATGATAAAAAAGATTTCAAAATTCTATAAATTTGGTGTTATTAATCTCGATAGACATTACAAATTAGCTAATAACAATAATATTCCTAAGATCAATATCAATTAAATTAAGCCGTCCGCAACGCAGGAAATGCCCATATAGATTAAATAGAATTTTTATTAATTATTTTTTTTAGCTTCTAGTATTCCAAAATGCAAAAATGGCGACGGGCAGTGTGCGATTAAAGTTGCCCACGAAGTTCTGCTAAAACACTCATCCGGTCTGCGAGAACTGAACCTATTGCCAATCGATCCAATGCATGTAAAGAAAATGGTGTTGGAGAGAAATTCTGCCAGTCCAGTCAATATAGATATCTCATTTTCCGACTTCGATGTATTTGGATTTAAAAATCTACAATTTGAATCTTTTGAGTGAGTTGCCTGCCATGTTCCAAACAAGATTTATTAATTACAAAAAATCCTTAAAATTCCAGAGGTCTTAATGCTGATTTGAGTGGACGCACAGAAATAGTGGGTAGAACACCGGAGTTGCGTTTAGTAGGAAACTATAAAGTTGATGGTCGTGTTTTAGTGCTGCCCATTGTCGGCGAAGGAACTTGCGAAATGAAAATGAGTAAGTCTTTTTTTGCAATATTAACAAAACATTAATTACTAAAAAAAGAATATATTTTCCCTTAGCAAACGTTGACTTCAAATATTCCTTCGATCTGAAACCAGTGGAAAAGAACGGTCATATCTATGCCAAACTAAATCATGTCCAGTTGGAACTTGATCCCGAACACATGCACTACCAATTCGATAATCTCTTTAACGGCGACAAAGCTTTGGGTGACAGTCTGAATCAGTTCATTAATGACAATTGGCACGATGTATATGCTGAGGCCGGGCCGAGTTTCAGAAAGGCCATTGGCCTTATATTGAAGAGCGTTGTAAATAGACTACTCGAAAAGTATCCATATGCAGAATTTTTCGATTGAAATTCAGACATTGTTTATCACTCTGTATTGATTATATTAATCATTGATTAATCGTGAATTCAAGTATCTTGTTTTAAATTCTATATTATTATTTTACATTGTTATTTTTACCCGGAGACATTTACACGAACCACGGTTACATTCTGATATAGTCTCCATACAAGGTTACCTACCGATTTGATTTTTTGAGGTCATGGAACCACAAATTTGAATTTAGCCGTGACCATTCGCACGAAATAAGTGCGTTGCTTCCATTTTTTCTTATTTGAATATTATTATTTTATTTTTATTATATTTGTTATAACGAGCCTTTCAATAGGGGGCTTCATTTCTATATTAACAAGTATGATAGTTCAAGACTTAAGAATCCCCAAAAGAGAAAGAGTGAGAGCTTGCGACTTAATTTAAGCTGCAAGCGAGTCATCCAGAGTTTCTGCACTAAATTCATTTTTCTTCTCCCGCTTACTCTGTTGCATCAAAATCATGCGTAGATTCAGCAATGCTGCCTTTATCGCATGTACAGGCTTCCTTCATTTTATGCTTCTAAAAAAAGTACTTTTTTGATGGGCAAATACTATTCAGCGCGATCCTACTTAATTCCACTATAACTCGCTTCAATAGCGAATGACACAAAATCTTACACTGTGGTGTTGAGACAGTTTATGTTAATCTTACACTGTGCGTTTTTGAGATATTTTATTTGTTTTCTTATTGCTTAAATTAGTTTGAAAACGAGTTTTGATGACTTCTGTCAACTTCAGCTTGTATTGACGATTCCGTTAAATCACTGTCTGTATATTAGTGGAGCGGACTTTTTAATCAGTTTAGTTTACGACAATTCTTATTTAACTTTGTAATTTTCTAAACAGATCTACATAAAATTTAACGTTCTTCTCTGACGTCATTTTTCGATATGTTCTGATATTAAAGACAATTATCTCTAAATTTTCTTTGTGTTTCACTGTACAATAAAGCGTTAAAAAATCTTAAAATTGTACACTATGCAACAACAAAAATTAGTTTAATTTTCACATTGTACAAGAAGAATTTACGGATAGGCATTATTATCTTTCGTGGAGGGAGCCTGAATTGGCTACAGAGATAAAGCGTTTTAACTACGCTAGACTTTTCATTAAGAGGTTGTTGAAGTGACAGGTTTGTGCCGATATGTCCCAATTTTTGCTACTTTCGAAGGTCAAAGCAATGAAGCTATTCATCTCATATTATTAGCCAATACATCAAATTACACTACGCAACAAAAAAATTTTTTTTTGTCCTAGACCTACAAATTATTTTTTTGTATAGATTGTGGCATACTGTTATATAAAATCAGAACCAAAATTTTTTTATGGATAAATTTTTTTTTAAAAAATTTTTTATTAAAAATACTATTTTCGTCGAAGGTACCCTTAGTATTTGCACTATAATTTTTGGAGTATATGCCCGATCAGTCGACTTATACGTTAAATTTAAGCTATTAATGTGGGCTACCAATGTTGGAAATATCTCTTTCACTTAGAAACAGTGGTTTAGTAACAGTCATTAAACAAATTGGAAAAAGTAGATATTTTTCAAAAAAAAATCCTATTTTATTTTTTAAAAGTTTGCATCCTAGCGAAGGAAATAATGCCCATTTGAAAAAAAACTATGGATAAATGTAGAAATTATAGCCCTTTTGGTAGAGCTAAGAGAATTTCAAAAAATCTTTTTTTAACTTCTGTTTAAATACCGATTTTATTTATTATTTATATTTATATTATGTACATTTGAGTTTATTAACATTAACAAGTTTCATTAGAAGTAATTGTGAGTTCTTTGTTGACGTTTGTAGATTTCGGAATCGGTTTCTCTAATGAGGTACCAAATATAATCTCCCATTATTGTTTCATCCCAGTGCCCTTGATAACGCCGCTCGATGGACTTCAATACTTGGTTAAACCTTTCGCCATGTTCATCACTTACGTCGCCAAGATTCTCGGGGAAAAAGTTTAAATGAGAATGCAAGAAATGAATTTTGAGGGACATATTTACACCAGTTGGAATACACAAAGCGAAAAATAAGTTGGAACAAGACATACACATGTGTTATATACATAAATATAATAACATAAAAAAATAACATAAATATCGGCCATCCCAGAGGCATAACATACCAACTACTTTTAAATCGCAACAAATTTTCCAGTCATGTTCATATTTTATGTATTTTATCACTTTAGCCATTGTTTCGTATGATTCCTTAGTGTTGACAGCATGAGCAATGGGAATAGACGGTTTCTAATTTCCGTTGTGTAAAAGTACTGCTTTCAAACTTTGTTTACTGCTGTCAACAAGTAACCGCCATTTCATTGAATTGTATGTTCCCGGAATGTCCTTGCAAAAGCATCTGTTATCCACAGTTGTATAAAATTGTTTGTAAGGTATATCACGGACTCTATAATATGATATGTTACCATCTGGGGCCAAAATATTGTACTGTTTCATCCCAGATACAAGTAGTTCTGCCTTATCTTTGTTCAGTTCCAAATGTCTCACTAGATCAATGAGTTGAAACTGAGTTAAAAGCGATGACTTCTGACTCAAAGTTGAATCGCTCAGAGTTGAGTACTCAGTTGAACTTGATGATGTTTCCGTAATTAGGCTGTTAGCTATACTTGGACACTTGGGAATTGGTATTGTTTCCGAATGTGCAACTGGCAAAGTGACAGATTTTACTTCAGCGTAATTTCAGCTTCCTACTCCAATCGGTTTACTTAGACAAAAATAGCAGTCCGTATCGTGAATGAATGGTTGTTTCCAAATCATTGGCATTCCAAATTGCACGTGATGTCTATAATTAAAACGTTTTATTCCACAAAACATTGTAATACATTAATTGTAAAGTACTTACCGCATGCTTCCACTAGTCCATCGAGTAAGATTTACATGGCAGGATTTACACAAAATACTAGGTGTACACGGTTCGTTCATATTTTAAACTTGTATACCAAAGTATTACACATATATTTCTTCTATTATTTTAATAAACGCACGTCGTTTTTTTTAATTAGATATTTTCCGCAGATGTAGCAGAAATTATCGGGATCCTTTACACATTCATACTTCGAAATATAACTTTGTAATATTTTTCAGAAAATCGACTTATCTCTTTAAGGCGCTGAATTACACTAATTTATTAATAAGAAATTTCATTCATAAATTCCGGGTTTAAGGTACATAAGTTGCAGTGCCAGTAGCTGACATATAGGTTGCTTCGAACGTAGAAACCCAATATTTTCAATACTGCCGTGTACTACTTTGTATTGCGACTGGGATGTCCATGCACCTAAAAGGCGTAACTGAATGGAAACCTCATAAATAAAAAACCACAAATATTGCTGAATGACCCTCTACCTGAGCGGATCTCATCCAATATAGCTCTCACATTGCATATAATGTTTTATGGAGGGTTACGAACGGCCATAAAACCTCGTCCTCTATATAATTTTATTTAATTGAATGTCTGACATCAATCCCCTTAAAATAAAATGCAAGTGCAATATCTCTTATATGTCTCTCTCCAGGGACGTATACAGGGGGAGGACCCCCCCCCCTCCAAATGATTTAAATATAGGCATAAACTAAGTACAATTTTCAAAATCACTCAAAAAAAAATAAAAGACGAAAAATATTTGGAAGGCAGTTAAAAAAAAAAACAATATAAAAGCTTAACAAAATGGTAACAGTAAAGGTAATAACAATTAAAAATAAGTCTGAGTCTGAAAAACAGCAAAGTTAATGCCAAAAGCACTTACATGGTAGCACTGGCCTACGCTCTGTTGCTCAGTAAAATTTATTTTACTCTGGCTCTCTCTTGTCGTCACTTTTAACTCTTCTTAACTTTTTAACTCTTACGTATTTTATTATAAAAAGTTTTAATGATCTCGTACTAAAATACATATTTATATTTAGGAATAAAAAACTAAGGAACTTAACTTTCCTTACCTACACAATAAAAGCAACTTTTTAATTGTTTATCTTTGTTATGAAAAAAAAGGTTGGGCTGTTTTTTTGAATTCCCCTAACATTTACAAAATGGCTCATAACTTTTACATCTATCCATAGATTTTTTCAAATAGACAGTGTTTTCTTCGTTAGCATGCTGGCTTTTTAAAAATGTGATAAAATAATTTTTTCGATTTTTTTCTATTTTTTATGGTTTTTTTTGTAACATGAAAAAGTGTTTTTAAAAAAAATCATTTTTTTCTCATATTTTTGACAACTGTTACTAAACCAAAGATTCTAATTCGCT
The DNA here is from genome assembly GCA_963930755.1 of Eudasyphora cyanicolor. Classification (NCBI taxonomy): domain Eukaryota; kingdom Metazoa; phylum Arthropoda; class Insecta; order Diptera; family Muscidae; genus Eudasyphora; species Eudasyphora cyanicolor. Next base: position 12,482,735 of record OZ005734.1, read on the forward strand.
CATAATTTCTCTTAATTTGAGGCATAATGCGGCTCAATCAGGCTTATACTTGAAAAATTATGGTCCAAATACTGAATGCACTTTCCATGAAAGCTGGGATTTAAAAAAAATTTAAAATAAAAATTTACCATAAATTTTTTTTAATATTTCTTTTGTGTTTCTGACACCTAATTGCACCAGAAACTGTTATCCACATCCCTTGGACAAAAATTTTGTTGCATAGTGTTATAGATAGTTCTGCAATATGCCCATTTCCAAAAACAAGTGTAATGAGTTCATAAAAAGCATTACTATAATGGTTATATATATATATATTATTAAAACATTGTAAACTAGGGTAATTAAAGAACCTGTCATGCAACTACAGGTATTAGCTCTTTTAATAAATTTCATAAAATAATGAACCACAACCAAATTATGTTTTGAATTATTTATTCAATTTAAATTAAAATTTAAATTAGTATCTAATTTTACATGTATTTTATTATATTCGTAAACATATATGTTTTAGCCTAAAGCAACATTAAACTATGCTACAAAAGATAAGTTAGCATAAACTTATATGTTTAGCAGCGGTATAAAATGCATCAAACTATTGGCGATCATAGTCAATCGTAATAACGAAGTTAATCTACACTAAATAACATCGCGACGGAAAGTTCTAAAAATGAAATTCTTAATATTGAGTACTTTCATGACTTTTTCGCTGGCATTTGCTGAATGGCGTGAGTAATCAATTCGCCGATAAATAAATTTAAAATGTGAATATGGCCGAATTATTAACAAAACAAGTTCTACATACCAAGTTCATTTAAAATAGTTCGACATTTTTAAATCCAACCATTAAAAAAACGGCTTTAAGTTTGATCAGACAGTCCAATGAGAGAAGGACAGAAATCGACATCTGTAGGGTAGCTATATAAATCTGGACAAAGTAGATATACGGGTCTGTTCTGTAATCACGGCGATTTGAAATCACGGTGATTTTAAAATCACCGGCGACTTAACATCACTTTTGGAGTTCGATAGTAAATTTATATTCTAATTTTACGGTCCAGGGATAAGCCGGTGGCAAAGACCATGTTGCTTGTTGTATTTCTGTAGCGACAGACCAGAGCAGCAGGTGGGGATCGAACCCACGACCCTCAAACTCATAGCCGAGCACGCTACCAACGCATCTACTGGGGAGCTTTATTATAAAAATTTCGGTATCGATATTAGAATTATTGATGACTTTATGTTTTAAATATGAGGGGCATCTGAGTCTGCGATAGCACTCGGTCCCTACATTACAATGAATTCATTACGTTTGCCTCATCACCAGTCAACAGATAAGGGTTCATAGAACTACCTGACAAAGCATTTGCGGATCATTAAGAGAGAGTCTATATAACCAGAGCAGCATTAAGATTAAACCCTCTATCAATGTGGAGGTACAGGAACTACGGCCACATTGCACACATAGTAGTGACATTGTAACCGACCGAGTGGATTATGTACCAACCCAGCAAAAAATTCAAAAGACCAAGACGTAATTCAAAAAGAATAACATTATAAGTACTCTAATCATAAGTATGGACATTTTTCGTCATTTAATGAAGTTATTCCAAATAACTAACCAAAATGTAATTTTGGAGTATAAATTATTAACCCTACGATTGTATGTAAAATAAAGCTTCTGATCGGAAGGAACATATATATGGGGACTACGAAACATATGTGAAATACAGCTTTCATAATGCTAAAGGGAAAATTCGAACAACAGCAAAAAAGCAAATCTTACAGTGCTTTAAAAGGAGTGGTGATAGATACGTACTTTCAAGGCGCGACAAGCCCTTGTCAAATTCATTGGTGAAAATCCAAATTAGAATAACTTCCGGGGGGAATTCATATGTTGGGGATTTTTGTTGCTATTTTGGATGCTCTTTTTTGCTGGGAACGGTGTGCGAGTACTACTTCGAGAGAAACTTTAGAACTAAGATATCTGCCAGAGAAGAATGGGTTGGCAGAATACCAGGAAATAAAAAGTAGGTTCATGAGAAGGTTTTCTTCGAATTACAATGTGAAGTCTTGATATTGCTCACAGATTACTAGATACTTGCAGTATCTGTCAAGTCGAAATATTGGCAAAAATGCAAGGCGCCGAATGACTGAGCAGTCATTAGGTCTCTGGAAGCTACATTCATAAATTCACAAACAGCCATCGTCAACCGCGGATCTATTAAAAGGATGACTGGTCAGTTTAACATATCCCGGGAAAAAAAGCATTACAAATTCTCGAAGAATTTATATATATTGATGGCAAATGTTTCTCCGCAGAACCATTTTTACAAGTTTGGAAACAAAAAACAATCCCAGGGAGCTAAATCTGGCAAATAAGTTGCATGCTGAAGCAATTCGAACTTTAATTCATTGATTTTTGCCATCACAAGACTGGATGTGTGAACTGGTGCATTGTCTTGATTGTGAGCAAACGCGGCACCCATCCTGCGCATAGCTTCCTCAACATAAAATTTTCCGTCAATATGCGATGTATAGAACTTTTGAAATACCTATGGTTTCAGATAGCTCACGAACGGTCCTCCAATATCTTTTTGTGGATTTTTTAACCACTTCTGGCGTAGACACCTCAATTGGTCGACCACTACGACGTATTTTATAGTTGTAAATGAAGAAGCAGACTCCTCCAAAGTCGAATCTAGCTCGGCTTTTCTATTGGACTGAAAGTATTGTATTACATATCGGTGACCATTTTTTTTATGTTTACAAATTCACTGAGATCGTTTACTTTTGAGTGTTCAAAAAAAAAACTAAACAACGTGGCGCCTTGAAACTTAAAACATATGTTTTAAAAGTTTGCTAGTTTCATTTCTGCCGATTGGGATTACATCCAATGATGCAGATGACGAGGAAGTGCAGAGCGTTTAGCATCTGGCCGTTTGTAATCATATATATTTTTTTCGTTTTCAGCATCTAGTATTCCCAAATGCAAAAATGGTGATGGGTCATGTTTGTTAAATGTTGCCCAGGAGATCTTGCAAAAACATTCGTCCGGTTTACGTGAAATAAATCTATTGCCACTCGATCCACTGCATGTGAAGAAAATAGTGTTGGAAAGAAATCCCGACAGTCCGGTCAATATCGATATAACACTTACCGATGTCGATGTAATTGGACTTCAAAATATGAAGTTAGAGTGTTTTGAGTAAGTTAATGCTTCCTATTATCTTCTGTGTAAAAAGAAAATTCGGTAATTATTTTATAAAATTGTAGAGGTCTTACAGCTGATTTGAGTGGACGTACAGAGATAGTGGGTAAAATACCAGAATTGCAATTCACCGGAGCCTATAAAGTTAATGGCCGTGTCTTAGTATTGCCCATAGTCGGTGAGGGACCTTGTGAGATGATTATGAGTAAGTTTGTTTAATTTTACAGTTATTAAAATTTTTTCCATAAAATTCTATACTTTTTCTCCTTAGAAAACGTTAACTTCAAATATTCGTTCGACATGAAACCTGTGGTGAAGAACGGTCAAACCTATGGTACCGTAGGTCATGTCAAGTAGGAACTTGATCCCGAGCATGTTCACTTCCAATTCGATAATCTCTTTAATGGCGATAAAGCTTTGGGCGATAATCTAAACTTATTTATTAATGAGAACTGGCGGGAGATATACTCGGAGTCTGGTCCAGGTTTCACAAAGGCTGTTAGTCTTGTTTTGAAGAGTGTAATGAATACCGTACTCGAAAAGTATCCCTATGCAGAAATATTCGAATGAAATACTCGTATATAATGAGATAATTGAGATTGTAAAATGTATGTTATTTGAAGAAATTTTATAAGCTAATGCTGTAGCTCTGTTGTACACAAATATAATTAAATGTTTTAAAATGTGCACTCGCGTAGAAAATTCTTTCCTTAAGAACTAAATATTACACAGCACAGCATTTTTCAGCTCATTGATTTGGGCCTCAATTCTGAGAATTGGACGTTAAGGTAGCCCCAAAAATTAGAACTTCTGCATCATTCGCTTAGTCAAGTTGGCTCAATTAATAATTTAATGGCATTAGGATTTTTTTCTCAAGTTGGATATTTAACACTTTTTCTATATTTTTTCACGGCATACGAGGGTTGCTATTTATATTTCGATTCCTGGCAATACTAGTATTGCCAGATGAGAACTGGAACTCCCATTGGAAAGTATGACATTGTTTACAGTGTGTGAGAAAATTCACCTCCAAAACATGGTTTTTGAACGCTTTAACAGCTGCTTCGGGCGTCGAAAAACGTTGACCAAGCAGTTTTTTCTTGATGTGAGTGCTCAAATAGCCCATTGTTTCAACTGATGTGTGAGAGCTCACATTGTCGTGATGCAAAATTATCCGTCATCTCTTATAGTTTCTTCGAACACTGTTGGCAAACAGATAGTTGTGTACCACTCATAATTGACCGCCCTACGTTCCACAAAAGGTACTGTGGCCACATGACCGGTTATACCGAAACAAACGCGATCATTTGCTCCAAAGTGCTTCTTCCACGAACAACTTTCGTTGGATTTGGCTCGTCTTCGAAGACCCACACAGTCAATTGCTTTATTGTTTCGGGCTCATACGCATAGATCCAAGATTCGTCACCTGTGACGATCTTATAAATGTCTTTTGAAGCACCGCGATCGTTTTTTTCAAAATTTCTTTGCACCAATCGACACGAGCCTTTTTTGAGCGATTGTCAAATTGTGCGGGATCCAACGAGAACAAACCTTTTTTACGCCCAGGTGTTCATGCAATATCGAATGTGTGCTGGTGAAAGAAATGCCCAAGGATGTCTCTATCTCACGGTATGTCACATGACAATCTTGCATTATCAGTTAACGCACCGCATCAATGTTCTCTGGCACAACGGCCGTTTTTGGACGACCTTCGTCTTTGAGCGAGCGTCGGCGACGATTGAATTCATTAAACCAGCATTTCATAGTGCTATAGGATGGTGCTTCATCGCCATACAAAGATTTAAGTTCATCGATGCACTCTTGTCGTGATAATCCACGTCGAAAGTTGTGAAAAATGATCGCACGAAAAAGTTCACGAGTTAATTCCATTTTTTGCCAAATTGATTTGTTGAAGTCACTGTAAACAACACAAATGGTGGTCGTACGTCAAAACGTTCTGAGTACGTTTATGCTAAAAAATTTCAAACTTTCCAATGCAAATGTCAGATGGCGCCAGGCAACACTTAGTTTTGCCTAGGCCAGAAATATATACTCTCGTACTAACTTGTCAGCAAAACCTTAAAATATTTATCTGCGACCCCATAAAGTATATATATTAGGGCGGGTCGACTTAAAAATCGCCCATTACTCAGTGAAAATCGTATTCTAGGGATCAAAATAAGAAACTTTGCCGAAGGAACCATACCTCTAAAACGAATTCTGATGTCCCGGAAAAAATCCCACTTTGACCCATTTAGAGTGCTCCAATCGAGTCCAAATGTATGACCGACCCCCACTCAGTGAAGTGCTCAGTGAAAATCGTATTCTAGGGATCAAAATAAGAAACTTTGCTGAAGGAACCATACCTCTAAAACGAATTCTGATGTCCCGGAAAAAATCCCACTTTGACCCATTTAGAGTGCTCCAATCGAGTCCAAATGTATGGGTCATCAGAATTCGTTTTAGAGGTATGGTTCCTTCGGCAAAGTTTCTTATTTTGATCCCTAGAATACGATTTTCACTGAGCAATGGCGACTTTTTTGCCTCCCCACAAATCGACCCGGCCTAAAATATATTCATGATCGTCGTGAAATTCTAAGACTGTTTAGACATGTCCGTCTGTCCGACTGTCTGTCTGATGAAATCACGCTACAGTCCGTAATAATAGAGCTAGGTTGATCAAATTTGGTAGAAATATGGGGTGATCCATTTCGAGGTTCCCTACTTTTTTTATAGAAAAAAACACAGAAAATTCAAATTGAATGGGGAATGTTTATTATCATTTGAAAGAACATTCTTTGGCATTTATTTTTTGAAGATTATGTCTATCAAATGTTGGCCGCAACTAGGTCTCCGTTGAGCCCAATTTTCGATGACTCGATTTTGTTGACCATAAGTTGAGCGAAGTGCACGAAACACATTCCTCACAGAACGTGAATTTTTGTAATAAAGTTGAACGATTTGTAAACGTTGTTCAGGCGTAAGTCTTTCCATGATGAAATGCCAAATAATACATAACAAAAATAACATGACTGCATGACACGTGATCTGTCAAAAAAAGGCTATTGAAAAATGTATCTCTACTTGGATCAGCCGTTACTCCTTATAGTTGCAAATTGACCATATCGGTCAATGTTTTAATATAGCTCCCCTATAGAAGTCACTCCAAAATACGGTTTTGATTCCACATTTTTATAGCAATTTTCCTGAAACTTTGCAGTTTGTATGCTATTTTGACTAGAATTCATCACAGAAAAAATTTTGCAAATCGGCTCTTATTTTGTTAATGTCACCCTATAGAGGTCGCTCCAAAATAGGCTTATTTAAATCATAAATATCACATTTTCTAAGCTTTTTAAGTGAATCTTTGCTGTTTTGTGTTTTATTTAGACAAGAATTCATCACAGTAAACATTTTTTAAATCAGTTGATATTTTGTTGTTGTCCACCTATAGATGTCGCTCCCAAAAACGCTTGTTTAAGCCATAAACACCACATTTTCTAAGCTATTGAGCTGAAACTTTGCAGTTTGTATTCTATTTTGGCAAGAATACATCTGAAAAAATGTTGTCAGTTCATATTTTGTTGTAGTCCCCGTAAGCCATAAATACCACATTTATCAGATGAAAAGTTTGGCCGAAGAATTTGGGGCCTAAACTTTGGCTAAAAATTGCAGCGTTAATTTTTTTTTTAATATTTGCTTCAACAAAAACATGGTTTGAAGATTTGATCCATATCCAAAGATTTTTCCAGTAATAGAATTTAATGCAATCCATGGTGGAGGGTATATAAGATTATTTATGGCCGAACTTAACGTTTTTTACTTGTTCTATGTAAGATCTTGTTTTCGCGATATTAGACCACAAAGTTTTCAAGGAAATCATGAGGTTAGTTACCTTGGACGTGATTTTGAAGTGGAAGTCTTCGGAATACACCATCCATAAGGTCTCAATTCTGTTACATTTTTGGACTAGCACAGTGTAATTGAATGAAGTTTTAGTATGAAATGTACTAATTTAAAAAATAAAAGCCGTCTTTGGCGCCCATCTTTAAATACAAGGCATAATTTTTTTCTTATTAGAGGCAGTCAACTTAATTGCTGGGCTAGTAGGCTTATGTTTCATTTATGGAAATTAATTTCAATCGATCTTTTGGCCATCTATAGAATCTACAGAAATACTTTTGTTGCCAATTTTACTTTCTTAAACATATGTAGGTATTTTGAATACATCTCTTTGTTGCCGATATGTTCTAAAATGTTTAAGTTGGTTATCCAGTTTAGCGATTTGACAATAAATTTGTGTTGTTAAATGCCAAAATATGCGGTAGCCCAGACATTGACAGTTTTGATCAGTTTATTTTAAATTACTGTGGATTTTTGTTGAATCTTGTTTTTTAATTAATTCTGGCGAATTTGTTTATGTTTTAACGAAGTTCTCGTCTACCACCAGGCACAGTGTCGGATTTTAATGTTATTTTTTTAATTTTATAGGTTTTTAATAATACTTCAACAAGTCTATGTATGTATATATATAGGTTAGGGCGGGTCGATTTAAAAATCGCCCATTGCTCAGTGAAAATCGTATTCTAGGGATCAAAATAAGAAACTTTGCCGAAGGAACCATACCTCTAAAACGAATTCTGATGTCCCGGAAAAATCCCACTTTGACCCATATAGAGTGCTCCAATCGAGTCCAAATGTATGGAACCCCCAAGGGGTTCCAGGGGGTGTGCCACTGGCATGGCTGGGTCGGGCCTCCAAAGTTAGTGGGGGTCGGTCATACATTTGGACTCGATTGGAGCACTCTAAATGGGTCAAAGTGGGATTTTTCAAAATTTGCCCCTACCCAAAAGTTCGACCCAAATTCCGGGACATCAGAATTCGTTTTAGAGGTATGGTTCCTTCGGCAAAGTTTCTTATTTTGATCCCTAGAATACGATTTTCACTGAGCAATGGCGACTTTTTTTGCCTCCCCACAAATCGACCCGGCCTAATATAGGTGCAATAAAAACTGGTTCAAGAGAAATCCGAGGACAGGACATTTTATTTCATTTAAAGCTTGGTCCGTCCGCCTGTTTGGCTGGCTGATGCTGATGCAAGTGGTAACATTTTCTCCCAACCTACACCAAGGTGGATGAGGTCCACCACTTTCTTGTATCTTATTCAGAGATGAACAAAATGTAGTAAACTATTATGTAGTAACGGTTGTAGTAATGGCTGATGCACACGATAGCTATTGTGCGCTCCAACCAGACAGTTAGAGGGACAGACATTGCTCTAATGACTTAAAATGGCCCAACCAGATGTCCGTCAAATATACTTGAGGTAACTGCTTCGATGTGTTACACCTGTACCCGTAGCAAATGAGAATAGAAGAATTTTTGTTCTAAAAAATTCCTGAACTGAATAAACAATTTTAAATAATTCTGATTTCAGAATGTGTTACATTAAGTAAACTACTTACAAATCGTAGGGTATTTCTATTTCGGTCTTAATTATACATACAAATATGCTTATTTTCCCAATGACCAGACGAAATTCTAACTCTTCTTCTCCAATAAATACTGAAAACAATATTCCGATTGGTATAGCAAAAAAAAGTAATTAATTATGATGTCTATAAAATTCTGCGGAATACTAGTTTTATTTAGGGAGGAAGTATAAACATTTTTAAAATAGCTTACAAAAAATATACAAAAGTATAAAAGCAGGTGCGAGCAGTGCTTCTCTGGCGCAGATAAATTGAAAACCGCGACAAATCAAAATGAGATTTCCAATCGTTGTTTGTCTCATAGTTTCCATATCAGTGGTGCGGACAGAATATCGTAAGTTCTTTGCCGGAAATGTATATTAACATAAGTGAATGTGACGATTTACATATGAAGCAATAAAAATTATGAAAAGTGTTCGATTAATTACGGAGTTAAATTTAAATAGCTTACAAAATTTTAGTAAATTTTTTTGAAATATTGAAAAAAATTATTTTGTTTTGTGAAAATTAGAAAAAAATCGGTTGAACTAATCGGTGCGAACGAAAGAAAACGGTATCTTCTTAGGAATTTTCTAGCAATTAAAATATTACTTGTTTGATAAACTAAAATGTTCCTAAATTATACTATGCAACCGTCACTTTATTCAAAGGATGTATATGTGTTAGCGTGAAAAACCTACTAAAATCGAGTAAATCGACTAAGGTACACCCTCGCTTTGTGAGTAATGTAATATGGTACTTTGTGTAGGAGCCAGAAAGGCTCCATTTAGATGCTTACTCCAGTAGCAGTGTTCTAACGAATCTGTGTAACGAAACCCCTGTCAGAAGTTCACGCTCGACCGTGCTCAGGGAAAGTGGGGTGGATTTTTGACAGCCGATTACATTATTAATTATTTATTAAGGAGTAGATAACTCAACTGGTCGTCAACCAAGGAGTTGACAATCCAACTGATCCTAACCCAACTGGTCGTAATCTTAGACGTAGATAAACCAACTGGTCGTCAACAAAGGAGCAGACAACTCAACTGGTCTTCTAATAAGTAGAAGATAACACAACTAGCACTAAGGATTAAGTAAACCCCCTGGAGTAAATAGCCGATCTAGTCGTCTACTAAGGAATTGGTAAACCCACTAGTAGTATATTAAGGAGTAAATAACCCTACAGTTATATACTTATACTAAGGAAAAGATAGTTATATACGAAGGAGTAGATAACCCAACTGGTTCTGTACTAAGTAGTCGAAAACACAACTGGTCGTGTTTTAAGGAGTTGATAACACAACTGCTCCTCTACTAAGGAGTAGATAACCCAACAGGTAGTCAACGAATGAGTAGATAACCCATCTGATCCTCTACTATCGCTAAGGAGTATATAACACCACTAGTAGAGGAGTAGATAACTAAATAACCCAACTAGCCCTCTACTAAGCGGTAAATAAACAACAACAAAAACCAACATGTCATCTACTAAGGGGTAAATAACCCAACTGGTCGTCTACTAAGGTGTAAATACCTCAACAGGTCATCTACTAAGGAATAGATATAACAACTAGTCTACTTGGGATTAAATAGTCGAACCAATCATCTACTAAGGAATTGATAAACGCACTAATAATCTACTAAGGAGAAAATAACCCAACAGGTTATATTCTAAGGAATAGATAACCCAACTGGACGTCTACTAAGTAGTATATAATCCAACAGATACTCTATTAACGAGTAGATAACCCGATTGGTCCCCTACTAAGGAGTAGATAACCCAATGGGTCGTCAACTAAGGAGTAGATAAAATAACTGGACGCCTACTAAGCAGTTGATAAACCACCTGGTATTTTATTAAGTAGTAGATAGTTGAGTTATATACTAATTAATAAAATACTAATTAATAAAGGGTGTAGATAATACAAATGTTCATATATTAAAGAGTTTAACAGTCAACTGGTAATCTACAAGGAGTAGATAACCTAAATGACAGATAACCTAAATAAGGAAGTAAATAACCCAAATGATAGTTAATAAAACTTAATAGTTAATAAAACCCAACAAGTAATCTAATAAGGAATAGATAACACATCTGGTCGTCTTCTCAGGAGTAGATAAACCAACTGGTCGTCAACTTAGAAGTAGATAACCCAACTGTTCGCCTACTAGGAATTACATAAACCCACTGGCAGCCTACAAAGGAGTAGATAACGCAAATCGTCGTCTACTAAGGAGTATATTACCGAACTCGTCGTCAGCTAAGTAGTATATTACCCATCTCGTCGTCAGCTAAGGAGGAGATAAGCCAACTGGTCATATATCAAGTAGTAGATAACCTAATTAATTGATACAAATCAATCTCTACGTCTTCAGATCAGTGAGTAAATAACCCAACTAGTCGTCTTTTCGGCGTAGATAACCCAAATAGTGTCAACTTAGGAGTAGATAACCCAACTGTTCCTCTAACGAAACTGGTGCTCTACTGAGGAACAGTAACTCAACTCTTCGTCTACTAAGGAGTATATAACCCATCTCGTAGTCAACAAAGGAGTGGATAACCCAAGTATAAATCCCGAAATGATTGACACAAATCAAGCTATACGTCTTTAGATAAGTGGGCAAATAACACAACTTCGTTTACTAAGGAGTAGATAACCCAACTGGTCCTCCACTAAGGAGTAGATAACCTAATTGGTCCTCTACAAAGGAGTAGATAACTAATTAATTACTAGAAATCTTCAGATCAGTGCAGGGACGTATGCAGAGGGGATGGGCCCGGGGGCCCGGGCCCCCCCGAAATGTTTTAAACATAGGCATAAACTGTTTACAATTTTCAAAATCACTCAAAAAAAACACGACAAATATTTGGAAGGCCGTTAAAAAAAACAATAAAAAAGCGTAAAAAATGGTAACAGTAAAAGTAATAACAACTAAAAATAAGAAAAGTGCATGGTTTCCTTCCTAAAACTTTTTAAATTATGCATCGATTTTCTTCGGAATGGTCTCAATTTATTCATAACCTTTCAGAGTTTACGATAAAATCACAAAAATATGACAATTATGCGTTTCTAGATGTTTTTATGCGGCTTTTATTTAAAAATTATTAAAATTTTCTCAAAAAATATGATTTTTTGCAATACTTTGTAAGATATCGTCGAAACCGCTGAACGGATGGAAAATTGTATTGTGCGAAGTTGAAGGCTACTTAATTCTGAAGTTTGTAAAGCTTGCCTGAACCAATTCGGATGAATGGTTCTCTAGTTATGCCATAATATGTGGTTCAACCTCTCTTTTTTCTTAGCCTAAGGGTTGTCTCTTTAAATTCTCGCGATAAGCTGTGATATGGAAAGAAATAAGTGGTTAAACCACATATAGTGGCATAACTCGAGAACCATTTATCTGACTTGGTTGAGGAAAGTTTTAAAGAATTAAATATTAAGTACCCTTCAACTTCATATAATACCATTTTCCATCCGTTCAGCGGTTTCGACGATATAAGAGTATTACAAAATATTGCAAAAAATTTGATTTTTTGATAAAATTTAAATATTTTTAAAATAAAACTCCCATAAAATAATCTAAAAATGAACAAATGTTATATTCCTATGATTTTATCGTAAAGTCTTTTCGGTCATGAATTAAACGAGCCCCTTCCGAAGAAAATCGATTCATAATTTAAAAAGTTATAGCTAATTTAGTAAGGTTTTAACTTTAAAACTTTCTTATCGATGTAAAATTTACAAAAACAAACTTTAAAAGCGAAGATTGGAGATTTTTACGTTTTTTGACTTCTAGAATCAGAATCTATGCATTAAAACAGAAACCCAAGAAAAAATTTTGTTTTTGTCGACCGCACTACCTAGAAGAGTAGGCACTCAAAAGTATAGGGCTAATATTCCTGGTTCAGATGCCAAGGCGTATTTTAGGACAACATTGTTCATACCATATCTGGACGAAGTAATATCACATTTAAACAATAGATTTTCCGAACATGAAGCTATAATTACAAGTCTGTTTAATATCGTTCCGATACGAGTTGTAAATCTAATAAAGGAAGATTTGGAAGAAGTCACACTTTTTTACAAAATGGATTGATTACACAGTGAAATTCGTAAATGTAAACAAATCTGTACCTTAGATTGGGTAGAATTTATTTAAACACATTTGCTGGCTAAATCTTAACATATAATGTGACGAACAGAAAACTTGTAGATTATCTTATCTTTTATGAATATTTATTCAAAATTAGTTGAAACAAAACATATTTACATATATTAATATTAAAGATTTAACACAGACAAATTGTATCACTTAAATGCTACTCCATCTAATATACAGCATTGATTTTGTTTAAAATTTTCGAATTTCAAATGATGAATTTCGAATTTCAATTGGTGTATTCAAATGGAAAAATTCGAATTTCAATTGACGTATTTCGAATTTCAATTGCAATTTTACGAATTTCAAATGATATGTTTCGAATTTCAATTGATGTTCTTCGAATATCAAGTGATGTGTTTCGAACTTCAATTGATGTTTTTCGAATTTCAATTGATGTGTTTCGAAATTCAATTGACCTTTTTCGAATTTCAAATGGAATATCCGAATTTCAATTGATATTTTTCGAATTTCAAATGGAATCTTCGAATATCAATTGACTTTTTTCGAATTACAATTGAAAATGGTGTAGTGTTGACGATGATGACGAATTAAAAAGATAACACTCAAGCAGACATTTTTTTAGTTGAATGTTCAAAACTACTATTTATGAACACATTTAGTTTTAATGAAATTTTAATAACTCAATCAATTGCAAACGGATTTTTAAGAGAATGGTATCATTTTTTCCTTATAAAATATACTATATATGTAAATTAATTAATCGTACGGTTATCTCACAATATAATTGGTAAAAACATTGGCTAATCTAGAAAATGACGGACAAAAATGAAAAAATGTGTTTGTAGGACAAATAAACCTATATTCCTACAGATTCAAATAAACAAAATATACATCGTTCGAAAGGTCTAATTCTCTTCTTTCCAAATTCTTTTAGGGATTTGGAAAGAATAAATAATTAACAAAGTTATAGGCGTTAATGTGAAAAAAGGCAAGCAAATCCGTTTTTTACCCGTAAATCCGGATTTTGGGGGTGTCCGGCAAATTTCGTAGAACAAACGTTGTTCTACTCGCCAATACCTACAAGAAAAATAGTATCGCGGTTTTTGGTTTTTGGACTGTCGCACTGTGTTATTGGAAGCAGAAGAATGATAAGCCATCAAATGCATTAGATGCTATTTCAGTTTGTGATGAGGACATGTTCCCAAGCGTTTTTACCCTTTTGCAGATACTGGCCACAATACCTGTGACAACGGCATCTGCTGAGCGAAGTTTCTCGACGTTAAGAAGAATAAAAACTTATCTCCGGAACAGAATGGAAGGAGAAAGGCTATCTTATCTGGCTTTGATGTCTATATACAAAGATGAAGTCAAAATCGATGAAATAATTAATACATTTCTTTCAAAAAATCGAAGATTACATTTTTAACACTTACGTATTTTATTATAAAAAGTTTTACTGATCTCGTACACATTTATATTTAGGAATAAAATTCGAATAAAAAACTAAGGAACTTAACTTCCATTACCTACACAATAAACGCAATTTTTTAATTGTTTATCTTTGTTATGGAAAAAAAGGTTCCTCTAACAGTAGATTTTCTACTGCAAACCTGCCAATACCTTTTTATACAGCAAACATATATTTGGCGCTATATAATTCATATAGACCATCTTCTAAATAATATACAACCAATTTAATATCTCAAATTACATTAATTGAATCAAAAAAAAATCGTATTCCAGCTGCCCACATTCCAAAATGTAAAAATGGCGATGTACCGTGTCTGACCAAAGTGGCCAATGAATTTTTACAAAAATATTCTTCGGGCCTAAAGGAGGTGAATCTTTTGCCATTCGATCCGCTTCACGTCAAAACAATTAAACTGGAGAGAGATCCCTCTAGTCCGGTTAATGTTGGCATTAAATTGACAGACGTTGATTTGTATGGATTGAAAGGAATGAAAGTCTCATCATTTGAGTAAGACTTCTATTATTTTATCTCTAATAGAGGTGATCAATTCTGTATTAAATATAAATTTCTTAAATATTCATTTTAGTGGTCTCAAAGCAGATCTGAAGGGACGCACCGTCTGGGAAGCTGTAATTCCTGAATTAACCCTCAAGGGACATTATAATATAGATGGACGCATTATTCTGCTGCCAATTGTTGGTGATGGAGAGTGTGAAATTAAAATCAGTAAGTTAAATTAGTCCGCAGTTGAAATAAATAAAAAAATCGACCAACATTTTTTGTTTTAAAATTTATTATTACTTTCTATTAAAGCTGTAAAACAGTCAATATTTTAATTTATTTAATATGACTCTGAATTTTTTACTATTCTTTCAGGAAACAATAAAATTAGGAACTCATTTGATTTGAAATCTGTCGAAAAGAATGGCAAAATATATGCCTCACTGGAACATGTTAAACTGGAAATGAATCCGGACAATGTACACTTCTATTTCGGGAATCTCTTCAATGGCGATAAGGCATTGGGCGACAATATGAACGAATTCATGAATAACAATTGGCAAGAAGTCTACACCGCATTGGAACCAGGCGTAACGAAAGCTATTAGTCTGGTGGTGAAATCACTGATGAATACTTTCTTCGAAAAATATCCCTATAGCGAATATTTTCAATAAAATTACCTAGGTACTTATTATAAGCAATAGATTTTGTAAATATGTACATATGTAATAAAAAAAGTTGTGATAAATTTTTTGTTATTAACAAAATAATGTATTTACCCTCAATTTAATAACCTCCGGTTAGAGCTAACTCACAGTTAAAATTTCATACAATTTGACAGCTATAACTGTAGGTTAGCTCTTACTGTAGGATAACCGGAGATTGCGGAATTGGCCGTTAATCGAATAGTGAAAGTATGATTTATATCTAAATAATTCCTAGAGAAAACTTGTGAGAGAACACCTTTTCCTTAGGAAAACCTGTGAGAGAACACCTTTTCCTTAGGAAAAGTTGTCAGAGAACACAATTTCCTAAGGAAACGTTGACAGAGATCACCTTTTCCTTAGGAAAAGTTGTCAGAGAACACCTTTTCCTTAGGAAAAGTTGCCAGAGAACAACTTTTCCTTAGGAAAAGTTTTCAGAGACCACCTTTTCCTTAGGAAAAATTGTCAGAGACCATCTTTTCCTTAGGAAAAGTTATCAGAGACCACCTTTTCCTTAGGAAAAGTTATCAGAGACCACCTTTTCCTTACTAAAAGTTGTCAGAGACCACCTTTTCATTAGTAAAAGTTGTCAGAGACCACCTTTTCCTTAGGAAAAGTTATCAGAGACCACCTTTTCCTTAGGAAAAATTGTCAGAGACCACCTTTACCTTAGGAAAAGTTGTCAGAGACCATCTTTTCCTTAGGAAAAGTTATCAGAGACCACCTTTTCCTTAGGAAAAGTTATAGAGACCACCTTTTCCTTAGTAAAAGTTGTCAGAGACCACCTTTTCCTTAGTAAAAGTTGTCAGAGACCACCTTTTCCTTAGGAAATGTTATCAGAGATCACCTTTTTCTTAGGAAAAATTGTCAGAGACCACCTTTTCCTTAGGAAAAGTTGTCAGAGACCATCTTTTCCTTAGGAAAAGTTATCAGAGACCACCTTTTCCTTAGAAAAAGTTATCAGAGACCACCTTTTCTTTACTAAAAGTTGTCAGAGACCACCTTTTCCTGTCAGAGACCACTTTTTGCTTAGGAAAAGTTATCAGAGACCACCTTTTCCTTAAGAAAAATTGTCCTTAGGAAAAGTTATCAGATACCACCTTTTCCTTACCAAAAGTTGTCAGAGACCACCTTTCCTTAGGAAAAGTTGTCAGAGACCACATTTTCCTTAGGAAAAGTTATCAGATACCACCTTTTCCTTAGGAAAAGTTATCAGAGACCACCTTTTCCTTACTAAAAGTTGTCAGAGACCACCTTTTCCTTAGTAAACGTTGTCAGAGACCACCTTTTCCTTAGGAAAAGTTATCAGAGACCACCTTTTCCTTAAGAAAAATTGTCAGAGACCACCTTTTCCTTAGGAAAAGTTGTCAGAAACCATCTTTTCCTAAGGAAACGTTGTCAGAAATCACCTTTTCATAAGAAAAAGTTGTCAGAGAACACCTTTTCCTAAGGAAACGTTGTCAGAAATCACTTTTTCCTAAGGAAAAGTTGTCAGAAAACACATTTTCCGTTGGAAAAGTTGTGAGAGACCATCTTTTCCTAAGGAAAAGCTGTCAGAGACCACCTTTTTCTTAGGAAAAATTGTCAGAGACCACATTTTCTTTAGGAAAAGTTGTCAGAGACCACCTTTTTCTTAGGAAAAATTGTCAGAGACCACATTTTCTTTAGGAAAAGTTGTCAGAGACCACCTTTTCCTTAGGAAAAGTCGTCAGAGACCACCTTTTCCTAAGGAAACGTTGACAGAGATCACCTTTTCCTTAGGAAAAGTTGTCAGAGAACACCTTTTCCTTAGGAAAAGTTTTCAGAGACCACCTTTTCCTTAGTAAAAGTTGTCAGAGACCACCTTTTCCTTAGGAAAAGTTGTCAGAGACCACCCTTTCTTTAGGAAAAGTTGTCGGAGACCACCTTTTCCTTAGGAAAAGTTGTCGGAGACCACATTTTCCTTAGGAAAAGTTGTTAGAGACCACCCTTTCCTTATGGAAAGTTGTCAGAGATCCCCTTTTCCTTAGGAAAAGTTGTCAGAGACCACCTTTTTCTTAGGAAAAGTTGTAAGCGACAACCTTTTCCTTCGGAAAAGTTGTCAGAGACCACCTTTTCCCTGTGAAAAGTTTTCAGAGACCAATGTAAATCTACAGAATCTACTAATGTAAATGTAGACAAATGTTCTACACTCACTATTGGTTCATAGCCAATGAATTATATTAGAAATTAATAAAAGCTCAAGTGAAATTTTAAAAAATAAAATTTGAATTTCAAAAGACATTATTAATACAAAACAATCTCCTAAACATGTATTATCTTTATATGTCAAGAGCTTAGTGTTTAATTAGCGTATCCGATGATGGCGAATGACCTATTAACAATGTCACTCTGTAAACATTTAGTTATTACATGGAAGTAATTAAAAGGGTATTAAAACCACATGAACACTAGGTAGATGGTAAAAAATTAAGCACGACATATACATATTACTCCGGTCTGTGAGAAATACCGAAAATAATGAATTGTAGATAAAAGTATAAAGTAAACCTTCATTCCAAAAAAATTACAGAAATACAAAAAAGAAATCTGGTTATACAAATTTTATTTCAAAAATTGCAAAAATCATATACCTACTGTACATTATGTGTGTTCTACGAAAACCCATGTATGATTCATTACATTATAGTAAACATAGGGGAATGAATCGATATATAAATCCGAAAAACAATTTTCTAATTTTGCATCACCATCTGTCAGAGACAACCTTTTCCTACAAAGTCGTTTCCTATGAAAAAGCAGTCCGCGACTATATTTTCCAAGGAAAAAAAAACCAAGAGACCACCAACAAAAAGATACCACCAACGAAAAGAGACCACTTTTTCTTAAGGAAAAAGTTGTCAGAGACCAATTTTTCTTAAGGAAAAGTTGTGAGAGTCCACTTTTTCTTAAGGAAAAGTTGTGAGAGTCCACTTTTTCTTAAGGAAAAGTTGTGAGAGTCCACTTTTTCTTAAGGAAAAGTTGTGAGAGACCACTACAGTCATGTGGCAGTGGTTGTCAGAAACCACTTTTTCTTAAGAAAAAGTTGACAGAGACCACTTTTACTTAAGAAAAAGTTGTCAGAGACCACTTTTTCTTAAGGAAAAGTTGTCAGAGCGCACCTTTTGTGATGTTGTTTGGGACCACGAAAATCTTAACAATCCGATGTTGTTATTTGTCCCGCATTTCAATTCTCTCCCCTATATGTGAAGTAATTAAACAAACATAAAGTACAGTGTTAAGTGTACATGACATATTATATATTGTTCGTATGTACATCATCCATATAAGACATAAGTTTAATCGCATAAAAATGCACTTTAAAATCCTGGAGAACCTACGAGTATAAAAAGGTTTGTAATCGGATGAATTGCAATTTGAGTTAGGCAGATAAGGTAGAAAGCGTTTATCACCAGCTACAACAGAAGAAAATGAACGCTTTAAATATAAAATACGTCATTGTCCTTTTGGGCCTAATAACAGTCATCCAGGCAGAATTACGTAAGTATAAATGATTCTACAAAGGAGGATGTTTAGCCTTTTGAACTTAACAACTATTTTTTTGTTTTTAATTTTCTTAGCTCTCAATTTCCCACGATGTAAAAATGCTGATGAAGTATGCATGGTAGAATCAGCCAATGCGGTCATACAAAAGCATTACCCTGGATTGCCCGAAATTGATTTAGGCCCTATCGATCCATTACATATTAAATCATTACTTTTAAAAAGAAACCCTTCGAGCCCGGTAAATGTTGAAGTTAAGCTAAGCAATATGGAAGTGGAAGGTTTTCGAACAATGAAGGTTTTACATTTTGAGTAAGTGCATTCAATTATGTATTATTTTGAGATAGAAATTGTAATATATTTTATTAATTGTAGGGGACTTAAAGCCGACTTAAGTGGACGCAATTCGATGACCGGGACCATAGATCACTTGGAATTTAAAGGACATTACATTGTCGATGGCAAGGTTATGATTTTACCCATTTCCGGGGAAGGAAATGCTCGAATTACATGCAGTAAGTGAAAAGAATGAATTTAATAATGATAAATATATCCATACAAAGAAACTGTTTTACATGATATCCTTAGTTCTATTCAAAATGTATAGATTATTATATCGAAAGGCAGCTATTTCAAACAAAATTATTTTAATAGGACAATAGAAACATTGGCATTAGTTACAATAATGTTTATTTTTTTGTTTTTTAGAAAATATCAGTTTTAAATATTCCTTCGATTTGAAACCTATGGAAAAGAATGGTAAAACCTACGGCACTCTAGAACATGTGAAATTGGAAGTGGAACCGGAACATGTGAAATTCTTTTTCGATTCCCTATTCAATGGTGACAAATCGCTGACAGAGACTACAAATGAATTCATCAATACAAATTGGAAGGAATTGTTTCGCGAGGTACAACCAGATATTTCTAAAACGATTAGTTTGATTATTAAATCGTACATAAACAAAGTTCTTCATAAACATCCCTATGCAGATTATTTCCTGTAGACAGATGCAGAAAAGGGAATAAGGTTATATTGGTGTATTTTCTAAAAGATGTTACTATTTAACGTGCAATAGAAGTGCGATTTTTTTTAAATTAAAATAAAAATAGATGCAATAGATATGTGATTTTTTAAATGAAATTTTGCAAAATACAATTTTATTGAAAAAAAAATTTATTATTATAGTTATAACCAGTAAGGAAAGGCAGAAAGTCGGGCGGGGCCGACTATATAATACCCTACACCTCCCTAACAATGTGATAAGGGTCATTGCCATAATAATTTGGAATAATTGGTAAATGGGTAGAAACGTATTATCTAATTCTGAAACGATAATCGCTAAATTAAACAAAAGAAACATCTTTCTGGAAAATTTTAATGATCGGAAGTAAAATACAACTTCTATAGCGGTTTGATACCAAATAAAGAGGAACATATATATGGAGCTTTAATATAAATCTGAACCGATCTTCCCTGAATACTTACTCATGTAAAAAGACCTCCTTCTGTCGAATTTCGTACTGATCGGATATAAAATACAGTCTCTACAGCGCTTAGATATCAAATCGGGGGTAACATATATATGGGAGCTATATCTTAATCTGAACCGATTTTCTCCAAATTTGGCAGTATTCGTTCATGTAATAAGAAACCTGTTTCTGCCGAATTTCGCACTGATCGGATATAAAATACAGTTTTTACAGCGCTTACAGGTCAAATCGGGGGTAACATATATATGGGGGCTATATCTAAATCTGAACCGATTTCTTCCAAATTTAATAGTGTTCATCCATATAATAAGAAACCTCTTTCTGCCGAATTTCATACTGATCAGATATAAAATAAAGTTTTTACAGCGCTTACATGTCAAATCGGGGGTAACGTATATATGGTGGCTATATCTAAATCTGAACCGATTTCTTCCAAATTTAAAAGTGTTCATCCATATAATAAGAAACCTCTTTCTGCCGAATTTCATACTGATCGGATATAAAAGACAGTTTTTACAGCGCTTACATGTCAAATCGGGGCTGACATATATATGGGGGCTATATCTAAATCTGAACCGATTTTAACCAAATTCAATAGGGATCGTCCTTGGGCCAAAAAAAAGATATGTGTAAAGTTTCGTCGAGATAGGACCATAATTGCGACCTGTACTTTGATTACAAGAATACATGCACAGACGGACAGACGGACAGACGGACAGACAGACAGACGGACATAGCTAAATCAACTCAGAAAGTGATTCTAAGTCGATCGGTATAATAAACGATGGGTCTATTTCTTCTCCTTTTGGGTGTTACAAACAAATGCACAAAGTTATAATACCCTGTACCACAGTGTGGTGTAGGGTATAAAAACTTAGCTATCTGGTTAATGAAGGACGTCGAAATCAGAGTTTTTTAAAATTTTAAAAATTTTTTAAATTGTTTTTAAAAATATGTTTCTAGCAAAATCGTTGTCCATTTCGAGCTGTTCTAAGGCCTAAACCGAGAAACGATAAACTAGGCATGCCGGTCTCACTGACTATTTGCACAAACTGCGGTGCGGTGGATGCCTCAAATCTTCTTGTAAGATATTTTTGAATCCGCTGATGGTATGAAGAATTTATATTAGAAGAAGATGAAGGCTACTTAATTTAGGATTATTTCTCTCCCGAACCAATTACCACAAATGGTTCTACGGTTATGCTCAAATATACGGTTGAACCTCAATTTTTTAGGGGGTGCATCTTTATTTTGATAGATAAACAGGTCCCATCACACTAAAAGGTCGCAAAGCACTTAAAGGAAATAACCTAAGCTTTCTTTTGAGCAAAAAAATATATTTGAAAATGGTATTATACAAAAATGTCCAACAAGTTTAAATTTCGCACAAAAATAGTTTTGCTAATTTTTTTTCTTAAAAAAATTGAAGAAGAAGCTATTGAAAACACTTTCGTCAAAATTTTCTAAATACAATAGGTAATTAGTTATAAGGATGGGAAAAAAAGGACCATTTGGACAAAATGGACAGTTCTTAACCGATCCCATTGAAATCTTGTGTCATAACTACTATCCAATAGGACTTTGATGGGACATAAGGGCCGATTGAATAAAATTTAAAAATTCAACTCCCTTCAACTCGGACAGTCCCTAATCGATCTCACTGAAATTTTGTGTCATAACTACTATCCTATAGGACTACACTTGGTGCAAGTTTCATTCCGATTAGAAGACATCGCTTTTAAAAATTGACTCGCATGACATGAAATCTCCCATATATATAATTTCTTTCTCAGGCTAAGTTCGAAGATGGACCATATAGGTCCATTACTCCTAGTACCTCCCACACAATGGGTTATAAAAAAGGTAAAAATTTTATTCTACAATAACTTATATAGTACAGATCCAAATATTCTGTAATTCCACACATAGTAATGGTTTATCTATCGCAATTGCATTTAGAAAAATCGGTGAAATTGCCTCGCCCCTTTGGGTTCTTCCCACACAATGCGACAAATTTTCACAAAAAGTTAACAAATACATGAAATTTTGTACAGTATAGTGCTTTCACAGTTTTACAGCTCATGGAAAAATGTGTGTTATTCCCTTCCCTATAGCCCATTTTGGTACCTCTTACACAAAATGTTTAAATCATACCAAAATTTAATAGCTCATAACATTAACTAACACAAGTGCACATCGAAGGCTTATATTTACAAGTGGCTATCAGCCATTTTCTCGGAAATAAGTTTTTGGTGGCAAATTATTCTCTGATTGGCGGTCATCTGTCATATAAATTTGGAAACGGAATGTTTTTTCTGAAATTATTTTTTCTAATATTTCTATTTGTTTACATTATGTTCTTACTTGTTTACATTAGTATAAATAACCAAAAATAATTGACTAGGAAGATGTCTCATCGTACAGCGAGTAGCTGTCAGTACGAACGAATAGGAATTTGATTTCAACAAGTAAGGTTTTTCACGTATTTTCAGACCATTTTTCCCGACTTTTTATTATTATTACGTTTAGAAAATTAATACCCATAGATACATGCAAAAAAAGTTCAAGAAAATAAAGCGGAAAACTATTTTTATCGCGTTTGAAAAAGCATATCTATTCGTTGGAACTCGAGAAAATGTAAACAAGCTTGTGATAAGACATCTATGTAAATAACAGCAAATGAAACTCAAAGAAAATAAAGTTATAAAGAAGTTCCGTCAAGTAGCGAGTAGTCTATCAGTGACGAACGAATAGATTCAGCGAGTGACTTTTTTGTGTATTTTAAGACCGATTTTCGAGATTTTTTTGTAATTATCACATTTAGAAAATGAATATCGATTGTTAAGTACCAAAAAAGTTCAAAAAAAGACTCCAGAAAACTATTCTTTCACGTTTAAAAATCATTTCTATTCATTCGTAACTCACGCAAATGTAAACAAAGGAACGACGGAACAACTGTATAGTCGAGTGTCTGAGGTCTGTGGTACTTATTAATTATTTGACCACACCACTGCCTTCTTATTTACTCTACCACCCCTCTTTTAAAGATGTACAACGCAAAGAAAATAAAGTTATAAAGAAGTTCCGTCAAGTAGCGAGTAGTCTATCAGTGACGAACGAATAGAAATATGATTTCAGCGAGTGATTTTTTTGCGTATTTCAAGGCCGATTTCCGATTTTTATTTGCCAGTGTTGATCAAAGAAAATAAATTTATAAAGAAGTTCCCTCAAGTAGCGAGTAGTCTATCAGCGACGAACGAATAGGAATTTGATTTCAACGAGTATGGGTTTTCTCGTATTTTCACCTCGATTTTCCCGATTTTTTTGTAATTTTAACGATTAGAAAATTAATTTCAATCGATATGTGCAAAAAAAGTTCAAGAAAAGACAGCGGAAAACTATTTTTTGCGTTTGAAAAATCATTTCTATTCGTTCGTAACTCGAGAAAATGTAAACAAACATCCGATGGCACATCTTCTATATTCATTGACTTTGGGAACATCTGTGTAATAGAGAGTCTGTGCTATTAACATGAACATTTTATTGGAAAATTTCACCTCTGCTGCTTATGTATGTCAGAATTGTAAGAAATTGATTGGCGAACTAAAGAATTGAGAGAACGAGTTTAGTTACTACGCAGTGTTTAACAGTTAGTGGTGGGTGGGATGGTGTGTTGTGGATCTGTGGGGACTTTGTTTTGTATGTGTAATGAGATTAAGAATTGGCGGGATGAGAGTGTGAATGGTAAACATATGGTGAGTTGCTGAGATGCATTAAACCACAGACACTCGATTATACAGATGTTCCGTCGTGCCTTTGTTTACATTTGCGTGAGTTACGAATGAATAGAAATGATTTTTAAACGTAAAAAAATAGTTTTCTGGAATCTTTTTTTGAACTTTTTTGGTACTTAACAATCTATATTCATTTTCTAAATGTGATAATTACAAAAAAATCTCGAAAATCGGTCTTAAAATACACAAAAAAGTCACTCGCTGAAATCAAATTTCTATTCGTTCGTCACTGATAGACTACTCGCTACTGGACGGAACTTCTTTATAAATTTATTTTATTTGCATTAAACGCTGCTATGCATACGGAAATTATTGTATTTTCCGTGAACCAAAGCAAAAGGAATGATTTTTGTTTTTTTTTCTAAGAAATTTATTGAGGAATATTATTATTATTTATTTTCAAGGAAAGGAAAATATTATATGATAAAGCTCGGACATGTAAAGGGTGGATAAATTGTAAGGGCCGATGTTGAATGTGAACCACACCTAAACGTCACGTTTTTTTCTGCATTTCATTTGACATTTCTCAATTATAGACTAACTCAATTTGAACCATGGAAAGATACACAATCGAGTAATGCGTTAAAGTTTTTAAGCCTTTTACGAAAATGGGCGTTCAAATCAAAATGCATTTCGTGCACTTCTTGATGTTTTTTTGATCAGCATAATCGACCAAATGTGTCCACAATGGCGAGAATTGTGCGCAAATTTCAGCAAACCGGGCCTGTAGGAAATGTAAACTGTGTTCGCTATCGTGAGATGATAACAAACTTTTTATGGCCGGAATTGGAAGATATGGATGTGGACAATATGTGGTTTCAACAGGACGGTGGCACTTGCCACACAGCTAACGAAACAATGGCTCTTTTGCGCAACAAATTCAATGGTCGTGTTATCTCACGTGGTGGCGATGTCAATTGGCCGCCAAGATCATGTGATCTGACACCGCTGGACTTCTTTCTTTGGGGTTATTTGAAAGAAAAGGTGTACGTCGACAAGCCAGCAACAATTCAAGAGCAAAAGCATGAGATAATTCGGCACATTAACGGCATAGAACCTCAATTATGCATCAGCGTCATCGAAAATTTGGACCATCGGACGGAGGTGTGCCGCCGAGGTCGCGGCGGCCATTTGGCCGATATTTTGTTCCATGCATAATAGAAATGACAAAATAATAATTTGTGCTTTATTCAAAATCAACATCGGACCTTAAAATTTAACCACCCTTTATTAAATCAAAAGGGAGAATGCTGCCCTGCAAAACAAATGTATTTTCAGTCGCTCTTTCTCTCCAAATGAATAGCCAAAAATCCCGCGTGTGTATATGCACTGGAACTTTCGACAGCGGCATTTTTAAATTTCTGCTCTCTGACATGGCAACATTTTTTTATAAAAAAGAAACACCATACAATTTAGTGTCTTTATATTATACGGTTTCAATATGGACATACTTTTAGGATTAGGTTTAGCGTGCTTTATATTTAATAGCACATTTGTCAGCTTTTTTGCTTATACTATTCTAACACAGTTAATAGAAAGCTTAATTAACTTTTTTAGAGTTGTGGCACTCGCATAATCGTATGGTATAAGTTAGTTGTTGAGAATTGAGAACTGCCGTTTATGTGGATCGTATACACAGTGGCAGCATTAGCTATTTTTCTCTTATACATAACGATTTTAACCAACTGTGGGAGATACTAGGAGTGGCCTACAAAATTTAGCCTAAGATAGACGAAATTATTGCCACACGCTGAAAAAAGATCGCTTCTGTAGTTTTGTAATGAAAAATGTTTTGTTCTGTTTTATACGTATACGTATTTTTCAATATTTTGCTGATAAATCTTTGGATATGGAGCAACCATGAAACGATATTTTTTGTTTAAGTAAATTATTAAGAAAAAACGAATGCTGCAATTTTTAGCCCGCAAATTCTTTAGCCAAACTCTTCACCTGAACAATTTGGTATTTATGGCTTAAAATAGCTTTTTGGAGAGCTATCTCTACACGGGAACTACAACAAAATAAAATTTTATTTGTAAAAATTTTTTGAGATGAATTCTTGACAAAATAGAATACAAACTGCAAAGTTTCATCTAAATTTCTTAGAAAATGTGGTGCTTATAGCTTATAAGCCATTTTGGACGCGACATCTATAGGTGGACTATAACAGAATATAAACTGATTAAAAAAATGTTTACTGCGATGAATTCTTGTCTTAATTAAATACAAATTGCAAAGATGTGGTGCTTATAGCTTATAAGCCATTTTGGACGCGACATCCATAGGTGGACTATAACAGAATATAAACTGATTAAAAAAATGTTTACTGCTATGAATTAATTAAATGCAAACTGCAAAGATTCAGTTAAAATGCTTAGAAAATGTGATATTTATGGCTAAAATACGTGTATTTTGGAGCGACCTCTATAGGGTGACTGTAACAAAATATGAACCGATTTGTAAATTTTTTGCTGTGATGAATTCTTGTCAAAATAGAATAAAAATTGCAAAGATTCTGTTAAATTGCTTTAAAGATGCGGTATCTATCAAAAAGCGTAATTTGCAGCCACCTCTATAGGGGAGCTGTATCAAAAAACATTGACCGATGTGGCCCACTTGCAATCCCAAACAACCTGCAACTATAAGAAATGTTTCTACCAAATTTGATCAACCTAACTCTATTATTATGGACTGTAGAGTGATTTCAACAGGCGGACATGACTAGAATGACTCGTCTTAGAATTTTACGACGATTAAAAATATATATACTTTATGAGGTCTCAGATCAATATTTAGAGGTGTTACAAATATACCCCCATCCTATAATGGAGGTTGGGAATTATTCTAGATTTATAACGGGTGATCTAATTAGGGATACTTTTTTCAATAGCCTTTTTTTGACGGATCACGAGTGAGTCGTGTCATGCTGTCATTTTATTTTTGTTAAATATTGTTTGGCATTTCATCATGGAAAGATTTACGCTTAAATAACGTTTACAAATCGTCCAACTTTATTACGAAAATTCACTTTCTGTGAGGAATGTGTTTCGTGCACTTCGCTCAACTTATGGTCAACACAATCGGCCTACTGAGCGCACTATTCGCAACACCATCACCCATCTTGAGACCCAGCATGCATTATTGGATAATATTCGAACGAATAGACTACGTCCAGCACGCAGTGAAGAAAATGTAGCGGCCGTAGCTGAGAGTGTACACGAAGACCGTAGAGAGTCGGTTCGGCGTCGTTCGCAGCAACTCGGACTGACGTATGGAACGACTTGGCGCATTTTACGTCGAGATCTTAAATTGAAAGCATACAAAATACAGTTTGTGCAAGAACTGAAGCCGCCCGACCTTCCCAAGCGACATCGCTTCGCTCTATGGGCTCTTGAAAAGTTCCAAGAAGATCCGACGTTTTCGAGCCAAATTTTGTTCAGCAATGAGGCCCATTTCTGGCTCAATGGGTATGTAAGCAAGCAAAATTGCCGCATTTGGGACGAAGAGCAACCTGAAGAGATTCAAGAGCTGCCACTTCATTCAGAAAAAACAACGGTTTGGTGTGGTTTGTGGGCCGGTGGAATCATCGGTCAATATTTCTTCAAAAATGATGCCGGTGAGAACGTAACCGTCAATGGCGACAGTTATGGTGCCATGATAACCGACTATTTGATGGCTGAAATTGAAGCTCGTGATCTCGGCGGCATTTGGTTTCAACAAGACGGCGCAACTTCCGACACATCGCATCAATCAATGGATTTATTGAGAGAACACTTCGGTGAGCAGATCATTTCACGTTTTGGGCCGGTCGATTGGCCACCAAGATCGTGTGATATCACACCGTTAGACTTTTTCCTGTGGGGATATGTAAAGTCTAAAGTTTATGCGGACAAACTCGCTTCGATTCAGGCCTTGGAGCAAAACACACGCGTGTCATTCGCAAGTTACCAGTCGAAGTGCTCAAACGAGTCATCGAAAATTGGACTCAACGGATGGACCATCTGAGACGTAACCGTGGCCAACATTTGATAGACATAATCTCAAAAAATACATAAATGCCAAAGAATGTTCTTTCAAATGATAATAAACATTCCCCATTCAATTTGAATTTTCTGTGTTATTTCTTTAAAAATGTAGGGAACCTCGAAATGTATCACGCTTTAGAAGATAAATTGTTTTAAGTGCATTTTACACGCACAGCTTAATTATTTTGGGTCATTTCTCCGAAATCGATTTTGTTGGTATTAGGCATCAAATTTATTTCACATTCAGCTAGATATCTAGATAATCCAAAGGTCAGTGTACCTCAGAAGAGCGAAGGCTGATTATAGACTGCTATTGTTAAAAACGAACGAATAAAAAGTAAACTGTGCAAAATCCAAAATTGTAGATCATTTAAGTTAAAGCAAATCATTATTTGTAAAAAAAAAGAAAACGACTAATCAATTAACCGTAAAAAACGTGAAGTTTGTTAATGTCGAATTGCAAAATGCGCTTCACGAAGAAACACATTCCATAACAATCGAATGGCAGTGGATTTCTTAAATTTTGCATAACCTCACTATAGTGGAGAATGGTATATATCAGTTGCTATGGAGCAAAGGTGTAAAAACACGAAGGAGTGACCTAAAACCCTTAATATATATGTTTGGCGCAAACTCCGTTTTATGACATTTTAAGTCAATTGAGTAATGTCCGTCCGTCAGTCTGACTGTCACGCACTATAACTATCGATAGGTTAGTCCGATTGACTTCAATTGTTTAGAAGTGGTAATATTTTGTTTCTATCTCTGGTTTAGTTCGAAGATGGACCATATTGGCTGGTTCACTCCTTCTGGCACTTTTCCCACAGTGAAATATTGAGTCTCTAGTTTAAAAAAAAAATTATTGTTCACTATCTATAAAAGTAAGTTTCATTATCATAAATTCGGGATGTAGTTGTGTTAAAATTCGTTTCTGCGGAAAGATTTCATCTACAAAATGTGCACGGATTTAAATTTAATTATTGGCATTAAAAGTGGACTGTAATGAACTTAGAATATATTCTATTATGCATTGAAACAAATCGAAATTAAAACAAACGGGTTTTCTTAGACTAGAAATATTTTTCGGGGTAGATAAAGAAAAAAATACCAAAAAAAAATTGAATAAAAAATAAGCCTATATAATGAAATGTCTTAGAAATTGTGATTGCAGTTGCGGTCGTGACATTTACGAGAACGTTAGAAACCAACCAATTCGAGTAGAAATGAAATTTGTAATTCTTTGTGCTTTAATCTTTGCCGTGGTGGTAAATGGAGGATATCGTGAGTAGATTTTTATAAGGATTTATAAATTTACACTGTGTACAACAACTAAATGTTTTATTAATAAAACCAACTTTTTTCGGTTAATTTTTAAATATTTGCTCACAAAGTTTGCTGGGGAGTCGAAAAGGTCAGTCACTTCTGTGATTAATTTGAAGTGGAACTCTTTGAAATAAACTTTTAACGTCTGTGAAGAAAAATTTAGAGAATTCTTGAGAAAATTATTTTTTGTAAAAACTTCAGCCTCAAATTCATTCGGTTACTAAAAATGCCATGAAAAATAAATCGTGAACATTTTCAGTGGATGTCAACGACAAACATATTTTAATAATATCACACACCTTAGTACACTAAAAATATAAGATCCTACTTTTAAAGATTTGCAGACCTTATGCAAATTTGGTACATAAAATTAAGGCAGTTTACTTAATATTAAGGAAATTCTCTTCATATTTAGTAAAAATTTCAATATTTTAAAGAATAAAACGTCTTTGGCGCTAATACATTAAAATTAGGGCTATATTTTTATACCCTCACTTTAGTGTGACGAGGGTATATATCATTTGCTACGGAAAAAAGTGTAACACATCGAAGGAGTGATCTAAGACCCTAAGTATGTTCGGAGGAAATCCGTTTTGGGTCATTTTAAGTCGAATGAGCAATGTCCGTCCGTCTGTCTGTCTGTCTGTCTGTCTGTCTGCTGGCTGGTGCGCACGATAACTCTCGAAAGGAGTAACCGATTGACTTCAAATTTGGTATGTGGTAATATTTTGATCTATCTCCGGATGAGTTCGAAGATGGGCCATATTGGTCTACTCCTTCTGGTACCTCCCACACAAAGGGTTAAAATTTAGTGAAATATTGATTCTTTAATAACTTCTATACTACTTATTCGAATCTTTTGAAATTCTGCACATAATATTAGTATATTAGTCGCTATTAACTCGAGAAAAATGGGTGAAGTTGGCATGCCCCTTTTGGTACCTCCCACACAAATGGACCATTTTGCATCAAAATTTAATTGCTTATAACTTTAATACAAGTGCATAAAAATGCTTGAAATTCTCTACAGTATAATGTTTTTGTAGCGCCTATAGTCCGGTAAAAAATGGGCATCATTGTACAGCCCCTTTTGGTACCGCCCACACAAATGGCCCGTTTCGTACCAAAGTAAACGGCTTGTAACTTTAATACCAGTGCATACAAATACTTGAAATTTTGTACAGTGTAATGCTGTTGTAGTGCCTATAGTCCTGTAAAAAGTGGGCGTTATCACCCCGCCCCTTTTTGTACCTCCCACACAAAATGACCAAATCATACCAAAATTACATAGCTCGTAACTTTAACATACCAGTGCACACAAACGCTTATAGTTCAGCACAATGCAATGTATTTAAGAATGTACTGTTTACCGAAAAATATGTGTATTTGGAAAACCCCTTCTGGTACCTCCCACACAAATTGACAGATTTATAGGTGTAATGTTATATATTACATTACTCACAAAGTGAGGGTATACCTTAGTCGGTTTACCCGACTGAAACTTTCTTACTTGTTTTTCTGTGTAAGCCCTATTCCCATAGAAGCTATGCTGGGGAAAATCAAAGTAGCCTATGATACTTTCCACATATTAATTTATCTGTCCACCAGATTCAAGAAAATCGGTAAACGCCGTATAGGCATCAACATTTTTCAGTAAAGCCCGATACTGACTTCACGTGAATATCTGTTGAGCCTCACTTAGAAGTAACGTAAGCGATATGCAATATGTTGGGCCACTCTTTTCGGTTTACGGCCAACTACACTATGCCACAAAAAAATGTTTTTTGTGTCCGAGACACAAAAACTTTTTTGTATAGATTAAGGCATACATTTCTATGAAACCAAAAACATTTTTTATGGCAATTTTTTTTTATTTTTTTTTCTAAAATTGTCAAAATTACTGTTTAAAAAATTTTACCTTAGTATTTGGATAAATTTTTTTGAAGTATGAGCTCGATAAAGCCGGGATACAAATTACAGGAAATTATGAGGGTTAGGTGTGCTGAAAACAGCACCTTCACGTAGAAACGGAAGTTTAGTAACTGTCGTTAAAATAATTAGAATTTTTTTTATTTTTTTTTTTAATCGTTTTTTGCTGGCTCGAAAAAACCATAATATATAGAAAAAATCGCAAACAA
This sequence comes from Eudasyphora cyanicolor, assembly GCA_963930755.1. NCBI lineage: Eukaryota > Metazoa > Arthropoda > Insecta > Diptera > Muscidae > Eudasyphora > Eudasyphora cyanicolor. Next base: position 12,514,510 of record OZ005734.1, read on the forward strand.
GTTGTTTATACCTATTTAAGTCCCCGCCAGGATGGCGGGAAAAACTTAAACAACTGATAGCCAATTATGTCCCATTCACAATAGTGACTTAATCGTCTATTGCTGCTCAGCTGTGCTGAGTCGATGTGGCACATATGGCGGATAAAAAAAGTTTTACCGTTTAAACAAAAGTCACATAAACACTACCATTTTTTTAAAGCTAGCATCCATAGAAATAGGATAATTATCGAGCTTATAAAGGGTGGTTAAATGCCGATGTTGATTTTGAATAAAACACAAATTATTTAGGAAATTATTGTCATTTCTTTTTATTATGATAATATTGGTATGGTTCAATTATGTATGGAACAAAATATAGGCCAAATGGCCGCCGCGACCTCGGCTGCACCCCTCCATCCGATGGTCCAAATTTTAGATGACGCTGAGGCATAATTGAGGTTCTATGCCGTTAATGTGCCGAATTATCTCATTCTTTAGCTCTTGAATTTTTGCTGGCTTATCGACGTACACCTTTTCTTTCAAATAACCCCAAAGAAAGAAGTCCAACGGTGTCAAATCACATGATCTTGGCGGCCAATTGACCTCGCCACGACTGTTTCGTTAGCTGTGTGGTAAGTGCGCTGTGTCAAGCAGCACATGTGTCTTGTTGAAACCACATATTGTCCACATCCATATCTTCCAATTCGGGCCATAAAAAGTTCGTTATCATCTCACGATAGCGAACACCATTCACAGTAACTGCCTGACCGGCCTCATTTCGAAAAAGTATGGTCCGATGACGTCGCCAGCCCATAAGCCGCACCAAACGAACTGGGCGAGCATGCACAGGTGTTTTCACATCTCCTACAAACCCGGTTTGCTGAAATTTGCGCACAATTCTCCCGATTGTGGACACTTTTGGTCGATTATGCTGATCAAAAAAACATCACTAAGTGCACGAAATGCATTTTGATTTGATCGCCCATTTTCGTAAAAGGCTTAAAAAACTTGAACGCGTTGCTCGATTGTGTATCTTTCCATGGTTCAAATTGAGTTAGTCTGAAATTGAGAAATGTCAAATGAAATGCAGAAAAATACTTGATGTTTAGGTGTGGTTCACATTCAACATCGGCCCTTACAATTTAATCATATTACATCCAAAATATGGTTCAAATATTGAAGTTAACTTCCATAAAAATTGAAATCTTAGGGAAAAAAATTGTTTTTTGTTGCATAGCGTTTTTTTATTTAAAATTAATATTTGGAAACTTTTTTATTTAATTATTCAAAGTGAAATTTGTCGGTCTTGTCGTGATCTGAACCTGGGTCTCTAGCACCGCATCAGCATAACATCACATCTAAAGGCGCACGCACAAAAATGAGTTCGAATTACCAGTGTTCTGGATCTGCCTTGAATGCTCTCTTTATCCCATCATTATAAAATCGGGGTGTCCGGGTTCAAATCCGCAGCTGGAATTTAACATTTTTCTTTAAAATTTAATATTTTCAAATATTTATTTAATATTTATTCTTCTTAGGAAGTACTTTAAATGTTATTCCTTAGGAATAACATCCATATTTTTTTTGCAGGGAATGGCGTCTTATTCATAAAACAAATACAATACATTTATTTCTCACTCTCTCTTCTTCTCCTCTCCATTAGCCTCTGATTTTCCTCGATGCAAAAATGGTGACGAGGCCTGTTTGGTGAAAGCAGCAAACGATGTCATACAACATTATGCTGATGGTCTAGGAGACATCAATTTATCACCCCTTGAGCCCTTCCGGGTAGAAGAGTTTTACATGCCGGCAGATGACAAGAGTCCAGTAAATATTGAGATGAAATTAAAAGGTGTCGAATTGAAAGGTTTCAAAACTATGAAAGTTAACAAATTCCAGTAGGTGTCACTAAACAATCATAATCCAACTCCAAATGCAAATAATACTCTCTCTCTCTCTTTATTCTCTATTTCAGAGGGCTTAAGGCCGACATGAGCGGTCGTAATACATTCTCTGCCGTCATCCCGACCTTGAAGGTATCATCCCACTACTCAATTAATGGTAAAATTCTGATATTACCCATTACCGGCGATGGATTATCCGAAATGACATGCAGTAAGTAGTACTCGTATTTGAAATAAATAGTCGTTATTTTTTCTTTAATTCCTCAGAGTAATAATAAGCCCTCCTCATATTCGTACTCTTTAGAAAATCTTGCTTTCACTTATTCCTGGGATTTTAAACCTGTCGAGAAGGATGGCAAAATATATGCAACTTTGGAACATGTCAAACTGGAAGTTAAACCAGAACAAGTGCATTTTATTATGGAAAATCTATTCAATGGCGACAAAGCATTGGGAGAGGCTACAAATGAGTTCATCAATCAAAATTGGCAGGAAATGTACGGTTACTTGGAAAAACCAATGACTAAAAAGATTAGTTTGTTGGCAAAATCTTTTATAAATAATTTCTTTGAACATCAGCCATACGCAGATTTTTTTGTTTAAATTGTGGCAGCACAGAATATTTATTTAAACTATATAATGAAAAAAAAAAAATAAACAACACTTGTCTGATATATAATCATACTTATATTGTTTAAAAAAAAAACATTTTTATTAATTTTTTACCCTCATTTTATTGGAAGAGGGTATATATGTATATAGTATTCGCTACGGCCCAAAAGATAAACACTTCGAAGGAGTGTCCTTAAGTATACTTGCCGGAATTCCCTTTTATTACATTTTAAGTAATTATCAACGAAATTTTTCTGGAAAAATTGCATTTTTTAGAGAATATGCAATTTATGCATTTCTCTAAAAATAATTACGTTGAAATAAAATTGGAAATACAATTTAGTGAAAATTAGCGGTCTTATAGAATATTTAATCTTAATTCTATTTTTCTACAAAAATTCTTGAACATTTTTCAAATTTGCATTTTTTAAGAAAACTCCTTCAAATTTGTATTTTTTTGAAATTTTGTTGAAATTTTATTTTTTTGAAAAGTTTGCCGGAATTGCATTTTTCTGAAAAATTTTGGTTAAACCATTTTTTTGTAGAAAAATCGTGGAGTAGCATATCTCCACAAAATTTTTTGAAATTAAATTTATTCTAGAAAATTTTGTTGAAATGTTAAAGGTCGATGAGGGGATTAAAGATCAATGAGTTATTAAAGGCCGATGAAGGAACTTTTTTGGAAAAATAAAATTTTGAAGAAATTTTAAAGAAAAATGCTATTTCAACAAAAATTTCATAAAAATTATATTTTGCTGAAACTTTCTTTAAAATGCAAATTTTACGAAAAAAAATTCATTAAAAATTTATTTACGAAAAAAATTTAAAACTGCCATTTCGGCGAAGTTTTTGAAGAAAAAATAAAGTTTTATAGAAAAATTTATTTCGACGAATTTTTTCACTAAAATACTAATTTTGACAACATTATTTTTGTAAGAAGCTTTATAAAAAAAATTAATTTTGACGATATTTTTGCATAAAATTACTAATTTTGACATTTTCTATGAAAAATTGAAATTAATTTATTTTCAAATTTGCATATTTCTAGAAAATTACTTAAAATTTTACTTAAAAA